>CM067372.1:89511786-90134667 GCA_034401795.1 Chaetoderma sp. LZ-2023a
AAAACTGGAAAGATCCATTAGGTGGCCTTGGAGTAGACGGTCCATTGAGAGTTAAAATACTCTCAGACAATGCACAGTGTCTTACAATACAGCCCAAAAGAAACCTAGATTGTTTCCACAACAAAATAAAATGTACTGTTGGATGTTTTGAACAGAATTGAATTGCAATCTTCCAATCCAATTATGTTCAAAATATGCAACAGAACATTTTTAAAATCGTGTTCAAAATTGTATTACGTATTCAAAGTTGTAATCAACAGGTTTCTGTTTGCATTTTGGAAACATGTTAGGTTATTTATGAGCTGCACTGCAGAATCTGAGGACAAGATCTGGCGCAATGTCATTTACCAAATACCAGTAGAATTTCCTGAGGCAGCAGAACTGTTTTGCAACTGTTAATCAATTGCTTCGCTATAGCTGTATCATCGCCACTTACATACAAACGCCACGGTTCGAGCTGTTAATCAACTGTTATACCGCTGCTTTGACATAAGCCTATCCTAGTGGCTGCAGACTGACACAAACAAATATGACTTATGCACAGATGACCTTGACTTGGTGAAGTGAAGGGAAATTTGTATTTCTTTTTCACAGCAGTTGTCATTGCATTGATCATTAGAATATCTGACCAGTATGTATGATTACTGTATTCTGCGGCTGTAGTAGTAGAAACATCCTACAGCTTTAATCAGTCCTTCTTTGCTTTTGCGCGCCGTCTTTTCCTCAGCTGAAATCCTTAGCTTCCTCAGGTCCATTCTTGACTTGAGGCAACGAGTCATGCTTTCTTGAGGTAACCTCGTAGCATGCTTAGCAGATTTATCCAATAACGTCCTCTCCTGGCTTTGTATTTGCTGGCTCTGAGTAGGGCGAATTCAAAGGCTCTCTGTGCAGGTGTCTCTTCTGGCATCCTTAGCATATTGTCAAACATGGGCCATCTTTGCTGGGCGACTTTTACAGACAGCGGCGACGTATTACACTTCTTGTATATAGTGCATCATTGGAAATTATGCTGTCTGGCCATCAGTGTCCAAAGATTGTGCATAGGTGTTTGCGGTGGCAGGCATCAAGTTTGTCTAAAGCTGCCTTTGGAGCTGCCCAGCTGTTACAGTAATATAGCATCAGGTTAGGCAGGTTGCATTGTATAAATGTAGCCTTTTTATCAAGGGCATCTTTGATCTACGAATCCATAGCTTCCAGAAGGACTGGCAAGCATGTTCCCCATGATGCAGCATCCAGCTATGTCAGCAGTACTACAAAGCAGTGAGCCCAGGATTTTACTTTTCCTCCACGGTTGGCCACCACGAAGTGGATCGTCATTTTCTTTAGTTTAATGCTTTGTAGATAGGTATATGTGGGTGAACTCTTTTTTTGGATTCATTCATAGAGATTCTCAATTTTTAGTTTGCTTGCAGCTGTTGGGAGAAGTTCGTCAAGGGGTTTCTTTTCCTCGTTTATGAAGTCGGCAAATTTCATCTCTAGCGGCATACAGATTATTGACACTGGGGGGGTTCGGTCTTGCGGAACTTTCCTGCACCGATTTCAATGCAGTAAGGTAACAGGTGAAAAACACTGGAGATAGACTCCCTTTGGGGAACCGATTGATGTCTCAAATTCTAGACTTCACTGATTTGACTCATACTCTCAGCTTGGTGTCTGCAGGCTGTAGTTTCACTAGTCGTAACTCATCTTCATTGCAACTGGCCTGGCGTAGTACATCTAGGATCTTGAGCGTTTAATTGTGTCAAAGGCTCGTGACATGTCAATGCCCAATTTATGGAAATCCCAGTGTTTGGACATGACTACAGACACAAGTATGCGTTGAGCCCATACAATGTCTGCGCAGCTGCGCCCACATTTGATGCCACTTTGACATGCTCCGGTGAAGTCATCGATCTTGTCTTGGATGAGGCATAGAGTAACATTGGATAGGATTTTCCATATGCTGTTGAGGAGCACAATGGGCCGCAGATTGGCTGGGGGAGGGGGAGGTGGCTTCTTGGGCTTGGGTAGTGCAATAAGGGTGCCTTGGCCTACAGCATCGATGGGAAGGTGGTGCATAAAAGCTGAATTGATTAGGTGCATGATCGGTTTTGAAATAATGTCACTTGTATATTTGAATAGTTCATTGCTCATGCCATCAGGTCCAGATGCACGTCCATTTTTCAGGGCATTAAGTGCCTTCTCAGCTTCTGCTGTTTTAATTGGTGTTAGTAATGGACTGGGGTCTCCAAAGAATGGTGCAAGGGCTCATCATTATGGTCAGTGAACTGTTCCTTGAACCACTTTCGAATCACCTCACCTTTGCCCTGGTCAGTCCGGTTAAAGTGGCCTTCAGAGTTGTGTACAGTGAGTAGTGGTGTGTAGTCATTAACTCTCAGGGCTCGGGCTGCCCAAAACATTTTGTGGCAGTCATTCGTGGCAGTGATAGGGAGTCTGCTTGTTGAATAGCAAGATTTTTTAAGCGTTTGCTAATGTGGTGCAGAATGTTATTGGGCTCCCAGCATAGTTTGGTGCGGTCTTTACTTTGGCCACTTTGATAGATGCGCAGCCGTAATGCTTTCTGCACTGCTGACAGTTTTACTACTAGAGGGTCGTCAGTATACCTAGTTCGGTTGTTTTTAATAACACCTATGTTGCTGGTTGCTGATAATTCCATAGATTTCAGTATTTTGGTTATGGTCTTCATTTGGATCGGAGCTGACATCGATGTTAGCTATCTGCTCCCTGAGGGCCTTTTTGTATGACATTTGAGTGTCAGTGTCACTGACGAGCTAGGGTAGGTTGTAGGCAACTCTCCCTCTTGCCTGGTATGGCATCTATACATTAGGTAGAGATCGTTCATCTGAAGGCGCGTAATGACTGGCTTGGCCAGAATTGAGGTCTGTGCCTCCATATGAATGAGCATTCCGAAGTATGGGTTTTGCTTCTGTCTTCCATAGTCTATTTGGTTGAAGACAGCTGTTGCAGCCTTAGAGCCTTTTGGGGTCTTTGTGATCAGGAATGTGTTCGGTCCATGTTGTCTGGTGACGACAGCATGGGTGTTTGAAAGCCGTATTTGTGGCAAATAGGCCATTGGAACTAAGGAATGCCATCAGTACATCTCCATTTGCTTTTGCGTGTGCCCTCTCCATACAATCCCATGCATAAGCCAAGTCCGGAACCTCAGTCCGCAATTCCAATTTTACCCAGTTTGGAGTTGAAATCTCCACACATGAACAGTCGCTATCTAACTGGGATCGTACTGGCGGAGCTCAGTTTTGCATAGGAGTCTATTATTGCTAGATTCTCTTTGGCTTTTTCGGTAGTTGGGCCATATGCATTGCCTATGCAACACTTAGTGGTGGTGGTGTGTTTTCGGGTAGGTATAGCCAAGTCGATGAATGTAACGAGATCACTGAAATATCCAAAACTAATGACATGGTCCAAAACCCTTGGTCCGATTCTGAAGCCTAAACCCTGGTATGTGGCCTGTACTTTTGCTCATGAATACTAGTTTATGGCCTGTCTGTAGTTGCTGTTTTGAGTGTTTAGCTACTTTAGTCTCTTTAATGCATGTCATATAGATGTTATAGTGTTCACAGTCTGCACCTTAAGGTTTGCCTCTTTGATGTTGCACTCAGACCATGTACATTCCACGTAGCTATGACAAGCGCCAGGGAAGATTGTGTCGTCCGAGAATGTCGAGCGCAGTTTTTTGTTTGAAGAAGGTTAGACATAATCAGAGTTGCCTCTGTATGCGGATGTCAGCCCGCAATCCTTGATGACTTAGTTTCCCAACAAAGTTGGTACATACGGAGGAGACCGGCGTGGACTCTTCCCCCCTCCCTCTTCTCTCTGACCAGTATGGAACTAGATATTTTGAAAACTCATAAACTGACACAGCTGTTATACAAAAAGCTTAGAGTCAATGACTTTAGGCATTAACAGTTATTAAGTAATTTTTTCTAAACCATTTAGCGACAAATCATCCAGGCAGCAACGTCATAGTCAATTTAATTTCATAATATTCACCAGAACAAGTTTTATATCGTAAATAATTTACTTTTCCAGAGATTTGTCGGTGAAAGGGTTAAATCATCTGTCAGAGTAACCAATATAAGCACAACTATGATCACAAGCTCTACTGATCTAATGACTGACAGGCACAGTCATCTATGTGAACAATCAGATAATATTAGATTCCTACAAGAAATTTTTTTTTCAGAAGGCCATAAAGCGCTATAAGAAAACTGAACTCTGACAAGTCAACAGTCACAGGTCCCAGCCAGACATTAACCCTTTAACAATCATATCAGCCAAAAACGGCTTCTGCAGTGATCTCGAGAAATGTCCATATGCAGGTCAAGAAGACTATTTTTTAAACTGTACCACTGGAATGACTGGCTCGATAACCGAGCCAGTCATTCCAGTGGTACAGTTTAAAAAATAGTCTTCTCTTGACCTGCATATGGACATTTTCTATGAGAAAATTGAAATTTTCTTGAAAGAATTCGAGGGTTAAAGGGTTAAGGGGTGAGAGAAAGAGCACACATGTACCAAGGACAATATTAAGTTATAGCTCGCTCAATCAGTCATTTACACATGAATCTGTAAAACATGCTCACATATTGACTCTGGAGGCTGACATTTGACAACACAACAAGACCATTGCTTGGACTTTGCTTATATTTGCCCACTGTTACCCTAACAGAATACTATTGAATCGCATTATCTAGTTTGTATTATGAGGCAAAAATGGTGTCATCAAAGCAGTTTGAAAGCTTTTCGTTCATGCAGTTGACTCAAGCAGGTTTTTGAAAAACTTAGTATGGAAAGCGCTATTATGCTATGACCCACAACAGCCGCTCAGTGAATGAATGTAATTATGTTTTTGCAAACAGGATATTCCAGTGGTTATATCTCTGGACCCGCTAAATATTTTTAAAACAATTTTCAGTCAAATTGCTTTCAAAAATATTTAGCAAGTCAGAGTTTTTGCTCATTGAAATTATTGTCTGGTGTCTTGCAGCAGCGAGACAGGTAATTACATTTGTCTTTGAAAGAGAGTACTACACTGAAGGGATCCATTTCTACCTATGCCCCACCAATTTCTAGCTATCCCCCACCCATTTCTAGCTACATCCCCCCCCCCATTTCTAGCTATGTCACACCCATTTCTAGCTATGCCCCACCCATTTCTAGCTATTCCCGCCAGTTTCTAGCTAAGTTTTGACCACTTTGTACCTGTGAGTGAATCGATTTTAACACTGAAGTCTGACTTAGCAGAATCCTAATTTCAAAGTAACTATACAGGTAAACCTAGCAGCAACAGCTCCCCGCCAAATTAGTTTTAAAATACGCAAGAGAACACTTACTAAATTGTAACTTCATCAAAAACACCATCCATACCCTTTCATCTGCATAGACAAGTACCATACATATAATGCTTTATTCTGGCCAAATTAGATCTGCAATCTCAACATAAATATATCCATATGTCATAGGTAAGTTGAATACTTTGAAACTATTTTGCATGGAAACTATTGTTGCCTTAGCAAAGAACTTTAAATCAAAATAGTTTCAAAATATTCAACATCATTTGGTCATTTTGGTGTGTCGTGTTCATTTGAAAGTTTTAACTGGTGATGTGATGACAAATGGTAGACATTGGAAAACGGTGGCTAAAATATTTAATATTTGGCTGAGAAACTGTGAGTTGACTAGTCTGTTGGCCAATGCTTTGCAAAATCTTAATCAGTCCCTGTGACGGTAGGACTGACTGCATTACTATTACTACTCTATCACAGTTTAAACCTCGAATTCGTTCAAGAAAATTTCAATTTTCTCACAGAAAATGTCCATTTGCAGACAAACAGCAGACTATTTTTGAAAATTTACCACTGAAATGACAGCCTCATTTATCGAGCCAGTCTTTCCGGTGATATGTTTTCAGTCTTTTTTCGGTCTACAAATGTACATTTCTCAATACCACTGCAGAAGCCATTTTTGGCTGATATGAGCGTTAATGGCTTATCAATAAAACTAAGACGCTTGATGCTAAACAGACGAAAACTATCTATGTCATATAAATGCACATATCTTTGACAGATGACATAATCCGTCATTGTAAAAGACACGATTGCGTGATCGTGAATTACTATTGGATTTATAAAGCATCAAGATGGACAGGCAGCTAGCTAAGACCATTAATATTTAATCAGAAACTGCAATCTCAGAAAGCATTTAAAAGCAAGCATTTGCACAGTGTCCAAAATTATAGCAGTCTTCCAGAAAACCTAACACCATTTTATGTTGTAACAGAAAAAGATTAACGTCTTTCATTCTGAAAGACAGGTATATCAATTTCAAGGCAACCATGCATACATGTAAGTTGGTAAATATGTGTATACTAATATGACTGCAGTTGCTGATACAGATACAACAGTTTCCAGTCAAATTAGTTTCGAAATATTCAAAGGAATATTTCTTACATCAGGATGAAACTTCATATCTGGTCCGTAGTATTTATAGTGTTAATATGACATCAGAATAGCATCGCTGATTTTGGTGGCATATTTTCAAATTAGATAACTAAATAAAGAAAATGTCATACCCTGGATACATTTGAGCTCTGAAATTTTATTACAATAGGCCGGAAATAGCAAATGCAGTTTTACCGAGGCATTAAAACGAATGTGTTCCAGCATAATATGTGCATTACCTGATGGGACAATTTCATCAGGAATCCCATGATGCCTCATTTAAAGTGTTTGGAATAAATATTTAAAGCTTGGTGCATATTCGTAACCCTTTAACTCATATCAGCCAAAAATGGCTTCTGCAGGTGTCTTAGGAAACGTCCATTTCCAGACCATGAGAATACTATTTTTGAAAATTTACCACTGTAATGACTGGCTCGGTTATCGAGCCAGTCATTCCAGTGGTAAATTTTCAAAAACGGTCTTCTTTTGGTCTGCAAATGGACATTTCTCTATTGTGTGTTAAGGGGTTAACATATGCCAGCAGAACTTCCACACACAGCAACAAAATTGGTTCTCAGCTGCTAATCCACTACACATTCATGTCGTGAAATCTTCTTCGATACGAGATCGAGTAAAGAACCTTGTGTGTAAGAGTGGACTTTGGCATAGTAATTTCCCCCTGAATTGGTGGATAAAGAGAAGTGAGTGAATCATGAAAGGACACGAGAACTATTCCGTTCATACTAGAAATAACTATTTCATGTAAAAAGATATGAAGCCATAGTCTTCTGCATTAACAATAGTTAACAGAACAAGAGGCCCAAGGGCCTATGACACTCACCTGGACCATTAGCATTTGAACCATTCACATTTATATACATAGATAATTTAAAAAAAATGCAAGATGGCCGCCAAAGAAATTGAGCAATCAAAATTCTCGTTTAATATGTTGAAGCCTACCGCCATAGGATCATTCCACTCGGGTTGCATTGCAATCGGACCATTAATTCAGGAGTAGTGTTTTAAATGGTTTGTCAAAATTTAAAACAAAATCCAAGATGGCCAGCAAAAAAATCAGCCAACCAAAATTCTGAACAGAAGTTCTGGAGCCTACCACTATAGAATACAAAGCCAAATTTGGATAAAATCCACCAAGCCCTTAAGGAGATGCGCTTTGACAATATGCGGTAAATTTTTCCTAAAATCTATGATTTTCACCCCAAAACCTAACCAGGCAAAATCCTGAATAGAAGTTTTTGAGTCTACCATGACAGAACCATTCCAGGTAAATTTTGTTGAAATATGTCAAGTAGCTAAGGAATAGCGTCGTAACAATTTCCAGTATATTTAAAATAAAATCTAAGACCTTCACCCACAAAATTGACCAATAAATTCCGAATAATTCTAGAGTTTACCCCGATAGGGTCCGTCCAGCCAACTATGGTTGAAATCTGTCACGTGGTTAATTATGAGTAGCAGTTTGACAATTTCCAGTGATTTTTCATAATAATCTAAGATTTTCACCAAAAAATTCAAAGCTTAACACCATAGGGTCGTTCCAGTCAAATTAACCTGAAATACGGCAAGCAATTAATGAGTAGCGTTTTAACAATTTCCGGTAAATTTTTCATAAAATTTAAGATTTTCACTCAAAAATTGACAAATCAAAATTCTGTACAGGTTCAGAAGCGAAATTAGGCTTCAATTTGCCAAGTGGTTATGAGGAGTAGCATTTTGACAATTTCCAGTGAATTTTTCATAAAATCCACGATTTTCACCCAACAACTTGACCAACCAGTATTCTGATTCCATGTTTTGAACCCTATCCCAATTGGGTCCTTCCTGACAAATTAGGTTAACATCTGTCAAGCGGTTAATGAGTAAGCGTTTTCAAGCAAAAGTTGATGGACGGACACCGGCCAGGTGAATTAATAATCAAAACAAGACACTGATGGGATATTGGCAAAAATCGGCATTTTCAAACGCAAATTTAGCTTTGTATCAAGATTACAATGACGTTGACCTGAAAGTCTGAATGTCTATGCTGCTAGTCTTGGTTGAGGTAACTACATGACAATGCTTAGTCTCAATAATTTGGCCAATTCTGAGATAAAGGCCAGGTGAGCTAAGCAGAACCAAACTGTTAAAGTCTGCATTTTATACAAATGTTACAATGACCTTGACCTCTGACCTCAATATCATTGTACTTAGCTAAACATGTGACCAAGTTAAATTCAAGTAGAGCGAACCAATCCTGAGATATAAGGCAATATGTTGAGATAGACTAAAAATTTAACCAAAAAGAATAGTTTTATATTCCGGTCACAGTTAACTTACCCTTTGACCTCAACAAGATTGCGCTGCATTTGATTGATATATGTAACCATGTGTCCAAGTTTAGTCACAATAAGCTGAACCAATCATTAGATATAAAATGGTATGCTGAACAAAACTAAAAAACTTAAACGGAAACAATAGTATTATACCCAGGTTTTGGTGTCCTTGACCTTTGACCTCAATATCATTGTGTTCTATCCGTTTGATATATGTAATCATGTGTCCAAGTTTCGTCCCAATAGGCTGAAGCCATGGCGAGATATACAACGATAATGCTGAGCTAAACGCAAAACAGTCAAACAATAGTTATTTACAAAGTTCACAGTGACATTGAACTGTGACCTCATGACCTCAATATCATTGTGCTCAATTCCCATGATATAAGTAGGCATGTGCCCAAGTTTAGTCCCAATAGGGTGAAGCCATGCAGAGATATAAGAGGATATATTGAGTTAAGGGCAAAAGTTAACTGTAAAAAGTAGTTTTATACCAAGGTCACACACTCACAGCGACCTTTAACTTTGACCGCATGACCTCAATATAATTTTGCTACATGCTCTTGATGTAAGGAAGCATGTGTCCAAGTTTAGTCCCAATAGGGTGAAATCCAGCCAAGATATAAGGGTAACCATGATTGGATGCCGACAAACAGACCGACAGACGGACAAATGGAACCCACTGATACATTGGCAAAAATTATAATTTTTGCATGTAATGATAGTCTTAACCTGTACCACTGAAACATCTGCTTTGTCTGCTGCTTGAATTACGCTGCCCTCTTGGTAGTGGTGCTGCTTTGTCAGTGCCCGATCAATATCTTTGTTCTAGTTTGATGTATAAATGTAACTCAAAATAAACTGAAATTCAACTGGATTTTGGTACGGGTACTTCGAAAACAAAGTGATAAGGATCGGAGCAAAAACAATGTTTAGTAGAATTGTTCTCAAAATAACAAGCAGGAGTTTAAAGTGGCTAGCTCTCTGAGCTATAAATTACATTTTGGAATCCAATATTTGGATGATAAGTCAATATCTACTATTGAAGGGATCTTGAACAAACTTAAAGGATGACATTGACCTTTAAACTATTGACCACCAAATCAGTCGAGTTCGTCAAGACTCCAAGGACAATCTCCCAAAAAAGTTTGTAGATGGTATAACTTGAGTTACTGTGTCAGACAGACAGACAGACAGACAGACAGACAGACAGAGACAGACAGACAGACAGACAGACAGACAGACAGACAGACAGACAGACAGAGACAGACAGACCAACCGAAATAGACAGACACGGACAGACAGACGTCATGCGATTCTTTGTGTTGAGATTAGTCATTAATAATATCTATTAAGTGACTATGGTAACATTGGTGACCTGTTTCCTACAGCTCCCTAATCTGCCCCTAACCCCTCATCATTTCGGTTATGCAATCTTATTGATTTTCTAGTAATTATTTCTTTTGAAACTGTAATAGCCAGAGCCTCAAGGGGTTTAATTCTGCTAAAAATTAATGAAACCAATATCTTGGTGCTTTGTAACCCCAGACAGAGCAATTTACTTCAAACCATGTTGTGTTCACATAATTCGCTTTTTATCGACTTTAGAAAGCTAACATGTCCTATAGTGTATACTTTTAACCCAGTTCCTCCCCAGTTCCTCCTATAATCTATCATATAAACATCACTTTCAACCTATTTAGTCTCAATCAAGTAGCTCATACTCCTAATTTTTGTTTAGTCTCTCTGTCTGTCGGTGTATCAAGTTTTTGACACTTCTGACAAAACAATACACAATAATTGAGCTACACAATTGTTTATTGGCTATTGAGATTTGTAAGATTTAATGAATTGAAACAATTTAGAACAATTAGAAACTGCAAGCCTCGCCCTCCAATCTTAGTAAGATAAAAAAATATCCAGATTTTCTGGATTTGTTTTCTGAATTATTTAAATTTCCGATCAAGTTGGGAAATCCTCATTTGCAGGAAAACCTGGATTGTGAGTTTTTATATTTCCAATAAAGCAGCCTATATAAGTTGCCTCTAAAGTTGCATCGCACTTGTTAAATGTGGATCATGACCATTGTCTTGAAATCCTAGTTTTATCTCAAATTGTGAATAAATAAGACAAGTAGATGATTTAACCCAGATAGACCACATTCTTTATTGACTCAAGGAGTATTCTTGTGCATAATTAAAGTATATTTGACTGAAAGATGCAAAATTAGTTTCAAAATATTCACCATCATTTCCACTCAGTTGCTTTCAAACTTAAACACTAAAATCTCATACATATCAAAGATCCAAGCAAAATTGTTACAAGTAAGCTTTACCATCCTGTCAACTTTCTAGTGACATAGCTTCCATGAAGCTAAAAGAGTTACATACTTTTAAGGGCCTTGACATGGGAATAATAATACTAATACTAATAATAATAATAATAATAATAATGAGGCCCAAAACTAGGTCATCCAAGATGGTCATCGAACCATTTGGTCAATCAAATCCTCTTGAAGAAACTTGGCTTACCTCTTGGCCTAGATGAAGATTTCCCAAGCGATTTCGGAGCAGATTTTTAGACATTTCCTAAAATTGGCCGAAATACAAAATGGCTGCCGTCAAATTGGCTGATCGGGTTCATTTGAACAAACTTGGATCCCTATGCCCTAAGGATGCTTCCTGCCAAATATAATTGAAATTGGCCCTGCGGTTCTTGAGAAGAAGTCGTTTAAAGGAAAAGTTGACGGATGGACGGATGACGGAAGACGGATGGACACACGATGGATGGTCGCCACGACATAAGCTCACTTGGCCTTTCAGGCCAGGTGAGCTAATAATAATAATAATAATAATAATAATAATAATAATAATAATATCTTTATTTATAGAGGGTACAGTAAACTCGATCAGTACAAATAACTGTTCTTCCCCAAGGACCTCAACTATTTACAGTTTGAATATATTTACAATCAGATATATATATATATATATATATATATATATATTTATATATATATATATATATATATATATATATATATATATATATATATATATATACTATCTATACATGAGTATAATACAGGTATATACAACAACTAGACGATGAACATTACATGTTCCCCCACCCACACACCCACCCACCCCCTGCAAACTGCAGCCAGTCACGAGATTATGTTTGCCACAGGGATTGAGCGATAGGTTGTACTCGCAGGCAAACAGACAGACAAATGTAATGACATTCATTATAGGTGAAGTAACTAAGTGGAAACCAAGTGCATGGATACCTTTGGCAAATTTTTAGGTATTTCAAGGGAAATAACTACAGTGAATCTGGACACATTTCGCTGATCAATACGCAATCACCACCGAGGGCATGTCATTAGGAACTGATATAACAAATTTGAAATAAATCCATCCATTATAAGGGAAGTTATTAAGCATAAAGAAAATGCAAAAAGCATAATCCACCCCACCCACCCGTACCCACTTTGAAAATAAAACAAGAGGCCTCACCTGGACCATAGGCATTTCAACTAGAATGCTCTTTATCAACAAGATGGCCGCCAAACCATTTATCCGACAATTTCAAAAATTTCAAATCTGAGCTCAGAATACCCCAAAACACATACAAAACCAATTTCGACCTCAAAATCCATCAAATAAAAAAATCCAATATGGCTGCCAAACATGCTATATTTTGAAGGGCCCATGGCGGCCATGTTTTTTTACGGATCAACTTCTCTTGAACAAACTTTAATGGCCCTTAGGCCCCAATCATATCTGCCAAATTTTGGCCCGATCCCTTCAGTGCTTCTGGAGTTGTTTTCACTAAAACAAGGTCACCTAAGATGGCGGTTCTGGAGAATAAGTCATTTTTACTACAACTAGGTCAATCAAGATGGCCACCAAACCATTTGCCCAATCAAGTTCCCTTGAACAAACTTGGTTCAGCACTTGCCCTAAATCATATTTCATGAGGTTTGCATCAATCCCCCAAGCAGTTTCGGAGATTTTTAAAGACGTCAAAATGCAAGATGGCTGTCGGCCCAATTGGACGATCGGCTTCGTTTGAACAAACTTGAATCTCTATGCCCTAAAGATGCTTCCTGCGAAATATAATTGAAATCGTCCCAGTAGTTCTCGAGAAAAAAACATTTTAAATTGCCCATTGTTTTAATATGGGAGCCTTTGGTGGGAAAATGATCCAAGATGGCTGCCATACCGTTTATCCGACAGTTTCGAAAATTGCAAATTTGTGATCAGAATACCGCAAAACACATACAAAACCAATTTCGGCCTCAAAATCCATCAAATAAAAAAATCCAATATGGCCGCCAAACACGCTAATTTTGATTGACCCACGACGGCCATGTTTTTTTACGGATCAACTTCTCTTGAACAAACTTAATGGCCCTTAGGCCCTAATCATATCTGCCAAATTTCGGCCCGATCCCTTCAGCGGTTCTGGAGAAGAAGTAATTTTTACTACAACTAGGTCAACCAAGATGGCCGCCGAACTATTTGACTGATCAAGTTCCCTTGAACAAACTTGGTTCAGCTCTTGCGATCATATTTCATGAGATTTGCATCAATCCGCTAAGCGGTTTCAGAGAAGATTTTTAAAGACGTTTCCTAAAAATCGGCCTAAATCCAAGCTGGCCACCGGTCGATCGGGTTCATTTGAACAAACTTGGATCCTGATGCCACAAGGATGCTTCCTAACAAATATAATTGAAATCGGCCCACTGGTTCTTGAGAAGACGTCATTTAAAGAGCTAATAATAATGACAATACAGATACATTTGGGTATGAGTTAGTATACAAAACAAATCCAAAAGTTTATACAGTAGTCTATGGACTACAATACAGTAAATTAAATAATACATTATCTGGCTATGTGGGCCCTAAGCTCGAATTTGAAAGCGCTTAGTGAGGTTGCTTCACGTACATTAATGGGTAGGCTGTTCCAAATTTTTGTACCCGTACAAGCAAAGCCATTTTTATAAATCTCAGTTTTAGACATGGGCATATATACGTTAGAATTTGTAACAGATTTGAGTGACCGACTATGTACCTCTGATGTATATTTAAACATATCTCTTAGATACTGTGGTGTCTGGTCATTTAGAGACTTGTATACCATTGCTGCATTGCAAATATATGTTAAATCAGAAAATGGAAGCCATTTTAATCGCTGAAACAGGTCTGCACTAGATGTGCCTTTATTTGCATCAAGAATAAGGCTTGCTGCTCTTTTTTTAAGTTTCAGTAGTCTGTCAGATTCAGTTTTAGGGCAGTTACCCCAAACAGTAAGACAGTAATTCAAGTGTGGTAGGATATAAGCATTATAATACATGATTCAACATTTTCAGTTCATTAATTTAATATTATTTCGCATGAAAGCTAATAGTTCAGCTATTTTTCTACATAAATTATCTATGTGTGGTTTCCATTTTAAATTACAATCAACAGTCACGCCTAAGAGTTTGAAGTTACTGACTCGTTCTAATGTGACATTATTTAGCTGGAGCATGATGTCAGTGTCTGATTCTATTTTATCGTGATTACATATGAATAAAGCTTTCGCTTTCTTGCTATTGATTAACATCTTATTCGCACTGCACCAATAGGAACATCTAAAAGAGCATCATGTAATGAAGTACCAAGTTCCTGAACACATTTCTTAGCAGTATGAATTGTTGTATCATCTGCATACATATTTAGGGTGTAATTAGTAGCAATAAGAGGTAAATCGTTGATAAATAGAACAAATAACAAGGGACCTAAAATAGAGCCTTGTGGCACACCGGAAACTATGTCTTTTGGATGAGACACCTTCTTTCCAATGACCACACATTGTCTACGATGAGTGAGATATGATTGTAACCAGCCAAATGGCCTCAGAATCTAGTCGATAGATGGCAGCCTTTTCAAGTAAAAGATCATGGTCCATTAAATCAAAAGCTTTTGTTAGGACGATCATTATATTACCAACAGTGAGCTTGTCATTCAGAGCCTTTCGCCATTGTTCTACCAGGTTCACCAAAGCAGTTTCACAGGAGTGTTTTGGCCTGAAACCTGACTGATAGAGAGACAGTAATTCATATTGTGTCAAGTAATCATAGAGTGCATTGTAAATATGACATTCATATATTTTTGATATTACTGGAAGAATGGATATGGGTCTATAATTTTGTGCATCAGTCTTTAGATCAGACTTGTGTAATGGAAAGACTTTAGATGATTTATATCATTTTGGTTTTTACCCGCAGTGTTACAATGTTAATACAAGAGACCAAAGGGGTGCTGTATCGCTCACCTGGAACATAGGCATTTCAACTAGAAAGGTCATCAGCTATAAGTAGACCCCTATGGAGGTGACCAGAATTCTAACAGGAACACAGCGGCAATGTTTCTTTACCTATCAACTGCACTTGATTAAAATTTTAATAGCCTTTAGTCCCTAATCAAATCTTGCAGATTTCAGACCGATCCGTTCAGCAGTTCTGGAGAAGTAATTTTTACAAAAAAAAAGGTCATCCAAGATGGCCGTCAAACCATTTGGCCAATCAAGCTTCCTTGAACAAAGTTGGTTACGCTCTTGCCCTAGATGATATTTCATGAGTTGAATCTATATCCCCCCCCCCCCCCCCCCTTACCCCCCAAGTGGTTTCAGAGAAAATTTGTAGATGTTTATAAAAATTGACCAAAATCCAAGAGGGCCGCCGGTCAAATTGGCCGATCGGCTTACTTTGAAGAAATTTGGCTCTATAGGCCATAAGGATGCATCCAGGCAAATATACTTGAAATCGGCCTATTGGTTTGCAAGAAAACATTTTCAATTTCCCATTGCTTTAGTATGGGAGGTTTTGGCGAGAAAAATATCCAGGATGGATGCAAAACCATTTATCTGACAGTTTCGATGATGAAAAATATCAAATCAGAAAACCGATAAATCTATACAAAACCGATTTCTGCTTCAAAATCTATCAATTAGAACAATCCAATATGGCCACCAAACACGTCACATTTAATTGGTCCACAGCGACCATGTTTTTTTAATATATCATCTTCCCTTAAACAAACTTTAATGGTCTTTAGCCCCTAATGATATCTCCAAAATATGGGCCCAATCCGTTCAGTGGGTCTGGAGAAGTCGTTTTCATGGAAACAAGGTCTTCTAAAATGGCTGCTGAATGATTTAGCAAATCAAGTTCCCTTAAACAAACTTGGATCTGCTCTTGCCCTAGATCATATTTCATGAGTTTTGAATCGCTCATTCAAATGCTTTGAGATTTTTAAAGATGTTTCTAAAAATCAGCCAAAATCCAAATTGGAAGATCAGCTTCATTTGAACAAACTTGGATGAATATGCCCTAAGCATGATTACTGCCAAATATTCTTGAAATCTGCCTAGTGGTTCTGAAGACATTTTAAATTTGCAATTGCTTTAGTATGGGAGTTTTGGCGGGGAACCGATCCAAGATGGCTGCCAAATAGTTTATCCGACAGTTTCGAAAATGGCAAATTTGAAATCCGCATACCCAAAACCTAGATATAAAACCAAATTCAGCTTCAAAATTCATCAAATAAAAAAATCCAAATTGGCCGCCAAACATGCCTGATTGTGATTGGTTCATGACGGCCATGTTTTTTGACAAATCAACTCCTTTTGAACAAACTTTAATGACCCTTAGCCCCTAATTATATGCCAAATTTTGGCTCGATCCCTTCAATGATTCTGGTTTTCATGAAAACTAGGTCATCCGACATGGTCACCAAACTATTTGGCCAATCAAATTCTCTTGAACAAACTTGCCCTAGATGATATTTCCTGAGTTTGAATCGATCCGCCAAGCAGTTTCGGAGAAGATTATTAAAGACATTTCTAACAAGCGGTCCAAGGGCCTGTGACGCTCACCTGGACTATTAACATTTAAACCATTTAAACCATTTGCATTTAGATACATGGCTAATTTATGAAATATCCAAAATGGCCACAAAAGAAATTGACCAATCAAAATTCTCATATGTATGTTGAAGCCTACCGGAATCATCTTAGGATCGTCCACACAAGTTTCGTTGAAATCGGGACATTTTTAAGCACTAGTGTTTTAAATGGTTACGGAAAATTGTCAAAAAATTCATGATGGCCTCCACAGAAGCAACCAACCAAAATTTTGATTATAAGTTCTAGAGCCAACGACTATAGAATACTTGCAGCCAAATTTGGATAAAATCCACCAAGTGGTTAACGGGGAGATGCAGTTTGACAATTTCCAGTAAATTTTTCAGAAAATCAATGATTTTCACCACAAAACTTGACCAAACAAAATCCTGAATAGAAGTTCTGGAGCCTACCATGATAGCGTCATCTAAAAATCTGTCAAGCAGGTAAGGAGAAACGGTTTGACAATTTACTGTAAATTTTTCATAATATCTATGATTTTCACCCAGAAAATTGAACAATCAAAATTCTGAAGACGTTATGGAGCCTACCTCAATAGGGTCCGTCCAGCTAATTAGGGTTGAAATCGGTTAAACAAGAGTAGCTTTCTGACAATTTTCGTTAAATTGTTCATACAAGAGGCCCAAGGGCTTGGTGGCGCTCACCTGGACCATTGGCATTTAAACCATTTGCATTTAAATTGACGTCATGGATGATTTTTGAAAAATCCAAGCTGGCCACTAAAAAATTGACCAATGAAGATTCTCATTTAATATGTTGAAGCCTACCATCATAGGATCGTTCCACACAAGTTTTGTTGAAATCTGTCTATTGATTGAAGTAGTTTTTAAATGGTTCTGGAAAACTTTCAGAAAATCAGACATGGCTGCCAAAACATGACCTATAAAATTTCTGTATACAAGTTCTGAAGCCTACCGTCCTAGGCTCGTTCCAGCCAGTCTGATTGAAATCGCCCAAGCAGCTAATGAGAGTAGTGTGTTAAACGATTTTCAGCCATTTTTCAGAAAATTCAAGATGGCCACTGAACAAATTGACCAATTAAAATTCTGTATACAAGCTCTGAAGCAAACCACTTTCGGGTCCTTTCAGCCGAGTTTGCTTGAACTCGTTGAAGCGGTTAATGGGTAGCCTTTTAACTGATTTACAGAAATTTTCAGAAAATCCAAGATGACCACCGGAAAAATTGACCAATTAAAATTCTGTATACAATTTCTGAAACCTACCAGCCTAGTATCCTTCTAGCCAAGCCTGGTTGAAATTGCTCAGGAAGTTAATGAGGAGTAGCGTTTTAAATGATTTCCCAGCATTTTTTGGAAAATTTACCAATCAAAATTCTGTATACAAGTTCTAAACCATACCAGCGTACTATATTCACAGCTAAATCTGGATGAAACTGTCCAAGCAGTTAATGAGAAGCGTTTTAAACAATTTTCCGCCATCTTTTGGAAATTTCAAGAAAAAAGTGACCAATCAAAAATAGGATCATTCATGCCAAATTAATTTGAAATCAGCCAAGTGGTTAATGAGCAGTAGTGTTTTTATGCAAAACTTGCTGGACGCCGGCCGGCCGGATGGGTGGACGACGGACGGTCGGCATGGCATAAGCTCACTTGGCCATTTTGGCCAGGTGAGCTAAATACTGCATGCCACACCCCCACCCCGACCTCCAGGATTCAGTTTCGCATCCCCAGGTTTCAGCTTTGGGCCATCAGATTTCAGAGTGTGGGATCCCTGGGACCTTTAAAATTTAGATGCCATGGTAGTCCACTGGGAGTCCAAATTTAATCCTTTAACCCTTTAAGCCTTGAATTTGTTCAATAAAATTTCATTTTCTTTTCAAAGAAAATGTCAATTTGCAGACCAAGAGAAGACTATTTTTTAAAGTTTAGCACTGGAATGACTGGCTTGGTTATCCAGCCAGTCATTCCAGTAGTAAATTTTCAAAAATAGTCTTCTCTTGTTCTGCAAACTCACATTTCTCACGACCACTGCAGAAGCCAGTTTTGGCTGATATGTGTGTTAAAGGGTTAATGGTCAAGATCCATAAAAAATTTGAATGTTAATTGGTATGGCAATAGAAGAGTTAATTTTTCTCTATTTACCACTGGAATGACTCGTCGAG
This sequence comes from Chaetoderma sp. LZ-2023a, assembly GCA_034401795.1. Taxonomy (NCBI): domain Eukaryota; kingdom Metazoa; phylum Mollusca; class Caudofoveata; order Chaetodermatida; family Chaetodermatidae; genus Chaetoderma; species Chaetoderma sp. LZ-2023a. The sequence goes on from CM067372.1 coordinate 89,530,677, forward strand.
CCAGGCTTTTCAGTAATACATTTTCAAAAACAGTCTTCTATTGGCATGCAAATAGACATTTTTCAAGACGCTACAGAATCTCTCCTTGGCTCAAGCTTATCCATTAAACGGCTAAACTTGATCATATGAAATGTACTATGTTTGTCATTGTCTCTGAGAGAAGCTATATAGTGTTATGAGAATGTAATGACCCATCCTCTCTGATTTATTAATCAATTCTGCTTGCTTGAAGACCTGATAGCGAAAGCGTAGCTATTAGAGAAGACCCAGGTAATGGTTCATTCATTCCATGCTTGTGAAATTGAATCAGAATTAATGGAAAATTAACGTAGTAACGATTATACATAACAGATGAAGACACCATTGTACAGGATAAATAATTCATGATATCGCAGACCCACTGAAGTCATTAAAACATTTAACTCTTACAGACCCGAAACATCAAATTGTTTATGATACAAGGAAAATTCTGTTGAATATTTTGAAACTAATTTGACAGGAGATACTTTGGGTTTAACTACCTACCCCATGTTTCATGAATAATCAAAGTAAAATATTTACGGTCTATGTCTTTTAAATCCCACTGTCTCAGTTACTAACCAACTACAGAGGAACTATTAAATAACCTAAAAACATTTTGTCTGGCACTGGTATTGCTGCTAAGGCAGCAACTGCTTACAGACAATGGAGTTACCAACCAGTGCGGCACGCTCTTGTTGAAACTTAGGCAACTTTGATTTGAAATGTCAAAAACCTACGTGTCAAACCGACTGAGAGAAGACATTATTCCAGTTTGGCGAATAAAGATTTTGCAGAATATTTCGCACAACATAAAGATTTTCCTCTCTGCGGCAATAGAGCTAAAATCACAGATTGTGGGAACGGTTACCTTAACTTATTCAAATATATACATGTTGTAGTTACTTTACCAATGCTCAAAATCTGTAACATCAGATATAGATATTTATTTAACCTTTAATGGTCAGATTTGGTCAAGAAAATGTTAATATTTTCTAATTGAATGTCCATTTACAGGCCGAGAGAATACAATTTTTGAGAGTTTATCACTGGAATAACTGGCTCGGTTATCGAGCCAGTCATTCCAGTGGTAAATTTTCAAAAATTGTATTCTCTTGGCCTGTAAGTGGACAATCCACAATACAATAGCAGAGGCCGGTTTTGGCCAGTATGACCATTAAAGGTTTATTCTATCAAGTCTTTTCAACCTTGGAATATAATCATCACATTACATTGTTCAAACAAGAGGCCAATCTAATTTCTGTGAAGAAGGTTTAGCCAAGATTTATTCAAATTAGCCCAGCGGTTAATAAGTAGTCTTCTTATAATTTTCTCAGAAATTTGTAGAAAATACAAAATGTCCCACCAAAAAAACTAAATTTTGATTGATTCATGGTGGACAGATTTTTTTAAGCATCAACCTTCAATGTACTAACTTTAATGGGGTTTTGCACTGTATGTGGGACTTAGAATACACCTTCCGTATCCTCTGCGTGTCATAAGAGGTGACTAAAGGAAGTAAGGGTGAGGTAACACTGACAGAAACCTCGAGTGCTGAAGACGGAGGTTCCAGGCCGCACGGCGCACTCTAATAAACCATGGATCCACGCACTTAACGCTTATGATCATGTCAATAGTCACTTACAGGACTGGCAGTATGATCAGCGAACGAAAAGAAGAAGAAGAAGATGGTGCTTAAGCCCATTCAGCGGTTCTGGAAAGGTTATTTTTTCATGAAAGCTAGGTAATCCAAGATGGCCACCGAAGCATTTGGCCAATGAAGTCCCCTTAAACAAACTTAGTTCAGCTGCTGCTCAAGATGATGTTTCATGAGTTTTGAATCGATCCCCCATGCAGTTTCCGAGAAGATTTTTAGACTCTAAAAATCAGCCAAAATCCCAGTTGGATCCCTATGCCCTAAGGATGCTTCCTGCCAAATACACTTGAAATCGGCCAACAGGTTCTCGAGAAGACATTTCAAATTTTCCATTGCTTTAGTATGGGTTTTTAGTGGGGAAGTGATCCAACCCGTTTATCCGAAGGCTTTGAAAATGACAAATTTGAGATAAGAATACCAAAAAACCTATATAAAACCAATTTTGCCTTCAAAATTCATCAAATAAAAATATTCAACATGACTGCCAAACACGCTACATATTGATTGGTTCATGGCGGCCATGCTTTCTGATGGATCAACTACTCTTGAACAAACGTTAATACCCCTTAAGCCCTAATCATATCTACCAAATTTCAGGCTGATCCATTCATCAGTTCTGGAATTGATTTCGCGAAAGCTAGGTCATCCAAGATGGCGGCCGAACCAAGTTCCCTTGAACAAACTTCAGCTCTTGCCCGAGATCATATCTCATGAGGTTTGCATCGATCCCCCAAGCAGTTTCGGAGAAGATTTTTAAAGATGTTTCCAAAAATCGGCCGAAATGCAAGATGGCTGCCGGACAAATTGGCCAATTGGCTTTCTTTCAACAAACTTGAATCCCTATGACCTAAGGATGCTTCCTGTCAAATATACTTGAAATCGACCAAGTGGTTCTCGAGAAAAAGACATTCTAAATTTCCCATTGCCTTAGTATGGGAGCTTTGGGCGGGAAAAAGATCCAAGATGGTCGCCAAACCATTTATGCGACATTTTTGAAAATGGCAAATTTGTAGTGAGAATAGCCAAAAACCTATATAAAAGCAATTTCGGCTCCAAATTCATCAAATAAAAATATCCAATATGGTCGCCAAAAAAGCCACATTTTGATTGGTCCATGGTGGCCATGTTTTTTATGCATCAACTTCCTTTGAACAAACATTAATGGCCCTTAGTCCCTAATCATACCTGCCAAATTTCGGCCCAATCCGTTCAGTGGTTCTGGAGTTGTTTTCGCTAAAACTAGGTCAACCAACATGGCCGTCGAACCATTTGACCAATTAAGTTCCCTTCAAAAAACTTGGTTCAGCTCTTACCCTAGATTATATTTCATGATGTTTGCATTAATCCACTAAGCAGTTTTGGAGATTTTTAGACGTTTCTAAAAATCAGTCAAAATCCAAGATGGCCGACCGGCTTCGTTTTAACAAACTTGTCTCCCTATGCCCTACGGATGCGTCCTGCCAAATATAATTGAAATCGGCCTAGTGGTTGTTGAGAAGTCATTTAAAGGAAAAGTTGATGGATGACGGGCGAACGGATGATGGACAGTCGCCACGGCATAAGGTCACTTGGCCTTTCAGGCCAGGTGAACTAAAAATGAGTTCCATATTCCACGTTATTAAATGAATTTGAAAATGACATGACATGGTCAATAATAACAGAATGATAGAAATAACACAATTGGTGCAGATCACATGTAGCTAAGACATGTCTAACTCATGTCTATGGCATACTATCGCTCATTACACTCCATGACAGGAATCTAGTTATTACACCACAAACATCCATCACCATTCAATCACTACCTGCTAAATCAAACTATCTGCATTTAGCACCAGAAAAAGATTTTTATGCTTGCTTTCATGCCCCCATATGCATATACCAACTCATTGTACCGTCAACCAGGCTTCTGGTAGAGACTACTCTCCCCATACAGCCTGCATTAGACTGGAACCAGTCTATACTCACTCCTCTAAGACCTAGGTCAAAGTGCATGCATGCGCATGCGCAGAGGAGACTAACATAGAATCACTTTCAAATTTTTCTGCTAACAGAAAGGTTTGTTTTGTGCCGGTCAAAGGTTTTGTGCTTGCCATCTGTGTCAGATATTTATTTAAGAGGATTACTTCTTAATATCATGCCTACAATGAAGTCCCTATTATCTAAGTTACGTGGCAGAGTAACTTTATGGTTTTATATGTATTATTTGTACTTTTGTTTCTTTGTTACCGGTTTTCGTGGTAGTCAACTATGCCGTACCATTTATACACTCATAAACACGCTAAGTGGGATTGCTATAAATATCAATCCTAGGTAACCCTAACGTGAAGAGTTCAAGGTTTATTTCTAAAAGGTAACCGTTTACTTATACAGATCTGATTTGAATTTATGTTTTCCCGCCTTTTCTAGTATGCGCTTTCTCTGCCTTTGTTAGGTGTTTGTTAGAGTTGGATAGAGATTTCAGAAGCTGTATGCTTCATCTTTTCCTACTTTGTTCGTTTATAGGATTCTCTGAAATCAGCTGAAAAGGTGAAATGTTCATCGTCTAAGTATGATCGCCATCACCCCTCTGAATTCGCTGGGCACGTGTGCCTTAAGTGTAATTCATGTACACCTAACGTTATGTGCAGTATTTGCAAGGGGTGGTCACCTGCTTTAAAAAAGGCTTTACTTCAGATTTTGTTTCAAAAATGCAGGTGGCCTCTAATCGCTCCCCTCCTATTGCTGCAAAGGGCAAACAATCTAGCCCTCCTAAATTAGAAAAAGGAAGAACTCCCGCAGCAGTGGAAGGGGAGGCCTCCATCTTCTAGTCAGAATAGCGACGCGGTTTGGGATCTTTTCGCCTGTTTTGAGTCGTTTACCACTGTCTAAACTCAGTCTTTGGCCAAACGTATTTCTTCGGCAATTCAAGCAGCGAAAGCGGACAGTAACTCAGATGGAATCGTTCCGAATCCTAAAGGCCATGTCCGTAAGTGGGGGGAATCCGTGTCCCTTACCACGAGACAGGTGGCCAGTCCTCCTAAGGCCAAGAAAAAGGATAGCAGGAAGAGAACGATGGGCTCGTACAGATCACCAAATTCTCAAACCCACGTAAATCTTGGGGCCAGGCAAGCCCTTCAAGTGGTGGTGATGGACGTGTCCGGTTCACAGATTGCCAATGTCAATCGGTCGATCCAGTCATGCACAACATTCGTAGGTCGCCTGTTTTATTTTTTTCTGGTTGCGAGGATAGTTCAATTGTCTCTTCCGGTTCTGCAACTTCCGAGTATACTGTTGCCCCGGATCTGTAGGACCTGGGTCAACTGCCGACTTCCGTTTCCCACTCTTCCGCTTCCTATCCGACTTCCGGTGTGGCTGCGCTTCCATGTCTTCATGATCTTGATCAGCTTCCGCTTGGTGCTTCCGGTTTAAGTAGTTCTGTTTCCGGTCTGGGTTCCGGTTTGACTTCCGGATTTGCTGTTCATTCGGGTCTTTATGATCCGAGTCAGCTTCCGCTTCATGCTCTTCCGCTTCCACTCGACTTCTAGTTTTATTGATCACTCGGGTCGGTATGATCCTGGTCAATTTCTGGTTCCAGCTTCCAGTCTTCACACTTCTGTTTCCCATGCGACTTCCGGGTCTGACTGACCTACAGCGTCTGCAGGATCCTAGGAGGTCAGTTCCCGACTTTCGCTTCCGGTTCACGTTTTTCCTTGACTTCCGGCTCACGTATTTACGGTTCCAAGATTTTTTTCCTATCCGGGGATAGGGTCGATTATGGTTTCAGGGACATCAATTTCCGTATTCGTTTTCTTAGGTCCTAGTAATCATCTGGCCTAAGAGTCAATATTATTTTCTCAATTGCTTTAAAGAATCGGAATATTCAATGGCCGGAAATCTTCATACAGACATTGACAGTCTTTTGAATTTATACAGACATTCAGCATTTATTCTTTAGCAGTAACAGTATTCAACATACTTAAAGACCCGTCCGACTGGTTCCTGTATGGGTTTTTGGTTTAGCTTATTTTCATATGCGCCTATCGTAGGTTTATATAGAACACTCAGTCGATAAGGCAGTTGTATTCTTCCATCAAGCGTGTATTTTCAGTTATTCTTAATGTTCCCATGCTGCGCTATTTAATATTTTCTTCTTTCGGATTTAGTTTATTTTTTGATTTATTTATTTCGCTTTCTGTCTAAGTTATTTTTCTTTCATACACCTTTAGACGGCCAGTTGTCTTCGGGCCATTCAGCCTTTTCTCTCGGTCATTTCTCCTCTTTGGCAGGTTGACATATTAATTTTAATCTAAGAGTTAATTCGTTGCCATTTCTCTCCCGTAATTTTTAATTCTAAATCTTGGCTTTTATTTCTTCTTTTCCTTTTATCGGTTATTTCTCCTTTCTTAGTGTCTTTTCATTCTTGTGGACATTATTCTTGGTTCATTCTCTTCTCGGGGTTCCCCCTCTTGATTATATTTCTTTTCAGTTTTTCTTCTCTGTCGTCATGGTTACGGCGAGTCATTATGCCCTGGTTTCATGTCGACTTTGGCATTTAACTGTTTTTCTTCCCTTTCGCTATTATTTTTTCAAATTTTGGCCTGCCTTTAGTTTATCCTTTTACTTAAAAGTTTGTTCTTTCCTTACATTCCGGCATCAGTTTTTCTCGGCTAGTAAATTTACATTTTTTGTTCTTTCCTCCTACTTCAGGTAGCTGTAGATCGTCATCTTATCTGTCAGTTTGATGGATTCCTTTCCCTTTTGTCATTTCACCCTTTAATTCCTTTCATAATATCTTTCTATCTTTTTGTAGTTTTCTGGGGGTTTTCTCCTAGATCAGAGTTTATTGTGCTGATCCTTGAAGTTGTCTTTATGCATGTTTATTTCATGGCCTTTTTTTTTCTATAGGCTTTTCTGTATTATTCACTTCCTTCTTGTCATTCTCAGTAGATGGTTTTCAGTTGTTTTTTCTGTACCTTGGTTTCTATCTTGTGGGGCTGTTGTGTGAGATCAGATTTCTGTCGTGTAAGTTTAATATTTTCTTAATAGCCTTAAGTCTCTTATTTTTTCTTGTCTGATTTGTAGGTTCCTCAAATTATTTTTATATTTTCCTTCCTCTTTTTAGTTGTTCTCATAGAGGTTCTTTACTAGGTCTTACTAGGTGCTGAGTGGTCACAGTCTCTAGTTCTCTATAACCACGTTTTCTTCTCTGGCTCCTGGTTAACTGTGTGACTTCCGGTAATCAGGGGCATTTTATAATTAAATAATACATCCTGGTTTCTCCAGGTCTTATTCAATCTATTTTTAAAAGCATTTATTCTGGGTGCATTAACTACATTGGTTGGCAGATTATTCCATATATTTACTATTCTAGATGGAAATGCTTTAAGTCTTATTTTCTCTTTTAGATCTTTGTTTGCTTAATTTACGTTTATGTCCTCTTAATAGGCGGAAGCTTTAATTCAGGTGCTACTTCAGAATCTTATATATTGTTAAGTAGTTTATATACTTCAGTCATATTTTCCCTATGTCTCTGGTTTTATAATGTTGGCAACTTTAACATCTAAGTCTTCTTTCCTTTCCTTTTAGTTCTCCCCTTCAAGGCCGGGGTGGGGGGGGGGGGGGGGGGGTGCTGATTTTTCTTTTCATTCGACTACTCACTTTTTGATAGTTGATTTACATTCTGCATCATGCAAGGCTGTATCTGAATTTAGTCTTTGATCTTTATTACTTTCATCCAAGGAGAGCAATTAATAGCTCTCCTTTAATCTCAAATCTTTGTTCAGGGTTTAGATATTTAATTCTTACATGTAAACGCAGATTTAATATCATATAAATGTATTTGCAAATTTTCATTCTGCTAGAGGGATCACTCGCCTATCCCTGATCGTGCAGAGCAATTTTTTAACTCACCACAATTTTCTAGTATTTAAGCGTGGGTTTAGCATGAAATATTTCATGTTAAATGTAGATTTCATTTTATTCTTTCTGTTGTTGATAGAGTGGGAGTTCTTGCTCTATCGCTATTATATTTTTATTGATCTCGTTCTGACATCTATTTCTCAGTCTCTCTTATTATGCTGAGATTTCAGAATTTCATTTCCATTTTCTTTCTTGTTAAAGGAAGAGTTCATATCTAGAGTCATGTAACTGTCTGTAGACAAATTTTTTATAAGGAAATTTAGATCCAGGATTTAATCCCACTGCTTAGTTTTGAGCTGCAGCAGGAATTCCTCTTCATCTATCAATTCAGACAATTTATCCTTGGTCATCTATTTCCTCGAGTATAGTTTCTACATTCATCTCTTTCAAGAATTATTCCAGAGATATGCAGTTTGTCATGCAGGCTAGGTTGGATTATAAAATTTCTCAAAGAGTCATGCCTAGTCCTTTCTTAAGTTTTCACCAATCTAGGCATCTCTTTCGACCTGTTTCAGGGCTTAGTCTTTCCTTCAGAGGCAAGGTGTTCCATTAGTCAAGACCTCTCCTCAGGCGATCATTTTCACAAACGCTTCCCAGGAGGGGTGGGGAACTGGAACTCCCTGTCGATTTCCTGTCTTTGGGCCCTGGAGGAGTCGACTGCTTTTCATAAATATCTTGGAGTTGTGGGCTGTCAAGAAGGCTCTCCTCTTGTAGTCGGATTGAGTGAAAGACCTCAAGATCTCGATTCGATCAGCCAATTCCACAATAGTTTCTTACTTGAACGGACATGGAGTAATGAGATCTTCACTTCTTTGTATGGAAATTTGGAATCTTCTGTTGTGGTGCCGAAAGAAACAAAAACATTTTTAGTGGCCAGTCATGTCACAGGCAGATTGAATATTCTTGTGGACCAGTTGGTAAGACCCAGCAGGTTTGTGTACTCCAAGTGGCAGTTTAAAAAAGTCGGTTGTCAAAGCAATTTTTCAGCATCAGGGTCGTCCCCACGTAGATCTTTTTGCGACATGTCTGAATGCCCACATCTCCTCTTTCATGTCTCCTTTTCCGGAGAGTCAGGCTCTGGTGGTGGACACCCTGTCTCAGTCCTGGACAGGAATGTTTGCCTACATATTCTCACTAACATTTTTGATTCCGTTGGTTCTGAAGGTCAGGGACCAGATCTGTGAAATTCTTCTGGTAGCTCCTTTTTGGCCGAAGAGAATCTTGTTCATAGACCGTCTCGATCTTCTGATAGCCTTTCCTCATTTTCTTCCAGTGTTCCCAAATCTTCTCTCTCAAGTAAGGGGCACGTGTCTTCATCCAAATCCAGAAATCTTCAGTTTGTGCGATTGGAGAATATCGAGTGTCCGGTCCCTGAGATCAAGTTTTCTTGAAGATCTCAGGAAATCCTTGACTCTTCTGGAGAGAGTCGACATGTCGAGTTTACAAGGGTCGAATTAAAATTTTTGGAAAATGGGTTCAAACCATGGTTTCTTGCCTGATTCTTTTTCTATTTCCCAGATGTTAAATTTCTTTATCATATTTTTTCGATTCTTTACAACTGTCAGCTAACACCGTTAGGGGTTTTAGATTTTCCATGGCTGCTTCCCTTCCTTGTCTCTTTAATACTGATATAAAGGATGCAAAAATTCTCAATGGTTTTATTAGAGGTTTGGGCAATATTCGTCCTTCAGTGGCTAAGCCTTTGCCTTTCTGAAATTTGGCCTTGATTATTCTAGTATTGGCAGGTCTCCATTTTGAATCAATTGGATCTATCAGTCTCAAACTACTGACTTTTAAGGCTTTTTTTCCTTGTTGCCGCTGCTTCAGCTAGAAGATCCAAAATTGATGCTCTTTTCGCAGAAACAGACAGAATTATCGAATCTGGGGACGGTCTAGTTTTATATCCCAGAAGGGGTTTGTTATTGAACACCCAGTCTAACCGTTACCCAGCCAAGCCGATTATTCTTAAATCCTTATCGTCTTTTTCACCGTCCGACAAGTTCAGGTGTCCTGTCTGAGCCGTAAGTCTATAAATGTTGTACCAATTTTTAAAGATCCGATTCTTCGCACTGATGGGTCCCGTACATGGAGGAGGTAGCTAGACCAGTTACTAAGGCCTCTGTTGCCAGATGAATCTGTGAGACTATTAAATTATGCTAGGAAATTGCCTCCCCTGTTGAGATTAATTCAGCCCATGTCAAGGTGTATGTCTTTCGTGATATGGCTACCTCCTTCGCTCTTTTCGTCGGCTCATCATTGGACGACATCATGTAAGTTGAAGGTTGGAAATCTGAATCGACTTTTCCTCTTTCTATTTAAAGGATCAGAGCCCAGCGGCTTCCTTTTTTAGAAATATAACGACCTTAACAAAACAAGCCTAAGACCATTTACCAAGCACAATCTCACCAATTTCGCCAGTCTGTATGGCTGTCAAAAATGGTGAGAAAATTCTCTTGTTTTGTTTATTTCATTGAGTTGACAAGTTTCCTTGTTTGATAATCACTGTGTGATTTGTTATGGATGCATTATTATGTTAATTTATTAACCCTACAGCACCCTATGAACCTTGTATCCTCTTCCTTCTTAATGTGGTCAGATTAAGTCCTTGCAACACTGTCTCTCTCTGCCTTGAAGAAGATCCACCCAAGTGATTCGCTTGAATTACTTCCCCTCTGTGGCCTTGAGAATAAGGGTAAATAATTCTTATTCATGGGATACCACCAGAAGAGCGATCAGATGTGCAGTTTACTGATTGGCTGAAGGCGCTCATGTGGTGCTTGTTGCTTGGATACTAGGTCATCTGTTTCTTAACTTGTTCATGCATACAGTTTTCTAAACAAATTCTTCTAAATGCGATTGAGGGCCAGTTGAGGTTGGGCCATATATGGTAGAGAAGCGTATAAAACAGTCTTAAAACACATGACCAGCTCTCTAAAGGGGTGAGTCTTGGTTGTTAATCGGGTCCACTTGTTTTTATAGACATAATAGATCAATTCCTGTGCAATGGTAATAGGAACTAAGGCCAGCCAGCAGTATAAATAGCAGCATTCGAAGGGAACGGGTAACTAGAGACAAATAACTATATCACTTCATATGACACTCTTGCCCTCCCGTCGTGACCCCATCCCCACTTCCACACACCCTTCACCTACACACAAACCCCTGATTCGATTTTAATCAATGACATTCATAGGACTATTTTCATGCATAGAATTGTGCAGCAAAAGTTTTAAAATTACCCGGTATATTCACAATTAAAGTGCCATCTCCTTGGAAACATAAATAACATTTGACATGCAATATACATATGTCTATTAGGGCTGGGGCGAACAATCGAACCGTTGAACAATCGCGAACTCTGGGAAGACGAATCATATTCAAACATTTATTTGACGAATCTTGTGGTTCGCGAACCATACATTAATTTTTCTCCGCATGTATTTTCCATCTGTCTACGGCAAATATACAGAAATCACGAAGAAAACGATTTACTAAGCACTTATTCTAGCCGTATACAAGTTTTGAATGATAAACCGTAATTCAGATTTACGACAATATTCTGAATTATTTTCCGAGTAAGTTCAACCCACACCCATGATAGCGTAATCGTCCTAGAGTAACACATACCTTCCTCGCTTAAATGGTTTAATTTACTGCCAAATATCGACATTGCAAGCCAAGAAAATGTTGTTATGTGTATTACACCATCTTAACACAGTACAGGCGTATAAGGGCTTCGCGGCACGCATGCTCTGTCAAAGAAAAGGCGAATGTGACATACTTTCTTTGTTATTCGCAAAATCGGCCATGATTTCCGAGAAATGATACAGTGTTCAAATTATTCTTCTAATCATTCTTCCATTACGTTTTCATTGACTATTATAATGAACACCAGTCAGTATATCCAATCAAAATGCAATGTGCTTTCTCTGATTAAAACCGAGGATGTTCAGCGCGCAATTGTTACTACCGCAAATTGGTCAATGTCGTAAAATGCTAGATATAGATATACAATTACAGTATAGATCGCACTAAATGAACTACCAGTGAAACCGCTGTTTAGAACAGTTTTCTTGACCAACTGCGTCTATATGGGCGTATTTTTTTGCAAAATGCATTCTAATTATCTAGTAATATCTTGATACAAAATCCAGTTCAAAGTAGCCGAGAATTTGTATTCAGCAAAACTATTTTAGCTGTTTAAACTCAAGGAGATCGATCAGATCTAGATATCTGTGTTGTTTAGATGAGGTTCCTGTACTAGCCTGGTTCCCTGTATCGATTTATTTAACTAGTGTCGTCTATAAAACGGCCAGAAGTAACCAACTAACCATGCGATGAAACGACCAGACGACCCGGAAGGTCTGGTCTTATGTTTTACTAATTACATATACCTACCTCCTTGCATTACTATTGCGCTTTCCTTCTCTGAAGGGAAGCGTAGTAGGATGAAATTTTTACAGCCAATGTTTGCTGTGTATAGTGGTTACAGAGTGACTGAAGGCTTCTTCAGGATTCTCCATACACTCTCCAATGATGAGATCCATAGCAATTCGCTTGAATGTTATATCTCAGAATGACGTAGAAAGAGGGTTAATACATAACCCAGACATTGAATGAGCCATAGGGCACAATGATCATCTCATTGGCTGACAAACATCACATGACTTTGTTGTAGCAACCAGGTCTTCATTCCTTGACGAACCCAGTCATATAATCCAGCTTTGTGCAGATTCATGAAGAGGCACATGATCCTATCACTACTTGACTCTGAATCCAACTAAAGCTGAAACTTAAAAATTTACCTAAATACTTAATATTGTATGACTAAAAAATCTTTAATAAATACCCAAATATGTCGAAAACCGACATATCCGGGTATACTCTAAAGCTGAGAGATATAGTGAATATCTTATACTGAATATAACTATTCTAACAGGATATGACCAAACAACGAAGCCTCAAGCCCACCCAGCCAAACAAAATTTGACAGAGGGGAGGCTTGAGGTGGGCCGTAATGCAAGGAGGTAGGTATATGTAATTAGTTAAACATAAGACCAGATCCTCCGGGTCGTCTGGTCGTTATTACTACATTACAACCTACCTCCATGCATTACTATTGCTCAAATACAGATTTCAACATTGCACAAAAACCGGGAGGCGAATTTTTGCGCAAAATTGATGTAAAAATAGAGAAAGAATATGAAGCTAGAAATAACGAGTAAGGAAGATACTAAGAGATAGCAATTTCTAAGAATTGCTCTATCAATCAATTTGAAAGAGATGAAATTAAAGAATAAAGAGAAGATAATAAAGGTCATAAATGACCCCTGGAAGCAAGAAAGAGATGAACATGTAAGAAAGAGATGAATAATAGGGGTGATGAGAGAGAGATGATATGAAAAAAGGGGTGAAATATAAACATGTGAATTAAGTAATGAATTCCCACTAACCCCAACTAGAGACTAAAGAGATTGAAGATGAAGAAGTAAGAGATGATGAATGGGCCTTGGCTCCCACCAGAGGATTATCTCCTGGAGATGCTAATTCATAGCGAATTTTAATAGTATCCACGATCCAACGGGAAATAGTGATTAAGGAGAAAGGACAATTTAGACCGTCTGCAAATGTAACCCAAAGATGTCTAATGTAGGATCGTTTAGAATCAGTACAAAGTTTATACATGTTAAGGGGCTAGCCTGGGAACCATACAGAATCATCTGGCAACAAAGAATAAAGTCTATGAATTATCAAAGGTTGACTCAAGAGTTAAACTGAGTCTTGAACAAGAATTCTGCCCTGCCATAACTAATTCAGCTGAAAGAGCATGGATTTCAGAGCCATGGATAGCTGATGCTACTGCTAAAAGAAACTGTTTCTAGTGTAAGATGTATCAAGCACACAGAAGCCAAAGTTTTGAATTGTATCCCTGCTAGAACCTGTGATATAAACTAAAGGTTCCAGGAAGGAATGTGTCTCTTAAACGGAGGACGAGAAGTACCCAAACCTTTACTGAGATAGCGAAATGTTTCTGAATTTGGACTAAAGGATCGATTAGACACTCGACGAAGGAATTCAGACCAAAAAGATAGGATCTAATAATATTAACTGAATTCTTCCTCTGATCAAAGAGGAAGAACAGAAACTCAGTGACCTGAGCTACAGAGGCCTCAGAAGAAGATAAATGGTCTGCACATCAGTCTTTGAAAAATTCAAATCTACCTTTATTGATGTCTCGAGTGGAAGATCTTAGAGAATTTTTTTTTCAATAGTTCTTGAGATCTGACTGAAAGGATTGACGAAGGCGAGGACAACTCAACAGTTTCTAGACTGACAGGAGAAATATTTCCGGGTTCTGATGGAGAATCCTGCCAATGTTCTGGGAAAATGGATCGTGGGAGACAGGGAGTAACAGAGGGAGATCTACAAGAAGGTCTAGGAGATCAGGAAACCAGGATTTAGTCGGCAAAACTGGGATAATAACAGGACTATGCAGGGATGTTGCCTGATCATTCTGAGATACAGAGGAATGAGAATCATAGGGGGAAAAAGCGTAGGAGAATATGATGTCCCAAGATTGAGTTACAGAAACTACTGAGAGCCAGAGATTCCGGGAAAGAGATATGAAACTGGATATCTTTTCTGTTCTTGAGAGAAGCAGACAGATCTATATGGGGGCGAGAGGAACTGAGGAAAAAAGACTGGACTACAGCCTCTAACAATTCCCACTATTTCTGGTATCTTTGAAGGGTGAGATAAATGGTTAGCCAGAAATCAGTTTGCCTGGGAATGAAATGCTTGAAAGAAATGTAGCGAGACCTGCACCAATAGAGAATGATCATGATCTCTCGACCCAGGGAAACCAGCCTGGAACGCCACCCCCACCTTTTGATGATAGATGAACAAGACTACTGTGAAATTGACTGACCTGATGAGGATTGACATACCGAGAATCATGGGTTCCCAACAAGCTAGGGAATGAAACAGTCCACAGTTCTAAAAGATTGACGTGGTAAGAAGATTCTACAAGGAAACAGGTTCCTGAATCTTTATGGAATTCCAAAAGACTCCCATCCTTCCAGAGATGTATCTGTGAAAAAGATAGCCTGAGGAGTTGAAGGATGGAGAGGAACCCATAACAAAAGGGATTGACTATCTAATCAAAACTGGCAATGAACCATGATAGAAACTTGATGAGGATCCGATGAATCAGAGAATCTAAAGATCGATTCCATTGGGCCTTAAGATAAAACTGGAAAGGTGTTCTCATCAAGGGAACCCAAGGCATCACCTTCTCTACTGGAACCATGAGGTCTACTATTCTGTAAGGACCTAGCTGACACTAATTTGCCTACCATGAGAGATTGAATAGTGAATATCAGTGTTTGCACATTTGGAATGGATGAAGGCTAACTTCCCATGAGAGAGGACGAGAGACCCCCCAGGTGGGTAAAACACGAATCAGAGGAACCTTTGCATAATAAGATATCATGTATAACGACCCTTGCAACGAACGAGACAAAAATGGAAAGACCACCAATAAGGATGATTATAAATCAATCGTAAATAGCGGAATGAAAAATCGAGGGATCTACACCAGTGAACAATTATCAAGGACTCGTGGAAACAGACACCAAACTGGTCCCAACCCCTTGATTGAAGAACTAGACAACAGTGAAGTGTCCATGAGGATAAGAATTCATCAACCACGTAATAAGGGATCTCAGAGGACTAGATAAAGAATAAAACAAGAAGACCTAATAACCAAGAGAATAAGAAGCCTACCCACGGAAGCCATACTTGTATGATACCTAATATCGGAATAAAGAAAGATATAAATGAAGAAGAGAAGCTAAAAGGTCTCAAGTTCCTGTTAGAGCTAGGCTGATAAAGGATAGGATATAAGATAGTTAAGATATTTCTTGAGTTATCTCAGAATTAGATCAAAGTGTTCATGAGTCTGATAAATAAATTAGGATATTATAATGAGATCAGACAGAGACTTCCAAGCATTAACTTATATCAGGGACTAATCTGAGTCGAGAGAAAGCGATATTTCTTAGTTAAAAGCATTATATCCGTATTCTAATTATCCATACTAATAAAAAGTTGTACATATTAAAACAAAGAAAAACCATTTATAGTGATTTATCAGATTAAGTGGCAAACAGAAATCCCATAGAAACTTATGGGATGGGAGCGAGTCCCGCTATAATCAGAAAGAATTAGCTAAAATAGAACTGATCTAAGTTAAGAACGAATAATATCCAAAAGAATTACTCCATGTAAACAAAAGGGGAACGAAATATATACAGGACGAATTGACAACGACCTACATACACGGTGATGACAATTCTGACAGTTACCGGAAGTAGATAAAAAGGGATTGAAAGGATAAATTTTGGGCCCAAAATCACCAATCCAGCGATGGTGGGAAAGAACATGACTATAAATAACATGTTTTAGCTAAAGAACATGAAAAAACTTTGAAAAATGGGAATATAGAAGAGAAACATGCGATAAAGAACTGCGCCTCTAACTCGGGGCGAAAAAATTACCAAAACAAAGCTAATTAGAATTGCGTAGTAAACTGACAGATCAGAAAATGTGCAGGACGGAGAAATCCGAAATTAGAATCGCAAGAAAAAGCTAAGAAATAGACAGTAAACTACCGGGAGAAAGATGAGATCCATACAGACCTAGGGAACCCGGGAATGAATCTAATAATCCCAGATGCAACCCCGAACCCTCTCTGGGATTACTAATAAATATCATTAGGATAATTTAAAATACAAAAGTCACGTGATCATGCAAAACTGAACAACATGATGTATACAGTGAACGTGATGGCATCAGTGTTATTGATTGATTTTAATAATGCGTATGTCTGCATATTTCTATTTTGTTGACATTGTAAACCTGACTGTAAATGTATGCAAATCAGCCAATTGGCATAAAAAGCAAATAGAACTTTACTATACTAATAGAATCCCAGACAGAACCCGCCGACCGTTCAGAAATCATTTGACAGTTAAATAGAGGATGACTAAGAAATTTAGAACTAACCCGTCTCCGGAGCCCAACTAGACCACGAAACTGGGGAAACATTTGCAAGTCATATGAGGATTGACCAAAATTAGAAGCAATATTAATTCTAATTAGACACGCCGGAACTACCGGTACCGACTAGGCCGGAGCCGGGGCGGGAAAACCGGGAGAAATTTTCAAATTTAATTGACACGCCGGAATGACCGGTCCTGATTCTGGCCAGGGCCGGAGCCAGGGCGGGAGAAGCTGGAGAAATTTCTTTTAAAATTTTTTATTTTAATTCTGACACGCCTGAAAGAGATAGACTAGAGAGGAAAATATAACCCGAAATATCCCTAGAAGCCGGAGCCGGATAAAAATCCGGGTTCGGACCCCAAGAAGAAATCGGTAACTTAAGTTGGCCGGCTTCCCGACCCGGGTCCGGGAAAAAACCCGGACCCGGAACCGATACCAACAGTACTCCCGAAGTTTCCCCAGAGGCCGAACCCGGATCGAACTCTGGGTCGGGCCCCAAGGAAGAAATCGGTAACCTAGACCAGCCCATCCCCAGACCCGGGCGAAAACCTGGGCATGGGGCCGGAAGACTAGCTGGAGAAACAGTAGAAACAATGTATGATGTGAGATCACTTGAACATCTCTGGTCGGGAATCCTTCTATCCGGCCAGTGAAGAAGTAGTAGTGATAGGATATGAAGACCCGGACCGACTTACAACCCGCTCAGGCGCAGACTGCGGAATGTTGATTGATGGAGAGCCGAACCAACTTACAACCCGCTCGGGCCCAAGAAAGGATAAACCTGACTCAGTCCTCATAGGCGCAGGATGCGGAATGTTGACTGTAAAAGGCGCTCGAGTAGAAATGACTGGCTTCTGAAGCGATGAACGAGGCGAAACCCGAGGCTTTTTCGTACTTTTGTTCTTTCCTGTCATTGATGATTTTGAACCCCTGAAACAGTGAAGATCAGTAAGATGTAAAACACTCTTGGACTTGAATAAGCTTTCCTAGGAACAGTCAGTTCCGACGTTTCCCCTTCAACAATATCAGGAAATGAAACGTTGGAAGCTGACTGGTCCAGGATAATTTTATTAATCTGCTATCAATCGACGCATCTATATTGCTCACTTGTTTCTGCAGGAATTCCATTGATAATACAATCCTTTCAAGGATGGATGACTCAAGTGAGGGCTCGGGTTTGGCCTTTATTTTAATCGCAGACCCTAAAGGAGAAGAATTCCCTTTAGAGTGATCAGGTGTGTTTGGTTTGAAAAAGGCCAGTCTAGTAGCCTGGGACCATGAGCTGGAAATAAGACAGGTTGAATTGATAGAGCTCGACGAAGTGCATTTAAGGCACATATGGCCAGAATGATCTGTCTTGATTAATCTATGGCAGCTGGTGTTAGGACATCTAACAGAATGAAGAGCAATCTCCTTTTCTTTACACTTGACTTTAATCTTCTTCAGACTTTTTCAAATCTGAATCGTAACAGAGAAAGATTTGATAGGGTAAAGTCCCGAAGATAAAAAGCGATCAGACAGCGCTGAACCCATTAAACAATAGAGACCAAAACAGTCTCTAAATTATTTAATATTGGTTTTTCTTTAAGAGAGTATGTTAATGAGATATCATGGATTTCATGCTCAAATGCTAACCAAGCATGTACATAGGTAACTTAAACAAGCTACTGTAAGGAAGAAGCAATTATAGACAATAACTATGTCTAAAACACTCTGGGCGTAAAAAAAACCAACTGGTAACACGCCTACCACGAAAATAGAAATGATCAATAAAATCAATATTGATCAAAAAGACCTACAACCACTTATCTCAGGTCTTTTCTTTTTGTCCGACATCTTGTTTCCTTTGAACGCTTGAAATAATCCCACAGCAGTATTGAAAAGTTTAAAACTTTTTTAAAACTGGCTATAAAATCTTTTACTACCCCTTCCTTCACTAGTAGGAAAAGGAATGAAAACTTGGTTGCTACAACAAAGTCATGTGATGTTTGTCAGCCAATGAGATGATCATTGTGCCCTATGACTCATTCAATGGCTCTGGGTTATGTATTAACCCTCTTTCTACCTCATTCTGAGATATAACATTCAAGCGAATTGCTATGGATCTCATCATTGGCGAGAGTATGGAGATTCCTGAAGAAGCCTTCAGTCACTCTGTAACCACTATACACAGCAAACATTGGCTGTAAAAATTTCATCCTACTACGCTTCCCTTCAGAGAAGGAAAGAGCAATAGTAATGCAAGGAGGTAGGTTGTAATGTAGTAATAACTTATTTGAGTGTATTGAACTTATCTGGCTGTTATATACTAACCATTTGTTGTGTATTTTGTCACTAAAGCCATTTGGAATTTGCAAATGATTTTGTGTGTCACAATATTTCTAATTCTATTTCATCAGTTCAGATTTTGAATATTAGATGGTTCGTGAACCGGACTAGCGTATCACAACCCGATACGGTTCGTGAAAATCTTCACGAATCACAGCCCTAATGCCTATATCATGCACATTCTCTGTTGCGTGATTTAGCCATTATGGTAAATAATTAGCCTTGTCAACAATAACGGGAAAAATCACACCACAAGATAGTATGTAGCAGATCTGAATGGCGGCGGATGTGTTACACGTATAATAACTTCAGGCATCATTGCAAAATATATAATTCATTTCCTTTCTAGGACAGTAACAGTTCCCACTAAAATTAATCTCAATATATTCTATAGTTTTTTGTATGGTTACATGAGGTTACTTTTCCTTTCTTAGCCAATAAATTAGCACATTTTGTGATTTATGCAAAAAAAAATATTTGGCGAGTCGGTTGATCTGTACCTGCATGAAGGCAGACACTTCAAGTAGAAATTATATTATCAAACCTAAATCAAAATGAAAGGGAATCTTATACATACACGGACGGTGGTTGACAGACGCAAAACCATAACCACCCTGACTTTTCCAAAGATAATCAATTATGAGAGTTCATCAAAGATGGAAAATGTCTATCTTAAAAATGTGCACTTATGCTGGGATGGCTCGGCTAGTACTCAGGTAATCATTATTAAGGGAAAGCGTTAAGCCCCAGTAAGCTCTGCATTAACTTAATGAAGGTTATCAATTCATTTACATTGCATTTCAATCTGAATATAGTGACGATGATGAATGACATTCATACACATGTATAGTGATTGTGTCATACTATCTGTTCCTATGCACAATAAGTACGTCCCTCCAGTGGTTTGTGAGAAAGTTAAGCCTTATACCACTGTGATGTCAATATTCTATTTTTTATTGTGTCAACATCAAAGAAACTGGTGTAGATTTTTCAACAATTTGGTGGAAAATGTTGCTGTATACAACACCACCATCATCTCCCACCAGAGTTGTTGAAAAATGAACACCAGTTCATATTTTAATTTGATTTCAAACTTTAAAGTCTTGACACCACAGTGGTTATGGTTAATAGTTACCTCTAACCAATATAGACCAGAAATGACAAATTCATTTTGAAATATGGAAAACTTTGAAAATGATTTGACTGGGAGATTTGCATGATTAACCAATAAAATTTGTGCACAGATGTTCTGAATGAACCCTACCAGGCTTGTGTCATAAAAACCAAGTTAAACAAACCTTGTGAAAATGACCAAATGTCCTACCTCAAAAGTCAGTTAGTACAACTTTAATGCAGACAGTTGACAGGTTAGCTGCCCATTAACAGTTGGGGTTAGAATACTCAACATTTGAATATCATAGTTGTTCACCTTGTATTCCTTTGCCAATGCAGGGTGCACTTAAGACCTACCAGCTAGGCAAACAGGCATGAGAGATGGTTTGCTGAGCTGATAGCTCTCATGCACAGTGAATTTCGCTGAGCTTTTTCTACCACGAATGACTTTAATGAAAATATCTATCATGTTTGATAATTTCATTCATTCGTGCCCAGAAACACATCCTGTGCGCTGAACAAAGCTAACAGCTTGGTTGAAATAATCTATTAATCCAATGACAACTCACATCGCCCTCAGATGATTCTAAAATGGCTGCTCAAGCGAAGTGATAAATGATATTTTGATAGAAGACAAATTAGTCATGACATCATAGATGGACGCACTGTGCTAAACGGTTAGATCACTGTTCTGTGAAAATTCTCTTGTCATATCAGCTTATCAAACGGCCTCTCCTGCCTGTTTGGTAAGCTGATTATAAGCTCTCATGTGCTCCTCCCTTAAGCAAAAAAACCCTGCCTAATGCCTTCCGCTCACGGGATGATCTAGCTGAGCTACTGGCCTCGTGAGATTTTTGCCTCAGCCGGTAGCTCTTGAGTGTCTCGCCGCAGGCTAGTTTCAGCTTTGCAATTAAAAAAATATATAATAATTTGGTTGGTATGAAATCATCAATTGTTAAGAATTATTTCACTTCATTGCATCAAGGTGCAAAAATTAAGTTTCTAAAAGTATACAATTTAAACAATTTTATTTTGACACATTTAGCTGTCAATGTTCACCTTTAAATCGTGTGGACAAACCACATCATTTCCATTGGTCAGTTGATTTCTGCAGCTGAGCACATGGCTCAGGACATCGGCACCCGTTGAGGTTTTTACCTCCCGAGGAAAAAAATATCAAACACGAAAGATATTTTCCTCAAGGCCTCGCGAGGTGAACTCCTCCCCCAAATCGCATGCACACAAGAGCTAGCAAAAAACTTCTAGGGCCGGTAGCTCAGCTAGATTGTTCCGAGTGCACTAGGCATTACATGGTGGCTTTAAATGTTCAGCTTCACCTGCAGACTGACTAACCGTAGCATGGACGTTCACCTTTAACATTATAATAGCTAGATACATTTCTCGCTATACCACCCCCGTTTCTAGGTACGCTTCACAATTGATTTATATAGTTTGAATCATGAATTACCAGAATCCCAATTTCAAGTGCATAGCTAGAAATGTTTTCTATACAGGTAAGCTGTTGAATAGTTTGAAACTAATATCGACAGCAACAGCACTCGGCTAAATTACATTAAAAATATTCAACAGAATGTTTATGAAATTGTAAATGCATGACATACAACTCGTATACTTGGACTTTTCAAGCTTCATGACTGAAAGCTGTACAGCACTTTGATCGCGAAATCAGTTAATATTTGATGCATTTGATGTCAGATACTTGAGCGATAAATCGAACCCCTCTTTTATTTCTACTGGATTCAATGGAGGAATCCAGTTTTAGCTAAGCTCCACCCACGCTTTGCCCATTTTATGATTGATCGATCCCTGTATTCCCTGAATCTCAATTTCCAGAAAACTATACAGGTAAGCTGTTGAATAGTTTGGAACTAATTTGACTGGGTGCTGTTGCTGCTTATGGCAGCAACGGCGCCCAGTCAAATCAGTTTCAAAATATTCAACAGCATGTTTATTAAATAGTAAAGACACAATTCATACAACCATTAAGCGCTTAACACGGACTAAATCAAGTCATTCCTGACATATTTAATAACGGCATCAGCCTACATGTCACATAGTTGATTATGGCATCATATTATGGACTAAGAAACGGGATTTCTCAATTGGGGTTTAAAATTTTCATCCAATTCTAAATAAATTTAGTTCCCTTTAAGTATGCTGCTTGGATTGACTCTTGAAGAGGAAACAGTTGAGCTCATACTAAGCCCCACAATGATGATTACTGGCAGAGAGCCATAGTAATTTGTGAATCATGCAAGTGCTTTATTAGCAGGTCATTAACCCATCCATTCCATTAAAGCTGGCTGAACAAACAGCTGCTATTTTTGGATCAAAGGTGATCATGATAGACTACAACTGGCCATAGTCTTTGCAGGCAAAGATCTGAGTAGCTGATGAGATAAACATACCAGTAGTGTTCAGTACAGGAGATACACTGAAGGAAAACTCCCCATTAATTCATCAATGAAGGCATTTGATCTGTCACTCAAGTATCTGTCATAATAGATACAGAATCATAATGACATAAATCGCCCCTCCCTCCCTCCCTCCCTCCCTCCCTCCCTCCCTCCCTCCCTCCCTCTCTCTCTCTCTCTCTCTCTCTCTGAGACCAAAGGGAAACAATAAACCAAATATAATCAAAATGTCTTTTGTAGAAATAGATCTATATTTCATGGAAAATAATTTTTAGTAATGGTACACTTGATCTGTGGCAATAACTTTTGACCCTAAACGAATAGATATCTTCCGCAGACGAAGGGGATCGACACCACATGAAATATTTTTAAAATTGCAATTGTCACCTTTACTTTTGAACTCGTGACCCCAAAAATATGCTTTTATCTCAACTGACACTCAATATAAAGATGTGGATGGCAGAAAGTCAAAGAAAACATGGAACAAAAAGCAAAGGACACAATATTTCATCTTTTCCATATTTATCGATGTATTTATAGCCAATTATCTTCTTAATCCACACTGTCAACACAATTATCATGCATGAACAAAACATGCGAGTCTTTAACTATGAATAAGTATCATCTAAACAAACATTTATTTCTGTTCTACAAAGAAGATGCCGTCTACAGACGTGATAACTCAGTATTATCAGTATGGCAAATTACATTTGTATGCTAATCTGATGGACTAAGTT
This sequence comes from Chaetoderma sp. LZ-2023a, assembly GCA_034401795.1. NCBI lineage: Eukaryota > Metazoa > Mollusca > Caudofoveata > Chaetodermatida > Chaetodermatidae > Chaetoderma > Chaetoderma sp. LZ-2023a. The sequence continues at coordinate 89,553,929 of CM067372.1, forward strand.
TGATCAAGTATGGCATAGTTAATGGTATCAACTAGTTATTGCCAAGTAGCTGTGGCACGTACAAGAATAACCATACAAGAATCATTGGTCTAAATATTAAATAAATACACTTAGTTATCACACTACATGCAGACCTGTATAACAGGATACTCGTTTCATGCATGAAGCAAGGCCCTGATAATGCAGGTTACTGGTCCAATACCAGGCTGCATTGGCCTGGTATTGGTCCATTACCGGCCCAGTAACATGCGTTATCCAGGGATAACACTTGGACATAGAAAATACATGTAACAATCTAAATTTTAATATTATTGAACACTGATATTATTGAATACTGACATGACTGGCACCTGACATACATTGTTTTCCATTTCCATAACTCATTCTCTCCTAAATAACATGAGAAATGATGTCAAAAGGCAAGCAGCCTTGATGTCAACTACAAGTTGTGTTTGTTTAGATTAGATCATTACAAAATTAATGTTGATTGAAAGAAATGTTTTCTTTCATAATATTAGATAAGTAGAGGTATACCTAAGGCTAAATTACCAGCAGTATGGCACATCTCCAGAAATGAGGGTGTGTGGTAATGTCTTGTGTGAGAGTCAATATTTCAAAATATGTGTAGGAGGCACTTAACCCTTTAACACCCATATCAGCCAAAAATGGCTTCTGCGATGGCCGTGAGAAAAGCCCATTTGCATACCAAAAGAAGACTATTTTGGAAAGTTTACCACTGGAATGACTGGCTCGATAACTGAGCCAGTTATTCAAGTGCTAAATTTTCAAACATAGTCTTCTCTTGATCTGTAAATGAAGATTTTCTGAGAAAATTTTAATTTTCTTGAATAAATTCGAGGGTAAACCCCTCAAATTTGTTCAAGACAATTTCAATTTTCTCATCGAAAATATCCATTTGCAGACTATAATATTCATAACAGACACAGTACGATGGTTATTCTACTGACTATTTTGCTATATAATCTACACACAATGCGCAATGTAAGAATGGCTTATTGGGGGGAGAGAGCTGGTGGCTGGATGGGTAAGGTGTCTACGTTGGTGGCGTGGCTGTATCAGGTGTAAATTGGCGACTGTTATCGACTCATTCCTGGCCTCTTAAATTGGCGACTGTTATCGACTCGTTCCTGGATATAATTTCATACAATATATCACTGCTGAGGTCGCTTTCTAGGATACTACATCCCTCCCACACATGAGAATTAATGTCTGAGCTAAAGTTCATTTTTTGTATTATGATTATATAGGCAATATTGGCATTCTTATAAAAACTATATGAATATGTACTCTGTTGACAAAATTCGAAGTTATGACACGAATATATTCCTCCGTCAGAAGAGCCGAATTATGACACAAATATATTCAACCGTGAGAAGAGCCGAATTATGACACGCATATATTCCACCATGAGAAAAGCTGAATTATGACATGAATATATTCCACCATGAGAAAAGCTGAATTATGACATGAATATATTCCACCATGAGAAAAGCTGAATTATGACATGAATATATTCCACCATGAGAAAAAAACAAATTTGTGCTAAGTATATATTCAATTGGGATAAAGCTGATAGATATAGTGATTTTATATTTAAATATGCACAAAATAAACATGACCCCACTGGGGATGTAACCCTAGCCAGTCAATGGCATTATTATGGCCATATCTACACTGACTGACCCCTGTATAAGATATATGAGATGTATGTATATATTCCATTTCACTACGGGTATATGTTCCATTATGGTATGATTATTTATTTACACATGCGTAACACGACGGGTAATACATGTGGAATTATTCTGATTGATAGTACTCCAGTCTGTCCGGTGGATGTCTGTCTCTCAGCGGATATCGATGTGCATGCGGTGGTGGGTCATCGGGCATTTCATCGCATGTATTTCCTCTATCGTCTTCTAGAATTAGCACAGATCCTTTCTTACGAACAAGAGTTTTAGGTTCGAGCCCAAACGGAGTTGAGAGTTCGTTTTGTTTCTTCTGCTTTACAAGAACTACATCATTTTCTTTTATCACTGATTCTTTCGCGCCAGTACACGTGTCCGAGTTAGTTTTCATCTTAGCTTTGGCAGCAGCATCCCTCTTGCGAAGTTTATTATCGTTTATGTGTGTGCTGATTTGTTGAATTTTGGTTTTGATTGTTCTGCCGAATAACAGTTCTGCTGGAGAAATATTTGTTGTCGAATGAGGTGTCGCGCGGTAATTTAGTAGGAATTGCTGAATTTCCATTTTCCAATTCTTTCCTTCAGCATTTGCTGTGCGAATAGCTTTGCCTAGTGTGCATGAAACGTTCCGCTTCAGAGTTTGCTTTTGGCCAGTATGGCATTATTTTACGGTGTTTGAAACCCTTGTCATTTGTATATTGCGTGAACTGAGTGCTGTTAAATGGAGGCCCGCTGTCAGACTTCAATTCGTCCACGATTCCATGTGCGGCGAATATCCTGTCCAGTTTCATTATTAATGTGTCAGCTGACATAGGTCTGATTATCTCTACCTCTGGGTATCTCGATTAGTCGTCGATTACCAATAGTACGTATTCACCTGACGGGAAAGGGCCGCAGAAATCGGCACTAACGCAGCTTCAAGGCTTTGATGGCAACTCCGTCATCACCAAAGGTCCCGTCTTACTTGTGGTTCCATTCGCCTGACACGGAATGCATGCGCTGATCATGTCTTCTACGTCTTTGTCGATATTTGGATACCACACTCTCTCACGGAGTACTCTTTCTCTTTACAATGCCCTGATGTCCTTAATGGGCTAACCGTAAAATGCGCTTTCGTATTGAAACAGGGATAACAAGGCGCATACCACGTAAGATTACATTGTCTGATGTGGAAATGGACAGTTCTGATTTAAGTCTCTCACAAGGCTGAAGATCAGGGTCTGTTTTGCACCACGTTCCTGAGAGGATTGCTTTCATTAATTTTTGCATGACTGGGTCCTGTTCAATAGCGTCAAGAATATCATCCAGTGTCATTGCTTGTGGCGTTGCATTATTGGTCAAGAAGTTTACATATTCCTCCGCAACATTTCTGTGCGATTTCTGTTGTGATGGTAATGGATGTCGTGAGAGATATGCTGCAGGATTCTGTGGTCCTGGTCTGTATGACTGAGAATTCCTATGGCTGTAATCGGAGCTGCCCTCTTTCAATTCTAGCTGTTAGTTTTGCCATCGGTTTGTTAAACAGTGCTTCGAGAGGCTTATGGTCTGTTATCATTCTGAATGTTGTTCCATATAGGTATAGATGGAATTTTTCCCAAGCCCATACGATCACTAGCGCTTCGCGGTCAAGCTGTGAATAACGCGTCTCTACATCTGAGAGCTCGACTAGCGCAAGCGACGACACGCAACGTTTGTGTATCATCTTTGTTTGTCAGTAACGCCCCTAAACCTACTGGACTGGCATCAACTATGACTTCAGTGTTTCTACATGCGTCACAGTAGGACATGACCATGTCATTAGTGAGACTGTCTCTGAGCAAGCGCAAGCATCTGTCATGGCGTTCAGTCCACTGCCATTTTACGTCCTTTTTAATTAGATTACGTAATGGTTCACTCAATGTTGCATAATCCGGTATGAATTGTGAAACAAAGTTAAACATACCTAATAGGCTGCGTACTGCTGATACCGTTTTTGGAGTTTGAATGTTTTTGATGGCTGATACTTTCTCCGGGTCTGGTGAGATACCGTCTTTTGAGAAAATAAATCCAAGGAACCTGAGAGCCGACTTATTAAATTTGCATTTATCTCTGTTTAGAGTCATTCCTATCTCACGCAATCACTGCAATGTTGCTCGCAATGCTTTATCGTGACTGGTTTGGTCCCTGCCAAATATAATTATATCGTCCGAGATGTTTTTAACACCATCTATTCCGCTAAGGACCTGCTGAATAATGTGTTGGAATATTTCGGACGCTGAAGATAGTCCAAACATTAACCGTGTGTACTTCCTTAGGCCTTTATGAGTTGCAAATGTTGTTATATACCTGGATTCTTTATCTAGCTCGATTTTGGTGGTACCCTTGAGTAAGATCTAGCTTTGAAAATTTGGACGCACCATTGAGATCGTGTAGAACTTCGTCCATTGTGGGTGTTGGCTGTCGTTGTCTCTGGACTGCAGTGTTGGCGGATCTCATGTCTACGCACACGCGTACTTTAGATGGACCTTGTTTCTTAAGAAAAGCTACTATTTGTGACACCTACGGTGTAGACCCATTTACTGGTTCGATGATTCCAACGTTTTCAAGGTTTTCTAACTCGAATTCGACTTGTTGCCTGATGTTGAATGGCACTCGTCTCAGAGACTGCCCAACAGGCTTAATAGTTTTGTCAATATGTATGTGAAATTGGTAGTCTTTTAGCTTACCAATGCCGTGAAAAATATCTTCATATTCTGATAACATTTTATCCAGTTCGCGAGAATTTCCATGTGTATTATCCGATAGGATGGAGTTTATGTCTGGTATATTTATTAATCCGAGATCTGTGGCAGTTTTAAAACCAATCAATGAACCAGCATCTCGGTTGACAACCAAGAATGTTGCCATTGACATTCGCGAGTTCGTTTCCACAGGAGCATCGAACTTCCCGAGCACAGGTAGCGGGCTTGTATTTCCATATGCGTATATCTCAGCATTTGAAGCCTGGAGTTTCACGTTTGTGTTATAGCATTTGATCATAGCATAATGTCTTCCGTCAATTACATTAACGGAAGCGCCACTGTCAATTAGCATGTCTGTGACAACCCCTGCGACTGAGATCGTCATTTTTGGCAGTTTATTATCGATAGATAGTACATAGCCATTATGTCTCTTCTTCATGTTTAACATAGATAAATACTCATTTTCTGATTCAGAGCTGTCATCGTTATTGTTCACAGTTTATGTATTAGTTCTGTTATCACTGTTGCTGCTTCGGCAACACTTTGCAAAATGGTTTTGTTTAGCGCATCTGTTCCACGTTTTGCCACGAGCAGGGCAAGGCTGCTGAGGGGGGTGGGGCCAGGTGCCCCCACAATTGAAGCATGCGGTGGATTTACCCATTTCTGATCTGTAATTCATCTGGTAGTTCGGAGCTTGAAAATCACGTCCACACGCGTGAGCGACTTAAGATACACCGTAGCTATCGAATTTCCGTCGGTAGATGAAGCTCCTTGTTGCATCTCCTGGAATTGCGAGTCCGCCCGTTCAGGATGCTTTTTAACGTGAAATCTGTATCCCGTAAGACACGATGCTTCAAGCTTGTTGACGCGCATTTTTCAAGGACCTGATCTGTGATCGCATCATCCACACTGTCGAATTCACAGGTGAGCGACAGAGTCCTCAACCTGGTGACAAACTGATCCAGAGATTCTCCTGTATCTCGCTTCGCTTGTTTAAATATGAATCGTTCATACTGTATGTTTTTCTTCGGTAGGAAATGGCGTCGAGCTTTTCGCAGGCTGTTCCGTAGTCATCGCCCATGTCTGTTAACCCTTTAAAGACTGTCTGAACGCCCTCCCCACCGATATGTAGTAGAAGCGCCCTCTTCTGCTTCTCGTTTGATGTACCGGCTGCTTCAAGATAGATGTCGAATTGCTCTCTCCAGGCCTTCCACTTAGGACCAATGGACGTATGGTCGACATCCGTATCAAAGGGCGGTAGGGCCCGTAGGCCTAATCCTAAATCCATTCTCACCGCCATGGATGTTGTCCACGTGTCGCGAGGAATTGGGTTAGAAATTTAACTTGACCTTTAACTTACTTTGTTAAGCGCGAGTGGCAGTCATTAATCACTATCATCTTAAATTATATTACTCATGGTACTAAAACGGTGTTAAACTTTTAAACTATATTTAAGCAGTTCATTAAAACTTTTCAAGTTTATCAAGCTTTTAAACAGAATTTAAATCACTACCACTGAAAAACTGTTACACATAAAATTTTGGTTGTTTTCAAAAACTGATACTTCGAAAACTTTCTGTTACTTATTGACTTTTTAAAACTCATTTAACTTAACTTTCACTTAGAACGTTTGACTGCCACTTTATAAAGCACTTTTTTACCTCGTCGCCAGATATAATATTCATAACAGACACAGTACGATGGTTATTCTACTGACTATTTTGCTATATAATCTACACACGATGTGCAATGTAAGAATGGCTGTTACAGACTAACTCTTATAGACACGTAGTGCTAGTGACCATTGGGGGAGAGAGCTGGTGGCTGGATGCGTAAGGTGTCTACATTGGTGGCGTGGCTGTTGGCTGTATCAGGTGTAAATTGGGGACTGTTATCGACTCATTCCTGGATATAGTTTCATACAATATATCACTGCTGAGGTCGCTTTCTAGGATACTACAGAGATCAAGATTATTTTTGAAAATTTAACACTGCAATGACTGGCTCCGTTATCGAGCCAGTCATTCCAATGGTAAATTTTCAAAAATTGTCTTCTCTTGATCTGCAAACGGATATTTCACAACACCAGTGCCGAAGCCATTTTTTTGCTGATATGAGTGTTAAAAGGTTAAATGTACAAATTATTGCGGAAATTTTTTTTAAAGATTCTTTCTTGCGTACATTGTAATCTTTTGCTTGATTGCTAAAAATCGTTCATTCATTATTTATTGCCTAAATCTAAACCATCAATTTATCAATTCTGTCTTCCTTGATGGTTCAGTAATGAATGAGGTAGTGGTTCTTTGACTGATTATAAGCAACAATGATCTGATCAAGCCAAAGTGGATGGCGTTCATGACTCTTCATTTTACAACATACTCAAAGCAAGAATTCTCGCCTTGAACCATGCAGCTCAATAAAATGAACCTCCACAAAGCGCATAACGCAAATGCAATACTCGATTTTATGTTTCAATGACAAAAATAAACCAGATTGAAAGCAAAACTATATTTGCAATGATTTCAACCACAAAGGGACGTTATTATGTCGCATGACCTTGATTAGTAAATTTCAAGTGTGTCCTAGAACCTAGGCTTTATCACCATCTGAGAAGATAACAGCCTTGGTCACCTTTAAATCGCATCAGCACAGATGTTTGTGCCTCAACAATCAAACAGACAACAGAAATGAATATGGTTAACTGCCTCGCTGGTGCAAGGCAATAACTCTGGACCCGCTAGATATTTTGAAAACAATTTGTCTGAAAGTTGTTGGTGACATAGCCACCAACAACTTTCAGTCAAATTATTTTCAAAATATTTAGCAGATCCAAAGATATAACCCCTGGAAAAGATCATTTGCAAAAACTCAGCAGTCAGACAGTGTTTTCCCTGATTTATGGATATTCTTATAATATTTGTACTTTTGGAGAATTTAATCATCAAGTGGAACAAAACTCGCCTCTGCAATGGTCTTGAGGAATGTCTATTTGCAGGCTAAGAAGATTATTTTTGAAAATTTACTACTTGAATGACGTGTCATAACGGAGAGTCATTTCAGTGATCCATGTTCAGATAGTCTTCATGATTTGTGACATTCCTGAGGCAAATATTTCTGTTTTATTCATTGGTATTTTCTTGTGCATTGAATGGTTGTAGATATAAACAATTGTCAAACACTAATATTGTAGTGAGTTGAGGGATATGAATGTGTAGGGCCATTAGTCTGCACATGTGATCTCTGCATATATGCCTTATTTTGCAGCGAAAACTATCTGAGTAATATGCCTCGGTATCATTGCGGTGTCAAACCTTTGACATCTCTGTCACTCAATAGCCAAACTGATCAGTCAGTTAGATCTTTAGCACCGAAGTGTGAAAAAGAATCACTACATTCAGCATCATCGAAAAACAACTAAGTTATATTTAGCAGTGACTTTTTTCATAGTTATTACGGCAGTCAGTAAAGCTTTGTGAGAGATCAGCATTCTAAGTGTGAAACTGATTGTTGAGATTGAACACAGCAATGGTGAGTTCCCGCTTAGTGAGGATTCCGGCTCTGAAAAATGTGCATGGCGTGAAAGGGAGTGACACTAAATAACCTCGCCTTTCTTAATTTACAAACCCACAAATGGCGTCAAACCTCGCCTAAATGAGGGCTGAATGTAGCTTACAGCCAATGATTCTGATTCCAATGAAATGTCACATGCGAATCACCAAAATAAGTGCTGTAACATTGAATTGCCACAAGTGGCACTTCTGTACCATCCACATATAATTATGTTAGGTAGTGAGTTGGCTCCCGGATGGGAGGGTAAAACCTCTAATAGAGAAATCTGGTGATGTCTGCTTTTTGCACCAAAGTCTGATCACCTAGTCATATATCTTTGACAGATTAGACAAACCAAGCAGGTCCACCAACCTTGGTATTCTGATCGCACATAATGGCGGGCTTCAATTGTGGTTAGTCCAACACACTGAATATAGTTTAGTTACCTGTGTATATATATATATATATATATATATATATATATCCTACATTAGTCCGCCCATCAGTAATTTTTGCTGACCTTGCTCTATTCCCCTTCTGGATAGGAAGGGAGGAACCTGGAACTCTGCATTTTTTTCTAGGAAAGGGGGGTGCGTCCTATAATCGAGGACAGTGTTTGAGCACATTTCTTTGTCAAGTTTCGTAAAAGGATTTCTCCGACTATGTTTAATGTGTACCTCAAAACATCATCGCGGAAGTGAAATTATTAAATTGGATCGCCTAAATATTGCGTATCCATTAATAAAGATCATTTATTGTACATCAAAATTAATCCAGAAGTTGACATAAAATGGCGTCGTGAAAAGATATAAATCACGTGATTCGCCTCCAAACGCAAAAGATTGTTTTTAATTAGAGCAAGTACTCAGATAAAATATTCTAGACTCGGAACTCAGAACACTATATATTATCATTGCGCGATAGGAACTAAGTATTGTACTTTAGGTTTGATCCGTACCCGTTTGATAACAAACCCCCATTAACGTATATGATCTCGCGAGAACATGGCACCTCCAATCGCAAAAGAGCCAACATAAGAAGCGCTTCATCTCATTTTAATTCTGATTCCGTTTTGGATCATTTAATGTTGGTCGGCATTACAAAATTAATGTGCAATACTAGAGACAACACTGTTCCATTATTAATTTTTTCTGAAGAGAAATATTAGTTCTCTGTTCTGATTGGATAAATTCTCCTGTACAAGCCAATGAAAATAGAAAATGGCAGATATTAGAAGATTCTAGTAAACAATTGCTGATCTTACCGCATTCCTAATATCACACGGTTTCCATATTTTCTAGGCAACATTTTATTTCAAAAGTAGCATTGATTTTGATGTAATAAACAATCTTTATTGAAGATACACAATATTTAGGCTGTCCCATTAATAATTTCACTTCCACGATGATATTTTTTAGGCATACATTAAACATAGTGGTACGGCGATAAGCATGTGTATGGAAATTGTGTGTGTGAGTTTTAACCATTTTAGAGAATGGATTTCGATTTCTCTATGCGTCCTTTCTATGAGTATACGGATTTTTGGGGAGTATTTAGGCCAAAATTTAGCCTGTGTCCAATACAAGCTAGCGTCCTTTCCGTGAATAAAAATGGTAATGCTTAAACAGATATAAGACAAGATTTCATAAGAATTTAGGTGAAGAATATTGGTCATGGTGCTCATCTTTTTCATGATACACGGAAACAGCTAATCATGTAAAAGGTTATCCGACGAATGCAAACTGATGACTCTGTGCTAAAGGACTTTATTTAATACAATGAAACAGGATGAGATGAGAAGAATGAATGGTTAGTTACATATGCACAAAAGATCACAGATTTACTAATATGAACCACATTTGTCCTGTCAGTTATGGCTTACTCAGCAGTGATTTATAGTGGCAGACCATGGAGCTTCTCCTTGGCAACATTTCTAACCCTAATACTTACAACACCCAAAAGTCAAATAACGTAAAGGCTGATGAAGAGAAAACTGATGCGAACTCTGTAAATATGTAAAACATTGATGTTGTCTTAATAAACAGCAACAGCCTTCCGTATTAGTGTTCACAAAGGAACATGTCGAGCAATCTTGCCAAGTATTTGACCGATTCAAGCCGCCAGACAATAATTTCTATGGCCATTAACTTTAGACCGGCTGAATATTTTGAAAACAATTTGACTGAAGGTGGTGGTGGCTTAGCACCTTCCAGTCAAATTATTTTCAAAATATTCAGCAGGTCTATCCAAAGCTAAGCCCTGTGGAAAGCGTAGTCAGCAGAAATTCAGTCAGCAGTCAGAGAAATGGATAAAATAGCTGATGCTGGCTTTCCTCAGCTCAGTATCCTGGGTTATTAACCCTTTAACCCTAGAACTTATTCAAGAAAATTTCGATTTTCTCATAGAAAATGTCAGTTTGCAGACCAAGAGAAGACTATTTTTTAAAATTTACCACTGGAATGACTGGCTCGGTTATCGAGCCAGTCATTCCAGTGGTAAATTTTCAGAAATAGTCTTCTTTTGACCTGCAAATGGACATTTCTCTAGACCACTGCAGAGGCCATTTTTGCCTGATATAAGTGTTAAAGGGTTAACTTGTGATAAAAGTAGGTAGAGATTCATACTGTTAGGTAAGGCTTACACAGCAAATCATTCACTTTATGACATGTTCTTACATTTGCCATGTGCACCTGAGTGGCATGCTTGGCAGAAACAATCCTATATACATATATACACACATGTATATTATGTATATTAACTCTCAAATTTGGGCAAGGAAATCTAAATATTTCCTCTAAGAATGCCAATTCACACGACAAGACTATTTTTTGAAAATTTAGCACTGGAATGACTGGATCGATTACTGAGCGAGTCATTCCAGTGGTAATTTTTCAAAAATAGTCTTCTCTTACCTTGCAAATATCCATTCCACAAGACCACTTGTCCACTTCAGCAGCCGGCATGACCAGTGAAGGGGTAACAGTTTAACCAATGCATGCCATGCAATCAAAAAGATTGTAGACTGCCAAGTATCAAATTCTTTTGAATATATATTATATATATTTCTTGCAAGAAAACAAGTTCACCAAATAGCTTTTGTTTTGGTGTGAAAGATCGCGAGCTATTGACATAAAAGCAATACATTGGAGTGGGATGATGACCTTGAGCAATTAACCCGTTAACCCTTTCACAGACAAATCCCCCCAAAAATTATTTCTTTACGATATAAAACTTATTCTATTGAATATTAAAAAATTAATTTGACTCAAAGCCATTAGGCAGTAATCGTTTCCAGTTAAATTAAACAAAAAATATTCAACAGTTTTTCTGTATGCTTGCCTTGAAAATGAGATCAGAACCATGAATTTTTTTGATGTATGAAATAGGAATATTAAATATTTTAAAATTAATTTGACTGGAGGCCGCTGCTAACTATGGCAGCAACAGGTTCCAGTCAAATTAGTATTAAAATATTCACCAGCTTACCTGTATAGTTGTCTTGTATTTGAGACAAAGAAATTTTAGGGGTTAAAAGGTTAATTCATTTCATCCTCTGCGCTACAGCAAAAAATTATGTTGATTCATAGTTTGTCAGTGATTTGATAGAAATTTTCTGCTGCCTACATTGATCAACTTAGTCAATAATTTTATTACATTTAAACTCTGTTCAAACATAAGGCAGCAGTTCTCTCATATTTGGGTCATATGGAAACTGTCAGGTTTCTGTAATTTAATCTGTAAAAGAATCATGACGATACTATAGTTACGACAACGTGAACTGAGTATTTCTTCAGTTTTCTCGGGGAAAACAAGAAACCAAACATTGATCAGAATCTGTTTACTCAATGATCAAGATCCGGAAATGTATCTGTCATCGCTATCCTTCTCCTCCACACCTGCACGGTGTACTTATGGACACTTCTTATACACAAAACTATGTTCTAGGTCATTGTAACATTGTGGGTTTGATCCAAAATAAATCTCAATCTTCAGCCTGTACTACATAAGCCCCTGTACAGCAGGAACATGGATAATGAATTAACTATATACATCATCCTTTTAACCCATTAACGGTTAACCCTTTAATGGTTAAATTTGGTAAGGAAATTTAAATATCTGCCTATTGAATGTCCATTTACAGGTCACGAGAACACAATTTTTGAAAATTTATCACTGGAATGACTGGCTCGCTTATCGAGCCAGTCATTCCAGTGATATATTTTTTTTAATTGTATTCTGTTAGCTTAGTAAATGGACATTCCACAAAACGATAACAGAGGCCGCTTTGGCCGGCCTGACCATTAAAGCATGTGTAAAGCTGCCTGTGCAGTGGTTCATCAGAAATGTCCGTTAGCAGACAAGACTATTTTTGAAAATTTACCACCGGAATGAGTGACTCGATAAAGGAGCTAGACATTTGGTTGATAAATTTTCATAAATACTCTTATCGTGATCTGTCAATGGACATTTTCTATGATTAATGTGATACAGTGGACAACTAGGTCAGGAAGTGAAAGAAGACTCAAAAGGAAGGGTTTCAACCAGAGATCCCCGAGCAATATGTATTATTTTGGTATTTCAAACAATAAAGCTATGCTGTCACGTGACTCCACAAGATCTGACCAGAGTGACGTTGCCAGCGACCGTCAGTTAGTGCTGACGAAGTGACCGAGATGGTCACGAAAGCAATACTCAAACAATTTCTACATCCCAGAGAGGTAACTAAGCTCATCTTTCGACTTTACTGACATCGGCTGGATTGGTTAAATTCAAACTGGGGAGCACCATGACTGGCTAACACTGGCCAACCTTGCACCCCCACCCACCCCGACTGAAAGTTGTTGGTGGCCTAGCCACCAATAACTTTCAGTCAAATTGTTTTCAAAATATTCAGCAGGACCAGAGTTAAACCCCATGGAAACTCAGGAGGCAGACAGTTAATAGAAGTAGCAAAATATACCTTAGACTTTCTAATCTCGAGAAGTCTTATGTCACAATTGTTGAATGCCAAAATCAGAAGTGTTAATCAAAAATCAGAAGTTTGATTAAAAAAACATATGTGAAGGGTGCTAAAACTGTCACCAATTAGGTTAGACTTCAAATCTTATTTCACTCATCATTTTATTATTATTATTATTATCATCAGAAATGTGTTTTTTTATATATCTGATTACACCAAATAGTTGGATATATGTAGAATACAAATCAGATGTATATTTTTGGACTAGCGCAATTCTTTGACGGCTTAAGACATGAACTTTATTACTGTTGCAACATAAAGCTCACAGGGAAAGCAGATGATTATTGTGATTGCCCCTGTAAGTAAATATGTTGGAGATGGCTAATTGACAGCTTTGACAGCTCATAACTCAAATCATGACACTGAAGATCACTTCCATATCTTCTCCATGAAATGAATGATATAATAGAGCTCCCACCTATTTCCCAGACATTGATTGAGAAAATGAACAAAATATATATTCTGTTATAAGATGTCATTAGCAAAGAAACTGGTGTACATCTTAAATAATTTTGTTGGACGATGTTTCCCTTACGAAAACATGTTTCTGGTAATAGACTAACAACAGACTGGCAAGATGCGACAACAGACTGCCAATAAACTGACAATAAACAAGAGGCCCAAGGGGCTTGTTCGCTCACCTGGACCACAGGCATTTCAACTAGAATGGTCATTAACAATAAGTAGAACTCTAATGAGTTGAGCAGACTTGTAACAAGAAAACAGAGGCCATGTTTCTTTATGTATCAACTTCTCTTGAACAAACTTTAATAGCCCTTAGTCATCAATATCATACCTCCTAAATTTCGGCTCTATCCGTTCAGTGGCTCGGGTGACGAAGTTGCTTTCATGAAAACCAGGCCATCCAAGATGGCCGCCCAACCATTTGGCAAATCAAAGTTCCCTTGAACAAACTTGGTTCAGCTCGTGCCATAAATGATATTTTAGGAGTTTTGAATCAATTACTCAAATAGTTTCGGTGAAGATTTTTAAAGGCATTTCTAAAAATCAACCAAAACCCATGATGGCCGCTGGCCAAATTGGCCGATCGGCTTTGTTTGAACAACCGTAAATCTCCATGCCCTAAGGATGTTTCCTGCCAAATATAATTGAAATCGACCAAGTAGTTCTCAAGAAGACATTTAAAATTTCCTATTTCTTTAGTATGGGCATATTTGGCATGAAAATATTCCAAGGCGGCCGCCAAACCATTCAGCCGGCATTTTCGAAAATGGCAAATTTGAGCTCAGAATACCCAAACACATATATAAAACCAATTTCGGCCTCAAAATCAATCAAATAAAAAAATCCAATATGGCCGCCAAGCACGTTACATGGCGGCCATGTTTTTTGACGGATCAACTTCCCTTGAACAAACTTCAATACCTCTTAGTCCCTAATCATATCTCCCAAATTTTGGCCTGATTCCTTCAGCAGTTCTGGAGAAGTCGTTTTCGAGAAAACTAGGTCTTCCAAGATGGCCACCGAATCATTTGGGCAATCAAGTCCTCTTGAACAAACTTGGCTTACCTCTTTCCCTAGATGATGTTACATGAGTTTTGAATCGATTAGCATGGGAGTATTTGGCGGGAAAATAATCAATTATGGCCGCCAAACCGTGTATCCAACAGTTTCGAAAATGGCAAATTTGAGCTCAGAATACCAAAAAGCAGTTTTAAAACCAATTTAGGCCTTAAAATCCATCAAATAAAAAAATCCAATATCGCTGCCAAACAGGCTACATTTTGATTGGTCCACGGCGACCATGTTTTTTGACGGATCAACTTCCCTTGAACAAACTTTAATGGTCCTTAGTCCCTAATCATATCTCCCCAATTTTGGCCCCATCCCTTCCGCGGTTCTGGTGAAAGTCATTTTCGCTACAACTAGGTCAACCAAGATGGCCACCGAACCATTTGACCCATCAATTTCCCTTGAACAAACTTGGTTCAGCACTTGCCTTAAATCATATTTCATGAAGTTTGCATCAATCCCCCAAACGGTTTCGGAGAAGATTTTCAAAGCCGTTTCTAAAAATTGGACATAATCCAAGATGGCCGCCGGCCCAATTGGACGATCGGCTACGGTTGAACAAACTTTACTCTCTATGCCCTAAGGATGCTTCCTGCGAAATATAATTGAAATCGGCCCAGTAGTTCTCAAGAAAACATTTTAAATTTCCCATTGCCTTAGTATGGGAGCTTTTAGTGGGGAAATGATCCAAGATGGGCGCCAAATCGTTTATCCGACAGTTTTGAAAATTGAAAATTTGTGATCAGAATACCACAAAACACATTTTCAGCCTCAAAATTCATCAAATAAAAAATTCCAATATGGCCGCCAAACATGCTATATTTTGATTGGCCCATGGCGGCCATGTTTTTTGACGGATCAACTTCTCTTGAACAAACTTCAATGGCCCTCAGGCCCTAATCATATCTGTCAAATTTCAGCCCGATCCCTTCAGCGGTTCTGGAGAAGTAATTTTTGCTACAACTAGGTCAACTAAGATGGCCGCCGAACCATTTGACCAAACAAGTTCCCTTGAACAAACTTGGTTCAGCTCTTGCCCTAGATCATATTTCATGAGATTTGCATCAATCCCCTAAGGGGTTTCGGAAATTTTTTTTAAAGACATTTCCTAAAATTGGCCTAAATCCAAGAAGGCCACCGGCCAAATTGGCCGATCGGATTCATTTGAACAAACTTGGATCCCTCTGCCCTAAGGATACTTCCTGCCAAATATAATTGAAATCAGCCCAGTGGTTCTTGAGAAGTCGTTTAAAGGAAAAGTTGCCGGACGGACACACGACGGATGGTCGCCATGGCATAAGCTCACTTGGCCTTTCAGGCCAGTTGAGCTAATAATGTTTATTTAATTATAATCATGTCATTTAACCCAAGAACGGCACAATCATTATCAGTTTGATATGTAGACATATAAATTGTAATGATAACACTGATAACTTGTGCTGTTGGACTTGTGATACCTGTTTTCATAATTTATTTATTTACTGTATAATTGAAGTGACCCAGTTATTTGAATATTTAGTTAAATGTTTGTTTATACTATAGCGCCCAATACATATGCACTGAATATTAAAATGATGCTTGTTCTTGTAGATTTAAAGCATTTTGGGTGCCGTCTCCCATGTCATGATACCTTCTTTGTCCTACAGTAATATTCATGAACATTTCCCGCCATTTTGCTGTCAGTCTGTTGTCAGTTTATTGCCAGTGTGTTGTCAGTTTATTGCCAGTGTGTTGTTAGTCTATTACCAGCTTATTGTCAGTGGGTCAGAGGACAGGATTACATCTGACAATAAACTGACAATACACTGGCAATCATCGGACAATTTATTGCCAGTTTATTACCATATCTGACAATAGTATGACAACAGACTGGTTTTACACTGGTTTCACTGACAATAAGTTGGTAACAGACTGACAATAGACTGGTAATAAAGGATTTTTTTCGTAAGGGTGAATCTGTCTATGATAGCAATGTCTTCCACAAAATTTATTAAAAAATGAAAACCAGTTCATCTTTCAATTTAATTCGAAAATTTAAAATTTTAACATCAGAGTGGTAAAGGTGAAATCATTGTGTGGAAGCCATTATTCTAAATTGATGACACAGTTAACTTGATCTTGTGTACCAATGCATGGTTGAGTTATGTATTTTTAATGTTATCTGGTCTGGTTGTCATTTGTGACAGGACTCTAGTTTTACATCTCATTTAGGTCTTTCTGTTATAGTGCTTTTATTGTACAAGCTGTTTGCAATTAATGTGTTTCATGCAGTGACATAACAACCCATTGGATTTTGAATTTTGATGACTGTCAGATATGGCAAAGCTGAGGACAGAAGGAAGCTTTCAGATATGGTGGTGAAATGAGTTATTTTTCGCATACCGCTTCCATTCTTCATCTTTTAATCCAATGCCAATTGATGAGTCAGCTTCTCAAATATCTGCCAGCAATAATCAACATATATAGCACTTATTAGCTGACATCACCATCAAATCACATAGCCCCATCACCAAAATAGCAAAGCATCTTCAGTGAGCTTACAATTTCATGAATACAGGAAGTAACAGCAACCAGTTAAATTAGTTGCAAAATATTCAACAGCTTACCCGTATAGTCACCTTCAAAACAAGCATTCTGTAAGTATTGCTTTGCAATACATGTCCCCTACTTGGTGATATAAATCTTTAGAGATTGACAATCAAAAATTTCATTAAAAATCGTCAAAAGCAGCTGAAACTCGAACTTGATCTGGAACTTCTCATAACATAGCAATAAACCAAGTCTCAGTTATATATGGTGAAGGAGAAGGAAAAAGTCTTGAAAGCTGATATGTTTGTATTTCATAAGTCGAAAGGGGACATAACTCCATCAAAAAATGAATCAAACGCCTGAAACTCGAACTTAGTCTGTAATTTCTCATAATAAAGTAATGAACCAATTCTCAGTTGAATATCTAGAAAGACTGCGAGAAAAAGGGCGGAAAACTAATATTTTTCGTATTTTATAGGTCGAAAGCGGTCATAACTTCATCAAAAATTTACACATATGCCTAAAACTCGAACTTAGTCTGTAACGACCAGACGACCCGGAGGGTCTGGTCTTATGTTTCACTAATTACATATACCTACCTCCTTGCATTACTATTACTCTTTCCTTCTCTAAAGGGAAGCGTAGTAGGATGACATTTTTACAGCCAATGTTTGCTGTGCTTTGTGGTTACAGAGTGACTGAATGCTTCTTCAAGAATCTCCATACTCTCTCCAATGATGAGATCCATTGCAATTCGCTTGAATGCTATATCCCAGAATGAGGCAGGAAGAAGGTTAATACATAACCCAGAGCCAATGAGTGAGTCATAAGGCATAATGACAATCTCATTGGCTGACAGCCGCCACATGACTTTGTTGTAGCAACCAAGTCTTCATTCCTTGATGAATCCAGTCATATAATCCAGCTTTGTGCAGATTCATGAAGAGGCAGATGATCCTATCACTACTCGACTCTGAATCCAACTAAAGCGGAAACTTAAGAATTTACCTAAATACTTACTATTATATGACTAAAAAATCTTTAATAAATACCCAAATATGTCGAAAACTGGCATATCCGAGTATACTCTAAGGCTGAGAGATATAGTGAATATCTTATACTGAATATAACTATTCTAACAAGATATGACCAAAAGAACGAAGTCTCAAGCCCCAACCCCCCACCCCCCCCCCCCACCCCACCCAAATTTGACAGAGGGGAGGATTGAGATGGGCCGTAATGCAAGGAGGTAGGTATATGTAATTAGTAAAACATAAGACCAGACCCTCCGGGTCGTCTGGTCGTTATTACTACATTACAACCTACCTCCTTGCATTACTATTGCTCAAATACAGATTTCAACATTGCACAAAACCCGGAGGGAGGCAAATTTTTGCGCAAAATTGATGTAAAAATAGAGAAAGAATACGAAGTTAGAAATAACGAGTAAGGAAGATACTAAGAGACACCAATTTCTAAGATTTGCTCTATCAAGCATCTTGAAAGAGATGAAATTAAAGAATAACGAGAAGATAATAAAGAAGGTAAAAAATGTCCCCTGGAAGCAAGAAAGAGAAGATGAACATGTAAGAAAGAGATGAATAATAGGGGTGATGAGAGAGATGATATGAAAAAAGGGGTGAAATACACACATGAGAATTAAGTAATGAATTCCCACTAACCCCAACTAGAGACTAAAGAGAATGAAAATGAAGAAGTAAGAGAAGATGATGAATGAGGAATACGAGTCATGGTCCCTGAAGTTACCGTATGAATCTGTTTATAGAAAAAGGAAGAGGGACTAAAATCTATAATATAGAGGTTAATAAAGGTGTTCTCTGACTTCCAGTTAGCAACTAGCATGATGTAATCTAATGAAGATCCATTAAAAAGAGAGAGAGCAAGATGGAGCAAGGCCCTTAACACAATGGGCCTTGACTCTCACCAGAGGATTATCTCCTGGAGAAGCCAATTCATAACAAACTTTAATAATACCCACGATCCAACGGGAAATAGTGATTAAGGAGACAGGACGATTTAGACCATCTGCAAATGTAACCCAAAGATGTCTAATGTCGGATAGTTTAGAATCAGTACGAAGTTTATAATATTAAGGGGCTTGGTTGGGAACCATACAGAATCATCTGACAACAAAGAAGAAAGTCTATGAATTATCAAAGGTTGACTCAAGAGGCTATGACCCGTAACTTGAAATCTAACTAATTCAGCTGAAAGAGCATGGATTTCAGAGCCATGGATAGCTGATGCTACTGCTAGAAGAAACTGTTTCTAGTGTAAGATGTATCAATCACACAGAAACCAAAGGTTCGAAATGTATCCCCACTAGAACCTGTGATATAAACTAAAGGTTCCAGGAAGGAATGTGTCTCTTAAACGGAGGACGAGACGTACCCAAACCTTTACTGAGATAGCGAAATGTTTCTGAATTTGGACTGAAGGATCGATTAGACACTCGATGAAGGAATTCAGACCAAAAAGATAGAATCAAATAATATTAACTGAATTCTTCCTCTGATCAAAGAGGAAGAACAGAAACTCAGTGACCTGAGCTACAGAGGCCTCAGAAGGTAAGATAAATGGTCCGCACACCATTCTTTAAAAAATTCAAATCTACGTTTATAGATGTCTCGAGTGGAAGATCTGAGAAATTTTTTCAATAGTTCTTGAGATCTGACTCAAAAGATTGACGAAGGCGAGGGAAACTCGACAGTTTCCAGACTGACAGGTGAAATATTTCCGGGTTCTGATGGAGAATCCTGCCTATGTTCTGGGAAAATGGAGACAGGGAGTAGCAGAGGAGATCTACAAGAAGGTCTAGGAGATCCGGAAACCAGGATTTAGTCGGCAAAACTGGGCTAATAACAGGACTATGCAGGGATGTTGCCTGATCATTCTGAGATCCAGAGTAATGAGAATCGTAGGGGGAAAAAGTGTAGGAGAATATGATGTCCCAAGATTGGGTTAGAGACTACTGAGAGCCAGAGATTCCGGGAAAGGAGATATGAAAGTGGATATCTTTTCTGTTCTTGCGAGAAGCAGACAGATCTATATGGGGGCGAGAGGAACTGACTGGACTACAGCCTCTTCCCACTATTTCTGGTATCTTTGAAGGGCGAGATAATGGGTCAGCCAGAAAATCAGTTTGCCTGGGAATGAAATGCTTGAAAGAAATGTAGCGAGACCTGCACCAATAGAGAATGATCATGAACCGCCTGGAATGCACCCCCCCCCACCCCCACCCCAGCCCCCCTTTTGATGATAGATGAACAAGACTACTGTGAAATTGACTGACCTGATGAGGATTGACATACCAAGAATCATGGGTTCCCAACAAGCTAGGGAATGAAACAGTCCACAGTTCTAAAAGATTGACGTGGTAAGAAGATTCTAGGAGGAACCAGATTCCTGAATCTTTATGGAATTCCAAAAGACTCCCCATCCTTCCAGAGATGTATCTGTGAAAATGAGTTGAAGGATGGAGAGGAACCTCTAACAAAAGGGATTGACTATCTAATCAAAACTGGCAATGAACCGTGATAGAAACTTGATGAGGATCCGATGAATCAGAGAATCTAGAGAGTGATTCCATTGGGCCTTAAGATAAAACTGGAAAGATGTTCTCATCAAAGGAACCCAAGGCATCACCTTCTCTACTGGAACCATGAGGTCTACTATTCTGTAAGGACCTAACCGACACTAATTTTCCTACCATGAGAGATTGGATTGTGAATATCAGTGTTTGAACATTTGGAATGGATGGAGGCTAACTTCCCATGACAGGACGAAAGAGACCCCCAGGTGGGTAAAACACGAATCAGAGGAACTTTTCCATAATAAGATATCATGTATAACGACCCTTGCAACGAACGAGACAAAAACGGAAAGACCACCAATAAGGATGATTATAAATCAATCGTAAATAGCGGAATGAAATAATGAGGGATCTACACCAGTGAAGACTTATCAAGGACTCTTGGAAACAGACACCAAACTGGTCCCACACCCCCTAATTGAAGAACAAGACAACAGTGAAGTGTCCATGAGGATAAGAATTGATCAACCGCGTAATAAGGGATCTCAGAGGACTAGATAAAGAATAAAGCAAGAAGACCTAATAACCAGGAGAATAAGAAGCCTACCCACGGAAGCCCTGAAACAGTGAAGATCAGTAAGACGTAAAACACTCTTGGACTTGAATAAGCGTTTCCTAGGAACAGTTAGTTCCGACGTTTCCCCTTCAACAATATCAGGAAATGAAATGTTGGAAGCTGACTGGTCCAGGATCATTTTATTAATTCTGCCATCAATCGACGCATCTATATCGCTCACTTGTTTCTGCAGGCATTCCATTGTTAATACAGTCCTTTCAAGGATGGATGAATCAAGTGAGGGCTCGGGTTTGGCCTTTATTTTAATCGCAGACCCTAAAGGAGAAGAATTCCCATTAGAGTGATCAGGTGTGTTTGGTTTGAAAAAGGCAAGTCTAGTAGCCTGGGACCATGAGCTTCAAATAAGACAGGTTGAATTAATAGAGCACGAAGTGCATTTAAGGCACACATGGCCAGAATGATCTGTCTTGATTAGTCTATGGCAGCTGATGTTAGGACATCTAACAGAATGAAGAGCAATCTCCTTTTCTTTAGACTTGACTTTAATCTTCTTCGGAGACTTTTTCAAATCTGAATCGTAACAGATAAAGATTTGATATGGTAAAGTCCCGAAGATAAAAAGGGATCAGACAGCGCTGAACCCATTAAACAATAGAGACCAAAACAGTCTCTAAATTATTTAATATTGGTTTTTCTTTAACAGAGTATGTTAATGAGATATCATGGATTTCATGCTCAAATGCTAACCAAGCATGTACATAGGTAACTTTAACAAGCTACTGTAAGGAAGAAGCAATTATACACAATAACTATGTCTAAAACACTCTGGGTGTAAAAAAAAACAACTGGTAACACGCCTACCACGAAAATAGAAATGATCAATAAAATCAATATTGATCAAAAAGACCTACAACCACTTATCTTAGGTCTTTTCTTTTTATCTGACATCTTGTTGATCCTTTGAACGCTTGAAATAATCCCACAGCAGTATTGAAAAGTTTAAAACTTTTTTAAAACTGGCTATACAATTTTTCACTACCCCTTCCTTCAATAGTAGGAAAAGGAATGAAGACTTGGTTGCTACAACAAAGTCATGTGACGGCTGTCAGCCAATGAGATTATCATTATGCCTTATGACTCACTCATTGGCTCTGGGTTATGTATTAACCCTCTTCCTGCCTCATTCTGAGATATAGCATTCAAGAGAATTGCTATGGATCTCATCATTGGAGAGAGTATGGAGATTTCTGAAGAAGCCTTCAGTCACTCTGTAACCACAAAGCACAGCAAACATTGGCTGCAAAAATTTCATCCTACTACGCTTCCCTTCAGAAGGAAAGAGCAATAGTAATGCAAGGAGGTAGGGTGTAATGTAGTAATAACTTCTCATAACAAAGCAATGTAGCAATTCTCAGTATAATATCTTGAAAGACTGCGAAGTGCTGAAAATTAATATTTTTCGTATTTCATAAGTCGAAAGGGGCCATAACTTCATGAAAAATTGACGAAAATGTTTGAAACTCGAACTTGCTCAGTAATTCCTTATACTAAAGAGATGCACCAATTTTCGCTTAAATATCTTGAAGGAGTGCGAAAAAAAGTGCGGGAAAACCCCCAACAGACCCCCCTTTAGTGGGTTGGTCTGTAGTTTTATTAACCACTATAAAAACATACTTACCGTTCAATCACTACTTGCTAAATCAAATATCTGCATTTAGCTATCAGAATAAAGTTTTTATTCTTGCCTATACACTCCCTAATGCCTATACCATCACCTTGTAGACCCTCCACCAGGCTTCTGGTAGAGGGACCCCCTGCATTAGCCTTACAATAGACTGGCACCAGTCTGTACTCACTCCTTGGTGACGCTTGTCACTAAGCACGCTCGCGCATGCACAGTCGGTCCCACTTGTGAAAACTGAATCACTTTTCTAAATTTAAGTGCTGTACATCCAGCCTAGATTCTCAAATCAATACCCAGCGGGGTGGCTGAGGCCGGGTCATAGTGATTGAACGGTAAGTATGTTTTTATAGTGGTTAATAAAACTACAGACCAACCCACTAAAGGGGGGTCTGTTGGGGGTTGTTATTACACCACAAAAACATCCATTACCGTTCAATCACTACTTGCTAAACCCGTAGATTTGGTCAGTGCCCCACTACGAAACTTTGGTGGGAGGTGATTTGAGAATCCATAAGGATAAAAATCAAACCAAACATAACCAAATGTTAATAACATAACATAATGGTGCATCATAATCAATCACACAGTGATTAACAACCAAATAAAACTTTAGACATAAAGATTTAAACCGACAACCAAGGAACAACTCTCACCATTCTCCGCAGACGCACAGTCCTAACGAAAATGGTGGGATGTGCTTGGTAAATGGTCTTCAGCCTTCTTGGTTAAAATAGTAATGTTCCTAAAGAAAGATGCCGCTGCGCTCTGGTCTTTCAAATAAAAAGAGGTAAAAGTAGACTCAGATTTCCATCCTGCAACTTGCATAACTTCGTCTACAGAAGAGCCAGCAAACAAAGCAAAAGAGGTAGCCATCCCTCTAACATCATGAGCCTTAATGTGAGAGAGATTGACTTGCTCAGGAGAAGCAATCTCGTAGCATAGTTGAATGGTGTCACAAATCCATCTAGCGATGGATGCTTTAGAGACCGGTCTGGCTACCCCTTCCGCGTAGGGAACCCATAAGTGAGACGGATCGGATCTTTTAAAATCGGTACGACGCTTATAAGCCTTAAGAGCTCTGACTGGACACCAAAATCTGTCAGACGGAGAAAACGAAGATAAAGAATTTAAAATAATCGGCTTAGCTGGATAACGGTTTGATTGCGTCTTAGACAAAAAATCCCTTCTAGGATATAATACCAAACCGTCCCCAGCTTCAATAAATCTATCCTTTTCAGCGGAAAATGCATGGATCTCAGATCATCTTCTAGCAGAAGCAGCCGCTACTAGAAAAACCGCCTTAAACGTTAAAAGCTTTAAGCTAATCGAGGCGATGGGTTCAAAATGATGCCCTGCCAAAACCTGAAGAATCAGCGCCAAGTTCCAGGAAGGTAACGGTTTAGCAATAGGAGGCCGAATATTACCTAAACCTCTGATGAACCCATTCAGCACCTTAGTATCCTTAACATCCGCATTTAACAAACAAGGAAGAGAAGATGCTAAGGAAAATCTATATCCTCTAACCGTGTTAGCAGTCAGATGAAGAGAATCGAACAGATAAGATAAAAAATCTAACACTTGGGATATAGAAACAGAATCGGGCACGAGATCATGATTTGAGCACCATTCTCCGAATATCTTAAGTCGACCCTTGTAAACTCTTCGGGTCGACTCCCTCCTGGCCGAATTAATAATTTCCTGAGATCTTGCAGAAAATTTATTCTCAGTGACCGAGCACTCGATATTCTCCAAACACACAGACTGAAGATTCCTGGGTTTGGATGAAGGCACGTTCCCCTTACTTGGGATAACAGATCTGGGGGCACTGGCAGCAGACGTGGGAAGTCTACTAGAAGATCGAGAAGGTCTACGAACCAGATCCTTTTTGGCCAAAATGGAGCTATCAACAAAATCTCGCATACTTGATCCTTGACTTTCTTCAGAACCAAGGGAAGCAGGATAGTCGGAGGGAACGCATACGCGAAGATTCCTGTCCAGGACTGAGACGGGGCGGGGCGTCCACCGCCAACGCCTGATCGTCCGGAAAAGGAGACATGAAAGAGGAGATCTGGGCATTCAGAGAAGTCGCGAACAGGTCTACATGGGGATGATCCAGGAGGTTGAAGATCGCTTTGACAACCGACCTCTTTAACTGCCACTCTGTGTGGGCGAATTTGGAAGGGCGAGACAACTGATCCGCCAGAAAATTCAGACATCCTGGTACATGGGAGGACACCAGGAAAATCTGCTTCATACGACACCACATGAGGAGATTCCACACCTCCAAACAAAGGCGAGACGACTTCGTGCCTCCCTGCTTGTTGATATACGAGACTACTGTCGAATTGTCTGATCGAATCGAGATCTTGAGGCCCTGCACTTGATCCGACCAAGCAAGGAGAGTCTTCTTGACAGCCCACAATTCCAGAATGTTGATGTGGGCTGACGACTCCTCTCGGGACCACAGGCCTGAGACCGAAAGGGAACCCCAGACCGCTCCCCATCCCTCCTGGGAAGCATCTGTAAAGATGATCGCCTGAGGAGAAGACTTGACCATAGGAACACCCATCATCAGCAGAGAGCGATCCTTCCAAAAATCTAGGTGGGGCCTCAAATGATCTCTGACCGGGATCTGATGGTACACTGAATGGGTCGACTGTTTCCACAGGGACATTAGATACATTTGGAAAGGTCTCCTCATCAGCGCCGCCCACGGAATGATGTTCTCGACGCTGACCATCAAGCCTATCACCCGGAGAAAGAATATTGCTCTGACCACGGCAGAGGAAGCCAGAATTTCCATGGCTACTAGGATGGCTTCTACTCTTACCTCTGAAGGGAAGACTAAGCCTTGACCAAGGTCGAAAGCCACACCTAGGTGGGTGAAAACCTGAGATGGGACCAAAGATGATTTTTCTAGATTTAAAACCCATCCTAGACTGGAAGCCAGACTGCAGACCTCTGGAATGATGCTTGCCAGAATTGAGGCAGATTCTGCTTTTAGCAACCAATCGTCCATGTAAACGTGAAGGGGAATAGAACGACTGTGCAGAAAACCTGCCACTGCTGACACTAGGCGGGTGAAGAAGAAAGGGGCCGTGGTCAAGCCGAACGGCATGACTCTGAATTGCCATACCCTCCCCTTGAACGCGAATCTCATGAATTTTCTGAATGGAGGGTGGATGAGAATGTGAAAGTAGGCGTCCTTGAGATCTATGGACGCTGTCCACATGCCTGGACTCAGACTGGCGATAATCTGAGATACCGTCTCCATCTTGAATTTTGGGGTGGATATATGCAGATTTAATCTCTTCAGATTGATGATTGGACGCCATCCACCTGATTTCTTGGGGACTAGAAATAGAGTTGAGTAGAATCCCGGGTCTACTCTCCAACATGGAACCTCTTCTATAGCCTTCTTCAACCACATTGACTCCAATTCGTCTTCCAAGGCTCCCAACTTCTCCAGATTGGATGGAACTGGAGTCCATTTGGGCTGGTAAGACAGAGGAGGAGGCAGTTCTATACAAGACGGTGCATAACCCCAGCGGATTTGATCTAACAGCCAGGAGTCCTGAGCAAGGGCTTGCCACGTCTCCCAGAACAGAGACAAGCGCCCTCCTACTGGCACGCTGGGAAGAAGGGATTGCACCGATAGATCCAAAGGTGGTAGAAGAGGAGGAAGGACTGGTAAATGAGATTGGGAAAGGCCTGCCCGGGCTGAGGCCACCCCTTCAAACCCGTCTAGGTTGAAAACCTCTAGAGGAGCGTCCTCTAGAACTAGACCTGTAACCTGAGGAGGGGCTTGACGAACCTGGGCTCTAGGTCTATGTGATGAAATGGATTTAAAACGATCCTCCTCCGCAGATCTGGAATGGGAAGGAGAGGACCGATTAGAGTTCGTAAAAACCCTTGACGGATAAGCCCCATATTCATCCGGCCTAAGACTCTTCCTCCTGGGAGATGAGGAGGGACTCTTCACCGCAGAAGAGTCCCTTTTTACTGACGGCCTCAAAATCGAAATCTGATCCCGCAGATCCTTAGCTGATCTGAGACGATCAGACTCCGCCCTAAGGATCGATGTAGAATTCTGACCGAAAATATCTGATCCGAAAGGCGGAGCAGATATCAGGTTACTCCTGAGGGAATCCGAAATATTCACCTCAGCAAGCTTCCTTGACCTTCTCTTAGAGGTGATGAAACCTAGTGAACGGCAAACTGAATTCAACGAACCTCTTGACAGGTCAGCTAACGAATGAAATATCTCCAGAGGAACCTGACCCCCTTTCTCCTGAGTTTTGAGCATAGCCTCTGAAAGAAGGGCCAAAAAGTTTGCTGATTTCAACTGAGCCCGACAGACAGACTCCCATCTAAAAAGGTCTGATGAAGATTCTACCTTAGCCGCTTCCTTCAGATGTGATGAAAGAACATCCCATGTCGGACCATTAAGAGATTGAGTAGAAGCCAATCTAATGTAATCCTCTTTCGGAACCTGAACTGGAGCATCTACCTTGGGAGTAAGAGAAAAATCTTTCAGTTGGACATCGTTAATGTAAAAATCTAACATGTCTACTACCAAATTATCTACCGGGAGAACAGAAGGAACATTAGCTGAAGAGACTGAAGATGACAGCGCAGAACCAAACGACGGAGGATCAATCGAAAATTCATCCTGAAGAGGAAGAGATAGAGACGAAGCTATCCATTGATGAGCCCTAGACCAGTCATCTGGCGAGGCCCTCTCGTGATAGAACCTCTTCAGATCCCTGGCCCTGACTGATCTTTGAGTAGCCTTGACAGAAAGGTGAGACCGAGAAGAAGAAGAAGAAGGAGGACAGATGTCTGAATCTAGCGAAACAGAAGCATCAACGATCCTCAGAGAGGAAGGAGAAGCTAAAGCTCTAGAAGGAGCGTCCGAGAGAGTGTCCAACGTCAATGGAGACTGATAAGAACTAGCAACACGGGCCTCAGGCTGACTAGAACTGAAAAATTAAGGATCCAACTCACTAGCTGAAAATCTGGACAAAATTGAAAATCTAGCTGAAATAACAGATCGGTGAAGAGGAATCGCGGCTTACTGAAAACAAGGAAAAATCTAAACCCGAATCAACTATCTGGAACTCTAATTCTGGAGACAGAACGACCGAAACAATAGGATCCGAATGATCAAACTCCGGAGAAGATGAAGAATAAGAAGGCAAAGTAGGAACAGACGGATCAGAAGAAGAAGGTATGTGAGACGCCGCAGAATAATTCTGCTGAAGGGAAGCCGGAATATGAAGAAAACCTGGAGGCGGAGATATAGATGATGGATGAAAAAGAGAAGACGAATTAGAAACATGAGAAGACGAAAAATCCCTAGCAGACAAGCCAGATACAGACGAAGAGGACGGATGACTACTACTCTTCTGAGAACCTGCTTGAGAGAACAAGGAAGGAGATGAAGAACGAGAGAGAGATACTACCTCACGAAAGGAATGATGACCAAAATCTGACGCCGAAACAGACTGAGCACTAGAAGAACGATCAGAATAATGTCTATCAAAAACGGGAGGACCGGCGCGAAAATAACTAGAATCGGAATTAACAGACCTATTACTGGACTGGGAATCTGAGTTATTCGGAAGCTCATAACTTGATGCGCAAACAGAATTTCCAGCCGGGACTGAAACACCGAGACCGGAAATAGAACGCTTCATATCTCCTAATCCGGAAGTAGAAAAACTGTCACCAGAAGCGGAAATAGAAAACCCCGAAACGGAACCGGAAGTCGCTTGCAAGGATGGGTCAAAACGACCCGGACATGCATAAGTTGAACCGGAAGTGTCTACACCACCGCCGGAACCGGAACTAACCAAAACTGGGCCGGAAAAGGAGGATGTATGCAACAACGGATCCAACTGACTCGGATAAGCATAATTCCCACCGGAAGTAGTCACACTACTACCGGAAGAAGAGCCTGACAATCCGGACACTGAACGGTGCATAGACGGGTCCAACAGACCCGGATGCACATTCTTCCTACCGGAAGTAGCAGCACTACTACCGGAAGCGGAAGTCGACGAACCGGAAACGGAAGACGACATATGATGCACCGCCGGGTCCAACAGACCCGGAACTACATTGTTCCTCCCGGAACCGGAAACTCTATAGCCGGATACTGATGAACCGGAAACGGATGTTGACGCATAAGCCATATTCTCATGAGTCACCGGATGTTCAGCCAAGCCAGAAACAATCACGGTGCTCATTTCCGGATGCCCGGTAAAACCAGAAGACATTCTGGACAGCAAACCCGCTTGCCCGGACAAGCCAGGAGCATAGACGGGTGCTTCCTTAGAGGCGATCGGCGATCTTACCACCTTCCTTGCAATTGGAATCACTGTGAACCGGACCTTAGCTTGAGGTGACACATCGGAAGCTTCCGCCCCCGATACCACCGCTTGAGACTTAAGCTGGTCCTCAAGTCTAACATGGTCTTTGACCTGGCTCCTACCGGAGGATGCCGTACCAGGTTTCTTTCTTGTCTCGCCGGACTTTCCTTTGGGAGACTTGATTTGTTGTCTTGATGTTAAGGAAATCGGCTTTCCCCACTTACGAGATCGCGACTGGGGGCTAAATTCGGAGTCTGATGACTCCTCTTTAGCGGCCTTAATAGCAGATGTAATACGCTCGTCTAAAGATTTCGTCAATACATTTGCAAAGGATTCAAATCTGGCGAATAATGCCATAACCGGATCTGTGATAGAGGAGCTGCCCCCCTCCTTTGTTGAAACCGACGTATTAATAGAGGTGGAAGCAGATGCTACTGCTTTAGGACCTTCAACAACGGAGGGAGAGCGACCTGAGGGCAATGCAGGCTTAACCACAAAGTCCTTAAAAAACGCTTTAGATACGACCAATGGCCAACCCTTGCACACTCCACACATTTTTAAAGGTGTGCAGGTGGTACACCTCAGGCAAACATGCCCCGTATAATCCTTAGAGTGAACCCGATCACACTTATTCGACGCACACTTTATTTTCTCAGAAGATACCGACACTTCCTATAAAAAATAAGAAATGATGCAAAATAAAGCAACTAGCTTTGAGAAAACCTGAGATATCACAGAGGCTATGCCTTGGGCGATTTAAATAAAGTGTTTGAGGAAAGAATCAGTAAAGATTCTGATATATGTTTGAGAGCACTAGGACCTACGTTACTAGGAGTGGTACTGGCTATTATTATTATTACATGGTACTCTTGATGGTATATAATAGGCATGGTTACTCTAACCTCGAAAACGGGAGTAGTGACACGAAAACTGGTAACTCCAAACGTTAGAGTTACAAACATCTCTAAAACACCATGATATATAAGTTAAACATAACTTAGGAAGAATAGACTTCATGGTAGGCATTCCCGAGTCAACTCGTGATAACTGGAAAGTTTCTAGTTAGCAAGCTAAAACTTTTATATCGATTTGATAGCTGACAGTACTGTATAGCTAGCAGAATATTTGAAAAGTGATTCAGTTTTCACAAGTGGGAGCTACTGCGCATGCGCGAGCGTGCTTAGTGACAAGCGTCACCAAGGAGTGAGTACAGACTGGTGCCAGTCTATTGTAAGGCTAATGCAGGGGGTCCCTCTACCAGAAGCCTGGTGGAGGGTCTACATGGTGATGGTATAGGCATTAGGGAGTGTATAGGCAAGAATAAAAACTTTATTCTGATAGCTAAATGCAGATATTTGATTTAGCAAGTAGTGATTGAACGGTAATGGATGTTTTTGTGGTGTAATAACAACTGATATTTTTTGTATTTCTTAGGTCGAAAGGGGGGCATAACTCCATCAAAAATTGACGCATACACCTCAAACTCAAACTTTGTCCGTACCAATTCTTGGTTGAATACCGTGAAGGACAGCGAAAAAAAGTGCAGAAAACCAACTGCGACAGACGGACAGACAGAGTGCAAACCTATAGTTCCCCCCTCCACCCGGTTTTACCGGTAGGGGACTAATTAGCATTTGTGAATTTATGGTTCCGTGTTAAAATTTATTCACGCATGTACGCAAAATGGGTGTAGCGTGGCTAGAAATGAGCTGGGCTAGGTTCGCGCGATGTGATTAAATAAAAAATTGTGATTATTTTTTAAATCGTGAATTTATATCATTAACAAGACCTCCGCAAACGGCGCATGATACTCCGCCATGATGACAAATGAATGAGAGCTATCAGAAAATATTATTTCTTCCTCAGACCCAGACAGGTCATCCTTATGAAGTGTCAAAGGGATCCGTTAAATGGTCAAGGAGGTATCATCCGGAAACCAAATTTCAACATGGTCGCCACTGACTGGCGGCCATATTGGATTTTGGATTATCGTAAATTTTGATAAGTTTCTTCACCAGACATATTCCAACAACCCTATGTAGTGATCTGATAACTGGACATATCACACAGAAACCAACATTCATGATGGCACCCCATGGCTGTCTGCCATTTTGGAATTCGGATCATCATCAAATTTCGATAGGTTTCTTCTCCAGAGCTAGTCCAACCACCCTATGAAATTTCAAAGCGATCCAATAAACTGGAACAGAGTTATCATCAGGAAACCAATTTTCAAGACGGTTGTTGGCGCCAATCTTGAATTTCAGATCAGTCAATTTCTATACCTTTCTTCTTCACATGTAGTCCAACCACCTATGAAGTTTCAAAGCGATCCGATAAATGGTAACAGAGCAATCATCTGGAAACCAATTTTCAAGATGGCCACTGGTGGCTGCGGCCATTTTGGATTTCGGATAATTGTCAATTTCGATAGGTTTCTTCCTCAGACCTAGTCCAACCACCTTTTGAAGTTTCAAAGCAATCCGATAAACGGTACCGGTGTTATCATCCGGAAACCAATTTTCAAGATGGCCGCTGGTGGTTGGCAGCCATCTTGGATTTTGGATCATCGTCAATGTCAGTTGGTTTCTTCCCCAGACTTAGTGCAACCAATGTATGAAATTTCAGTGATCCGAAAAACGGTAACAGAGTTATCATCCGGAAACCAATTTTCAAGATGGCCACCGCCGAATGAAGGCCATATTGGATTTCGGATTATCGTAAATTTCGATAAGTTTCTTCACCAGACACATTCCAACCACCCTATGTAGTGATCCGATAAATGGTAACGGAGATATCATCCAGAAACCAACTTTCAAGATGGCACCCCATGGCTGTCTGCCATCTTGGAGTTCGGATCATCGTCAATTTCGATAGGTTTCTTCACCAGACCTAGTCCAACCACCTTATGAAGTTTCAAAGTGATCCGATAAACTGGAAGGCATCATCCGGAAAACAATTTTCAAGATGTTGGCTGGCGGCCATCTTGAATTTCAGATCATTGTCAATTTTGATAGGTTTCTTCGTCACATGTAGTCCAACCAACCTATGAAGTTTCAAAGCGATCCGATAAATGGTACCGGAATTATCATCTGGAAACCAATTTTGAAAATGGCCACCAGTGGCTGGCGGCCATATTGGATTTTGGATCATTGTCAATTTCGATAGGTTTCTTCCTCAGACCTAGTCCAACCACCTTATGAAGTTTCAAAGCGGTCCGATATACGGTACTGGAGTTATCATCTGGAAACCAATTTTCAAGATGGTTGTCGGTGGCTAGCGCCCATCTTGGATTTTGGACCATCATCGATTTCAATAGGTTTATTTCCCCAACCTAGTCCAACCACTCTATGAAGTTTCAAAGCGATCCGAAAAACGGTAACAGAGTTATCATCCGGAAACCAATTTTCAAGATGGCCGTCGGTAACTGGCGGCCATCTTGGATTTCGGATCATCGTCGATTTCGATAGGTTTCTTCCCCATACCTAGTCCAACCACCCTATCTAGTTTCAATGCGCTCCGAGAAATGGTAACAGAGTTATCATCCGGAAACCACTCTGCCACCCGCACGCCCGACCGAACGACCGCCTGCCCACCCGGACGAATATATATTATAGCATTACATAATACCACGCCAAATTTTTTGGCAGGGTATTAAAATTGAATAATCCAATAATCATCAATAATCTGTACTGTATAAAATATTTCAAAACCTACCTTTTAATTACTCTTTAATGCACTCGGTCGTGAAAATTGACATTTGTCAGTGAATATTTGTCCATTTGCAGACTAGAAGACTATTTTTGAAAATGTATCACTGGAATGGCTGGCTCGAGCAGGCATTCCAATGATACATTTTCAAAAATAGTCTTCTCTTGGCCTGTAAATGGACATTTCTGAACACCATTGCAGCTTCCGTCATTGGTATGCCTTTGTTGTTACATGTATATCTGGGTAATTTATATTCAGGCTGATTAATCACGATTATTCTTTAACAAGGGGCCTGTATCACTCAGCTGGAATAATTCGCCACTGGCACAACCAAGCAAGATGAGATGATCACTGGAAAATTTACCAATCTAATTTCTGTGAATGTTTAGCCAAGTTTTATTAAAATTGTCCCAGTGGTTCTTGAGAAGTCGTTTAAGTGAAAAGTTGACGGATGATGAGTGGACACATGACCGACGGTCGCCATGGCATAAGATCACTTGGCCTTTCCGGCCAGGTGAGCTAATAATCGATCATAATCACTCAAAGCAATAATCACACTAGCATGGGTGGGGGGGGGGCCATAGCTAGACATGGATTCCTCTATTAGCAGAGCACTTATTGAGCAGTAGCAAATGGTTTCTTCCTTATGATCATGTCGATAGTCACTTAGGACTGGCGGTATGATCAGCGAACGAAAAGAAGAAGAAAAGATCAACCTTGAGGTACCTATGAAGTTCCATTAAAGTACATTAAGCAGATTCCAGTTATTGAACAAGAACGAAAATCAACATCTATATATATGGACACATTCAAACACATTATACACAGACACATATGTGTATATATACACATGAATGGAAGCAAATGTATACATTTCCGCACCTTTAAAAGGTGGGGAAGTAACTATGTAATGCATACATAACGATAACAACAGCAGTACCTGTTAATGGAACTGAAGTATCTTCATCGAATATGTATTAAATTTGTTCTATTCTGGCAAGCACCGTATAGACAGTAATGCTGGTCAATGCGGCCAAACCGGTCAATGCTGTGGTCTTGAAAAATGCACAGCAAGAGAAAACTATTTTTGAAAATGTATTACTGAAATAACTGTTTCGATAATCAAGCCAGTTATTCCAGTAATACATTTTCAAAAATAGTCTTTACTTGCTCTGCAAAATGATATTGTTACGAGAAAATCTTAATTTCCTTGAGCAAATCTGACCACTGTAGTGAGAACTGTCTATTTTCAGAGCAAGAGAAGACTGTCCTCGAAAAATTATCACTGACTGGAATAATGGGCTCTATAACTGAGGCAGTCATTCCAGTGATAAGTTTACAAACATAGTCTTCTCTTGGCATGCGAATGGACATTCACTGTGCAAAATAACATATTTTTCTTGACAAGGTTTAAAGGAAAGGAAAAGGGAAATATAAAATTATATTTATTGTTAATTTCATACATTATTAAATATACTACTACTGGTAAAAAACGAAATGAATAGGAATAATTTGAGAAAAAGCATGTACTAGCTCTAGTAGTGCTTAGCTAGCAACTAATTAGTGACATCGCTGGTCCTACGCACTCCGTCGTGTTTAATCTGTGTGTGCAGGTACGCATGCCTGAATATAACGAAACCACACCTGAATATAGTTTTGTAAGAGGTACGAATAGTACTCTCTATAGGGGCCGATATAGAGCGATTATGTCGCTACTGTTAATTCACTATTGATCCTTTCGAAAACATTATATTTTAAAGTCACTGTTTCTGGATGAAGCAACAAGTTTCGGTTGCAATGATTTCAAAATACACTGCTGATTTCATTGCAGAAATTCGTGTGACTGAATGTAGATCTCATCTCTGGAAACAACGGCTTTCAGTCAAATTGTTTTAAGATTAGACACTATTTTACCTGTAGCAAGGAGTGGCTAATCATCTTAAGTCGAATATAATGGAGTTTATATGACCGGGTGCGTCGGACATTATTTATTCGCTCGGCATAGACGAGAGCACATAGGTTCAGCTGCATCACTAATTGGTTCCCGCCAGAGTGACATAAATGGTATTTAGCTGCTTTTTTCAAATTACTCTGATTTATTTCTGGTTTTTTTATTGGTGGCTATAGGTTGATTATTATAAAAGCTATCATTCAACAGCATACATTAGTTCTTTGGTTCTTTCCTTTAACCATAAAGGGTTACATATTTGCCACCAACCTAAGCACTAGTAGCAGAATCAACTTCAAATACAACACATAATCATTAATTACCATCGCCACGTAAGGCGAAGAGGGTATTGCGATCGCGTAATATCTGTCTGTCTGTTTTTCTGTCTGTCTGTCTGTCTAGAGCCGTATCTGAATTTGTACACACAATGAAGGTACTTGGCCATGCAAGAGGATTTCTAGACTTTGGCCATGATCTGGATAAAAGAACCTTGATCCAAATCGGGTCAAATTCGGGATCTGTGAATATCTAAGAAACTATTGATCCGACTTGGCCCTAATTTTAACACAGGCAAACTTGTGACAATACACTAGAACTCCATAACATTTGGCTTAAAGCGAAAAAATCTAGAAAATCTGTAAAATCAAAAGAAAATGTGGATAATCCGGAAAAATCTGGAAAATCTGCTAACTTCTCAAAATGTGATAAAACAAGAGCACCGCAAACGGCGCATAATACCCCGCCATGATGACAAACCAATGAATGAGGGATATCAGAAAATATTTATTTCTTCCTCGGCCCCATCAGACCAGTTGTCCTTATGAAGTGTCAAAGCGATCCGTTAAACGATCAAGGAGGTATCGTCTGGAAACAAATTTTCAAGATGGCTGCCGCTGACTGGCGGCCATATTACATTTTGGATTATCGTAAATTTTGATGTTTCTTCACCAGACCTATTCCAACGACCGTAGCAAGTGATCCAATAAATGAAATCCAGAAACCAACTTTCAAGATGGCAGCCCATCGCTGGTGGCCATCTTGGATTTCGGATCAATGTCGATTTCGATAGCTTTCTTCCTCAGAACTAGTCCAACGACTCTATGAAGTTTCAAAGCAGTCCGATAAACGGTAACAGAGTTATCATTCAGAAAATAATTTTCAAGATGGCTACCGGCGGCTGGCGGCCATCTTGGATTTCGGCTCATTGTCAATTTCGATAGGTTTCTTCCCCAGACCTAGTCCAACCACTTTATGAAGTTTCAAAGCGATCCGATAAATGGTAACGGAGTTATCATCCAGAAACCAATTTTCAAGATGGTCGCCTGTGGCTGGCGGCCATCTTGGATTTCGGATCGTCATCGATTTCGATAGGTTTCTTCCGCAGACCTAGTCCAACCACCCTATGAAGTTTCAATGCGATCCAACAAACGGTAACAGAGTTATCAACCGGAAACCACTCTGCCGCCCGACCGCTCGGACGGCGCCATTACATAATACTAATAAATAATAATAATAAATTGTTGGGGTATAAAAAGGGAGGGCGAGTGTCTACAATCTTTGATTGTTCTTGTTAATATGTGTGCATCTTGGGATAGTTTAGTGGGTTGGGTCGGTGGCGTGGGGTCAGTTAGTTTCATTCAGTGTGTCCTGATGATGGCATCATGTTTTCATGTTTTCATGTTTTCTGACCCTATTCACCAACATAGATTAATTTTCTGATTTTACTCATTTCAGTCAGTGATACTCAAAATGAAACCTACACTGGCGCCTGCAAACATATTCAATAGCGACCTATTATCACATCATTCACAAAAACAAAATCCTAAATAGAAAGTCAAAATGTATAAATTACAAAAGCATCGATCAATATGCCGCTTCCAACTTATCCCCTTAGGCCGCCAAAACATGTAGTGAATGTAGTGGAAATACAAAATTGATGTTTAATTAAGGTGCTTTCTATATTTGTGACTGGAGTATCCTGTATAATTGAATAGAACTCGCTAAGAACTCTTGAAGATATTGCAAAGAAAATGTCTTGCACACTTAAGTATCCTAACATATTAAAACAACATTGATCACTCACTTCCAATCAGAGTCACCAAAACCATACTGAATTTCTGCTAAATATTTTCTAAGACTTTGATAGCACATTATTGCTCACTGACGGTTCCTTTACAGAAGTTACACACTGACACTGTTCACTCAGCATAAACCACACAAAAAATTGCAGGACTAAGTTTAAATCGGCCAATGGTTTTACCTGTAATTTAGTCCAGGAAAATGCAACTTTATCATAAGGAATGTCAAATTGCAGACAAAGAAAAGATTATTTTTGAAGATTTACCATTACATTGGCTGGATTGGTTATTGATCCAGTCAGTTATTCTAGTGGTAAATTTTTTAGTAGTCTTCTTTGTCTGCAAATGGATATTTCTCAAGACTACTGCCAAGGCCATTTTTGCCGGCTTGACCATAAGAGTTAAAACAATCAGCTCTCTGATTTTAGTAGGACAATCTTCTTCTTCTACGCTCATGCCTTCCAATCAATAATTTTCAGATTGTGACTGATAGCTATGTGATGTGTGGGTAGAAGGCAGCATGAGGGAGGACTCCTTCGAGGTTTGGGGTCCCGCGCAGTTCCACTCTGGCTAGGAAGAATGACATCATATTTAATACAACCATGATATCGTAATTAGACAGTAACTTGGAATATTGTGCTCAGATCATCTGCCAGCTTCTTTAGCCACTCTGATCTATGGTAGCATAACTTTGAAGCAAATCAGCCCAAAAACAAGTCCAAACCAACTAAAAATATGTCCAAATTTTAAAAATCTATTTCTTTATCATGTATCGAGGGCTAGGGCTAGGAAGTTTTAATCAAATCGTATACAACCTTGTTGATGTACAAGCCGCTTAAACAACATTAACCAGAGCACAAAAACCTTAACCTGAAAATAGTCTACGTTCAAACACTAAAATTATAGAAAAATCTCAAAAATCTCTATGATTTTGATGCAGAGTAGTTCTAAGCATCACATAAAGTGAATCTGTGAAGTTTTAGTTAAGTCAGAAAACCCATTTTTGATGTACATGTTTGAAAAAAGCTTAACCAGAGCGGACGCCAATATCGTTGCCACCTTGGTGAAAATGAGACAAACAGGCGCTGTTCAGTAAATTTCAATTCTGAATATTTAATATGGTAGACTGTTATTTTCTCCTGTTCAATGTAAAATCTCTATAAATCATTAGTCAGTATCCATACAAAAAGAACAGGTATATCAATAATTAAGTGCCGACGCCTATTAACCATTTAACACTCGTCTGGCTACAAAACACCGTCAGCAGTTTTTTTTAGAGAAATGTCCATTTGCAGACTAAGAGAAGACTATTTTGACATATTCACCGCCAGAATGTCTGGTTGGGTAACCAAACCAGTCATTTCAGTGGTAAATATTAAAAAATAATCTTTTAGTTTGCAAATGGACATTTTCTATGAGAAAATTTAACTCTCAACGCTGATGTCAATTTCATAGCAACCATTACCTTTAACCCTTATATTGGCCAAAAATGGCTACTGCCATGGTATTTAGAAATCTCCATTTGCAGACAAAGAGAAGACTATTTTTTTTAAGTTTACCACTAGAATCACTGGCTCGTATTTTCAAAAATAGTCTTCTATTGGTCTGCAAATGGACATTTTATGTGAGAACATTGAAATTTTCTTGAACAAATTCAAGGGTTAAAGCTGGAGGCGTATTTTTGAAGAAAATTAACTGGAGGATGCTGGCATAATGCTATAGGCAGAATGCTGCTAAACAATCCTCAAGAACATTACATACATACATTGTATAAAATTTGTCACAATTCATCTGTACTTATGCTTGAAATGGTTAAACCAAAGACGTTCTAACGCCCCTTTAATTAAATGGACAAAGTAGCTAGTTAATACTAAGAAAGACACTAAGACTGATATAAATCTTACACTAATCCAGATAATTAGCAGGCTATACATCACACCTATAAATTATAAGGGGCTGACTGAATTGTATCACTAGCTAATGCGGATGAATAGCCCAGCTCAATCTGAATTTATTCAGCATTCCAAGAATTGCAGCCTCGAAGGAGATAAATCTTGAGGTTGATGACTATTTTGGAAAAACTTTTGTCTGGGGTAGCAATGACTTAGCATCCTCTTTTAGTAATTTAACCTTCATATCAGCCAAAAATGGCTTCTGCAGTGGTCTTGAAAAATGCCCATTTGCAGACCAAGACTATTTTTGAAAATTTACCACTGGAATGACTGGCTCGATAACCGAGCCAGTCATTCCAGTGGTACATTTTCAAAAATAGTCTTCTCTTGGTCTGCAAATTGACATTTTATATGAGAATATTTTAATTTTCTTGAACAAATGATGGTTAAAGGGTTAAGTAGTCAAATTTAAACAAGATAACTAAAATATTTGCTTACTGCGTAGGGCATCCATAAAAAAAATTTGTTTCCGGAAAACAGCGTGCAGGAAAAAAAGATTTCAGTAAGGGGAGGAAATTATTTTTACCATCATAAATTTATTGGAATAAATAAACAAATATTTGTTTGTCCGATACTAGAAACCTAGTAAATATGGTTGCACAATAATTGCCTAATTTGTCATATTTTTCATGAAACAGTTACCAAAAGAGGTAGTGTTACTGACCTACTGACCTCGCACAGAAAAAGAACGACCAGACGTATATATACTGGTCTGGCGTTTTGTTAGCTTACTAAAATACTTACCACTCAATTCACTGTTTGCTAAAAGTCACCTGACTTAGATATCTCAGAAAATTTTAACCTATTCATTCCCATGGTGTAGGTTCCCTTGAAACAAGTTTAGCAGAGATACATCCCTCCATTGGGTAGTCTTGATAGTATCTCTTTAACTCTAAAGCAGTCATTGCTCTAGGGAACCGGTTCCTCTATTCCTATAGAGAACATATAAACGAGTCTGTGAGCATGCGCACTTATGCTACTATGCATGCGACCGAGTCCAAGCCGTCATTAATTAATTCCACAAATTTTTAATGATTTGCAATTTAACGATGCGGGGTGGCTGAGGTGGGCCCCAGTGAATTGAGTGGTAAGTATTTTAGTAAGCTAACAAAACGCCAGACCAGTATATATACGTCTGGTCGTTTTGTAACACAACAAAAATACTAAGCCACTCAATTCACTGTTTGCTAACACACAGAATTGGTCAGAGCCCAAATACTAGGTGGGTTGGTAAATTGCAAATCAGGAATGAAAGGTTAATCACCAAAAATACTAAAACCAACTAAATCGCTGAAGTGCTGAAATAGCACGAACAAACAAATGTTCGAAATAAAATACAATCATATAATGATAATTAGAAAATCTCAGCAAAGAGAATTTAAAAACAGCCGTGAGATGGTGAAGAAGACGGCTGACTAAAGAATCTAGGCAATTGAGCCTAGGTTTGAGTGGCGAACCGAGAAATGTCAGATTGTGAATTGAATCTGATCTTTCAGATAAAAATAATGTAGAATCTGACATTTATACTGCAACTTACATAATGTCGTCCACTGATAGATCTGCATAGAATGCGAAGGAGGCCATACCACGAACATCGTGTGCCTTAACACAAACTGAGTGTCTCCTGGAGATACATTCTAGTGTCAATTAATGGTGTCTGTAATCCAGTTGATGAGATGCGCGCTTACTAAACAAATTCGCATAAGTAATCTGAACGGTAGATCTGCATAGAATGCGAAGGAGAAGGCCATACCACGAACATCGTGTGCCTTAACACTTACTGAGTGTCTCCTGGAGGTACATTCTAGTGTCGATTAATGGTGTCTGTAATCCAGTTGATGAGATGCGCGCTTACTAAACAAATTTGCATACGTAACCTGAACGGTGTTTCAAAAAGATATTTTAAATTGGGCATAGTTTTCGGAAAGGATTGAAAACAATTAATTAGGTTTTATATATATATAAGATCTCTTCAAGGGCAAAGAATGAGGCCAGCTCTCCTACCA
Organism: Chaetoderma sp. LZ-2023a; assembly: GCA_034401795.1. Lineage (NCBI taxonomy): Eukaryota > Metazoa > Mollusca > Caudofoveata > Chaetodermatida > Chaetodermatidae > Chaetoderma > Chaetoderma sp. LZ-2023a. Next base: position 89,594,869 of record CM067372.1, read on the forward strand.
CCTAGAAAAGATCATTCCCAAAAAGAATATGAATATCAAAATGCCATCTAACAAACGCGGCCGCGAATGATTTCAGAGTTATACAATTAAACAGATGGACCCAAGAATGAATTAATAGAGGAATTTATTATAGGTATTTGCCTTTGTGCTATACCCTAAAAATACCGGTACCATGGATAAATGATGTAAATACTTAATAACTCTCAAACCGGCTTCTAGAAAACAAAGAAGGATAGATGCTAGTGAAAACGATAACACCACCCCAGCATACAGGGATTTAAATCAAAAAATATGCCATGAATCTATGACTTGATGATGGGATGCAGAATCGGGCGAGATAATGTGCTGTTCTAACAACCATTTGAAAACCTTAAATATACTCTGGTAAATTCTCCTGTAACAGATAGTTTGAATTGATTAAGAATACTAAAGTTCAGACAAAAAATCAATTTCTGAAAAACAGGTCTCTTGGAAAATACCATATATACATATTGAAGATTTGTGGAATGATGAACTGAAAGCTGCTGTTAAACGAGATAGAAAATCAGCAAAATTGGTAAGACGCTTTGGATTTCCACAAAGAGGACTACGAGATCCACTGAATAACTCTCATTGGCCCAAGCAGGAGTGATTAAAGGGATAATACATTCTGCTGACAAAAGTTCTTAAAGACAATTGTACTAGAAACCGCTGACAAAAGTTCTTAAATACAATTGGCACTAGAAAGTTAAATTGAAGATAATTTTAAAAAATGTGAAGTCTATGACTGGGCCAGAGCAGCTACCGCCAGAGCCTAGCCTGGAGGAAGAATATGAACATCAAATCTGGACACTATACTGAGTAGAAACTTAATGGGATGTAATAAATGAGCTACAAGGAAAATCATTCTACCTGGAATGTGAGCTGCTGAAAGTTTTGCTGACATCTCCACCGCAGGAGGAAGACCAAGACTCCAGACAAAATATGATAACCTCAACTGCCCTGCTTGTTGATGAAGGTCACTACTATAGAAATGACTGCATGAGCAGATAGGTGCTTGTGAAAGAGACAATATCTCTTCATTCTCCAATATTCCTGAGTATTGAAGAGGAATACTAGAGTATTAGTTCCTGTTCTAGTTCCTGAAAAGGAAGAGAGTAGTAAGACTACTTTATCTGATTCCATAGACACAAGAACGAGATCCCCTCCCCCAAACACGTAAGAACAAGACATCAAACTGGACCTGCAGATGGATTAACTGGTGAATTGGTACCGATGACACCCAACGAATGAAAATGCAGTGTATGCAGTCGTGGTGAGGGACAAAATTCTGAATTACCAGACTTGACCTTCGTACACAAAACTGACTCCATTCGGCCCAAATTTTAACACAATTAAGCAACCTTCCAAGCCAGAGGAATCCCAGACTGGCTATGATGTAATTAAAAGAACCCAGATCCAGTTAGGACAAATTCTGTATATATAGAAATATCAGAAAACACTGTCCCTTATCCTTGACTAGACCAGTGATGACTAGGCAAAATGACTCCATGTCCATATTATTCCTTTCATCGATGAACTCCATTTCTGAGACAACATAGTAGGAAAAGAGTTGAATATAAAACGATTGACTAAGTAATTTTTGTCTCAAACAGTATCAAAGCAGCCATGGGTTCCAGACAAAATAATTCCAAAATATACAACAGAATTAGTATTAAATCATGAAGTGTAAATTTTTTGGAAGTTGTCAGAAAAGGATAAATATATGAGTTGAAGATAAGAGCCGAGACCCTATAAAAGATGATCTGCCAGCACCTCATAATCCTTAAAATCTGGATTCTGCCATTCCTCCACTGTATCCTACTTGAAAAGAGCAGAAAATTATTGATCAGGAACAGAAGCAGGACTAATGTCAAAGGAGACCAACATGGTTTGATAGAAAAAAGGGGGATTCAATGACTACATTGATTGTACCTTATATGTAGGAAATCTGCTACCTAAGACATGCATGAGGCTAGCTATACCCATCCCACCCCTGATAGAGTAGAGATTATATAGAAGCGCTTAAGCATGACAGCTAGGACCAGAATAAACCTGCAGAATCTTATTTTACAAATCTAATTTTAAAACAAAGCTAGTATGATATGAGCCCAATTGTTAATATCTTTATCAGATGATTAAACAGGAAAGAAGTCCATCAAACCTGTGACCAGATCAATGATGGATAAGGACAAAGGACTGAAACTACACAGAAGGGTGAAAGGAAAAAACCATATTCCACAATCCATGCAAAGGCAATAATCCAATCATCTTGGTTAGGCCCCCTTGAGGAATTTATTTAATAATGCCAGGGAAATTTAGAATTTAGAAGAATAAAAAATAGGCTTGAATAGATAAGGCTGAGAAGACCTCTCCATATGACAATAATAGAAATAGATATATCCCTAGACAAATAAAAAGATCAAAATTTCTACTGAACTCGAGAAAGGAGCGGTGTAAATCTTGATAAGACAAAAAAGATTTTGTTATTGTGACAAGCTTACATTCACCCATAGATATGCTTCATCATGGCGAGGGATCCTACTGACAGAAAAGAAAGACTGAAAAACTATGTTAAAAATAAATCAAGCCAGATATGATACTAAAAGATAGCAAACCACTATTCACAATTAAAATAATAAAGTCTGACGCACTTATTTGCAGATTGATATTAGTCGAAAGATGGAGGCTGATAGTTAGAGTGTAATACATGAGAAGATTCAGGAGCAAAACAAAATCTAGTGAAATCAAAACGACAAAAGCACTGCTAGGATCATAAGAAAAAATTAAATCATTCCTAGAAGATAAATGCGAAGAGTTGGGTGTACACAAGGTTTCGAAGGATGAGGATAATTGGATGGTTCAGCCATTGCACTAAGAGCAACTAATAAAGAATTAAAGAATCCAAAATAAGAGCCCCTGAAATAGGGCATTTAAACTGTCAAGTGATTTAGAAACAAACAATACCAGCAAAACACCAGAAGTGATTTGATTTGGCATACCTAAACCAGAAGTTTAATTATAATCAGTTGCTATGCCATAAAAATTGAGTTATAATCTAGGTAATAATACTGAGCACAGGACAATTAGGCCTCATGGTCATCTCTTCTTCATTTATCTCCATGCCTGTGCCGTCACTTCTAGTCATGGGTTGCGTGTACGGTGTAGTCATACATTGGCTTGACTATGCCAAAGCCTACCTAAACCATTTTCGAATGTTTTAAGAGATGGTGTGGAAACAACATGTTCAGACCAACATTTCACAGTTTACACACCCCTTAGAGAGAAAATTTTTTCTAACTAGGTTAGTTCTCCCCCTCTTCTAGACTTTCAGATGATTTCCACGAGTAATAGTCCATTTGCAAGCAGAATGTTATATTTGACTATAACAATTAATCGATTGAGAGCCGATAGAATGATCCCTCATAGCCTGGGTACGTGCTCTATATATTCAATTTCACCCAAGTTAAGTACCCCAGAAAGAATTTACAAAATGATGAGATTAGATTATACATTAAGTAGGGAAAAAACCCATCTTAGGGCTAATAAAAGTGGCTGATAGTCAAGAACTTTCCTGATCCAAAGGCTATGCTTGCTACTAAAACACTGAGATCAACACACATCTCTGATATAGTAAAACTTGGTCATCAAAGTTTGTAGCGTTTACTATCAAAATATTAACCATTTAACTCTCGAAGTTATTAGTCATAAGTTGCAACTGAAATAAGTTGACTCTGAATGAGTACCAGCAAATATGGGAGTGGCGTATTTACTTAAAAATCCATAAATAGGTCGCACATTTATGCTCAATTTACATGTTCTAAAAAATTTGCGCGCACTATATACAAGGATAAAACTTATTTTCCTCTGAATTTTTAAACATCTTAACGTCTGAAGATACCACGAAAAAACCCTTCACAAATCTTGTCACCTCGCGGCTATGCTTAATGTATACCTCAAAACATCATTCGCAGAAGTGAAATTATTAAATTGAGCAGCCTAAATATTGCGTATCCTTTAATAAAGATTGTTTTTTCCATCAAAATTAATCCTAACTTGACATAAATGTCGTCTTTATAATATATAAATCAGAATCACGTGATAATCACATGATATATAAATCACGTGATATTATCTGACCAGATTAGGTTAAAGCAAATTTTAATGAAGTAGGTTAAGCGAGTACTCGGATATAGATATCCTGGAATCGGAACTTCGGCAATGAGATCTACGCTTCTCGTCAGCGCCTCCAAACGGAGATTTACTTTGCCACTGTCCGGCTCGCTAACAATAGACGCTGGCTACCCAGTTTAATTATCGGCCGTTCATGCAATTTTTCTAGAACATCGCATTACGTTTTAGATCATTTTAGGTTCACATTACAATATAACCAGTAATATATATAATAAGTTTTAACGCTAGATTTAGAAATCAAGTGAACGCAAGTTTCTCCCTAGATTTACAAATCAAGTGAACCTGATAATCTGGCACAGGCTTAATAGCCTATCTAACAAAAGCGGGTTATGTGATTACGAGGATTCAATTCAGTATCGTAATTTTGAACATCCGGGCATTCCGAGATCGTCCAACATTTGCCAATTTACGACACACTAAAGAGGATATCCCATAGCAACGCAATGTTTACATTTTTCATGAAACTACGGCCATAAAAAATACTTGCGTCGACTAACCCCGCCAGGTATTAGAAAACATAAAATCTCGAGTAATTTTTATAAAATATTAAATAAAAGGTAAAAAGGTTTCATGGCCCATTGCTAGTAATGTTAAATTAGCCTGCAAAAACGCCGCCAATTGAAAGCGAACACCGAATCGCGAATTAATACGATGGTCTTGTCTTTATTGTAATACGACTGACATGACTGACTGATCATCATGAAGTAATTGCGAGTTTCATGTTAGTTGGTTAGTAACGGTCCTTAGAAGGACCACTCGCTTTTCTTCAGGGGATGATCGTGGTGTATCCTTGTGGTGTTCATCCGGTCCACCACGCCTGTTTGCACCACTGTCACATTCTTAATAGATCCAATAACTTCCCAACCGGTATATTACATAGTTATGTAGGATACCTTATGTAGGATTCGATCCAAACTGGTATGTAGTATACCTTATGTAGGAAAGAATGACGCTCGGAAATACGTACCTAGTCAAAACTCTTAATTGATCCACTAACTTCCCAACCGGTATGTTACATATGTTATGTAGGATACCTTTCGTAGGAGATGTTCCAAACCGGTATATAGTATACCTTTCGTAGGAACGGAGCCTCGTGGCTAAAATAGGATCAGAGTTATTGACTTCACCTGGCTTGTAATGTGAAGCTGGCGCCATTTTCTTTCAACTTGGTCACAACGAACTTTCTGCTCATATTCACGTAAATTATAACCATTTTACATAAGTACTATGACTTATTCAACAAAGACCACTTGTACTGTGGTATTCATGAAAAGCAAATGTGGATGTAGCTCCACAAGATTATGGAATGAATAGGATTTGTTGAGATAAAAGTTAGGTGTTTCCCGTAATACAGAAAATTAATTAATGACGGCTTGGACTCGGTCGCATGCATAGTAGCATAAGTGCGCATGCTCACAGACTCGTTTATATGTTCTCTATAGGAATAGAGGAACCGGTTCCCTAGAGCAATGACTGCTTTAGAGTTAAAGAGATACTATCAAGACTACCCAATGGAGGGATGTATCTCTGCTAAACTTGTTTCAAGGGAACCTACACCATGGGAATGAATAGGTTAAAATTTTCTGAGATATCTAAGTCAGGTGACTTTTAGCAAACAGTGAATTGAGTGGCTTAGTATTTTTGTTGTGTTACAAAACACACATTCTATAGGGGGTAGATGGAGAAATAACGCCAAGCAACACCATATTAATGTACTGGGCATTAAAGCTCGATTGTTGTGTTTAGTCTTTAGTGCTGCTCGTGCCAAATTTGGTCTCTGAATATATATTTCTATAGTAGCGACATTAACTATATCTGTGTTAATCTATTCCCTCACAATGTTGTAATGGACTTGCCAGAGAAGTTCGGCTATGATTTAGAGAATGAAATTTATAAATCACAGTTGCTCATTCAACTGGTCAGATGAATTGTATAGCAAATAACAAAATCCAGAGTATTTGATGATGAGTGCAAATTGAATATCAAGGAGTTTTATGTGAACTTCTGTAGTAGCTTTACAATGACTGTGTGCATCTACTAAGCAAAATATTGTTAGTTAATAGCCTCTTATACAAGAGAGCCTCGGATGATAAAGATCTTGCTGGCTAGACAATTTTGGTTATTAATTCGTGGAGAGAATTAATAAAGAAATAATGCTTACTATGTGGATTAAGTTTTGAAATTTTTTGGGTTATTAATATTTTTACCAATGATCTATCAGTGTTGCATTTTCTGGGTTTAAATTGGCTTCACCAAACCATTTATGAGTCATCAATTAAGGATAAGATTTTTAAAATGAATCATTGTTCAAATATCAACTAAGTCTAGATAGAATTAGATAGAATTATATTTGCCATTTCAGGACAGTTTTGAGTAAAATCCTTGATATTTTTATACAGCAATCTCTTGAGGAAGCAATTTAGGAACTTTAAGCGATCATTGTTAGAACACGACTATTTTGCTTGCATATAAATTAATTTCGCCCAGGTGTATAACTTTCAATGCATTGCCATCATATTTAGAGAGAATTAAGAATCTAAGAAAGATACTAACACAAAATTATTCATGAAGATGATAAGGCAGTATGTAGAGACACTATATATCGAAGGCTGAAATTAACTAGGATACTGGCATGGATTGATATAAATATCTATAGACAATATAATAGACAGAAATGGCAGTAGACCATTTTTGCTGTCCATTGAGATGGTTTGAAAATTCCATAACTTAAATCTGTACAACAGGTTGATAATGAGCGGTGATTGGCTAGAATTTATCAGTTAAACAAGAACTTACCTGAAAGAGGAAGTTAGATGTTTGACTGTAATTTGGGATTACTGTGTTGTGCACTCAATTTATCTTTGAAGACTGATCTCAGCAAGTCATGACACGTCTCTCATGTAACTCCGGCTTCCAGTGGTGATTGGCTAGAATTACAGTCAAACATCTAACCTCCTCTTTCAGATAAGTTCTCGTTTAACTAATAAATTAAAAACACTGCAATTTGCGTAGTCTGATATATGCATCAGGATGTTTTAACATTTATAGTGGCTTTAGTGGGTGCAAAAACAAAATTGTTTTATTCACAGCTCTGCGAAATATTAAAAAATAATTACATCCTGAGATTTAACAGAAATGAGACTAATTTTAATTTTGGTCTGAAAATTCATTTGCACGCCAATTTAAGAGATTATTTTAGAAAATTACCACTGAAGTCACTGGCTCTATTACTGAGCCAGTTTATTGACTGCCGCTCCTTACGTCATGACGCCAAAACATTGGGATTCAATGGGTATAATAACAGTTTATTACTCAATATTGAGCACCAATTCATAAATTTGTGATGATGTCACCACCATCAACTTTCCCCTGATACCATAGGACTGAAGTCCTTTTATGGGGTGGGGGCTAATTTAACATTACGAGCAACGGGCCATGAAACCTTAATTACATCTTCTTTACTATCTTGCAACGTTTAATCATGATTTGATGTTTTCTGATACCGGGAGGTGTTATCACGGGTATCAAGGCTGCATCGAACCAGTCTACACCTGATGACCTAATGTCAAACTTTCATAAAAATAGTCAATGAAATGTGTCAATTCAAATTTTTCAAGTCATCATATCGCAGTATTACAACGCTGAAGTACCGGATTGTACCTATTAACCCTTTAACCATCAAATTTGTTCAAAAAATTTCAATTTTCTCAAGAAAATGTCCATTTACATACCAAGAGATTATTTTGGAAAGTTTATCACTGGAATTACTGGCTCGGTTATCGAACCAGTTGTTTCAGTGGTAAATTTTCAAAAATTGTTTTCTCTTGGTATGCAAATGGGCAATTCTCAAGACGACAACAGCTGTTTTTGGCTGATATGAGCGTTAGAAGGTTAAAAGCCATGCTCTAACAGAAGTCCACACACAAACTTAGACATATGAGCTCTAATGATTTCTTAGCAGTTTCGAAATGGCAAAACTCTGTAATAGAAGCCCACCCGCTAACTCAGCAGTTTGCCTCATGAAAAATAAATTGGCACCATAACAATTCTGTAATAAGAATCCTTGAAAGCACATTTTTCTCCATTTTAAACCTTTTACGCCAATCCTATAGACTATTACTGTTATAATTTAACAAGTATTGGGAACCAGATTATTCACACCTTGTCCAATAACAAAATGAGACAACAAATTTTTAAGATTTCTGACAAAGCTGTCTAAGTTGCAACTATTTAGGTGTGTTGGAATAGATTTCAAACTTTGAAATCTCAATTTCCTGATCAAAGATTTCAAGGTAAGCTGTTGAACATTTTGTACCTACTTTGATTGGGAGCTTTTGATGCCGATGTTTATTAACCCTTTAACACTCAAATTTGTTTGCAAAAATTTTAATTTTCTCATAGAAAATGTTCATTTGCAGACCAAGAGAAAACTATTTTTGAAAATTTACCACTGGAATGACTGACTCGTTTATCGAGCCAGTCATTCCGTGGTAAATTCTCAAAAATAGTTTTCTCTTGGTCTGCAATGGACATTTCTCAAGACCACTGCAGAAGCCGTTTTTGGCTGATATGAGTGTTAAAGGGTTAAAGTGCACATTCATCAATGACATACAATTCGTACACTTTCACGACACAGGGATGACAGACTCTTAGACATTCATAACGAAGCGACGTTATTTTTATTGGTACATCAGAAACAGTGACGTATTTGATGATGACGTCAGCTACTTGAGTGACTGATCTGATCCTTCTGTGGACTCTTACAATTCACTAAATAATGAATTATACATTAATTATAGCGTTTATTAATTACGTGGCTTCCGCCAGCGGATGATGGAATGTGAGAAATAACCTTCAGTATAGCGGCCATGCTCAGCGAACCATACATTCACATCTCCGATATTGCCATGGTAATGATGCTGCAGTAATTGTCTCAAATTCATTTTCTAAAATTAATTATCCTGATGCAATTAGATAAAATCTTCTGGCAGAGTTTGCTGAATAATTTATTAGAGATGAGGCATAATAGCAATGATATAAGGCTCTTTCATTTCAGTCTTCTCTTTTTAATGAAGTCACACTCAATAATATTATGATAAAATTGTTAAGGAAATATAGCTAAATGAGTACATGGCTAGGCGTTACTCAGACAATCAACAGCAACAAAGATAAATACACCCATACAATCCATGAGCCCAGGTTTCTGTCAATAGATGGTTTTGTCCCGATGAACATAATGTTTCACAAGATGCCTGTGAGTCATTGTTGCCCTTGCCATCAAGCAAATCGTCTAACACTTAAATATTCAACACAATTCTTTATTAGCACCTACCGGGAATTAATTCAAAACTAGAGAAATGAGCAAAGTGCAAAGAGGTAAACTTTGTCTGTTTGATATAACTCGACTACCTGACAATTTATTTGCAGTACACTAATTATGGTTTCTTCTTCAACAAAAATTCATAATGATGTATGTGGGATGTATTTTTACGCATTGTGTAACTAAGGTCAAGTTTGAAGGGCTACTCAGTCAGTTTGCTGGTTTACTGAACATGTGCATTTGTTATTCCTAGTGGAATGCTGGATCATTAACTACAGTATAGTTCGTTGGTACCCGATTCCCCATTGATAATGGCCACCGAAATTTCACCAAAGTGATAGGGATCTGGAAAACTACTTGAATGACATATGAATATGCAATTAGACTTAAAATGTTTGTAATAACAGACAGCATCTGATAGTATATGGCTTTTAATATTCATTGCGTATTATCTGTTCAGAAATCTAAGAAGTCAAAGAAAAAAGTGGTATTTTAATGGGGGTTTTATGATCAGTCTTCAAAAGTTGTTCGCCGATTAATAATTAATGGATTTATGCCAATTTCTGACTTCATAGGATTAAATGTACGCACTTTATTACATATAAGTATTAGCAGTTTTTTGCCTTCTTGGGGTAGGATAATACCTGATCTCAGAAAACATACTCGAACACACCACAGAGAGTATTCTAAAGTGTGGAACAAGGTGTATTATATGTAAAATAAGTTTCAGCAATGTTCTATATACAGTTCGCTATTTTTCGTCAGTTAGTCCATAGACTGTTTGTAGACTGTTTGTCACTCAGAAAGCTTATTCCGGGCAGTTTCTCAAAACTAATGATCTGATTTGACTGAAATATTAAAACAAAGATGGACTTTGCCATGGTCTAGATAAAAGAGCACAAATCTGGATCGGATCAAATTCTGGACCTATCGTTATCTCGGAAACTGCTGGTCTGATTTGTCTCAAATTTTAAAACATGAAAGGGTGTGACAATACACTAGGATACAACAACTTTGGGCCTGAACACAAAAAAATTTGGGAAATGCAAAAAAATCTGGAAACCCAAAAAATTCTAAAGCATCTTTTGCTCATATGCTTATTATAATCTTACCATAGCAGTTGTCCATCAATTCAGGCTGTTTAAGAATACACTGTTTGTCATCGTAACAATGTTTAGTCCTCATCACTATCACTGCCATCTTGGCTATCGTTTTCCTCCTCCTCGTCCTATCCCATGTTCACTTAGTTTTGGCGTCTGCATAATGGTGTGTAGCAGAAGCCATTCTCGACACAGGAACAGGCTTCATTGTAACTTCTAGAGAACATACATGTACATGAGTGCCAGAACAGCCACTGGGTCTGATACTCCTGTAAGTCAGCATATTTCTAAGTGTCCCTTAGCCATAACCTAACCATGTCCTTCTGTTGGAGATGCTATCTCAGGGCAATTCTTGAGACATCTTCTCCAGATGGCAGTTTGGTACTTCGAAAAACATGACGTGTTTGCAGTTTTAATGCATCCTTGCATGCGGGAATATGCCAGATAAACGGTCACCTTTCTTCGCCAAACATTTCATACTTGAGTATGTTGACCTCTGTGACAGGTGTGTTTAAACAATGCCTGCCACACACGAATGTCGGTATCATTATGTTCATCTGTGATGTAGTACTCCTACCCAAGGATCATAAAAGCTTCCATAAATATTTCGTTCTTGTGGATCAAATCGATTGCCTTTATCTTACCCTGACCAGTGACGGAACTGACATAGTCACATCCTATCCATGCATGAACACCGATCAATGCTATACATACTCTTGTGAAGCATTGTGCAAAATCTTGAGATATGAATCACAAATCTATCAGTTTTCTCCGAAATCACAACAGCCTGTGGATAAGTAGCAGCTGCATGTTTAGCATGGATCAGTCCCATTGTATCGGCTTCTTCATGGTAACTGCCAGCTCAACAACATCTATACTTTATTATCTGGAAACATTGTTCGCCAGAAGTTATCATTATATTACTGTCACCATGTTTTTTCTCTAATTCACATTTTTTCCAGTTTCCTGGTAGAAACATTGGAAGGTTGTTCTTGCTTTCTGTGCCTGCCAACATCCATTCCCATTTTTGTATTCTGTGTTCTGGCATTAAATATAATTCCCTGCTTAGAACTAAGATTGAGTCAATCAGCGGCGTTAATAGACTGTTCTTTGTAGAGCTCAAACACTACATCAATTTATCTAATTCCCTGGCCATCACTGAGGCTTTGCATCACAATTCATATCAGAGTTCATCAATAGCATATTTTCCCCATGAATCTTTTGTACCATCCCCATTGCGTCAACTATTGTTGCCACATCACCAGAGGGCAATTCACCATTGACATCTACATGTTTGCTCAATGTTGCTTTTCCCCGTTTTCTGCAGGGTTCCATCTCCATTGGCCAATGCCCAAGGCTCTCATATCTAACTTGTCTAACTATGTCTATTTACCTGTTCTGACCAATCAGAAGCAGTCATAAAAACTGAGTCTGCTTTCAAAAGGATCTCATTGTTTGTACCACTTTGGATAACGCTGTCATTCTGTAAGGTACTGAATCTTTGTAACTTCAGTTTTTTACAGAAACGTAAAATCCGGAAGCATCCTCTAATTTCTGCTTCTCCTGTTTGAAGGGCTTTCAATACATCATGGCTCACATTCGGTGGTGCTACCGCATCAGTTGTTAACCTCACCAAATCTAATGGTTGGTTTGAAAAAGGAGTGGTTGAGTTGTTTTCGAGTATATCAATGATCGATGTCACATCATCTTCATCCCTCTGAATTCTGGATAAAAGAAATATGACCTTATTTTATAGATTCAGGTGATAGAACTTGCCACCCTTAATCCATCACTGGCACGTTAGCTTTTTAATATGATGGCACCGAAAGATATTCAGGCTTCAGTAGCTAAATGTTGATACTATTCTACAGCCGATGATGGCTGTCATGATTTACTTTTCAACCAATCAGAAAAAATGTAGTGTGTTTGCCTCGGTATGTACGCTCAGTCATAGAGGTGCCAGCTATAGTTTGGCAATGTGGTATAAAAGCAATCCTACAGGTAAGCTGTTGAATATTTCGGAAACTAATAAGCAGCAACAATTTCCAGTCAAATTAAGGGGGGGGGCTACCCATCTCAGACTAAAGCCTCTTGTCTCTTTAGAGCTTTGAGTATCTTTATTACCTGTTTCTTCTACAGTCTGATATTTTGGGAAAATGGTTTGTTTGTTTAATCTGGACTGACAACACGCCACTGAGGAAATTGAGCATAGATATTTAGCATGTATCATCCATTTGGGTATGGTACACCGGTAGGTATCTAGAATGGTTCGATTTGTCCATTGGGAAGCACAAGAGTATCAAGTCTGTGATGCACTCTAAATGCAAGTACCTGTTACCTTCATGAATCGCACATCAACATAAGTCATCCAGAATGCAGCCAATTGGCCACTTTCATGCTACAGAACATCAATGTAAGCCCGACGGGTGAAAATCTGGCAGGATCTGAGATTCATGCAAGATTCAACGTTTCTGCACATGAATTGTCATGCCGATCTGTCATAATACATATTTCATCCACATTTTTAAGGTCTGTATTGTGGTTCACATTCAACCATTTAATGAGTAGTCATGCCTAAGCAAATCGCATCAGAGCTTCAGACGTGACTTTGTGGAGATGGACACCTCTGTTGTGCTATTTTTCCCTCGAATATCACTTCATATTCAATGGGAAGGTCCAAAAGTCTGGCATCACGGAAACATTTCTGGACAATTGACAAATGATTGCAAATTTTATGGAAATTTCCCATCAACAATACTTTACTCCCAAATTTAAGTTTTAACTTCCAGACCATTTCTGTTGCATTGGCTTACAGCACTTTGTCCATAACAGCAAGTTTCTCAAGAATTAAGTGCTGCTGAAGGGAACCGGACATATCATATCAGTGCTCTAGAAGTTGAACTCATATTGCCTGTCAAGAATGGTTGCTGTTGCACACTAGTATGCGGACTACAAAACTGTGCTAACTTGTGAGAGGAGGAACAGGAAGACAAATGCCAAGATGACAGTGATAGTGATGAGGTCTAAACAATGCTACGTTTATAATCACTGTATTTTATTGAGATTGAATTGATGGACAACTGATAAGCTCAGATTAAGAGAAGCCTGTGAACAAAATATACTTTTGAATATTTTAAGACATTTTCGTATTATTTTTTATGTTTGACAGACTATGAAGGGTTTAAAAATTGCAAACTACGTAAAAAAACCTGTAGAATCGTATATTTATGATACACCTTGTTGCACATATTAGAACACATTCTGTGGTGTGTTAGAGCAACTTTTCTGAGGTCAGGTATTATCCTACTTCAAGAAGGCGAAAAACTGCTAATATGTATACATAATAAAAGTTACTTACAGAATCCTTTAGTGTCAAAATAACTTGATGTAATGCTTTTGATATATACCTTATAAACCACTTCAGGTGGCCTAGGACAGAAATTGACCTAAATCGCTTAATAATTAATTGGCGAAAAACTTTTGAAGACCGATTATGAAAAAGACAATAAAAATACACCTCTTCAAGAACTTCTGTGATTTCTGAACAGATAACACAAAATTAATATAAAAAACCATATCTTGTTAGATGGAGAATCTTATGACAAATATGTCAGTCCTAATCGCATGTTGACAGGTCATTCCAGGAGTGTGACATGAGTGTTTTCCCGATTTCTTACATTTTTGTGGAGATTTTTGCATATATAATTTTTAAGATGGCCATCAAAAGGGCATTTAGCTACAGTCAATCAACTGATTTCAGACACTTCAGATATCAAGCTAGCCAAAAATCATAGTGGGATCTGTTCTCCATTCTAGTAATGAAACCCAAAATTCGGAGGGCTGGCTCACGGACTAAAAGGGCTTTATGATTGCCACTGACCTGCTCATACAATCAGACTTAAAAGTATCAAACAGAGGAATCCCGTTTTGACTATGCTTTGCCCATTCCTAGCTAAGCTCTGCCCATGCTTCGTCCGTGTTGGAATCACTCAATTCCTGTACTCCCTTAATATCGATTTACCAGAAAACTATACAGATAAGATGCTGAACATTTTAAACTAATTTGATTGGGTTCTGTTGCTGCCTATACAGCTCCCAGTCAAATTAGTTTCAAAATATTCAACAGAATGTTTATTAAATAGTAGACATGTATACAATTGGTACGAGTTGACCGACTATTAAGCGTTTATGAGACTTAATTACGTCATTCATGGCGCAACTGATTATGATATCAGCCTACATATGACATAGTTGATTAAGATGTCATATGATTGATTGATAAAGTGGATTCATCAATTCCTATTTGACAACAAATCTCGAAACATATATATCACCATTTTCACTGTCCATCAGCTAAAGTAGCTCAATTATGAATGGCCTATAGTACCCATGCTTTTTCACATACCAACTTGAACCTTGAGCAAATCTGAATGCCCCTTAATCATTCATTCAGCAGTCATTGAAACAATGACTGAAAATTGTTAGTGATTGCCCACTGAAATTATTGTCTGGTGGCTTGCAGCTGTCAGACAGTTAACAAGCACAGCAGTTAGCTACAATGCTGGGTTTCTGCCTATAAGTGGAATCATTGTTCTCCAGCCAGACAATAAGTTTTAAGACTTGTTCATAATAGGCCTGTGACAAAGGTCATGTGAGATGTCAGACGAGCTTCATATAATAAAATTATCAGACAGATATTTCTCTGACAATGGATTTACCACAGACACTAGGATAATAGATTAACTGTCAAGCAAATATTTTTCAGATGAGAAGCCAGAATGAACTGTCTAGGCATGGCAGAGCTGGGATAAAGAATATTACTTTTACTAAGTATCACATAGCTCCATGCATTTGTCAAAAACCATATTCTAACATCCATCAAAGCCTAGAAGTAAACAAGCCAGATCACAGTGAGACAGCTTGTATCAGCTCTAAAGTGTGGATCAGCAGAAGGACATAATTGTGTAATGGACTGCAGGGAGACCTAGGCAAGCCTCTTTACATGGATTTGTTGTGCTGTACTATAAACATTAAATAACAATTAACCATGTCAGCTGTATGGCTGGAATGCCACATGTTAAAGCAACACTGCATTAAGCAGTGTTTGGAGTTTAGGAATGATAGTGTACAGCCACATAGTCAGGAATTACCATGTCTAAAAACATTGTTATTACCAGACCTCATACAGCTTAACTGTAAGATACATGTGTGGATGCTTCTTAACACAGAGTCCCAAATTATAACTGTGAAAGTCATTAAGTATGGGTTGGAACTTTGGAAATAGGGTGTTGTAATCTGTTGCTGTTAGTGACTGCAACAGTTTTTAGCAACACTTCTCCAAAAGTTAGTCCACTTCTCATAATAAAAACCAGATCACTAATACAAACTGGTATTTAGTGTAAATAGGGTTAATGAGTGTCACACACTGTTAGGCTTGTGACTTGGCTTAAAATGCCATGCTGAGAATCTAGTCAATACCAGCAAGCTGTGTGTTATATTTTTACAATATAAGTGAGATAAAATTTGGATACAGACAGGGGAGCAACAGACAGAGACAAAAGACAGAGTGTAGACCTTGGTAACATCAGTCTGTCAAATGATAAATTTGTATAAATTTACAGCAAGTATTTATAATCTGATCATCAATAGAAGATATCACAGTATTTGAAGGCAATCAGACTGAGGATGGTGCACAATGGATCGAATCATTTGATGCATACTGTGAAATGTGCAACACAGAAGAGGTGAGAAAGCTGCCATTGTTACAACTATTACTCAGAGGTAGGGCAAAAGACTGGTACAACAGCATAACCGATAAATCTACATACCAAGTGGTGCGAAGAGCATTCTTAGAGATAGAACACTTCTATAAAGTTTCATTGAAATCAGAATGACCATAGTTGAGTTACATGGTCTATAAACAACCGTAACCCAAAAACCAGGAAAAAGATTCAAAGTCCAAAACTGTGAAAAAGCAGGAGACATATCCCAATATGAAATTGGTAATGATGCGGATAGTACCCCTTCATAGTATATAACACTACTGAAACATTGTGTTTAAATCTGGTGAGAGATTGTTGGAAAAAAAAATGGTCTATAACGTTAACCAGAAAAATATGAAAATATTTCAAAGTCCAAAACCATGAAAAAATAATTAAAAGGCTCCATATTGAAATCTATTGCGATACATATCATATCCCTGTATAGTATAAAACTTCTGTAAAATTTCATTGAGATCGGATGAGCCAATGTTGAACAATAAGTTGATTTAAAAACCTTAAACAAAAGTGTTAAAATGATGGCCACCACCGGAATTAGTGATCCCTGTCTTGCTTTCAGCTTTGCTGGGGAGACAAAAGGACCAAACAATCTAAATATGAAATAAGAGATAAGGTATATTTACACATTGAAAACGCAACCGTAGGCTTATCAAGAAAATTTTCTAAGAAATGGAATGGCCCTTATATCATTACAGGCATTGGTCCTAACTACAACTACACAATTTGCATATGTAAGGATAGTGTGGAATATAAAGCCTTAATCAATGCCAAACATTTAAAACCATACCGTGATCGCGAACACAGAACTCCGGGAGATGAAAAACTAGATAGTATGCAAGAAATTATTACCAGACAATCAGAGATTCAAGCCGAAAACACACAATCAACATTACAAGCACAAGATCCACCGGAGCACAGAGTACACAGATAAGATCACAACCACACAATACACAGCATAATAGTGAATATACACAGACATCACTAGTACAAGACACACAGAACAAACACACCAGTATTGAAGCAAGCAAAGAAAGTCTTAGCCATGAAAAAACATAATGGGAGTCGGTGCTATAAAGTTAAGTATGAAAATGAATGCAATACCACTTGGGAATATGCGGAAAACATTGGGGAGGGTATTATCATGGAATTTCATCCAAGTAGGACATTAAGTGGGAAACGTAGGCAGAAACCGCTGAATCATAGGCACACATTTTTCAATATTCAAAACTAATCACACTAGACAACAATGACAATAGCAACAATCAACATGTGTTGAGTAGCTGCATCAGCTCCCAGCTTTATTTATGATAAGAACATTATATCTCCAACAACTGCTAAGTCAACCGATGTTGTAATTGTAAAGGTCCTGACACCTGAATGTAACCACTTAATTTATAAATTACTAGGAATAGTTGCAGCCATTATAATAGCATATCTGATCATGAAGCTGAGGCAACAAAACAGAAAGACTTGGTTGGAATTAGAAATCTCCAATGGATAAAAATGTGAGGTACTTAAGTTAAGACTTAACTATGTATCCTAAAAATGTTCATATTATGGCTACGCTTTTATGTCAAACATTTAGCCATTAAAAACATACCTTTAAAAATCAAAAATTGGTATAAAAAATTACCATCACTCAGTTTATGTTAACTATGTTTAATGTATGGCTAAAAAATATCATGGTGGAAGAGAAATTATTAAATAGGACCGCCTAAATATTGCGTATCTTCATTAAAGATCGTTTATTACATTAAAATCAATCAAATTTTGGCATAAAATGTCGCCTTGAAAATATAGAAATCATGTGGTAAGATGGCTCTTTTGCGTTTGGAGGCGCTGTGTGATCTTATGCGCTAACGGGAGTTGGTTATCTGGCTCTTTTGCGATTGGAGGCGCTGTGTAATCTTATGCGCTAACGGGAGTTGGTTATCAAATGGGTACAGGAACATTCAGTTCCTATCGTGCAATGATGATATATAGCAATTTCCGAGTCCACAATATTTAGATCCGAGTACTTGCTCTAATTAGAATAATTAGATCTTTTGCGATTGGAGGCGAATCACGTGATTTATACTTGTACCTTTTCTCGACGCCATTTTATGTCAAATTCTGGAATAATTTTGATGTTTATTACATTATTTTGATGTTTATTTTGATATTTATTAAAGAATAAGCAATATTCAGGCGCCCCAATTTAATAATTTCACTTCCGCTTGGTGTTTTTGGAGTATACATTAAACATAGTCATCCGGCGGCGCGAATTGTCTACTGTAACATTTAGTTCAATTTCTGTGGTATAATCTTTGACTTTTTAAGAAAGTTTTGATCCAAAAATGTGCTCAAGGAATGTTCTCGATTATAGGACGCATCCCCATTCCTATAACATAAAATTTGAGCAAAAAAATTGCGCCCTTTAGTCAAATTTTAACGGTACATATGTGGTGATAAATGCATTTTTCAAATGTGGTTCTCTATGGTGATATTATTAGAAATGATTGTAGAATATATTATTATACTTTAGTAGAGACACGCGCGATCCGTTTTTAGGAGTTTCAGTACATGGATGCACCGCACTAACCCTGTGATCAGAGTTGTGATTATGTGATTAGGATAGGTACCTTTATAACTAACTATTACTATGATTTGATTATAATTTCGCTCAGGTGATATAATTCGGGATATGGTGATACATCATGGATTAGATCTACAAGCCTACTCCACCTTGTGCAGAAAGATATGGACCATAGACAATAGCAGATCTTCTAAACAGGCTATTCCTCCGGACAAACTAAATTTACTGTTGTGTGAAAATTTAGTCTTGAGGATGGGTTGCATGGGAGTCATTGCTGCCACAAACAACAATGACTTGCAGTCAAGTCATTCTCAACTTAAAAAAAATAAAAATTCTACTAATGCTGTCATGAAACTGGAATGTGTGGAATCCATCACTTTTCAGACAGGAAGCGAATTATCAGACTTATATTTCTCTGCCAATGGATTTACCTCAGACACTGATAATAGATTAATTGTCAGGCAAATATTTCTGCATTAAGCAGTGTTTGGAGTTTAGGAATGAAAGCTTACAGCCACATAGTCAAGAATCACTTTGTCCAAAATAATGTTATTACCAGCCCTCATACAGCTTAAAGGAAGGGAAAAGGGAAATGGTAATTTCATACAATATTAAATAAACTACCATTGGTAAAAAATGCAAATGAATCAGGATTATTTGAGAAAAAGCATTTACTAAATCTAGGAGCGCTTAACTTGGACACTCAGAGCCAATTAGTGACGGTCGCAGGTGCTTCGCACTCCACCGTGCATCAACTGTGTGTGCAGGTATACTGCATAGGCCTACTAAATATAATGAAAGCACACATGAATATAGTTTTTTAAGCAGTATGAATAGTATTCTCTATAGGCGCGGATGTAGAGCGATTAACTCGCCCCTGCTAATTCACTATTGATCCTTTTGAAAACGTTATATTTGAAAGTCACGTTAACTGGTGAAAATAGCAAGTTTCGTACAAAATGATTTCAAAATACACTGCTGGTTTCCAAAGTAGCAAGATGATGCCCACTGACTATTTTGAAATTCATGTGACTGAATGTAGACCCTGTCTATGAAAACGTATTTCAGTCAAATTGTTATATGACCAGCTGTAGCGAGTACTATTTATTTGCTCAGCATACAGCAGAGCGCATAGGTCCAGCTGCGTCACTAATTGGTTCCCGCCAGGAAGCCATTAAGTATCGGTTGATAGTACATTTTGGAAACAGGGTGTTGTAATCTGTTACTATTAGTGACTGCAACAGTTTTCAGCAACACTGTTCTCAGAAAGCTATGCTACTCCTCATGAGAAAACCAGATCAGTAATATAAACTGGTATTTAGTGTAAATAGGAGTAATGAGTGTCACACACTGTCAGGCTTGTGACTTGGCTAAAAATGTCATGCTGAGAATCTAGTCAATACTGCCAAGCTGTGTGTTATATCATAACAATATAAGCGATAACTGAGCCAGTTATTCCAATGGTAAATTTTCAAAAATGAGTTCTCTTGGCTTGCAAATGGACATTCAATAAGCGAATAGTATTATGTTCTTGAGCAAACCCAATCATTAAATGGTAAAAACAATATTCTAAAAAATATTCCTCTTTCTCTTTAAAGATTGAAATTGCCACAATGAAGAAGAAGTCTTCTCAGCTGTATCAACAGGAGTCTGATGAAAGTCTAGAACTGTATTAGATCAAATGATTTCCAAGTACTTGGAATTTGACACATTCATCACCAGAGCCCTTAAGAATGGGCCTTTCCAGTTTATCAATCCATCATATGACATAATGAACTACGTGTAGGATGACATCATAATCAAATGACATCATGAAGAACATAGATAAGTATGTCACTAAAATAATTAGATTATTTATAACTGCAACCATGCATGTTCAAATTGTCAACTTCACTTAAAGCATTTGACAGTGTCTGCCTCACCTAAGATTACTAAGTAAACTAAAAAGCTATGGTGTAGGCAGTGACGCTCTGGGCTGGATAGATGAGTTCCTAAAGGACAAAAGGTAGAGCGCAATGATTAATGGTCAGCGAAATACATCAAGACAGTGTATTAGGGCTCGTGCTATTCGTGTGCTAATCAGAAACGACATGCAACAAGTCATCCACAACATAGTGAAGATGGTCCCAGATGACACCACAGATGACACCAAACTGTTTGCCTGAAACAATGCAATGGAAGATCATGAACACCTTCAGGCAGAACTTCATAGCTTAACAGGCAGATGCTAGGCAAATGTGTTTTAATGCCTACAAATAGAAAAACATGCATTTGAGAAGATCAAATACCAAAACACAGTACATGATGAATGAGAGCTCTCTGACGGTCATATTGGGGAATTTGTGAAAATGATCCTGTTGTGTACACGGACAAATTGAATTTTATCCAGCATGTTGAAACAGTCGCAAACAAACCGAATCCTTGGTATAATTTGGCGGTCTTTCATTTGTCTTGAGGCCAGTAACCTTATTCAGCTTTGCATAAGTTTAGTATGGTCCCATCTTGAATATGCCATGTTGCATGATCCAAGCTGTACAAGAAAGATGCCCAGCTACCTCAGAATGTACAATGACGAATCTGGTACACCGCTTGAAGGACAAACCATAGGAAGAGTTCCTTAAAAGGCTAAAATTGCCATGCCTGCTATACCAACTTGGTGGATCAACTATTACAGTGCTACCATGTTTGAGATCGACTTTCCAATCGATATTGTCAACAAGCATTTCCAACTACAACAGGCACAAGAAGACATTAACAATGAACATGATGGTGAAGACCTGCAACAGGCCAGCCTAACCTAACCATCAGTTTATGTCCATGTATCTATGTATAAGGGCCTTACTCAGGTTAGACTAGAATGATTATGTAATTTGCATAATAGCAATCGTTTCAAATAAAGAACCAAAATTATTAAATTAAACGTGCATGTACTGCTGGGGTGGGTGAGGGAGGTATAAATGTTTCAAAATCACTAGTCTTAACTATATCTGAAAAGAACAACAAACTTTACTACTCCAAATGGGAATGGATCCATCCATTTTTAGCTATGCCCGGCCAATCACTAGCTAAGCTCCACCATCACTTCGCCGTGTTGGGATTGATCAATCCCTGAATTCCCTAGCTATCATTGTCCTGAAAACTATACAGGGAAGCTGTTGAATATTTTGTAACTAATTTGACTGGGTGCTGTTGCTGCAAATTAGTTTCAAAATATTCAACAGAATATTTATTCAATAGTAAAGCCATACAATTTGTACAACAACGCATAGCCAATCTTCAAATATGCGTTTGTGACGTAATTATCAACATCATTCATTATGATGTCATTCTGCACAACACGTGGTTGATTATGATGTCATATGATGGGTGGGTACTCTGGAAAGGTGAATTGCTAAGGCTCAAAGAACAAAGATTTATATCACTGACCAACCTGCCAAACACGCCGCCAGTCTAATTCCCTAACAGAAATTGCCTTACAGAAATCACAATTAATGCACTATTGTAAACACTAGAGTAGTTTTTAAACACAATAGTGATAGAATCTGGTGAGACCTGAATGGCCCAAGAGAAATTAAAATTCTGACATGCTCATCGTGTGATTCTTTAGAAATTGTATGAACACATACATGAATCCACACCGGCTATTGCCTATTGATCGCTAATATAATCCCTAATTAACAATGACGATAGTCATTTGCTACGCGTGTAACCGACATGTTTTCAACCAAAAACGTCCACCCGCGTAAGAAGAGTCCTAGCATAAATAACACTCTTAGGCATTCAAGCGATCTTTTCGCCATCTACAACCAGATGTGGCACACCTTAAGTTCGTTGCTATTAAGCTGAATTGTATACTCTCAACAGGCTGTAAAGTGCGATAAGAAATCAAAATTGCATCATCTTTTTGCCTTCACAATGGATGAATACAGTTTTAGCTATGTCCCAAGCATCTCTAGCTAAGCTCCACCTACACTTTTCCCGTGTTGGGATCGTTCGATCCCTACCATCCCTGAATCTCAATTTCCAGAAAACTATACAGGTAAGTTATTGAATATTTTGAAACTAATAGGCAGCAACAGCGCCCAGTCAAATTCGTTTCAAAATATTCAAATGAATGTTTATTAAATAGTAGACATACAGTTCATACAACTCGACTGACTATTAAGTGTTTATGACGGACATAATCATGTCATTCATGATGTAATTGATTACAACGTCAGCCTAAATGTGACCTCATTGACTATTAGGGAATATCATTGATTGATAAACTGGATGTCTATATTATGAGTACCGTCTGATTACAACAATAGTTTATGTGAATTCGCATCCAGCCCAACCATGCTAAAACAACATATTTATCTCACTGGATAGCCTACATATGAGAATTCACACACAGACCAACCATGCTAAAACAACACATTTATCTAACTGGATTGTATACATATGTGAATTCGCACACAGCCCAACCATGCTAAAACAACATATTTATCTCAGTGGATTGTCTACATATGTGAATGCGCTACATATGTGAATTCGCACCCACACCAGCCATGTTAAAAGAACATATTTATCTAACTGGATTGTCTACATATGTGAATTCGCACACAGACCAACCATGCTAAAACAACATATTTATCTCACGGGATTGTCTACATATGTGAATTCGCACACAGCCCAACCATGCTAAAACAACATATTTATCTCACTGGATTGTCTACCTATGTGAATTCGCACCCAACACAACCATGCCAAAACAACATATTTATCTCACTGGATTGTCTACCTATGTGAATTTGCACCCAACACAACCATGCCAAAACAACATATTTATCTCACAGGATTGTCTACATATGTGAATTCGCACGCAGCCTAAACATGCTAAAACAACATTTATCTCACAGGATTGTCTACATGTTAATTCGAACCCAACCCACCCATGCCATAACAACATATTTATCTAACTGGATTGGCTACATTTTGGTCAAACATTTATGCTTAATATGCTGAAATTATACAATGTTATCACTGGAAAAGATATATTTTTCATGTTTTTACCATAATCATGACCATTGCTTATTTTTCGCAGAGTAATTTTAGGTTTCAAGTCTGATTTTATGAAGCGTCTCATCCTGAAACCGCTTCAGTTAACTTTAAAACAACAAATGTATGTTGAAATAGCATCAGAATTATGGCACTTCCTTTTAGATAATGACTATCAACAAAACTTAAGTTATCATGTGGATTGGATCGAATGTATAATACTGTCACTACGCAATAATAAAATAAAATTACTGAGTTCCGATTCCAGTATATTGGGCCCACAAATCACAGGCGACTCTGTTGCGTACTCGCTCTAAGTATTGATACCTTTGTTAATTTGGGTGAGTTTAGGAAGTCACTCTCGTAGCTACTCGGATAAGAACTCGAGACTAGCCTCCTATTTATGTGGGTTGCCGAATGTACTTACCCGGGTACGTATATTGGCATTTTTGCTCTAAAGTAGTCGAATAATGCGAGTGACAACTTAACCGGGTTCTTGGTGGATCATTAAATGATTTAGATATTTTCGTAACAACATTTTATGTCAAATTTAGGATTAATTTTGATGTGGTTACGAGGTATACCAGTACATTAAGCAAAGTCTCAAGGCGGCATGAATTTGTACCGGGAAATTCGTTAAATCTAAATCTTTGTGGTATATAGTGGCTTTCTACATGTTATTAGTATCAGATAATTAGTTTTAAATGTGGAATTCTGATTGGTTTGTTATCTACTTTATGACAGGTGTAAGTTATCCACGCCTTGTGAGGATGGCCCCAGGTCGCTAGATTGTACTGCTACCAAATTTAATTTGTCCTACGTGTGTATCAAATGAGGAATATATTATGGCAACCCTGTCATAAATTATGAAATGGTATTCACTGTTCTGAGTCTCACCCACCTACCATTTTCCAGTACCTTGAATGCTGATATTTCTGGCCAAAAACCAACATGGCATTTCAGATGGACAAACAAATAGACACCCACACATCTAGATACCCGCACAGACACCCACACACGCACGCACGCATTCATGCACACACACACGAATGAAAATATGTGGGGAATAATTTCATGACACTTTGTCAGGAGACTAATGAAATCTACATACCCCTCAACTTTCACACACATTCAGCGTGAGACTCACGCATTTGGCTTCATCTCATTCCTGGCATTTTCATTAAACTCTAATCCTTATAATGCAGTATTTAGTGTAAAATAGCAAATTTCATACCTTAATCATCAGATAATGATGATTATCTGACAAGAAAATAGTTGCAAGGTGGTCATGACCTACATAGTATTACCTTGGAGCACAGGTATTTTAGGGAAATTGACGTTTTGTGTCTCTGAGACCTCAGGGCATCTAATTTTAATAAATTTCACGGGGGAGGACCCCTGGACCTTTCAACTTAAGTAGAGTGATATCCTCTCCCTGAACCTCCACCAAATCTCACTCTTTTGGTTTTCAAAAGTTGAGAGTTCTGAATGTATTCAAGTTCTATTTATCTATGGATGTAAGTAATTATTTTGTGGTGGAGTGGAAGAAAGCTAGCGTTGTAATGCTTACAAACAGAATCGGCACAATTAAACCTTTCCCTAATAAACCTTGCACTCGCATAACGGCTATAAAGACAAACACACTTGTTTTGTCTATTTAATTTGCTTCCCACTTCACCACAGCTTCTAGTACTTATTCAGTTTATTTTATCAAAGTAACATACACTTGGGTTCATTTCTTCAACAGCGTGTCACAAAGATGTTGTCTTAGACAGCAACAGCATTGAACAACACTGTTCTAAAAATATGACATCATTCAGTTCTTTCTAGGTCAGACATAATTAGGATATAATGTCTGAAGGCGGATACTCGTTACACATCAAATTCATGCTGCTTTGTGTTTTGGCAGACGATCAAAAACCAGGACATACACCTGTAGTAATTATCCACCATCTATATCTAAGACACATGTACACGTAGTTTTCACTAGCTCCTAGCCTTCGTCCTCATGCAATAGTCAGAAACAAAACTACAAAATGGAATGTGAAAGGGTGGGGGCCCAGGGATCTGCGATTGACATCTCTGTTATTGGGTGTCCCTCTGTATTCTTTGCCTGCCTAGTGCTACGTCACACTAAGATCTTTTTATTAACCATCTGACTGCTAAGTATTTGTAGACAACATTATAATTCCAGGGCTTATGTCTCTGGATCTGCTAGTATGTTGAAAACAATTTGGCTGAAAGTTGTTACGCCACCAGCAACTTTCAGTCAAATTGTTTTCCAAAATATATTCAAGAAGTCAAGTTTTTTATCTTTGAAATTTTTGTCTGGTGGCTTGCAGCAGTGAGACAGCTAAATGAGACACACAAAGTACCAGCTTAGAATTTCGATAAAAGGAGTCTAGAAACATGCAAACGCCTTTCAAAGAAAGGCCGGACAAGTTCAAATTCAAGATTGTTTTCTATCATAGGGAAATAAAGGTAATTCCTTGTAAAGCACTATTTTTCCTTTTAACTGAAAGTGATTAAGGGCTCACTGGAGTAATAGTGTTTTTATATGATGATGACTTAGGCATATTAAAGTTCTTACCACGAAAACGAAACCCACGAAAACCGGTAACATTTATATACTTAGTTATAAAGTTCAATATAACCACGAAATACTTCCAAAAACATAATTTTGGGAGGATAGACTTCATAGTAGGCATATCTTAGCGTGAGGAAGTCCTTCAATAGTAAGCTGACACAGCGCAAAGCTATAAAAACTTTCTGATAATATTTGTGTGGTTGTTCTGCTTGCAGAATAATCGAAAAGTTAATCTGTTTCCTATTTTGGCTCCAGTGCGCATGCGCAAGCGCGCTTAGTGACAGGTGTCACTATGGAGTGAGTACAGACTGGTGCCAGTCTATATCAGTTAATACACTGGTGATGGACCTAACCAGTAGCCTGGTCGAGGGTCCATATTTATAGGAATAGGCATGGGGAGGAGTGTATGCAAGCATAAAAATCTTATTCTGGTAGCTAAATGCAGATAATTGATTTAGCAAGTAGTGATTGAATGGTAATGGATGTTTTTTGTGGTGTAATAACAACTGACATCATTGTTACCATATATTACTCGGATTGATTAGCATTGAATATTTTAATACTTTCAGTTGGTTGCTATAAGAAAGCTCATTCTGACAGAACCGACTCTCAGGCTGTCAGATAGCTGACGAGCAATTGGTGGAAACATAGGCAATCTCCTTCACTTCTCGTTGTCTCTCTCCATCGAGGAGTAGGAAATGGCCCAGTACCAGTGTAATACCAGTGTAAAAACTGCGGAAGTTACCTATAATAGACTGAAATATAAATTAGCCTAGATATGGCATGAATTGGTGAATGGGGCCTGTAATCATGGACGCAATAGACACCAATCAAACCAATAACGTCTTCTGAAACAAGCTAGTTGTAATCCTCTAAGTGGAGTGATCTCTTAACTCACATGGTCTTTTAACGCACATGTTTCTTTAACCCTTACCAGTCTGATGTAAAAATTTATAATTTTCAAATTAAATTATAAGGTGAACTGGTGTTAATTTTTCAGCAACTTTAGTGGAAGATGGTGCTGTCGTAGTCAGCAACATCTTCCAGCAAAATTGTTGAAAAATGTTCATCAGTTTCTTTGATATCGACACAGTAAAAAATAGAATATTGACATCAGAGTGCTAACGGTTAAGCTGGTTTGACAATAGTCAGTATTTTTATCGTCAGATCTGATGAAAATATTTTCTTACAGAATAATCTTGAATCAACCGCATATATGCTGACCATCAAAGGCCAAGAGTTCATCTAAATTATTACTTAATCATGTAATGGTCAAACCAGTCAAAACTGTTTCGTCCGCCATCTTTATGAATATTAATTTTTAAATCTACCACTAAAATTACTTCCTCGATAACCGAGTCAGTAATTACAATGGTACATGTACCTCTTAAAAATAGTCTTCTCTTGACTGCAAATGGACCTTCCTTTGGCTAGCAAATGGACCTTCCCTTGAATTGCCAATTTGCAAATGGACATTCACTAACAAATATTTTTAATACATTCTTGAACAATCTTGACCATTAACGGGACAATAGGTTCTCCTGATGGGCGACAGCCATCAATGAGTAGAGTCAGAAAGCCATTAACATTGTGTCATTAACATTGTGTCACGGACATCGCTCAGTGTGTGTCTAATGCATGGTACAATGGTACTGCAAACAAACCAATCATCCACAGCAAGGTGCCATATGAGCTTCACAAATTATTGCTAATTGTTTGACAGGGAATTCTGGCATAGCAATAGTACACCTACAAAGTGTATGTCAGGGATACAGGTTTTTCTGCTTCAGAGGCCGAAGCGATTGATCGGTCGATTGACAGAATGATTGATGGATTAATGAATATAATTATCTGTTGCAGATGACCAATTCTGATGGACATATTGACTGACATACTTCACAATGACAGATCGATTGATAGATTGAATGAGTGAAACACTAAATTTGTAATTGACCTCTTGCAACATAGAAAACTCAGATTGCTGTGCAGTAGTTCAATGGAGTATTACTTCGTTATTTAATTTTGTAAGCTGTACAACACATTCAAACAAAGAATTTTTTACATTCTACTAGGGCATTCTGACCCTTTTCTCTCTCAGACACAGATTCAATATTGCGAGGCAAGATTTCATCAACTTCTGTTTGGCATGCTTATTCTGTTCCTCTAGAGACACCCCCACTAGCATTACAAGATCAGTTTGTCATCCATAATGGATGATGTCTCTATTCTCCCATTCAATACGGAATGGTCTTCACCCATTATTCAAGCCAATAAAGCATGATTTATTATAAGTGGAGTTGAATTTCAAATCGTTGTTTCTGAAAGACGTGGTTGTCTTTTATAACAGACAACACAGACAATAACCACATGTAATAGCAACACCAATTTAAAAAGAAACTAGAATGGGCAGTCGATGGCATACCATCGCAACTCACCAACGCTTTCACAAACTTTGAACTTCTGCCCGACCATCACCCTACCCCACCCAAGGGAGGAGTCTAATGCAAACATTGTCTCGCAATCCGCAATCATATGAGTAACTAACATACAAAATTTGATTGAATGCCACCAAATGGTTTTGGAGAAGATAGCCTGATGAACAGAGACGGATGGATGATTGGATGGACAGAGGCAATTGCAATATCCCCCGTTTCTTTTTAAATGCATAGGGATAACAATGACAGCAAGCGTAAAGCACTCTGGGTTCAATAGGACCAGCATATCTAACCCACAAATGCAAAATACAAGGCACCATCCCAGGAAATATCTGAAATATATTTAAAGCAAAAGATCTGACACTAGACTGGGTGATATATCTAAACATAAAACATCAACTGGCATTTTTGAATAAAAGTTGGTAACACGGGTTTTTCACAAAATTTGGACACGCTAAATCCGAAAATGGGTGTTCCCAAGCTGAATCTTTTATTTTTCATCTCCTAATTTGTATATTAAAATGGCCACCATGTCAAATTCAATGATTTCATATCTTGGCCACCAACAGGCATATAATCATGATCTAATGGATTAAATGCAGGTTTTCAGGGGCAAGAAATAAAATAAAATAATTTACACAATGCCCATACATATTAATAATCCATAAATGGTGGCTATCTTGGATTTTCAAAATGGCTGCCATGTTAAAAGTAACATTTCCATACCTTGGCTTTCAACAGCCTTAGAACCATGATTTAAATGGCTAAATAATGTTTGCCAGGACAAGGAATCCAATAAAGTTAAAAGCCTGCTATGATGTTATCAACTTTTCCTCTGGAAATACATTACGCTTAAGATAGATCCTAATTTTGACAGAAATGTGCTTAGCACAGCTAAATGCTTGTTTCTTTTATATTTTCAGGCACCGTGATCGCATAGCGTGAAACATGGAGCTAGTCCTCAGTCTGAATAGATCAGTCGACGTGTCCTAAAATCTCTGCATCATATGCCAAATAACCCGGACTGATACCATTCGAAAAGCAACAAACAATCTCTAAGGACAATTAAAGATGCTACTAACAGTATGAGAAAGCATAGAGACTAAAAACAATGGTGTAATTGAACGTATCAATGAAGCTGTGGCCAAAGACTACGCCAGTTCACTTGCATGGCACAAGAACTGTTATGCACAATTCACTGACAAAACAAAGATCCAAAGACTGCAGGCAATTCCCACAAAAAGCACATCCGATGGATCACCAGTACCATCTTCCTCAGTATCGAACATCACATGTAGATTACGAAGCAGGATAAAGCCTCTAGACAAGGATAAATGTATGTTTTGCCTCGAACCTTGTGATAAAGAACGCATTATATCGGTGACTAGCTTTAATATGACTAACCAAATTCTTAAATCAGCATTACTAGATCAGTCCATGACTGCTCGTCTTGCTGGCATCAGTGATCTTATGGCTGCTGAGGGGAAGTACCATCTCAGTTGTTCAAGCGCATTTAAAAGAGTGACTTCCAAAACAGAAGAGAAAAATAAACAATCTGACTTGGCAATGGTTTGGCTTTGTGATGAACTAAAGTATGATGCTGGAAAAGGGCATGTCTTTCAATGAACCGATGTCTGGGATCGGTATTGTGCTTTAGCAGAAAAATCTGGCACTAGTATACTGCAGTCTGATATCAGTCGCATATATTTGTTCAAAGAAAAACTTCAGGAGCAAATTAATGATACGTACAAGTTTATGCAACCAGTTTGTCATGGTGGTGCAGAGAATCAACTCTTAACGGTGCCGCTGAAATATCAACATGTGGCACTTTCATAAATGTTAGACTCTAAACATGGATGACAAACTATTGACAATGGCCCCTTATCAGTCTGAAAATATCTTTCTATCACTTGCCCATGTGGCATTAAAGATGCGTGGAGATCTAATGGTTCATCCCGGCCACAAAGGATTCTGTGTGAATTAAGGGAATGCAGTGGTCTGTATTCCAGATAGTCTTCTCATGTTTCTCCAGTTGGTATTTAATGGTTCAGTTTTATTAGAAAAAGACAGCGATGATTCGGATAATAAATGTACAGATACTTATGTACACAAGGTTCTCAGTGTTGCACAAGATATAACTTATGGAGTGAGCTGAGGGAGAAAGTGGCCCCCGAAACATATCGGTTTGGGCAGTGCTCTCCGTCAAGCGACCAGATCCAAACAATTAATTGAACTTTTTCATAGTGCTGGCCACGTTCTGAGTTATGAACAAATTATGAACTTGGATACGAGCTTGGCAGAACATACCTTGGAAAGCATGAATACTGAAAATGGTGCAGTGATCCCATCTGATGTGATTCTTGGAAGATTTACGCATTACACCGCCAACAACATTGACATTAATGAGGAGACAGTGGATGGCAAGAACACGTTTCACGTGACACAGATCGCAGCATGGCAACGTGGCCCTTCACAGTCATTGGTTTTAGAACACTTGCAACCGACTATACATCGTACATTAGTTGTACCAGAGACAATGGCAGCAACAATACCAACAGAGATCATAGAACAATGCGATACCACTTGCTACCCAGATTCACAAATCCTGGTACACAATGGAGGAGAAAGAAACTCCAGCTGCTGTAGCTGCTAGAGCTACTGATTTAGCATTTCACTTTATTCGCCAGGATGCTGATATGATGCCGAACTGGACATCGTTTAATCAATCCATTATGTCAGAGGAGCCAGAGGTAACAAGCATTGGCTATATGCCATTAATCCAGGCACCAGCACATGAACTAGACACGCTGAATACAGTGGGCAACAATACACTGTAATAACCATTGATCAAGCATTGTATTGCAAATTATTAGAGCTAAAGTGGACAATATCGGTGTTAGAGCAAAACTTAAACCATGTCTTGTGGGGGGTGGGGGTCTTCTTAATGTGATAGGCCAGCATACACAGTGTTATGGTTTGACAGAATCCTGGGGCGACAGTAACATTCTAGGTCCTCTTGCCACTGAGAAAGCCATGGCCAGCAAATCATATAGCAATGGAATGCGTTGTTACAAATTAAGGAACGTGTTGTCATAAATTAAGTCTGCAAGCTCTATGACGAATATTTCTCCCCAACTAACAGAATCCATTACGGGCCACGACAAGGATCTCCAGGAACAGGTTAAAGCATGTGTGGGTGATGTTGAACAGCTAGTTTCTCTTTTCAAGCTTAACAGGTTTCAGGAATTGATGGCAAATTTCGTAAAAGAAAAGAAAGAGCAGAACATCAACTTCAGCTTCTGGTGGAAATATATGGAAATGGTTGTGATACTGT
Organism: Chaetoderma sp. LZ-2023a; assembly: GCA_034401795.1. NCBI lineage: Eukaryota > Metazoa > Mollusca > Caudofoveata > Chaetodermatida > Chaetodermatidae > Chaetoderma > Chaetoderma sp. LZ-2023a. The sequence continues at coordinate 89,627,252 of CM067372.1, forward strand.
TGATGCTCACATGAGCCGAGCGTCGATGTGATTGGAACATACACATATATACTTTCAGGTGCATGCTTCCATATTTTATGAGATACGATCATTATAATTACTCAAGATGGGGCACCGCATATCTAGCAGAAATGCAACAGTTACCTCCTGAAGTGCTGCACGAATTCCAGCAAGGAAATTTTGTAGTCAAGCGGTCATCTTTGAAATTCAACCAGATGGACCCTAATCAAAGTCAGGAGTGGATAAATGTAGTCAGTAAAACTGGAGGCAAAATTGTTGGCATCACCAAGATCATCATTAGCACTTAGCCGATGCGCTCTATCTTATAATCTCCGATCGCACATTGCAGCTGACACTAGAGCCATGCACCACATTGGTCTCGATGATAAACTTTCGCACAATGAGTCTAACAAGAGCAGACTGAAGCTAGACAACAGCTCTGAAAATGACTTGGAAACCTTATTCTGGAGATTTGATGTATTTTCCATTGCTCAGCATGGCGCTTTGAAAAGCATTGCGACAAAGGATCTTGCAACAGATAGCATCACACAATCGTTGGTTAATGCAGCAAACACGTTTGGAGAGTTGGCGAGCATCTTTGTAAGATGGGTACTAAAATCAGCCATGCTATATGACGAGGTGCATGTCATCTTTGATAGATACAGAGATAACTCAATCAAGGAAGGTATGCGAGACAAACGTGCAGGGTCCAATCGTCTAGTCCGACGTGTCATTGAAGACGAACATGTGCCGCTTGTGAATAATTGGAGAAACTTTATGGCATCAGCAGAAAACAAGGCAGACCTTTCTATCAGAGCAGTTAATTGCACAGGCACCCGGGGAGAAGACTGTTGTTGTGGCTGGAGGATTCTCTAGTGGTCTTGAGGTACAGAGTTCTGACGAAAGCTATGACACATCACCACTTGAGTCTACACAAGACGAAGCGTACACAAGGCTCATCCTATACGCCATTCAAAACAAGACAAGAAACGTGGTTGTATCAGCAAGAGACATAGATGTCCTACTTCTTCTTGTAGCCCATTTCCACATAAATACATGTCAGCAACTTTGGATGATGGCAGGAACAGCTGCCAAAAGAAAGTGCATACCAGTCAAAGAGGCGGTGAAGCACTTACCCCCCAGAATTGGCAGATCAAATTCTTGTATTTCACGTTTTGACCGGTTGTGATGCGACGTCGTACATATCTGGTCATAGCAAATCGGCCTTCAAAATATTTTGCAAGGAACATCATCTCCTCAAAGATGGGCTCACAGACGCGAGCATACAGGCAGCAGCAAAGTTCATATGTAAGTTGTATCGTGTAGGTGAAAGTGCGGAAACAGCTGATCAAGCCCGTTGGTGTTATTTGCAAAGTATGGCATCCCAGAAACCATTCCTCCTACAAGCAATGCTCTTGCATTTCACATTTAAAAGACCACACTACCAAGCAATGGTATGGAAGTTAGCCCACGTTCCGGTCTTACCTGACCCAGATACTCTTGGTTGGAGGTATGATGTAAACAATCTGAAAACAATTTTAACTTCATTAAGTCTGATTCCAGACTGTTGTGTGGACATTATCTTTTGCCAGAGCAAAACTGGATGTAGATCGCACCGTTGTTAGTGGCGCAAAAATAAATTGTTCTGCACTGCTGCATGTGTATGTGCACTGGATGTAGACGTGTTGTGCACTAATAGAAATATTGATTGAATTCTGTATAAGGTTAATAGACTTATTTCGCTGTGCCAAATGCTGAGAAATGTTGTACCAGGGCAGGGGGTATAAACAACTGTATAAGAACGACATTCGTGGACTAAATGTTTTATAGATGCTAGGAGTACATACGTCTTTTATTTACTAGATCCTGACATCTTCAGTTCAGTCATTCAAATCATTATTCTTAATTCGTTTTAGCATAGATATCGGAATAGCTAAATTTGAACATTGTCCTCATCTGAATAATGAGAGACAGTCACCATATATTCGTTAACAGTTCCTCAAGGCACTATATAAAATGACTTCATTCGATGGCTTGCCCGAGACTATACATGGGTTTTTTTAGATGGTCTTGAAACATGTCCAGTTAGAGGCCAAAAGAAGACTATTTTTGAAAGTTTACCTGTGGAATGACTGGCTCGATAACAGAGCCAGTAATTCCAGTCCTAAATTTTCAAAAAATATTATTTTCTCGGCCTGCAAATCAAAATCATTTTCTTCACTAAATTGGACTATTAAAGTGCTAAATATTTGACAAATAACAAAATTGATGGGAGATGTTGCTTTAGATGTGAGTATGATAGAAGTATTGTGTGATGTTGCTCACGGAAAAGCCTGATAATAATGATCATAATGAGAAGATGCTGCTATCGGGCCAAGCTATCAATCAATCCTGTTTGATACTTTGCACCCGCGTAGTGATCACATCCCTAGCTCCTATCCATCACTGTGGAAGATGCACCGGCTATACACAGAAAATATCCAGGAATAATTCACTAGTACTGAGTAAATCTTGTCTATAAGATACCCTATATGGGTCATCAAAACATGGTCTCTTTACAGGCAGGTGGTCATTTAAAACAACTCCTTCACTACATTATATAGCCATTTCGGTACAGATACTAGAGGTTCATTAAAATGGGTGGTTTTAAGACCACCCGCATCAAATGAGCATAATTTTTACCACTAAAACCATGTGTGTACTTGAGACAGGGTTATTAGTATACGGTTGGCCTCTCTCACTCAAGAAGATGATTGATTGTGAGTTTAAGGAACTACTTGTGTAAGAAATAAACACATGAGGCATTTGTGCTCAATAACAAATAAGTCAAAGTGTTAATCAAATAACCACCACTCAACCCTAATGACAAGGTATGACAAATTATTTTAAGATGTAAGAAACATTCTGTTGAAGATTTAGAAAATATTCTGTCAAAATTATTTTTAAAATAATTAACAACTTTCATGTATGGCTACCTTGAAATGTATAGACCTGATGAAAGAGCATGGCTAAACATTAACCACTGATCCTTATGCCTTTACAGCATACAGATCAGTAACGGTTCACTTCTTTAGGACAGTAATTGATATGGCTGGATCACCCTGTTTCAGTGGGAGTAGTTTTATGACATGATGCAATCAGGTTTTACTGGTTACTTCATGAAGCAGTTAGTGTAATCTGTGGGGTCTTAACTCTTTAGGGGTGACAGCAACCAAAAATTACCTCTACAGTGGTACTAAAAACTGTTTATTTGCAGGTCAAGAAAGATATTTTTGAAAATTTACTACTGGAATGACTTACTCCATAAATGAGCTAGTCATTCAGATAGAAAATTTTCAAAAATATTAACATTTTGACCTCTTGACGATTAATTATCCTAATAATATGCTGTAAATGTGCTTTCAAAACATTTAAAATTAATTTTATATTCTATGCAGTACTACAGAGTCTACAGTCATGGCAGTAAAGACCAGCACAAAATTGCTGGGATCTGTGAATTTTCAGGTGTACTGACCCATATGGATCACGATTAAAAATTTTTAATTTCTAACGCTGAAAGAGCCTTTAATGGATAGGCCAGTTAAAGACTGTCGCTTGTACAAGTCTTATGAATGTGTATTAGCAGACCAAGAGAACAATATTACTGGAAATTTACCACTGTGATGATTGGCTGGATAACCGAGGCAGGCACTAGCCAGTCATTTCAAAGGTAATATTTAAAAAATGGCCTCAAATAGACATTCTATAAGAAAATACATTGATTTACTTACCCAAATTTTAACTTTACTGGGTTAAGTGAGCAGAATCCACTCTATAATCATCTACAACCTAAATCCATCTTTAAATTATATAGCAGCTTCCATGCTTCTAGTACCCTCAAAGAAACATATTCAGTGAAACATGCTTCTGAGTGTTAACCCTTTAACACTCACATCAGCCAAAACAGCTTCTGCAGTGGTCTCGAGAAATGCCGATTTGTGGTCAAGAGAAGACTATTTTTGAGAATTTATCACTGGAATTACTGGCTTGATTACCGAGCCAGTCATTCCAGTGGCAAATTTTCAAAAATAGTCTTCTCTGGTCTGCAAATTGGCATTTTCTATGAGAAAATTTAAACTTTCTTGAACAAATTTAAGGCGTAAAGGAAAATTCACCTTATCCTATACTAACCATTCAGGTGATAGATTTTGCCACCCATAATCCATCACTGACATTTGAGCTTTTTATCTTGCCGACGATGAAAGATATACATGCACTAGTGGCGAAATGTTGATAGATTTGTACAGCCTATGATGGCTGTCATGATTTACTTTTCAACCAATCAGAAAAGGCCTAGCGCGTCTGCCTCAGTATATATGCTCAGTCATAGAGGTGCCATCTATAGTTTGACAATGTGGTATAAAGCAATCATACAGGTAAGCTGTTGAATATTTTGAAACTACTTAGACTGGATGTTGTTGCTGCCCTAGGCAGCAACAACTTCCAGTCAAATTAGTTTCAAAATATTCAACACGATGATTATTACATAATGAAGAATGTAATGCAATGACACTTACATGACATCACGCACTATCACTTGAGGGGACAAAATGTTGGCGAATACTGTTCCAACATTTACACGATATTAATGTGACAGGATAGGAATGATATGGAATCTATCAACCATAATCTATCGGTGTAATACAACCTTTTAGATGGGATTAGCATCCCTTTAAAGGTTTAAGACCGAGGTCAGGGATATTAGTGTGGAACATTACGTACCAGTATAAGTATTACTATTCTTAAGCTAATTGTTATTTCCTGTTCGCCAGCTGCTCAGTCCTACTCAGGTAATGACCACTTTCCTAAATGGCATTGAGGAACTTTGTTTGGAATCTATTGGTCATATTGAGTACATGTCCTAACCACTGGTACTGCTCTTGGGACTTTTTGTAGCAGGGGTTAGTATTACCTATGTGAATGTTCCTCATACTTATAGATTGATTAAGCTGAATGATTGCTTCATGGTTTTGTACAAGAGGATGCTGACTATGTTCATGGTCTGTAACATTAAGGTTATTTAACTGGCAGAATAGAGGTTCATATATATCTAGTCTATTCAGTAGAGTCTACTGACCTATCAACATATAATGCTTATGCATAGGCTGTATTACCAGTACAATCATGGTTATCAATAATATGCTGCAAAAACTGAAAATTAAGTCGAAACTAAAAATGATTGATGCTTACAACACGCACGTGCACGCACGCACGCACACACATGTAACACTCTCATCACCTATGTGCCATGGGAATAAAATCACAGCACCTTTCAGATCTGCATAACCATTTATCTTTCTATCAGGCAAATTAAACAAGAGGCCTTGCACGCTCACCTGGACCATTAGCATTTGAACCATTTGCATTTAAATAGACATGATGGATAATTTTCGAAAAATCCAAGATTGCCACCAAAGAAATTGATCAGTAAAAATTCTTGGTTGATATGTTGAAGCTTACCGCCATTAGTATCATTCCCGCCAAGCTTCATTGAAATTGTGCCGTTAATTTAGTAGCACTTTAAATGCTTCTGGAAAATTTTCAAGAAATCTAAGATAACTATAACTGTCCAAAAAATCGAGCAACCAAAATTCTGAATAGAGGTTCTAGAGTCTACCACCAAATTTGGATGAATGCCACCAAGCGGTTAAGGAGATGAATTGTGACAATTTCCAGTAAATCTTTCATAAAATCAGATTTTGACCCTCAAAACATGACCAAGCAAAATTCTGAATAGAAAGATCTGGTGAAATTCATGTCAAAATGTGTTGAAATCTGCCAAGCGGTTAATTAGTAAATCGTTTTGATAATTTCTCGTAAATTTTTCAACCAACCAAAATTCTGAATAGTAGTTTTGGAGCCTACCCCGATAGGTTCCATCCAAACCACCTAGGCTTGAAATCCATCCAAGGGTTAATGATGAGGAGAACTTTGTCAATTTCCAGTACATTTTTCATAAAATCTGATTTTCAACAAAGAAATTGACACATTCAAATTCTGCCTACAACTTCTGAAGCCTACCCCAATAGGGTCCATCCATCCAGCCAAATTAGGTTGCAATCCACCAAGTGGTTAATGATGAGTAGTGTTTTGACAATTTCCGGTAAATTCGTCATAAAATCTAAGATTTTCGACAAAAAAATGGATCAATCAAAATTCTGAATAGAAATTCTAGAGCCTACCATTATAGAATCTATCTAGTCAAATTTATTTGAAATAGGTCAAGCAGCTAAGGAGGAGTAGCATTTTGACCGTTTCCTGTAGCTCTTTCATAAAATTTGAGATTTTCACACCCAAAAAATTGATCAATTAAAATTCTGAATAGAGGTTCTAGAGCCGACGGCCATAGAATCCGTCTAGCCAAATTTGATTCAAATATGCCAAGCAGCTATGAAGGAGTAGCATTTTGACCATTTCCAGTAAATTTTTCATAAAATCTAAGATTTTCACCCCAAAAATTTATCAATCAATATTCTGAATAGACGTTCTAGAACCTGCCATCATCTAGTGAAATTTGGCTGAAATATGTCAAGCAGCGAAGGAAGAGTAGCATTTTGACAATTTCCGGTAAATCTTTCATAAAATCAGATTTTGACCCCCAAAAATTGAACAATCAAAATTCAGAAAAAATGGACTGGAGGGTACGAGTACAGGATGTTTCCAGCCAAATTTGGTTGAAATCGTTCAAACCGTTAAGAAGCGATTTGACGGACAGATGGACGGACGACAGATGGATGGACAGATGACATGGCATAAGCTCATTTGGCCTGAACAGGGGAGCTAATAAATGCACACTTGGTATATATAGAAGATACACCCCCCTAATTTTGCAAACACAAAATCAGATAAAGTTGTATTAGTTCAATCCATTCATTTGGAATGTATGTATGTACGTGGGTGCATCACTGTCGGCTAAGTTAGCACATGGAAATTGAAGCCGCACGTTGCCAGTGCGTCAATAAAATAAAATACGTATGTATAATATAACAGTGATTGACCAAAAAAATATTAATTTATAATGGAAGCAATATTGATCATTATTATAATAAGTGCAACAAGTGACATGGATACCAAGTGTTAGATAGAAATGTGTATCGACCACGTTAACCCTTAGGGCCCTGCACGCAGAGAGATCCATTTCATATTAATCATTTAATTTTAACCCTTTCAGCGACACAAATTCTGGAAAAAGTACATTCTTTACTGTATTAAACTAATTCTGTTGAATGATTTGAATTAATTTGCGTAGAAGTCATCGCTGCCAAATGGTGTCCACTCAAATGAATTAAAAAATATTTACCAGTTTTCCTGTATGGTTGCTCAGAAAATGAAATATAGGGAATTTGTTAATGAAAGTGTTAATCGCAGACCAGAAAAGTCAAATTATTTATGATGCAATGAATATTTTGTTGCATAGTTTGAAGCTACTTTGGCTGGGAGTTGTTGAGATTCCAGTCAAATAAGTTTCAAAATATTCAAAAAATTTTGTTTATACTCATTTTGAAATTGACACAGTGAAATTTCAAATCTTGCAATTGACACAGTGAAATTTTAAAAGTTATGGGTTAATTTTATGACGAGGATAAATCAATGCTGGTGTCATAATTAATGCACAAGCACTGAATAATTGATAATAATGTGATTCAACATCACATGTCATTGTGTTTGTGTTAAAATGAAAGCGCCATAAAAATTGTCCCGATTTCTAAACCATAATGGTGAGAATAGAATATAGCATCATTAATGATAGAAAGATGATGATGATGATGATGATGATCATCATCATCACGATGATCATCATGATGATGATGATGATGATGATACAAGTATATAATTAACTACTTACATCTGAATCTGGTCCTACATCGGCACCAGGACATTGAAATGTAACAAACTCATGACAGCGTTTATGAACCACAAAACTACAAACTGGAAAGGAATAACGAATGTACATGTAAGAGTTTTACTGTACCGTTAAATGTTAAAAGACAATCTCAATTAGTGAACAAATTATTTGCATCAGTAAACACACATTGACTTGTAAATATTTCCAAAGATATGTCGCTTGGCATCGAGGATGAGGCTCCTAAGATACATTAACCCTTTAACGCTCATACACAGAAAAAACAGCTTCTGCATCGTCTTGAGAAATGTCGATTTGCAGACGAAGAAAACACTATTTTTGAAATCTCTTGTCTGCAAATAGACATTTTCTATGATAAAATTGAAATTTTCATGACACAATTCGAGGGTTAAGTATCGAGTGACTATCAATTAGTTTGCTTAGCAATAGAGCACTCCATTTCTAGCTTTGCTCCACCCATTTCTTGACTGGCAGGTTGGATTCCGATACTGATCTGTTTGTTGTTCAGTTTTCCTATAGATAAATATACAAGACATCAGTGTTACACTGACACAATATTGGTGAACATCTTGGCATTTTGAATTTCCAAATGCAAATCTAGCTTTGTATCAAGATCACAATGACCTTGACCTCAAGTATGAATGTCTATGCTGCTTCTCCTAGTTCAGGTAACTATATGACAATACTTAGTTCAAATAATTTGGTCCGTACTGAAATAAAGGCAAGATAAGCTAAGCACAACCCAACTGTTAAAGTCTGCATTTTATACAAATACCACAATGACCATGACCTCTGACCGCGATATCATTGTAGTTCATACAGATAAACATGTGACCAAGTTAAATTCAAGCATGGTGAACCATTCCCGAGATATAAGACAATATGTTGAGCTAAACCAAAAATGTAACCGAAAAGAATAGTTATATATCAAGGTCACAAAGAACTTGACCTTTGACATCAATATGATTGTACTGCATCTGGTTGGTATATGTAACCATGTGTCCAAGTTTAGTCACAATAGTCTGAACTAATCGTTAGATATAAAACGATAAGTTGAACAAAACCAAAAACAACAGGAAACAATAGAGTATTATACCAATGTCCTGGTGGCCTTGACCATTGACCTCAATATCATGGTGCTTCATAGCCCTGTAGGTGGGGCTTAGAATACACCTTCCGTACCCTCTGCGCGTCGTAAGAGGCGACTAAAGGAGGTAAGGGTGAGGTAACCCTGACAGAAACCTCGAATGCTGAAGACGGAGGTTCCAGGCCGCACGGCGCACTCTAATAAACCATGGATCCACGCACTTAATGCTTATGATCATGTCGATAGTCTCTTACAGGACTGGCGATATGATCAGCGAACGAAAAGAAGAATTGTGCTTCATCCGGTTCATATATGTAATCATTTGTCCAGGTTTCTTCCCAATAGGCTGAAGCCATGGCGAGATATAAGAAGCTATGTTGAGCTAAATGCAAAACTTAACCGTGAAAAGTTGTTTTATACCAAAGGTGCAGTGACCTTGAACTTTGACCTCAAGACCTCAATATCAGTGCATTTCGTCCCCTTGATATAAGAAAGGATGTGTCCAAGTTTAGTCCCAATAGGGATGATAAGCCATGCCAAGATATAAGACGATATGTTGAGCTAAATGCAGAAGTTAACCGTGAACAGTAGAGTTTTATACCAAAGGCGCAGTGACCTTGAACTTTGCCCTCCAGACCACAATATCAGTGAGCTCTATCCGATTGATATAAGAAAGGATGTGTCCAAGTTTAGGCCCAATAGGGTGAAGCCATGCCAAGATATAAGACGATATGTTGAGCTGAACGCAAAAGTTAAACATGAAAAGCAGAGTTTTATACCAAGGGCACAGTGACCTTGAACCTCATGATCTCAATATCATTGTCCTCGATCCACTTGATTTAAGGAAGTATGTGTCCAAGTTTAGTCCCATTCGGGTGAACCGACCCTGAGATATATACTAAAACAAGATTAGACGCTGGCCGACAGACAGACAGACAGACAGACAGACAGAGACACACAAACGGAACACATCCATATATTGGCGAAAAATGTATTTTCGTCGATAACAATATATCATCTAACCTGATGAGGAAACTTCCTGATAGGCTTGCGCGATTACGTAATTCAATTGAAAATTGTGATTACCTTTTTTAAGTCATGAATTTATATGATTATTGATTAATAATTAACATCTCCGCAAACGGCACATAATACCCTGCCATGATGAGAAACCCATGAATGGGAGCCATCAGAAAATAAATACTTCTTCCTCAGACCCACACAAGTCATCCTACGATATTTCAAAGCGATCCGCTAAATGGTCATGGAATTATCATCCGGATACCAAATTTTTAAGATGGTCACCAGTGGCTTGCAGCCATATTGGATTTCTGATCAGCTACAATTTTTATCTTTCTTCCTTAGACCTAGTCCAGTAATCATATGAAGTTTCAAAACGATCCGCTAAACAGAAATGGAGTTAATGTATGGAAACCAATCTTCAAGATGGTCATCCCTGGCTGACGTCCATCTTGGATGTTGGATTTGTCAATTTAGATAGGTTTCTTCTCCAGACCTAGTCTAACCTCTCTATGAAGTTTCAAAGCGATCCGATAAACGGTAACGGAGCTATCATTTGGAAACCAATTTCCAAGATGGCCACCAGTGGCTGGCAGCCATCTTTCCGGATCATTGTCAATCTCAATAGGTTTCTTCCACAGACGTAGTCCAACCACCCTATTAAGTTTTAAAGCAATCCGATAAACAGTAACAGAGTTATCATCCCGAAACCAACTTTCAAAATGGCCACCGATGGCTGGTGGCAATCTAGGATTTCGGCTCACAGTCACTTTCGATAGGCTTCTTCCCCAAACCACCCTCTGTTCAAAGCGATCCGATAAACGATAACAGATTTATCATCCGGAAACCACTCTGCCATCCGCCCGCCCGGATGCAACTTTTTAATTATTCATTTTATTGTGATGTTACAAAAATTGACATTTTGCACAACGAATGTATGTCCATTTGCATGCCAAGAGAAGACTATTTTTGAAGGTGTATCACTGGAATGCCTGGCTCGAACATCCAAGTCAGGCATTCCAGTGACACATGCTCAACTATAGTCTTCTCTTGGCCTGGAAACGGATCATTACCACACACACGCCACCACCTGGTTTGTTCCTAAAAGAATGGTGAATGGACCTTTCAAGTTTATCCATCCATCATAACACGTCATAATCAACTATGTGATGTGTAGGATGACATCATAATCAATGATGTCATGAATGACGTAGATAAGTATGTCACAAACGCATAATTGAAAACGGACTAAGTGTTGTTCTACGAATTGTATATCTTTACTATTTAATAAATATTCAACAGCTTACCTGTATAGTTTTCTGGAAATTGACAGTTAGAGCATTCCGTGATCGATCGATCTAACACGGGCGAAGCATGGGTGGAGCTTAACTAGGGATGGGCAGGGTATAGGTAAAGCTGGAAAGGTCCATTACTTACTAGCCACATTGCTTAGTAGTGATGAAGTAACACTGTTTGTTGTAACTTTATTTTCTTATTGACAAATTGTTGTAAATGTATAATTTCCGGAAAAACAATATGATGCCAAATTTCAGTGATTCACTCAGAATATTCAATTGGGCAATCAAAATATGCAGAATCCTGAAGCAAGGATAAATGTAAACAAAAATAATGCAACACGGTAATAAACTGACGGGAATCGATGTGAGACATCAAAATAATAGCTTATGGGATACATAGAATCTCAAACTAATTGCCATTCTATATCAGATTTACCGCACAGTTCTGTTTTGTAAGATCTCATTTAGAATGAGTCTTAGCGAGTTCCAAATGAGATTTTCCAGACTTTGCATGATAAATTTGATACAAAATGGTAAAGAGTTTGAAATCGCCTCTATATAACATTCACAGCAAGGATAATTCCAGGATGATAAAGTGTGTTTTATTTTGAAGATTATTACATTTTTTAGTGAAATTACGCAAGAAAAATAGCTAGAAAGAAATAGCATAACTAAGTATCCCTAGATAAAGTTGCTAAAATTGACAATTGTTCGCACATCGGGGCGCTGCCATTTTATCGCATCTAGTGACGTCATCGCCGCACCACAGCTATAGGGATGACTGGAGGCACGAGGCCAATAGATGCAGGTACATATTTTAAGGAAGTATATGTAAATGATAATAGAAACAGAACTGCTGAAACAATTTCAATGATTCTTGAAGCTCCAAATAGATGCCAACTTCAGCATTAATATGATATAATGGATGTTAAAATCGGACAAGGCATTTAAAAGTCGGGAATATATAAATATTGGTCATCTAAGATATGATCTTAGAATATTTTATCCGTTTTTTTTTTGCAAAATTTAGCATGAGATGGTTTTGTCTCGCAGACTCTATCTTTGGGAATACTTTGTGCATCGGCATGCAATTTGAGGGTGCTTAAAGCCGAAAGACGTGTCTATTTGCTTATAGATTTTATAATTTTACTCACATAAATATTGTCTGAAATATAATCAAATGAATTAACATTTTGACATACAATCAGGGATTGTACCTGGTTGATCAACATTGACCTGCAAGCTATAGTAATTACAATAATCAAATCAAACTATTAGTTTTAATAGTTTTCCGCCATCGTATTGCAAGCTTGACAATGATATTTTCCTGCAGTCAAACTGGTCTATAACGAGGCTTGGTTTTGGCGCCATTAAAACGGGTGGTTATATAGCAGTCATTTTAAAGAGCCATCATCAGTTGGCTCCAACACATATTTTCCATATCAGATAAGCTATATCAGAGGCGACTATTAGACTTTGGTGACACCACCACCACCTCACCAGCACCTTTTAACATTTTAATATGTCATCAATTGTCCATTATAGACAGATTTCACTGTATCGAGAAACAGTTATGCTGGCAAATAAAACCGTTATCAGCTTGCAGTGTACATCATTATACCACATAGGTTTATTTGAAAAACTTACTAGCTTTAACTGTACAATATTCCAAAAGCTTACATATTAGCACATGTTAGGGCCCCACGGATATGTATATTTACTGTACAGCTTTTGTGCTTGGTAAAGATTGCGTTTGCGCAGTGATGACATCACGATGTTATGAAATCTCATTCTCATTGAGAGAAAATGGCTGCGCCCGCGATGGTATAATTCTTCGTATTATTTGCCTATTGCAGTTATTTAAGATCAATATGTTAGTCATACAATTAATCTTTCAAATAAAGTACACTTTTACCCATCCCAGAACTGCCCTTTAAACCCTTTAAATCAATGGTCAAGAAAATTGTGATTTTTGCATATAGCGAATGTCTATTTAGGATATATTTTGACATTTTCCTACTGGAATGACTGGCAAGCCAGTCATTCCAGTGGCATTTTTCAAAAATAGTCTTCTCTTGGCCTGTACTTGGAAATTCCAGATCACGACATAGAGTGGGTTTGAGCGGCTTGAGGAGTAAAGGGTTTTGTGCATGAAAGTATTTCTACACTCCATGCCAGGATGTCAGTTTATTGTGAGAAACTACCCCATTACACTCGTACAAATTACTACTCCTAGATGAACAGATGAAGCGATGAGTGATCGTGATTGAGATGAGTGACGGCGATTGCGTAAGTTCCCAACGATTGTGTCACAGTTCAGGAGGCATGATCTAGTCTGCTTAGATAGTGAGAATGACAGCAATGAAATAAATACTGAGCAACACGGAGAGACAGTCAGTATTAACAGATTTCCTTACATTCAAACTTGTCTATAACGGACACTTAATTATGGCTACAGATCCAAGGATAGTTGCTAAAGACAGACAATCATTTAATACAAATCATTCGCTGTAAATAGCTTTTTTAATGCTAAAACATAGCACAGTTCTGTAAGATGAGTGGTCAAACTTATACTAAGAGATTGTCTATCTTTATTGACCACCACATTTGTCCCTCTATGGGGAGGTGAGGTCAGGGTGCGGGTTAAAATGATAAAGCTTGGGAAAGTGTGGGGATTTTGTGTGTGCTAGTGAATGTTTATTAACCCTTTAATGGTCAAATTTGGTCAAGAAAATTTAAATATCTGCCTATTGAATGTCCATTTAGAGGTCAAGAGAATTTTTTTTTTTAATTTATCACTCGTGGCAAATTTTCAAAAATGTATTCTCTTGGCATGTAAATGGACATTCCACAAGACCATAACGAAGACATTTTGGCCGGCATGAACTTTAAAGGGTTAATAGCCGTTTTCAGAAGCTGTATTTGCCTAGTTTGGCTCATAAACTAGTTAAATTAAGATTTCCATATCTCATTTCAGGAATCAAGTAGATATTTCAACTGACTCGCTAATAAAAATGTCACAGTATCACATATTCTCCAAAATCTTTTGATGGAATTCAACCAAGTGTGTTTTATGTGAACTACACAAATAGTCGCTTATTGTGATATGACATTGATATTGGGCTCCGTTACAACGTTATTTAAAATTGATTCAAAAGCATTAATACAAAGTAGGTGTAGTTGAACCATTTGAACTAATATTGAGTTACAAAAATTATGTTGAATCTCAGAACTCAAAGCTGGTCCAACAATAACCTATGAACAAATTCAAAAGAACATGATCGATGCCTGGATAAATGTATCTATACATCGTCTAACATTAAACATTATGTCACAGTATCTCTAGGTTATTCAAAATAAACTTGTCCACTTTTCACAACAAAATATAATGATACACAATTGAAAAAATATCAAAATAAACTAAGTCAAATAATCAGAACAGCTAAAACAATGTACTACAAAAATAAATTCAGTGAGCGAAAAGATGATATCAAAGAAACCTGGAAATTAATAAAAACATTGTTAAACAAGCAAAATGGCAAATTGGAACCATCCAGGTTTAGTTACAACAACAAGGTAATAGCTGATAACCAAGAAATTGCTGACAAATTTAACGACTACTTTATTATTATTGGCCCAACACTTTCTGAAAGTATCCAAACCGATAAAGACATCACAATACGAGATTACTTAACAGGCAGCTATCAATCCTCAATGTTTCTATTCCCCACTGACACTGAGGAGATTCGTAAAATCTTAATGCAAATCAGTCCAAACAAGTGCCGGGATTGATAATTTTAAATGGAACATCTTTAAAAATTGCATTCCCCAAATACTAACACCACTTGATCATATCTGCAACCTTTCTTTAGCACGAGGAGTGTTCCCATCAAAACTGAAGTCGGCACGAGTAACACCTATATACAAAGCCAAGGAGTCCTCTGATTTCACTAACTACTGGCATGTCTCAGTACTACCACTTTTTTCAAAGCTACTTGAAAGACTCTATTATAAACGACTAATGAAATATCTAGACAAAAATTCTATTGTTTATCAATCACAATATGGATTCCGAGAGAAACATTCAACTATGATGGCCATCATGGACATGATAGAAAAATTTCAAATTCACTTGAAAATAAAGAACACATTTTAGGAATATTCTTAGACCTGTCAAAAGCATTCGATACCATAGATTATAAAATTCTAATTGAAAAATCCACCTATTATCGAATACGTGGCGTAGCTAGCACTCGATTGGATTAAAAGCTATCTAACCGACAGAGTGCAGTGCGTCCAATATAATGGAGTCTTGTCAGAAAATAGAAAATTATTATGTGGTGTTCCTCAAGGATCAATACTTGGCCCGCTGCTCTTTCTATTATATACGAATGATCTACCCACCACATGCAACCAACTATCACTAATCCTGTTTGCGGATGATACCAATGCTTTTTGTAGCCACAAAGATATAGATACCCTATATAAAAATGTAAATCATGAAATGGAAAATGTAATCCGCTGGTTTAAAGTAAATAAGTTGTCACTAAATGTAAGCAAAACTAATTATTTATTATTCACGAAAACACTGAAATCCAAAAATCTCCCAAAACTCTTTATCGATAATCAGGAAATACATGAAGCTCAATTTGCAAAATTTTTAGGCATATATTTTAGACAAGACTCTTACCTGGGAGAAGCATATAGAAATTGTTACAGCTAAAGTTGCAAAGAATGTGGGTATCATGCTACTACTAAAACTATACTTGCCAAATAATTTATTAAAACCACTGTACAGCACATTAATATTACCGCACATCACCTACTGCAACATGATCTGGATTAACAACTACCAAAATAAACTAACAAAACTGAAAGCACTACAAAAGAAAAGCATTAAGTTATTTGCACAAATAACAGAGGGCAAAAGCATTTTCAAAACAGAAAATCTACTTAAGCTAGACGATCTTGGGAAAATCCAATTATATTCAATCCTTAAAGACTACCACAACGGCAACCTACCGACACCACTATCAAATCTCTTCAAAAACAACACCGAAATACATTCATATAACACCCGAACAAAACAGAACCTTTACATGAGCCACTGCCATCCACGAACATCCATGCAAAAACCCTCCACAAAGGCAATAAAATTATGGAATAATACAGATGCAAACGTTCGCACACTAATTTTAACTAAGACCTCATACAAGAAAACTGTAAAGAACCTTTTAATAGGAAACTACTGAAATAACCCTTGGCACACTGCAAATCCGCAACATCAACCCTATGATGTTAACAATAATAATAACGACGACAACAACACCAACAACAACAACACCAACAACAACAGTGTTATTAATTAATTATGTTAATGATTATGTTGATGATCACAATAATACTAATGTTACTTATAGCATATGACCATACCAATTTGTTGTGATAAAATCGGTCAGGCCTAAGCATTAATGATGATACATAAATATGGTATGATATGTATTGTAATCAACCATGGCGAGCACATCCACCCCAGTCCCCAGGCCCCCCCCCCAAAACATGTTTTACAAGAAACAGTACATGTTAATTTCTTCATATGTATTTTTATGTATTGTATTGCTTTTTATTGTTATCCTCTTTGTGTGTCTCTTGTTTGTAATGTAGTGTGATATATATATATATATATATATATATATATATATATATATATATATATATATATATATATATATATATATATTTGTAAGGGGTCCATCATTTTATAGGCATTGCCTTGGATGGACTGCCTGTAGTATCTGTTTAAATGTACATAAACCATGAAATAAATAATATTGAACTTGATTTTCATGGCTGAATAGTAATAAAACATCGGAGTTAGCTCCCTTGATAGGTATATAACCATCAAAGGTTACTGATAAATTAACACAACATCAGTTACTTACCTTGACATTGAAATCCCTGTTTCCAGAATCCCCTACAATGAAAATAATAACAATGAGATTATTTATAAATTTATTCATAGATAATTATAAATATACTAGTTAGAATATTGACTGAGCTATGTTTGAGACAATAAAGCTTGGTCACTCCATAACCATAATGATATTAAATTTATCTGTAATCATCCATGTCATTATCACTCAGCCGTCGATGAGGAATCAACTGTAAGGTAGTTATTAACAGCAAATGGACATATATACTTAATATATACCCACATAATTAATATCTCATTAATTGTCAAACTGGACATGTTTACAGCTTCTGCAGTGGGTTTGAGGAAAGTCCATTTATAGTCCAAGAGAAGACTATTTTTTTTAAATTATCACTGGAATGACTGGCTTCAGCCAGTCATTCCAGTGACAATGTTTCAAAAATAGCTTCTCTTCGCCTGCAAATGACCATTCACAAAGCAAAAGCTTCCATCATCTTGATCAACTTTGAGCATCACATGTCTCACCCACATGTCTGGGCATGGTTATCTAGACTCTTGGAATCATATGAATTAATACATCACTACAATGGCAATGGATTATTCATATTCTTGAAATAGGAAAATTGCCAAATTCGTAACATTAAAACACTTTCATCTCCGATACATCTCAAATTCAGAAACGGTGTTACGGATAAATTAATTTAGAAACGAATCTTTGTACAAAGATCACTGTTAGCTTAACCCTTTCACTGACAAATCCCTGAAAAAGTATATTCTTTACAATACAAAACTTAATTTGTTGAATATTTTGAAATTAATTTGACTGGAAGCCATTGATGCCTAAGGCAGCAATTGCTTCTAGTCAAATTAATTTCAAAATATTCAACAGGTTTTTTTGTATGGTTGGTTGCCTTGAAAATGAGATATCGGGAATTCATCGATAAAAGGGTTAAACGCGTGACTTAAAATTCCTGAAAACCCCTTTCTCCATACCGTAATATTCTTATGAAGTTTCCAAAAGTCAAGTGCAAGGCACATGACACGAGTGGAGATTTATTCTTTTCCAGACTCATTCTTTTCAAACCTGTCATTATGATATTGACCATAGTGAAAGTTTTTGTTTTGTGAATGTCTTTGATAAATTTGCAATTTAATTAAACATTCTGGTTAGGTGGCAACAGCTCCCAGCCAAATTAGTTTAAAAATAAAATATTCAAGAGTTTACCCGAATAGTTAGCTTAAAATTTTGATTCTGGGAATTCAGGTTTCAAAGTTTTAAATCGCACCGACACGAATAAAACGTGGATGGGGTATAGCTGGAAATGGGTTCCTCTATTCTCTGTGTTAAGCTTTTGCATTAAACTCTGCACATGGACATGGATCTCCTACACTAGTGACTTACTTTGTGATTTTCGTGACAGAGCTATACATCATTATGATTGTCCATGATGTCAGAGAGTTGAGTGACAGATTGAATTCCTTCGCATACTACATATCTTAACTCTTTAATGGTCATGCCGGCCAAAACCGGTCTCTGTTATGGTCCTGTGGAATGTCCATTTATGGGTCAAGAGAATACAATTTTTGAAAATTTACCACTGGAATGACTGGCTCGAAAATTGTATTCTCTTGACCCACAAATGGACATTCGATAGGCAGATATTAAAATTTTTGCAACCAAATTTGACAATTAAAGGGTTAAAACAAGATGATAGTGACAGAAACCTATTAGTATCAGCGACCTTGATGTTAATGAATGAGTTTGGAAACAAGGTCACAGAGCTATATTTTTTACCAAGTGACATCAATGTTAATGTGCTTTGTATAGGTTACCATGTGCACATATTTTGTTCCAATAGGATTAAGTAATTATGAAACATAGTTTGAGATGCTGAGCTACACGCAAACTGGTGCACTCTGTCTGTTGCCAAGGACACAAGAACTTAAGACTGCTTACCTAGTGACCTTCAACCTTTAACCCTCAAAATGGCCAAAAGGGCTTTTGCAGTGGTCTTAGCAAGTGTCCATTCGCAGACCAAGACAACTTTTTTTGAAAATTTACCACTGGAATGACTGGCTCGATAACCAAGCCAGTCATTCCAGTGATAAATTTTCAAATTTACTCTTCTCTTCAATCTGGCCAAGTGAGCTAATAAAAATTATAATTTTCCTGGTCCATAGCACATTAAATATGTACATATTAACTATTTTAATGGTCAAGATTTTTCAAGAAAGTTAAGATACTACAATTTTAGACAATTTATCACCGGAATGACTGGCTTGATTATCGAGCTAGTCATTTAAATGGTAAATTGTCAAAAATTGTCTTATCTTGACCTGCAAATGGATATTCCTCAAGACCACTGCAGGCCGGTTTTGGCAAGCTTGAGTGTCAAAGAGTTAAAAAGTGTATCTATCTCACCTTCTGCTTTAAATATTCTGAAACTGAGTACATGATGGTAACGGAAATATACTCTCAAAACTGAGTACATGATGGTAACGGAAATATACTCTCAAAACTGAGTACATGATGGTAACGGAAATATACTCTCAAAACTGAGTACATGATGCTAACAGAAATATACTCTCAGAGCTGAGTACATGATGCTAACACAAATATACTCTCAAAACTAAGTACATGATGCTAACGGAAATATACTCTCAAAACTGAGTACATGATCGATGCTAACAGAAATGTACTCTCAAAACCGAGAACATGATCGATGCTAACAGAAATATACTCTCAAAACTGAGTACATGATGCTAACAGAAATATACTCTCAGAGCTGAGTACATGATGCTAACACAAATATACTCTCAAAACTAAGTACATGATGCTAACGGAAATATACTCTCAAAACTGAGTACATGATCGATGCTAACAGAAATGTACTCTCAAAACCGAGAACATGATCGATGCTAACAGAAATATACTCTCAAAACTGAGTACATGATCGATGCCAACAGAAATATACTCTTAAAGCCGAGTACATGATCGATGCTAACAGAAAAATACTCTCAAAACTGAATACATGATCGATGCTAACAGAAATATACTCTCAAAACTGAGTACATGATCGATGCCAACAGAAATATACTCTTAAAGCCGAGTACATGATCGATGCTAACAGAAAAATACTCTCAAAACTGAATACATGATCGATGCTAACAGAAATGTACTCTCAAAACTGAGTACATGATCGATGCTAACAGAAAAATACTCTCAAAACTGAACACATGATCGATGCTAACAGAAATATACTCTCAAACTGGCTCTAAAGTTCACCTCTATGTATTAAGGGTTGGTTTTATGGACTGCAACAAAAGGCTTAAGGGCCTGTGGCACTCATCTGGCCCATTGGCATTTAAACCGTTTGCATTTAAATAGACATCATGAATGATTTTCGGAAAATCCAAAATGGTCACTAAAAAATTGACCAATCAAGATTCTCATTTATTATGTTGAAACCTACCATCATAGGATCGTTCCACCCAAGTTTTGTTGAAATCGGGCTATTGATTGAAGGAGTACCGTTTTTAAATGGCTCCAGAAAACTTTCAGAAAATCAGAGATGGCTGCCAAAACATGACCTATCAAAATTCTGAATAGAATTTCTAGAGGCTATGACAATAGGATCCTTTGGTTGAAATTGCCCTTGAAGCGATTAATGAGGAGTAGCATTTTATACAAATTCCCATTTTTCGGAAAATCCAAGATGGCCACCAAAGTCAAGCCACCAAAATTCTGTATACATGTTCTGAAGCGTACCTGCCTAGGGTTCTTCCAGCTGTTTGGTTGAAATCGGCCAAGCGGTTATTAAGAAGTAGCCGTTTAACTGATTTCCCAAAATGTTCGAAAAATTCAAGATGGCCACCGGAAAAATTGACCAAAATTATGTATACAAGTTCTGAAGCCTACCGTCCTAGGCTCGTTCCAGCCAGTCTGGTTGAAATCACCCAAACAGTTAATGAGGAGTAGCGTTTTAAATGATTTTCAGCCATTTTTTGTAAAATTCAAGATGACCACCGAACAAATTCACGAATCAAAATTCTGTATATAGGCTCTGAAGCATACCACTATAGGGTCCTTCCAGCTGAGTTTGCTTGAACTCATTCAAGCGTTTACTGAGGAATAGCCTTTTAACTGACTCACAAAAATTTTCAGAAAATCCAAGATGGCCGCCTGAAAAATGGACCAATCAAAATTCTATATATTTGTTCTGAAATCTACCAGCCTAGTATCCTTCCAGCCTAAACCGGTTTAAATTGTTCAAGCAGTTAATGAGAAGCGTTTTAAATGATTTCCCGTGATTTAAAAAAAAATTTGAAGATGGTCACCGAAAAAATGGACCAATCAAAATTCTGTACAGAAGTTCTGAAGCATAATATGCTAGGGTTCTTCCATCCGAGTTTGATTGAAATCGGCCAAGTGGTTATTGAGTAGTAGGATTTTAAGTGATTTGCATAAATTTTCAGAAAATCCAAGATGGCCACCAGAAAAATTGACCAATCAAAATTCTGTATACAAGTTCTGAACCGTGCAGACCAGCGTACTATTCTTCCAGCTATGTCTGGTTGAAATTGCCCAAGAAGTTAATGAGAAGTAGCGTTTTAAACGAGTTCCCCCAATTTTTCAGAAATTTCAAGATGATCGCCGAAAAAATTGAACAATCAAAATTATGTACATACATGTTTAGAAGCCTACACCCATAGGGTCCTTCAAGCCACATTAGGTTGAAATCCGCCAGGCGGTTAATGAGTAGTAACATTTTAAAGCAAAAGTTGATGGACGGACGAACGCAGGACAGACAGACGCTGGATGGTAGCCATGCCCTAAACAATTCATTTGACCATGCGTAGAATGATCACCTGCCTATAAAGGTCACTTTGTCCGGTCTCCAAGGTGGTCTTTATAAACGTGTTTGAGTTTACAACACTGATCATCAAAATCAAGTATTTTAAAATTCTCAGTTGATTTTGGGGGCATTCAGAACTGTTACCATTTTTTTCTGAATTCATTACAAAATCTGGTTTCAAAAGACTTAAATATGAATAAAATTGTCATCCCCATAACCAGCAGAAGTGTGGCAACGCGGAGTAAATATAACATACAGATTCCTATCATATTAACCCTTTCACCCATGAATCCTCCATATCTCATTAATCCTTTAACATATACACCTGTGCAAAAGTTAAGCACCACCCTATTTTTACGCACATGCGAGGGTATATTCATGTGCTATGAAGAAAGCAATAGCATAAACATTTATGTACCCATCCATCTTAGTGCAAGAGGTAATAATGCAACTAGAGGAATGCTGATTATGATGGTGGGGAAACACTGTATGTTTTTGTTTGAACTTGAAAACGAGGCCTGAATATGGTTACGTTGACACAACTGACAACTATTGCCCTACAGTTGACACACGTGGCCAGATTGTCATTAATGGTGTCTGAAAACGAAGTTTAACATTTGTGCACGAGTTTGAGACTGTCATTATTAATACCGGGTATATCCACCTTGTGCCTGGATGACGGCCTGGACACGACGTCTCATGCTGGTCACCAACCGACTGATACGCCATTGTGGTATTCGTTGCCATTCAAGATGGAGTGCGTCTGTTAATTCCTGTAGGTTCTGTACAGGCGGATCCCTCCTTCTCACCATGTTTCCCAGAATGTCCCAGATATGCTCAATAGGGTTCATGTCAGGGCTCCTTGCTGGCCATGGTAGGGTTTCGATGGCATTCTGGCCGAGGTATTCATGCACAGCTCTAGCACGATGTGGTCGGGCGTTGTCATCCATGAATATAGGGTGGGTTCCAGGTGCATGATTTACAAAATGAGGGACCACAACTCTATCCAGTATGGAATCTTGATATCTTTGTCCATTTAGTGTTCCAGGTACAGTCAACAGATCCAGCTTACAATCAAATGAGATGCACCCCCATATCATAACGGAACCTCCACCAAATGGAACTTCTTCCATGATGTTACGTTGGTCGTACGCCGTGCGTCTGGACCTCCATACACGAGTTCGACCATCTGTGGCATAAAGCAGGAACTGACTTTCATCGGACCAGTGTACCCATCTCCAGGATCTCATGTTCCAGTGTCTTCTTTCATTGCACCACCTCAGACGCTCCTCTTTGTGGTGTGCAGTGAGGAGAGGACGTCTGACAGGTCTCCTAGCTTTCATGCCAGCAGCATACAGTCTCCTTTCGACGGTAGACATTGACACTCTATTGCGCGTTTCCCATTGCTGGCTGAGCACTCTGCTGTTGGTGAATGGAGATCTCCTAACAAGGTGTACTAGGGCTCGATCATCACGGGCAGTAGTCTTCTTCGGTCTTCCAGATCTAGGCCTGTCGTTCACCTCGTTAGTTTGCCCATGTTTTGCAATCAAACGACTGATTACAGTATGGTTAATGTTCAGCTGTCTGCCAATCTCTCTGCATGACATACCAGTGGTATGCATGCCTATGGTTTGCCATTTCACACGATCACTTAACCTTCGTCTTGCCATAGCGGTTCATAATCAAGAGCTAATTCTCTCTGTACAAATAAACCACGGTCATGAACACAAAATTCCTAATCTTGTCGCCTAAATCTGTATGTAATGTTCTACACCTCAAACTGGACTTTTACATAACTGAACACGTGTGCTGTTTCCCGCCACGCACGGACATCAAGCGGCGTGAAGTCATGCATGCATGTGCATTTCGTACTTGGAATTATGTCAGCTAACGCGGGGACAAAAAGTATGGCAGCCTAGTTGTACCATCATGTTTCTACGTTCTATTGTTTTTGCTGGTGCTTAACTTTTGCACAGGTGTATATTTTAAAAAATTTAAATTTTCTCATAGAAAATGTCCATTTGCAGACCCAATAGTATTTTTGAAAATTTACCACTGGAATGACAGTCATTCCAGTGGTAAATTTTCAAAGATACTCTTCTCTTGGTCTGCAAATGGACATTTCTCAGGACCACTAAAGAGGCCGTTTTTTGGCCGATATGAGTGTTAAAGGGTTAAATTCAAGGCAACCATACAAGAAAAATACTGTATTGAATATTTTGAAATTAATTTCACTCGAACATGTTGTCTTCCAATCAAATTAGTCCCAAAATATTAAACAGAATAAGTTTTATATTATAAAGAATTAAAAGTTTCAGGGATTTGCCGGTGAAAGGGTTATCATTGATTAAATATCATTTTGAAAGCGAAGAAAATTTTCCATTTCTCAATATAACCATAATAACACTGGCTTGAATATATCTCAGATCTAATAATCGATCAAAGACTACTTTGATAATAGATAAGACACTTAGGAACATAACGCTGAATGACATAACATTTTAACTCCTGAAATTTCAGTGTCATCTTTTTTTTTTATTCCTTGAGATTGTCATTTTTTTAGAGACGCCATATGGCCTGATTGTCACACAATGATAAATCACTGAGTGGTATTTTGAAAACCTATTTCAGTTTGGCTTTTACTAAGCTGTCACGTAGATTCAGATTTTTCTTAAATGCAATTACTGGACGCTTGTTGAAAGGTTGTCTGAGATTGTCCTGTAATTTGTGATATTCATCTTTTAGGATTTTGGCAATTTCAACATATTTCCGATTGTATGCGAGAGTAAATGGGATAATCTCCCTTTGTTCCAATAGGCCTGGGTCAGAATTTATCCCCCTAGGGCCGAGGCCATTGTGTTTCATGTATGTATGTATTTTATTTTATTGATGCACTGGCAACTCAAGGCTTCAATTTTCACATGCTAACCAGCCGACAGTCATGCACCCATTAGTTTAATTTGTTGATCACCATCCCCCTGGTCCGGTATTGAACCGCCATACTGCAACTCCGCATGGCATCAGCAACCAGACATCTTTCCCCTGGACCACCGCGCCAAGATAGAATCTTGGTTTAGCAGACCAGCTTTCACATGTCTGATATACTGACACTCTGACGATTCATATGGGACTATCTGTGGATGCACCTGCCACTATTCAATCCTTCGCTTTTAAGCCTATTGTACTCCGACTCCATCACGGCTCTGGCAGTATATGTATTTTATTTTATTGACGCACTGGCAACACACGGCTTCAATTTCCACATGCAAACCAGCCGACAGTCATGCACCCATCAGTTTAATTTGTTGATCACCATATCCTCAGTCGGGATCGAACCGCCATACTGCAACTCTGCATGGCATGTCCAACCAGATATCCCTCCCCTGGACCAGCTCCAAGATAGAATCTTGATTACCAGCTTTCACATGTTTGATATATTGACACTCTGACGATTCATATGGGACTATCTGTGGATGCACCTGCCACTATTCAATCCTTGGCTTTTAAGCCTATTGTACTCTGACTCCATCAAGGCTCTGGCAGTAAATGTATTTTATTTTATTGAAGCACTAGCAAAGCGCGGCTTCAATTTCCACATACTAACCAGCCGACAGTCATGCACCCATTAGTTTAATTTGTTGATCACCATCTCCCCGGATGTGATAAATTATAATACCCAGATACAATCTAGGTGCTTATATTCAGATAATAGTGTTCAGATTTATTGTGGCACTGGTAGCTTGCTATAATTTTGCACTTTTTTTAGCAGATTTTAGCTGTAACTTGCATTAGGGGTGTGTATCCTGAGTTCAACTTCATAACTAGAAGATCATAATAACCCTCTAACCCTCGAAATCATTCAAGAAAAATTAAATTTTCTCATATAAAATGTCCATTTGCAGACTAAGCGAAGACTTTTTTTAAAGTGTACCACTAGAATGACTGGCTCGGTTATTGAGCCAGTCATTCCAGTGGTAAATCTTCAAAAATAGTCTTCTTTTGGTCTGCAAATGGACATTTCTCAAGACCACTGCAGAAGCGTTTTTTGGCTGATCAATCTGTGTATTAAAGGGTTAATTCAGAAGGAATGAAATCATCATAAATGTCCAGATTTATTTCCTTTCAGTACACTAAGGTACACACAAATTTTAACCATTTTATCTTCAAGCATTCTGATGTGACTGTGGGCCTTTAACAAATGTATGTAAAATGAGTTAGGCCTATATTATATACACATTCTGTTGAGCGAACAATATTACCAAAGCCCAGTAGGTCATCCCAGCGGTACCCGTCCAAGCACATTCCCAATCCCTTCTGACATGCAATGGCATGATTAGCAGTTTCTAACAAACTGCGCTGTACAGAATGCATATATGACATACAGGCGAAACTCATTTCGCACTTGTTACCTAGGCAAAGCATAATTTATTACATAGCATGTATAGCTAGGCAAGTTATAAATTGTATACTTATCAGCAAAATTGTATAGCAATTAACTCCTTCACAGATAAATTCCCTATATCTCAATCTGAGAGCAATGAAACATGAAATCTGTTGAATATTTTAAAATGAATATGACTGGAAGCCATAGCTGTCTAAGGCAGCAATGGTTTCCAGTCATAACAATTTCAAAATAATAGAATTTGCTATACATTTTAAAGAATTAACTTTTTCAGGGATTTGTTGTGGAAAGGGTTAATGATATCTAACTTTAAGAAAATCAATGGTAAATTGCTTACAAATTTTGCATAGCAGATACTACTATGCATGTTGCAGAATGTATAGCAACTGTGTAGCAAATTGAAATGCGATACCAGATGAATTATGCCCTGCAGCGATATTGACAGTCCATTGATTGTTTTTCTAACAGGCAACAACAACTTTCTTTTCAACAAAAGGGCTCAAAATAATTTCAGCAAGCGCTACTTACTAGATTGGCAATCCTGTTGATAAATACTGTGAGAAGAATTTCACTGCAATGGGTTGCTGAGCACTATCAACAACAACAATGGATCAATCCAGTTTTAGCTATGCCCCTCCCATCTCTAGGTAAGCTCTGCCAATGCTTTGCCCATGCTCGGATCCATCGAACTCTAAACTTCCTGAATCTCAATTTCCAGAAAACTATACAGGTAAACTCTTGAGTAATCTGAAACTAATTTGACTGGCTGCTGTTGATGCCCAGTCAAATTAGTTTAAAAATATACACCAGAATGCTTATTAAATAGTAAAGGCATACAATTCGTACAACTTGACAGACTATTTAGGATTTATGATGGACTTAGATACGTCAAACTACATGTGATGTGACCTAATTCATTATGACGTTATACATTTGACTGAGAGATTGCTCAACTGTCAGTTGCCTTATTCTAACAAGGTTGATAGAATGTCAGTAGCTACAGGTGAAGCGTGAAAAGTAGGCCAGATCTACCTACTTTTGCTATACTACATATCTTAAGCATACAATGCATGCTTACTTATACCTAAAGTTTGCTTACTGTGTATGATAAAGCCTTGAAATGACAGCCTGGAATAAGCTTTTATAACTGACTAACTGACTGACTGAAGGGACATGGTAGATTATTGAGCTGTTACTCGCAGCTAAAAATATTTTATATGGTTTTATACCATGAAAGTTATGTCGACTGAGGCACTAGACTGGTCCATTTCTAGCCATAACCTAGTCATTTATAGCAAAACTCAGCTAATTTGTACATAAATTTGAACCTGAATACCAAGAATATCATTTACAATGTAACTATACAGCCATGGTGCAGCACCAGCTCCTAGTTACATCAGTTTCGAAATATTCAACAGAATATTTATTAACCCATTAACCATCATATTAGCCAAAAATGTCTTCTGCAGTTGTCTTGAGAAATCTCCATTTGCTGACCAAGAGAAAACCTTTTGATATTTTTCGATAACCGAGCCAGTCATTCATTCCAGTATTAAATTTTCAAAAACAGTCTTCTCTTGACCTGCAAATGAACATTTTCTATGAGAAAATTGGGATTTTCTTGAACAAACTTGTGTGTTAAAGGGTTAACTTGTAATTTCACCAAAGACATACAATTTTGTGGCCAACTGCAAAAAGCGATCGCAAGACTACGCCCGACATATCTCTGTATATAATATATGCTGGACGTAGTCTTATGAGCGTTTTATGCACTTGGTCACTGATATTTACTGCTGAGTCTTCCCTCTGTCACGTCACACCTATGTCATTTGATTGCGATGTCATCAGGCAAGTGATACATTTTGCCATAGAGTCTAAATAAATCTCATTTGTTAATTTGATTAAATGTGGCATCTTAAAGGAAAGTAACAGTATAGATTTTCAAATATGATAACGCCATATATACATATTGGTTCATGATAGCTTTAGCAAATTCAATGAACACATGCGCTGGTCTCAGCCGGTCAGCCCAGTGGGTGTGGCATTCTCTACCCGCAGTATTAATGCAATTATATTCTTTATCTTTATTTCGTTCAGCTGTGGATTGGTTGTGGCATGGGAATCAGGAAGTTTGCTGTGCAGAATGGATGCACACATAACCAGCAAGATACACAGATGGATAGAAAAAATAATAATAATGGCCATTTCCAGTTTTACCTATACTCCACCCATCTCTAGCTATGCTCATCATACACCATGCTCGTGTTGGAAATGATGGATCTCTGAACTCCCTGACTATCAATTTCCAGAAAACTATACAGGTAAACTGTTGAATATATTGAAACTAATTTGACTGGGCTGCTGTTGCTGCTTATGGCAGTAAAAGCGTGCAGTCAAATTAGTTTCAAAATATTCAACAGCAACAGCACCTAGTTAAATAAGTTTCAAAATATTCAAGGGCATATTTATTAAAGTAAATCCTGACCTGGTACAGACAATTCATACAGCACCGCTTAGTATATATATATAAATATATATATATATATAAATATATATATATATATATATATATATATATATATATATATATATATATATATATATATATATATATATATATATATTAGTTGATTATGACATCATACGATGGATGGATAAACTGGAAAAGTCCATTATCCCTCAGTCTAGCAGACCAAATAGCTCTGGAGTTGGCTTTCTGGTGTGTAAAACAGTAAACACTCTGCTTACAAAATCCTGACATGGAATGCAAATACTAGCTCTAAATTGCAACAATGATGATTATGCCTAAGGGTGGTCGAACAATTTCAACTTGGGGAACCAACCTGGGTTTAGGTCAGGGAGTTAGTGTTTACCTCCCACAGTGAGTGGACTATGTGTTTTCCAATGAAAATGTTGAAATTTAGGCTCTATATGAGAAGCCATTTCAGAGGGTTTTCGCAATAATACAATACTTACAATGTTGGTGTAAAAGACTTCAAATGTACAATATTTATTTTAGTCATTATTAGAAATAGAGGCCAGAGAGGGCCTGCAGTAAATTAGCCTATTTGGGATTTGATGATTAGTGACTGTGTTCAGCAGCTAAAGAAGAAGTGAAAACTTCTTTCAGCAACAATCAGTTGTTCATCAAACTTCGCCACTGTGTCTTATCCATTTTGAGTGCCCTAAGCTCTTCTCGGTTCTTTCTCATTTAAAGTGGTCCTAGATTACATTTTTTTTATGTCTGATAAAAAAACACTTAGCAGGGTGATCCTTTGCATACCTTATACCTATTGGCACCTACCACAGAAAATTCTAGTGCTTTCTGAGCACGCATATTTTCTAGCTTTCAAAAAACATGTCTGTACATAACTCACAGATAGTGGATCTGTATATTACAGAGTTTGTAGTGTTGCATTTTATATTACACTGTGTGGCCAGTGAGGAATTGTAATGGTTTGCAAATATTTGTGGTAACATAAGTTTTACTACCAAAGGTAGATGATGGTTACCAATCAGCGTGATTGATGCCGATTGGGTCCATACAATGTAGTTGATGGATCCAGAATTTTTCACGGTCCTTGCGGAAAGCTGTGGCTTCCGTGCTCTTGTCAGGATCGTGACGTAACACTTCGATGATTCTGTGGTTGATATCTGTGGGTCCGTGGTTGGGGAGATTAAAATGTTGTGCTACAGGCGTGTCTTTGTTGTTTTTGATATCCCTCATGTGTTCTTTGATGCAAACTTGGAATTCTCGTTTAGTTTCACCTACATATTGTTTGCGACATTCGTTACAGGTAAGTAGATAGATAACATTCATTGTGTTACAGAATGTTTTTGTTTTAATAAAATATTTGAGCCCAGTGTGTGAGCTTTTGAAACTTTTTGTGCTGTCCATGTTTTTGCAAAATAAACAGTTGTTTTTGGCGCATGGATGTATAGGGTTTGCTATGCTTTTCCCTTTTTGTCCGAATTTCCTTGGATCTGTAAATTTAGCAGTGACCAGTGTGTCCTTGAAGGACGGGTTACGTCTATGGCCAAAGATAGGTGTTTCTGTGAATGTTGCCCGGCATTTTGGGCTGGATTGTAGTGTTGGCCAGTGGCGTTTAATGATTTTTTTGGGCTGATTTAGTGTGTTGGTGGAAATCAGTGATACATGGTATCCGAGTGTTGATTTCCTTGTTTAGTTTTGGCAAAAGAAGATCAGAGCGGTTTTGTTGTATTGCTCTATGCAGGCTGGTGATGAGGGTATCTGTTGGGTATCCTCTAATAGCATAGTGGTGAACCATTTCATGGGCATTTTTGAAAAAATCTGTTTCTGCTACAGATCCTCCGTAGTCTGGTAACATACATCAAATTTGCTCAAGACTGCTTTTTGAGCGGCCCAGCTGTTACATTTGTATATATCATTATGGAACCACATGTAGCATTATATAGTTGCATCTTGACTTTCACAGAGATTTTTGGGCCACAAATCCAAATGGACTGGAAGGCAATATTTCCTCTTACACACCAAGTTTTAATGTCAGTGGAGCTGCAGAGGAAGGGAACCCACGATTCTGTTCTTCCTCCACTTTGCACGACCCCGATTTGGGTAGCGTCATCATTCATTTCTGTGGTGTTTGGATAAAGCCTATAGGTATACGTGAGTGAACCCCATTTTGGCCTCATTTATGAAGAGGTTTGCAGCCTTGAGCTGTTCTGCAGCTATTGGGAATAGTGCATCAAGAGGACCTTTTTACTCCTGGATAAAGTCAACATCTACATATTCCATCTCTAGTGGCATACCTATCCTTAAGATTGCTGCTTCTATTAGACAAATATTGGACTTCCTTGGCCAGACCAATAGACAGATCCTAATTAACTTCTAACTGAATTCCGAAGGGTATTCATTTATTTTTAAATGATTAGCCAGCTGGGGAAAATGAACCAAAAATAAAAAATTTGAAAATGGTCCCTGCTAACACCAATTTATAAATTTGTGATGATGTCATCACAATCAAATTTCCCATAATGCCCTGGGAGTGACCCAATTTTAGAGGGGCCAATTTAACATAGAGAGCAATGGGCGATGAAACCTTAATTACATTTTCTTTTTATCTTACAAAATTTACCCCTGATTTAATATTTTCTGTTACTGGGCAAGGTTACAGATTCTCAGATACAGGATTTTATGTTTTGAGTTTCATGGAAAATGTAAACAATGCATAAACAATGCGTTGCTATGGTAATTCCCCTTTAGCATGTACTAAGTTTGCCCCAACTTAAATGGTGGTCGATCTCAAAATGCCCGGATGTGCAAAATTATGAATACTGACACTAACATGATTAACGACAAGGGTTGACCTCATCCACAGTACAGCTACCATCAGGTCAGTCCCCGCTAACACCAATACTGACAGTAATGTAAAGGCTAGACTTCGGCCACTGTATATTGACCATCAAAATGTCACTGTGCCAAAAGACAAGTGGTCACTTAATACAACTCATGGGCTTTGTGAAAAAGTCATTGGGGGACAAATGTTGTGGTCTCTTAAGGTGTGTGGTCTTATGAACTCTCATCTTAAAGAACCACCAATATATTGGCCCCCAAAACCAGTGTCCCCTCTAAACAGATCAGAAAGTCATTATTCAGATGAAACTTTTCTTGTTTTCCACATGATTGAGGACCTTAATCGTTTAACCATTGAAACGCATTACAAGACAACTGTAGCAGAAAGCTGTTGAATATTTTGAAACTAATTTTACTGGAGCCTGTTTGGTGCCATAGGCAGCAACAGGTTTCAGTCAAATTAGTTTTAAAATATTCAACATAATATCCCTTACATCATATACAGTTTGTCACTTCTTGTCTGTAACGGTATAACAAATGTAATCTTTTGAACTATGCTTGATGGTACTTTTCTTCTTTGTGCAAGGAAATTATATTTAGAACCACCAGACAGTGTCCAATAATCAAGATAAATCTATAAACTGAGAAGCACTATAAGTTATTGGTTTGATTGGTGTCTATCGAGTCCCTGATTCCAGGTCCCATTCACGCCATATCTAGGCTGGTTTTTATTTCAGTGATATATCAGTCTATTACTGGTTACTTCCCCCGCTTTCACAATGGTACCCATTTATACTCCTCGTTGTAGAGGCAAGGAGCGAAGGAGATTGCCCATGTTTCCAACAATGATAGTGCACATCTTAAGCGTGAACTGGGTTCTCCGGTTAAGTAGTCCTGAGTGTGAACCACCACACCAATACAACGGATGTTTCCAGGTTATTCATCATCATATGATGTCATAATCATCTACGTGACGTGTACGATGAAGTCACGATGAAGTCACAATCATAATGTCATGAATGACTAGATTTAGTCTATCTTAAACGCTGACACATTGTACAGGCCTGCGCTGTTATGGTAAGGTAACCTATTGAAAATGTTCTCCATGAGGTTGCCTTAATTAATTTTATGGGACCTGAAAATGGTTAACTTAATCTGTTTATTTTACTATGGACATCAATGAGCACTCTAAGGTTTAGGTTACCATATGTCTCCTTAAAACATATAAGGCAACCTATTATGAGTTACCATTGGAAATACTACAGCACAGGCCTCTTGTACGACTTGTATGGCTTCCCTATTTAATAAACATTGGAAGCAACAGCGTCCAGTCAAATTAGTTTCAAAATATTAAACAGCATACCTGTATAGTTTTCTGGAAATTGATAGTATAGGAGTTTAGGGACCGAACGATCCCTACTTTGGGCGTAAGCACGGGTGGACCTTAACTAGGAATGGGCGGAGCATACTAAAACTGGAAAGGTCCATTGTCTACCTAGGTAGCCAGACCACTGTGATGATTGTAGGATTATTACGCCCATGTTTTAAAAAAATGTCGGGATAGTGTAATCGCCTCCGTCTGCCTGTCTGTCCATCATGCTATCTCCTCCCAAACCAGGGGTTGGAATTAAATCAAATTTGGTATGTGGGTTACTCATATGATTCCGCTGTGCAAGACGATATTTAGATTTCAATCCACCCCCCAGGGGGAGGGGGTCAAGAGGTCAAATCAGTTGTAACGCAACTACTCTGAAATCATTAGTCAGAACAAACAAATTTGATATCTGAGTAACCCATATAATTGTGGAGTGCAAGAGGCCATTTAGATTTGACTGCGCCTCCAGGGGGGGGGGTTCAAAAGGTCAAATTTTAACCTGCAGAAATTGATTGTAACACATCTCCTCCGAAACCGTTTGACAAAATTCAACCAAATTTGATCGGTGGGTTACCCATATCAATGTGGAGTGCATGAGCACATTTACATTTGGCCACCCCATGCCCCCCCCCACCCCACCCTCAAAAGGTAAAAAATTTATCGTAATGCAACACCTCTGACAGTGTTGGACGGAATTCAATCAAATTTAGTATGTCAGTCACACATATATTAATGTGGAGTGGATGAGCACATTTACATTTGGCCCCGCGACCAAGGGGGAGGGGGATGGGGTTAAAAGGTCATGAAATTGATTGTAATGCAACTCCTCCGAAATCGCTAGACGGAGCCCAACCAAATTTGATATCTGAGTTACCTATATGATTGCGGAGTGCAAGAGGTCATTTGGCTCCACCCACAGGGAGAGCGGTCAAAAGGTCAAATCTTCACCCGAATAGTATAGCTGGTAGTAGAAAAATACCACCTCCCTCCACAGGCAACCATTCCGTGATCCGCGGCTCCCACCGGCCTCTCAATTCCTGGGGCATAGGAATTTGAGTCATGGGCCACACAAATACATATTAGAGACGGAATAGTGCTCTATGTGCGCTCAAGCTGAATACCGGTGGGGTACGATACACAAACCTTGGCATAGCCGAAGTACAGTACTGTCACGCCTACTGCGCGAGTGCCCACTCGCTCTCCGAGCAGGTTCCTAACATAAAAGCTGAGCTGGTTGCCATGGTTAGCCAGGATGGTCTTACCACCGAAGTGGTACAGGCCGTTCGAGCGCCGACTCGAGATCCTCAGGGCCACTGGTCAGGCGGAGTAAGTCATACAACTTCGTTTTCTGTCGATAGAGACAGCAATCAGCCCGATTTCGTAGCTCACCGAGAACATTTGTCCCAGCCACTATAAGTTTGAAGTCATTTAGCTCCCCCACCTGCTGGACCACCCCTCCCTTCTGAAGCAAGACTGCCACAGCTACACAATCTGAGACACCTCGTTACAATATCAACTCAACGCTGGTTATCTGTGGCCTGGACCTGCTGGTACTCTCGCTCTACATGTATGATTCGCTGTCTAGAACCCTCCTGTTTCAGTTCCTGGTCATTCTCATCATGCCAGATGTGAAGTCGTGGAGAGGTCATAGTTACTCCATCAAGATGTTCAGTGTACACCCGAAGGAACAACTCATTCTGCATCATGGCCGGGTTCACATGTGTGTTCTCGAGGAGAGAGAAGAGTGGCACTGCATTTCTACGTCTGGCTGTAAGTTGAATTCTGTGAAAGCTTCATTACATCCGACGGCATAGTACCCTTTCCCCTTCGCATAATAGGAAGGTCCACGAGCTAGAGGAGCCAGGACTCGATACTCATCGTTTATGTAGGTGGTGTCTAAGGTGGTGTTGTTCTGCATAATCTCCAAGCTGTTCACCATCTGCGGGAGCTCAACATCCTTCTCCTCAGTGCTCTCGAGCATAAACTTAAGCGTCATGCTCCTAATTTCGTGGATCTGTCCCGAGATTGCGAAGGCGATGTAACTCCCCGCAGCGGAGAGAGGGTTCGCATCATGGATACTAGGTCGAGGATCGGTGTGGTGCGAGGCCACGGGTTCAACCGGCCCATCTTGATGCTGTACATACTGCTGCATTGTTCAAACGTCTAGCTTTATACAGATTTAAACGGTGATGTTTCTCCAGCAGATCATCTTTGGAGGGCAGAAACGCAGCACCACTTCCTCCACCTGGAGTCAGAAGGCTGCACAGTCTCCACTACTTCGTCCGCGGTCTCTGCCACTTCGGCAGATGCTTGAGGAACTTCGTCAGAAGCTTGAGGAACTTCGTCAGTTTCGTCATAAGCCTGTCTCCAGCAGATCGTCTTTGGAGGGCAGAAACCCAGCACCACTTCCTTCACCTACCACTTCCTTCACCTGGAGTGCTTATTTCAAGTAGACATCCTCCAGATCATAAGCGCTGACTTGTGCTTCTGTCGTTCCGACAGGTTGCCGTCGTTCCGACAAGGTAGGCAGTGCCACATGATACTTGATGGGCTCGGTGTGGACACCAGACACCATCTGGTAGCACATATCGCTTATCATAGTAGGCAGAGAGACCAAGTTTTTCCTGTTCATACGTCACCATACCCTGGTTGTGCAGACGGAGGCCTCGATTGGTGGCTCTGTCCACTACACCATGGAGGGCGCTGTAGAACCTCTGCCAGGAGATGTCGTTCTGCCGTTTAGACATTCCCTTGGTCGAGCATTTCACTTGCAAGTTTCTGCTGTTCCAGCAGTCTGTATTCTCCACGTAGTAGCACTTGGAGCAGAGAGCAATACCTTCGAACACGAGCTTGAACACTCCCGGAGTGCGGTTAGACCATTTGTCCCATGCTACCCAGTCCCGCTTGCAGGCCTCATACTACGTTCGCATCTCTGGGCATATCACCTCATCGAGGTTGGAGCCTGCTATGCAGATATAGGCAGAATCGGTGTCCATCTGCAGGTACTCGAAGCTGTCACGAGCTACGTAGCGGTCGAGGAAGTCATAGAACTCCAGCATTCGCAGCTTCGCCAGCTCGTATACTGCTATACCCACCTGGAAGGGCTGACGAATGGTGATTTAGCCTTATGGCTCTGCAATTCGTAGGAATCCCTGATCTCCTCTAGATCCTCGACCCATGCGCTCTGTCTACTGCTCGTTCATCCTTAGTGAAGCTCGTGTTGGTATGACGTTCTAATGCCCCGGTCAGCTTCCCATATGCACTGTTGCCGAGGAGTTTGAAGAGATCAGCCAACAAGGCTTTACTTTTGTCAACATCCCCGGTACGGCGTGCCTCAGCAACAGAGTCTACAAACCATTCAAAAGGTTTCTGTGAGGTGTAGTCTATAGTGCGATAGATAGCAGTAATCTCTAACCCGTGGGCAAGGTACCACTTGAGAGTTGGTGCATACAATACCCTCTTCTTACCAGAGAGTGCACCAACGAGCTTGCTAGTTGTAGACTTTTTTCGACCCGTTTTATCAAGGTATGCAAGCATCTCCGAAGGTATAGCCTCTTCTGGGGTCTCACGATTATAGAAGATGGGAGACTTCTCCTCGAACTTTGGCCATAACACTTTAGGTACCTCAATGTCGACCTCAGCAAATCCGAACCAACGATCCGCTAGCAGATCCTGCTTAAAGCATTCAATATCACTGCTTACATGCCCACCCCACCGTCGTAGTTTCTTTACCACAAGGCATTGCTTGGGCCATGGTTGACAAACACAGAGCATTTGCATCATAACCAAGGAGACGTTGACATACTCGCTTACCTTGCCGAATTCGGGTAACCCCAGACTCGTGATATCTCGTGAACACAATGCTCGGACCACCAATGACAGCGCCCTTTAACATCTCATAAGCTTCCTTGCCTGGAGAGTAAAGGCTAATATCTGGCTCATGTTCAGCAGTACCACGAAGTAAGTACTGAAGCGACACATCAGGAAGTGACACCGCATCCTTCAGAATGTCAATTCTGTGTAGAATTCTCGCATCTTCTCTAAGGCTTCAATGAACGGGCTAACATCCAAGTTGTAATATCGCAATCAGTCAGCAAACGTCTTCATCCCCAGATCTCTGAAAGTCTGCTTACAAGCTTTCCACTCTGGTAACTCAAGAAGGTAACCACCTTTGAGCTTGGACCAACACGCAGGATAATCAAGTAGTCCAGGATAGTCAAGCTTCTCAGGTGAGTCGAACCATTCATAAGGTAGCCAGCTCTTCTGTTGCGTGCAACCGTAGGCTTTGATCCATTTCTCATAAGAAACCCCTGGTCCAAGGTAGTTGATTACATAGAGAAACCTCAGTTCAGGTGTAATGAGGAACATTGTCTGGCTAGCCTTCTTGGCGACTTTCACCGTTCCTTTAGACGAAGTAGTAAGTTCATCCACTAAGTACTTCTTGATGAGGTTCAGGTCGTACCGCCCAGAGTTGAACCCGCGCACAGGCACCTGGTCACACCACTCATTGATAAGTCGCTGCTGTAGTTTTGGTAACTTGTCCAAGTCTGCGGGTAGATACTGTGACCGAACCCTTGCACAGATCGTGGTGGCTCGTAGTTGGATCTCCTGCATGAACTCTGAGATCAGCACTTTGGAGTTAGCATTGCAGAGGTGAGTTGGCGAGCTCGTGCTACCGTCTAAGGAGCAGCCGACTGACACCGAGATTGGTATGTGGGCACTCTCGATCATGAGACTCTCTGTAGGGTGGGTCTTGACCCCATCTAGAAGGGCTTCAAAGTCATAGACAATAAAGTGTGGGTATGGTACTGTCCGCACAGGGGTGTGGACGCTTGGACAGCGTTTTATACAGCACGGCCGTCTTGCGGTATCTTTGATCAGCATCCTCACTTCGCTGGTGTTGTGAACATCCATGCCAGTGACAGCCATGAAACTGGTATACTGTGTCGGTTGTCGGATCATAACCATCTACGGGAGACCCCTCGATCCAACGCTCACCACCGTGACCACACTTTGCATGGAGTATATGAATTCCACGGTTTCTCGACTCATATTCAATCCAACGAGTAGCCGCGGAACTGGCCGGTTGGTGTGGATAGAAGGCCTTCTCGTATGGGGACTGCGGTGCTACTACCTTCTCCCCAGGGCAATCGATGGTCATTTTTCCCCCTGTACAGCGGTCAGCATGGCGATGGAGACTACATGCTTGGGTGAACTGCTGTTGACAGTGCCCACAGCTGAAAGTCTGGGCCAGCTTGGGGATGTCCTTAATGAAGAAGGTGTGGTGGTCGTACACTCCTATTGTCATGATGGTCGGATAGTGTGCAGGTTTCCTGGTCAGATGCCAGCTACCCTCTTCAGTGACTCATAAACACGAATCTGTCTTCGCAAATAACTCTACATTGTCCAGCTGGTTTAAGGGCGTCTTTGGTACATCAGCCACAGGCCTGTTCAGGCCATAGAACTGTTTAACAAGCTCTCGTGCAGGAGCTGTACTTCTATCAGCTCTTGCACCCTGCTGGACTGCTAGACATCTCCAGAGGCACATGTTATCTTTGTAGGTATCGAGTGCCACCATTCCCTTCCTCCATCGGAGCCAGACCGGGAGGGGGCCTGTCCCTAGCAGAGGCTGGCGGTCGATGACAACCTTTAGCTCAACATTGATTGATCTGACGAAGGCCCACGCGGTATTGGGCCGATCGATAGTGTCTGGGTCGAGGCGGGCTTGCTCTCTGCCCTCCACCCAAGTCTGGGTCTCTCCTAGTGTATTCATCCAGGGACGTCCTGCAGTATTCTTGTGGAAGAGCATTACCCTACCATCCTCGATGTGGCGGATTCGATAGGTGTGGGTATACCGAAGGTAGAAGGCGTTCTGAACAGTCCGCAGCTTCTCCATGATCCGACCTGTAATGTCTCCTTCTAGCCCCCTGAAGAATGTCCAGCATATTGTTCGCCGTCCTCTCTCCTCTGTCTCCCTCTCACCGAGATGCTCGTTGAGAATCTGCTGACCTTCTCGCCTCATACTCCGGGCTAGGGTTTCAGATTTCGGTCCCCTCATTAATCGTCTTCTGATTCGGTCTAGAAGAGGTAGGCGTTCTTGTGGCTGGCTTGCCATCCGAGTTGCTACAGCTTTGGCCCGTAAGCCGACATTCGTCTCCTCACAACTTATGACTCCCACGGAGCAGCTGCGCTTTCGTGTGAGGGGTCCATGGATCCTCAGAGGTGAGCGCCGGAAACCTCCCTGTCTGTTTTGCTTGGGAGTCGCTTTAGCCACTCCTCGGCAAGGGTGGGGAGTCGCTTTCGCCACTTCTCGGCATTGGCGTGTGCAATCATCTGGAGCAGGTCGGCTTTGCAGGCCTTAGAACAGCCTCTAAGACCGAATTGCTTTGCCATCACTCGAATCTGTGTTACAGTAACCCTGATGCAAGGTCTATATATTAGATCTTAAACCTTTCTGAGTGGCGATCAGTATCTGTGAGTGGTGTATATGCCTATGGATGCCTGTCTCTAAATGGGCGTTCAGACTCTATTATGTGAGGCGATCAGTACCTGTGGGTGGTGTATATCCCTGTGGAGGCCTGTCTCTAAATGCATGGCATGACGCGTTTAAGTTCTTCCATAACTAAACTGAACTTTCTCCTGGCACAGACCTTCCTGTAGTTCATTCTGTTGGAATGTTTACGACCCCCGCATGCTTTACATAGTCCACAGTCTTATAAATACCTGCCCCGCATCCTCTGCATGGCTTCGACTCAACATTAAAAATTTCCCATTGCTTTAGTATGGGAGCGTTTGGCGGGAAAATTATCCAAGATGGCCACCAAACCGTTTATCTGCCAGTTTTGAAAATTGCAAATCTGAGCTCAGAATATTCTAAAACACATACAAAACCAATTTCGGCCTCAAAATCCATCAAATAAAAAAATCCAATATGGCCGCTAAACATGCTACCTTTTGATTGGCCCACGGCGGCCATGTTTTTTGACGGATCAACTTCTCGTGAACAAACTTTAATGGCCCTTAGGCCCTAATCATACCTGCCAAATTTTGGCCCGATCCCTTCAACGGTTCTGGAGAAGTCATTTATGCTACAATTAGGTCAACCAAGATGGCTGCCCAACCATTTGACCAATCAAGTTCCCTTGAACAAACTTGGTTCAGCTCTTGCCCTAGATCATATTTCATGAGATTTGCATCAATCCCTTAAGTGGTTTCAAAGAAGATTTTTAAAGACGTTTCCTAAAATCGGCCTAAATCCAAGATGGCCACCGATCGGGTTCCTTTGAACAAACTTGGATCCCTATGCCCCAAGGATGCTTCCTGCCAAATATAATTGAAATCGGCACAGTGGTTCTTGAGAAGAAGTCATTTAAAGGAAAAGTTGACGGACGACGGATGGATGGTCGCCACGGCGTAAGCTCACTTGGCCTTTCAGGCCAGGTGAGCTAAAAATGCGATATATCAAAGGGAAACCACTTTTTCCTCTTTCCTGCCGTATTGCAATAACCAATATTGTGGGCTACATTGTGTGTAATAATTGTAGTCTATGTAA
The DNA here is from genome assembly GCA_034401795.1 of Chaetoderma sp. LZ-2023a. Lineage (NCBI taxonomy): Eukaryota > Metazoa > Mollusca > Caudofoveata > Chaetodermatida > Chaetodermatidae > Chaetoderma > Chaetoderma sp. LZ-2023a. The sequence continues at coordinate 89,668,009 of CM067372.1, forward strand.
TATTTGTGAATTGCACGTGTATGATTCTTAAATGGTGAAATAAAACTCAAACTGACAAGTCATTGCACATGTATTATCGTAAATCAACACAAGATGACCCAAAACAACGTATAAAATAAAATAAGGTTAGATCCCTTCTTAAGTTGGATGACCAAATTAAAGCTCTTTTGTGATTGGAGGCATGCCATTGAACTTTATTTGGACTAGAAGGAGACCTCCCAAATAAAAACAGATTTTGCAACGTCGCAAATGTCAATATTGCAAATTAATCATAAATATATACAGAAGATAATGTTTTTAAAACAATTTTATCAATAAATTCATTATTACCTAATCTGTAAATGTATTCGGCAATATATTTACTGGCAAAATTTGTGTTCACTTGGGCGATTTTGTCCCGGCTGACTTGGTTACATTACATTCTACCGAGTATTAATCAATGTATTAATCAGCTATAGGACAAGTTTATGCCATCACTCTTGTAGCTACTCGAAGCTCCCCTCCTATTTGTGGATTGCGCATGTCTCTAACCGGGTACTACTACAATTAGCCTATTCGCGCTACTCCGGTAACAACCTAAACTCGTCCTATAGCCTAATAAACCACGTGATTTCTATTTTTTCGCGACGCCATTTTATGTCAAACTTTGGATTAATTTTGATGAAATAAAAAATGTTTATTTAAATATATGCAATATTTAGGCGGTCCCAATTAATAATTTCACTCCCGCGATGATGGATATAAGGTATACATCAAGCACAGGCATAAGTAAGATGGTAAGAATTTCTAGCGTGAAAAATTTTAAATGTTCTAATTTCATGTTATTTTTTGCATAATTCTTTTTTTAATTTTTTCTTGAAATATACCTAATAGAAGTCGCCACCCTTTCTCAGAGGTTTGGATTTAAAGAATTCACAGCCCTTGTCCTATTAGAAGCCGCGGTTACTAATGAGTGTTTTACGGGACCAATTTTCATTCGTCGGAAAAATGTTTTGCAATCTTTCTGAACTATGACTGCGTGTTATATACCTGTATAAGGCTTTTTTGGCTCATATTTTGTCAAACCATGGGTGGGGGATGGGGTCAAAAGGTTATAAAATTGGTAATGCAACTCCTCTGACATGGAATTCACCAAATTTAGTATGTCAGTTACCCATATCAATGTGGAGTTGGTGAGCGCATTTACATTTGGCCCCGTCCCAAGGGTGTGTGGGATGGGGTCAAAAGGTAATGAAATGGATTGTAATGCAACTACTCTGACACTATTGGACAAAATTCAACCAAAGCATGCTGCTTGAAACAATGTGTGTCCATGTTTGGACGTGTGCCAACGTTAGATGCACCATGATCAAGTGTCTTATTTCTACCCCTGAATAAATGTCCAAAGAGCCTTGCACACTTAGAAACTAAAAGCATGTATTGGATTTGATCTATATACTTTGAACCCTGAATTATCAGACTTCCAATCCGAGGTACCTGAGAGCACGAAGTCTGAAGCGTTCGAGACATCAATCCGCCTATCATACCCCCTGTGTTTTTCATGTGCTACCTCGCTGTGCAGCACAGCATTGAAATCTGTGCGGGGAAATTGAGGAATCCAGTTTTTCAGTCAAGCATATGATGTCATATAGTCAATTACGTGATGTGTACATGCTGATGTCATAATCAATTTCGTCAGGAATGACTCGATTTAGTCCATCTTAAATGCTTAATAATTCGTCAGGTTGTACGAATTGTATGTCTTTACTGTTTAATAAACATTCAGTTGGATATTTTGAAACTAACTTGACTGGGCGCTTTTGCTGCCATGGGCCGACATCAAGTCAAATTAGTTTCAAAATATTCAACATCTTACCTGTATAGTTTTCTGATAATTGAGATTCAGAGAATACATGGATCGATTGATCCCCCCACAGGAAAAGTGTGGTGGAGTTCGGCTAGAGATGGGCGGGGAATAGCTAAAACTGGATTCCTCCATTCTCAGGAGTCAAAATGTTCACTCTTCCACTCGCTTTTTACGACCTCAAACTGCTATGGATGACTTCAATTTTAGGTGAGGTCATCCATGGATGAATTCAAATCCTGGAAATTTGCATTGCTTATTATGAAAGGATGCCAGTTAAATGTGAGTTCATTGCCATGGATGACATTCAAACATTTTGACTCCCGTCCATTCCAGCAAAGAACAAACACCCGTGTCAATACTGGGTATGAAGCTATATGGTTGCCTAGACAATAGGGGTTAAAGGGATATTCCACTGGGGGATTTTATGCATCTGGCGTAAAGTACTAATTCTCTGCATTAATTTGAGACCAAGAGCACAATTTTATGCCAGCAAATAAAAAAGATATCCTCAATTTAAATTGCTAAAGTAACCAGTAGAGAGAGGCGCCATTTTGGACAAGCGGCTGACGTCATCGACACACCTACTCTCTTTGTCCATTCGAGGATAGCCATAAACAGGGGAGGTAAATCTAGCATCTCGTGGATAATTAGCGTACTGCCTAAACAACTGACACTTTGCCACAGTGTTTGGAGGAAATTAAAGTGCAATTAGTGTCCCGATGATCGCGCCAGTCATTGCAGTGCTAAATTGTCAAAAAGTGTCTTCTCGGTCGGCAAATGGGCATATTCTATTTTTTTCAAAACATTGAAGGGTTATGCCAGGAGCATGTTTGCAATCAACCAGTTATAACAAATTCTTGAAAGCATAAAAATATGTTAGTTAAATAAATGTTGAAAGTCGTTTCTCTGAAAGCTGTTGCTGCCTATTGCAACTTCTGCTTCTAGTCAACTTCCAGTTTCAAAATATTCAACAGGCAGTAAATATGGGTAAACATTTAAAAATTTGGGATCAATTAGTTAACTCTTTCAAGGACAGAAAAGTAGAAAACTTAAAATTTACCCTGCATATTGTGTGAAACTAATTAGTTTGGAAGCAATGCAACATAATTCCAGGCAAATTTAATTCAGAATATCAAGCACTCTGAATAGTTATTTTTAAACATTGTAAATGATTAATAACGCTGGATTTCAATAGTGTGAACTACTAAATTACTAATTATGTCTAGTGTGCACTTGTCATTATTTAATAGCTGTCACCTACTATCGTCTATGAAGTAAACCGCTAAGCGATTGTTTATAATTGCCCGACCGGACAATCAGCGACATCATTTCATTTTGGTTGGCAAATTCCATTTTACAATTGATGCAAGCAAATACTGCCGTTAATTGTCGAGCTTGATTCTGTTATATTAAAATTAAGTACCGTGCCTTTTGTTTTGAAATGCATGACACATTATTTTAAAATTATACAGACTATATGTTCTAAACTTGTGTCTTCAAAATTTAAATGTGGAAGATTTCCATCAAGTGCCGATGTTATGAAGCCATCTTTCAGTTAGCCCCTTTTTATGCGGATGCTTCTGTGGATCCGGTATCTGAAAATGTGAATTGCCGTACCCGTTCTATGATCGTTTCTACTACTGCAAGCCCATGCTTGACATGCGGATATGTTCCGATTTAACCATCTCATGCCAGCACTGGCGCCTGCAATCGTCAAGTTGAGGACGCAGGCCAAGAGAGGACTATTTTTGAGAATTTACAATTAAAGCGACTCTCTCAGTAACCGAACCAGCCATTCCAGTGGTAAATTTTCAAAAATAGTTTTCGCTTGGCCTGCAAATGGACATACAATACGGAAATATTCTGATTTTCCTGACTGAATTTGGTCATTAAATGGTTAATTAATATTCGGCCTTCATAACGCGAAGTAAACATGTACATCTAAAGCACTGGCGATATTTTGCTGGTGTGTCGTTGACATCATAATCTCGTGGTTTCTCGCTCTCGTTACGAGAAAATGGATGCGCCTGAGGAGTCACGTTTTCGACTGTTTTGGGCATAGTCATATTATTATTTCTCGGCAATGGAACAATGTATTTCTTTTTTTTTTGCAGCAACTATTTCAGATTATAGTATATTTTTAGTTGACTTATTCCAGATTTTCACTGGAATTTCCCTTTAAGATCAAAGAAGTTAAGTTTTAGATGTTTTATCACTGTAGCACGATCTCACACCTCTGCATAATCCTCCAACCCTCTATTCAAACAGTCTGCTTGGGAAGTGGAGCTTGTCAATAAAATAATCAAAACACATCTGGATGTTAGATAATTGAAAGATTCTAACTACTTCTCAATCAACTGTTTTCTTTCTGAATTTCAAGAAACCAGATTTCATATTTTACTGAAGCCCGTCGAATATGTTTGACCACTTTGACCGTGGGTTATTGCTACTTTAGGAAATATTGACTCTCAAATTGGATGACAAGAACAAAATAATCAGTGCTTGATTTAATAGTTTGTTTTGACAACTGATAATATTTTTAAGTTCCTAATTTCTAACTGATTGCCACAATTCACACACTGCTAAGATCAGCTCAGAATTTGTAACTATCCATGTAGCATAACCACTACATTCTATAAATTTAGATAATTTAAGAGCAAATGATTGATGACTTACTTAGCTCACATTTAGCTCACTTAACCCTTTAAGCCCTAAATTTGTTCAAGAAAATTTCAATTTTCTCATAGAAAATGTTCTTTTGCAGACCAAGACAATTTTTGAAAATTTACCACTAGAATGACTGGCTCGATAACCAAGCCCCAGTCTATCCAGTGGTGAATTTGCAAAAATTTCTTCTTTTGGTCTGCAGATTGACATTTCTCAAGACTACTACCGAAGACATTTTTGGCTGGTTTGAGTGTTAAAGGGTTATAGTGTGTGTGTCTTAACTATTCAGAATGAACTAGATCCAAAACATACTGGAATTGATCCAAACTGCATAGTGTGTGTAACTAACTTTACCCGATAATTGAGAGGAAACTACTAGAATCAATGTCGCTAGCAAAATCATGTGGCAATTCTATTGGAATAAAGAAGTAGTTTAAGTGACAAGTTAATGCTGGAATCTATAACATCGGATGGGGAACAGAGGGCGGGGGACAGCCTACTGGCTAAGGGTCTTTAACCTTGTCTGGTGGCTAGAAACTCCATGGTGTGGAGATTATATATCCTGTATGCTTCCTTTTTCATCTCCTGATTGGAGCGTTTATGTTTGTGCATGGATCCCCTGATTGGAGTGTTTATGTTTGTGCATGGATCCCCTCTTAGAACCTGGGTAATGCAGTAAGAAGCTCTGTCCTATGATTAGGTAGTGCTGTATTTCTCTTGAATCCTCAGTTTGAAGTCTTTTGTTTCCCCTGGGGAAGGGGAGGCGAGGTACCTATCGGACCCCTTCTCATGCTACTTCTATGAGAACAATTAGCTTTGAAATGGAGCACAGGAATATCTCTGGTTGGAGAGTGTCTGTATTGGCTCCTACCACATTTTGCTGATTAATTTAAACTGGTAAAACGTGATAAGCCACAAGTTAACACTAGTTTGAAATAAAAATATAACAATTTAAGAAAACTTGTAATATTTTTAAATACAAGAGGCACAAGGAGCATGTATCGCTCACCCGGAATTATTGGCCACCGGCACAAATGAACAAAACAAGATGATAACTAGAAAAATTTACCAATCAAATTTCTGTGAAGAAGGTTTAGCCAAGTTTTATTCAAATTGTCCCAGTGGTTAATAAGTAGTCTTTTTATGATTTTCTCGGAAATTTGCAGAAAATACAAGATGTTCGCAAAAATTGCTAAATGGCAGACATGTTTTTTTTAAATATCAACTTTCCATGGACAAATTAATTTCAATGGCGTTTCGGCCCTAATCAATATCTGCCACATTTTGGAGTGATCCATTCAGCGGTTCTGGAGTAGTTTTCACGAAAACTAGGTCATCCAAGATGGCCGCCGAACCATTTGGCAAATCAAGTTCCCTCAAAAAAACTTGGTTCAGCTCTTGCCATAGATCATATTTCAATGAGGTTTGTATCAATCCCCAAGCGGTTTCGGAGAAGATTTTCAAAGATGTTTCTAAAGTTTAGCCAAAATCCAAGATGGCCATTGGCAAAATTGGCCGATCATCTTCCTTTGAACAAACTCGTATCCCTATGCCCTAAGGATGCTTTCTGTCAAATATATTTGAAATCGGCCCAATGGTTCTCGAGAAAAATACATTTTAAATTTCCTATTGCTTTAGTATGGGAGTTTTTGGTGAAAAAAATGATCCAAGATGGCCGCCAAACCATTTATCCGACCATTTCGAAAATGGCAAATTTTATATCAGAATACCTAAAAACCAACATAAAACCAATTTCGGCTCTAAAATCCATCAAATAAAAAATTCCAATATGGCCACCAAACACACTACATTTTGATTGGTCCATCATGGCAACCATATTGTTTTACTTGTCAACTTCCCTTGACCAAACTTTAATGCCCCTTAGTCACCTTACTCCCTAATTATATCTCCCAAATTTCGGCCCGATCTCTTCAGCCATTCTAAATAAGTTGTTTTCGCAAAAACTAGGTCATCCAAGATTTGGTCAATCAAGTTCTCTTGAACAAACTTGGCTTACCTCTTGACCTAGATGATATTTCATGAGTTTTGAATCGATTCCCCAAGCGGTTTCTGAGACGATCTTAAAAGGCAGTTCCCCAAAAAATCAGCCAAAATCCAAGATGGCCATTGGCCAAATTGGCAGATCGGCTTAGTTTGAACAAACTTGGATCTCTATGTCCGAAGGATGCTTCCTGCCAAATATCATTGAAATCGGCCCAGTGGTTCTTAAAGAAGTCGCTTAAAGAAAAAGTTGACGGACGGTCACCATGGCATAAGCTCACTTGACCAGCAATGGCCAGGTGGGCTAAAAATCGGCCAAAACCGAAGTTGGCTGTAGGCCAAATTGGTCGAGCGGCTTCGTCTGAACAAACTTGAATCTCTATGCCTTACGGATACGTTCTGCTAGATATACTTGAAATCGGCCCAGTGGTTCTCGAGAGGAAGACATTAAAAATTTCCCATTGCTTTAGCACGGGAGCTTTTGTCCACGATGGCCGCCAAACCGTTTATTCGACAGTTTCGAAAGTGGAAAATTTGAAAATAGAATACCTTAAAAACTATATAAATCCAATTTCTGCTTCAAAATCCATCAAATAAAAAAAAATTAAAAATGGCAAGCAAACAAAACAACATTTTGATTGGCCCACAACGATCATGTTTTTTTATGCATCAACTTCCCTTGAACTAACTTTCATGGCCCTTAGTCCCTAATCACAGGGACTAAATTTTGCCCTGATCCATTTATAGGTTCTGTACAGGGTTTGTACACCTTTCAGTATTTGAAATTCCATGACTTTTCCATGACTAAAATTAAGAAATTCCATGACCTCCAAGAATCAATAGCTATGTCAAAGACAGTCAAATTTGTTTCAAAATGTTCAACAGCATATAGTGAATCATATGGAATTCACTTTATCTAGGGAAAAGGGTCAAATGTGAGAATATCCGGTACATTTTTAATAAAATCTGAGGTTCTCACATAAAAAATTGCTGAATAAAAATTCTGAATGGAAGTTCTAGAGCCTATGATCATACATGTAGTATCCTTTCAGCCTAACATGGTTGAAATCGGTCAAAATGGTAAGAAGCAATATGGCCATTTCTAGTAAAGATTTTGACCCCAAAGATTGTCTATTAACCCTTTAACACTCATATCAGCCAAAGCCGGCTTCTGTCACGCGTGGTCTTGAGAGATGTCCATTTGCAGACCAAGAGAAGACTATTGTTGAACATTTTTTATAAAATAGTCTTCACTTGGTCTGCAAATTGACAATTTTTTTTTAATTAAAAAAAATTTGAACAAATTTAAGGCTTAGAGACGAGGCTTCTATTTGGACAAGGTGCTCAAGAACAAATTTAAATCCAATCCCTAAAATTGTTACTTTCGCAAATATGTTGTGCACTAATAGATAGCACGCATGGGAAAATTTGACAAAATATGAGCCAAAAAAGCCGTATACATGTATATAACACGCAATCAGAGTTTAGAAATATTGCAAAACATATTTTTAAGACGAACGAAAATTGGTAACTTTACCGCTAGATTCAAAATAATATTAATCCTTTATCGGCTAAATATCTTGTTATTCTTTTAATATTACCAAGTTTATTTCATACTTTAACCGTAATAGAACGCATAAAACCATCTTTGAGCAAGAAATACGTTCAATATACAGGGGTATCTCCATACACTAGCGAGACCGAGATATCATCGCCATCTAATTATCATAATGTAACCAATTCGGCCGGGATGAAATCGCCCAAATGAACAAAAATCTTGCCACTAAATATACTGCCGAATGCATACGCTGAGTAGGAAATAGTGAATTTATTGCTCAAATTGTTTTAAAAACATTCTCTTCTGTACATATTTATTATTAATTTGGGATATTCGCATTCGCGGCGTTACAAAACCCGTTTTTATTTGGGAGGCCTCCTTCCAGTCCAGATATAGTTTCAGTGGAATGTCTCCAATCACAAGAGTTTAATATGGCCTACCAACATAAGAAGGGATTTAACCTCATTTTATTTCTTACGTTGTTTTGGGTCATTTTATTTTGGTTGGACATATGACTTTGATAATGAATGAAATCATGTGATCGCCGCGATAAAGATATGGAAATGTGTATTTCCGAGCTTTATTTCCCCATTTCACATTTGTATGCCATCAGATTTTATTTTTATTTAGGGAGATTATCATTTTCCATGACTTTTCCATGACTTTTATCAAATTGACAAATTTCCATGACTTTTCCAGGCCTGGAATTTAGATTTTCAAATTCCATGACTTTCCAGGATTTCCATGACCCGTGCGAACCCTGTCTGTATAAGTCCTTTTCGCGACAACTAGCTATTTATACATACTTACTAGGAAGATATGCGGTATTGGGATAGGTGGATGGAAACATCTAACACACCGAGCAATTGATCAATAAATGTGAAAATTGTTGAAAACGTCTGTGGTATCCAAAATTCCAAATTCAGAAACCCCATATCTGAATTCGGAAAATATCATAACAGAGTTTCTGAAAGCAGAAACATTTCCGAATTTTGAGTTTCCCTAACCGCTATGTTAATTCTGTCAGTATTAAAGTCATGATCAAGCAGCAAATCTTTGGATCAAATACACATAAACATGCTGCTGTTGATAGTGATAGAGCCTAGAACTATTGCATAATTAGTTTTGGGGGGTGGGGTGAGTGTGGGCGTTTCCGTAATTAATTGCCATGTATGATGGTTGGTAATGTTATGCATCGCATGCTTGTAATTACTAGTGATACTAATACTGAACAGTAGCCAGACATGTATTGCTACGTCTATGAATACGCTTTGTACAGACAGAGCTGCGGGCCTACGTCTATGACTAGATACTATACTACACGAGCTGTCAAACGCATACACGCATCTATAGAACGTATACAAATACACATGCAGTCAGCATGACAAGTTAACGGAATCACAGTACGAAGATACTAATTACGTGATACTGGATTTACTTACCACATAAAATCTTTACAATGACTGCAGAATGTTGGCTGTTTAAAAAACCTAGCAAGAAACTTGTGATCTTTCACAACATGAACATTTTTCTGCCGCAATGCTCCCCTACGCTGCACGCCTTTCCCTACTCGGTTATCCGCGTCAGCCATTTTCAGAAAGCTGAGCTCACTTTGCGTTAGGCTGGTTTCCGGGCCGTAGTACTGTCCCGAGCCGTCCGCACTGAAGCCGCTACAGAATTGTTCTGCTGCGTTCAGTTGGTAAATGTAGCCACTACGCAAAGACATGGTGCGATGTTTCTTCATCATTTACGGGGTCGGGCGGTTATTTATATTTATTGGATGGCACACAGCGAGCTTGCCACTATTACAAATTGTAATTCAGTGTCGCTATCTTATGTAACCAATAACAATAATGCACACACGTTCAAAACTTACAATTAAAACTAATTAGCCTAATGTACATTAAATAAATAATTTTTAATTATGTATTGTTACAAAGAAATATAGATTGATCTTTCTAATATCAACCGTTATCAACTTACTACTATCACAGGCTAATTTGCATAGTTGACCACCTACTACTAGCCTACATGTCTTCTATCCTTTGAAATGGCGTTACAAATTACAAACGACAAGTCGGACTAACAGAAATGCATATAGTTCTAAACCAGTAAATCAGATGTTTGGATAACGCAAACAGTTCCGATTAAACAACTGTATCTACTAAGCCTACATGTAGGATATCGACCAATCTCGATATTCATTATCAGCAGCAGCATCAACAGGTTTTTTTGTACAAATATGGTAGGCCTTATATACACACGAGTGCCCATGGATGTTGGGTGTGGTCGAATAGATTATTAAACAGGAATTCCTATATTATTAAATATGCAAACATAATATATGATAATGATCAAACAATAGAAGAGGCGGTGGAAGCAGTTTGTGATTGGGCTGACCACAAGCCAAATCAGAAGATATAGGTCCGGGTGTTGACCCCTGGAAAATTTTGAAATCTACACGTTCGCAAATGACTTCTCCATCATTTCTGGAGGTAAATATGAGCATTCAATTAGATTCTAACCTTTTTTTTTTCATCCATTTTTCCACAAAAAGACTACATGACATTACTCAGAAAAACATCATTTCTCAAAATAATATTGGTGATAATCACTGTATTTATCTACCTATTTAACATTACAATTTTTTGGCTATTAATCAGATGGTCGCGTTTCTTCATAGGCATCCCCTGGCACTGCTCCGATCAAAATGAATAGGCTAAAAAGGTAACATTCTCAAATGCTATTTAGGCCTACTTCCAGATTTTTAAGAACATATATGAATTGAAGTTGGCGTTGCCGATATCATTAAATATGCAAACATAATAACGCTAAGATATTGTTTGAACCATTTCAACATAACTGAGTCGAAAAAAAGACAAAGGGAATTCTTTATGATACAGTAAATATGCTGGAAAATAATTTGAAATTAATTTAACTAGATGCTGTATCAGAGGCGTATTAAGCCCATATATGGTACGTGTGTGCGGGGGTGGGGGGTGGGGTGGGGTGAAATATATTACGGCGCGTGCGTGTCTGCGTGCGTGTCTGCGTGCATGCGCGCGTGTGTGTGTGTGTGGGGGGGGGGGGTTTGGGGGGGGGGCTTATACTGTATATATGTATAAGCTGTATATATTAGCGAATCGGACATTCTAGGAGCTCTCCACGGGTAATCACTCACTCACTCACTCACTCACTCACTCGCTCGCCCGTCCGCCCGCCCGCTCACCCGCCCGCTCGCTCACTCACTCACTCTGATTGCAGAGTTCAAGAGGCCAGGGTGCAGGAGAGGGGTGAAAAGGTACAATTTTAACCTGCGGAAATTGATTGTAGCGCATCTCCTCCGAAACCATTGGACGGAATTAAACCAAATTTGGTATGTTGGTTACCCATATCAATGTGGAGTGGATGAGAATATTTCCATTTGGCCCCGCCCCCATGGTGTGTGGGATCGGGGTCAAAAGGTCATGAAATTGATTGTAATGCATCTCCTCTGACACTTTTGGATGAATGAGTCACGCATTAAGGTGAGTCAGTCAGTATTTGCTCGATTTAGAGGTAACATCATGATGGATGTACTGCTCGCATGCTCACCGACAATGTCACAAATTTAAATGGTGCGGAATTACCAGGACCGCCCCAACATGAGTTCTCACCGATCAGCGAGGGGAAATTCCACGATGCCTCGCGGGCAGGAACTCAGTACATCACCTTATCGGATCTCCACGATAGGCTACCACCATCTACGCCGGACCGCGGACGACCGCATCAAAGACCCCTATGGGGCAACCACCACCTTCACGACCATTAAGTTCACCTACGTCATCAATGGGTGATGACTGGCTGGATGCTCATGTACCATATCCCGTATCACCCCCTTATCGCGCATCATCTCCTTATTCTCCATCAGGACCACATTACGAACCAGGGGATATGGCTACACCATTCCAGCTATACATCAGACGATGTACACATGATCATCATTCACCTCAGTCACCTGCACCACATTCGTATGAGGAATACGTCTCACAGCATCAGGAACGTCCGCATCGTCTACGCAACACGCCCCCACCAGTCTATAGAACTACACCTGTCTTTGGCCCCACATCAGAGTGGTATTTGGCAGAACCAATGTACCATGCAACCGATTATCACCGAGAATCGCCTTCACAAATGCGTCAGCATCATCAGGGACATCGACGAGCAACATCACCACCACCACCACCACCACCACCACCACCACCACCACCACCACCACCACCACCACCACCACCACCACCACCACCACCACCACTTACACGCTGACCAACATCCGCATTCTCACCAGTTTCGCCAGCACCACCACTGGGTTTCGCGCCAATGACTTCTCCACAAGGACATGGCAGGATCATTCTCTCCCCCCCCCCCCCTACCGAGTTTAGCAGGGAGACTGATTGGGCTAATTATAAAGTTCAATTCAAAATCATAAGTAGGACAAACCGGTGGAGTATTCAATAGATGGGAGAGCATTTAGCCGCAAAGTTGTCTGAAAACGTTCTACAAGTTCTGGCAGACTTAGGCACAGACAACACACCATCCTACACAGAACTGGAGAATGCATTGTCGGAAAGATTCGGCAACACCGCCCTCGGAGAAACACGTCGGCTTCTACTAAAGAATCTACGTCGCCGCTAGGAGGAACCATTGCCGGAATTAGCGAGTCACATCCGTCATCTTGTCACCCGCACATACCCCAGCACAAATATCGAAGGCGTAACACATCTACATCTCGACACTTTCATAGACGGGTTAGGGCTAGAGCCCGACCTAAAAGAAAAACTGTTTCTCACGGAGCATGGCAGCCTATAACAACTCATGGCTACCACTGTCCGAATTGAGAACTTCTTGGAGTGGGAGAAAAATAATCGCCACCATCTACATCCAATTAATGAGGTAAACGATGTTAATGTTGCAACTACAACTGAATCAAAACCTACATCCGCAAATGCCACTAATAATGAACAACACGTGCAATCAGAGAACCCTGGTCAAAATCACACATCTAGAGGGAGAGGCCACAAAAACGCCCAAGGATGTGGGAACCAGCACAACAATAGCAATAGACAAAACATGCACGAAAGTTTGGAAGAGATAACTAAACAGATCTCAGCACTCACCAATCTCGTGACAAGACTCAGCACCACAGTCACAACACAATCCACCACTAGACCGCAATCAACCACAGCATCAGCACCGCCACCAAACATGTGCTTCGGATGTGGTCAGCCAGGCCATTGGAGGGAACAGTGTCTAAACCGACCTCCATCTACAACCCCAACCACTGACCAACAAACCCCCCAGCCCAGCCAGAGAATCCATCAAACTGGCACGGGCACCGATTACCGAGTTGCTTCAGTGCCCACCCCTACAACCCGGCTCAACTGCGGCCTCTGAATGACAGGCGGCCACACCTACTCATCAACATATTCCTACAACATCATACACTCACCCGCACCCAGCTTCTTCTATGACGGTGCCTACGATGTACACTGCATCCGTAGTAATGCCATCTTCCCCCTATGGAAAATGTGACCCAACACTTACCGCATCTACACAACCTTCTTTCTAATGTAAGACGGCAGTGGTAGGTTGTAGCACCTCCGCTGAAACAACGTTTTTGCAAGCACCACATCCCACCACCAAAGCACATAACACCTGGTGTCCTTTGGTGGTTTGCAACTCACAGCCTCTTACAGCCACATCACCAACATGCACCATCAACAGTGATTCCGAGGAAAGCACCCGTTCAACATCATGGATCCGCAAGAAGAAACATCGTATAAAGAAAAGAAACGTCCCACAACGCTGTTGCTTCTGTGCATCAACTGATGATCCCATGATATGGGGTAAAAAGTGGCTAACACAGTTAGCCCTTATCCGAGAACGTGAAAATCCTATCCGCACTGCAGTTTACACCAACACAGCTTACACAGAATCAGCAACAACAACACCACCACCACTGCTACCCCCGACCCAATCGTCGCCCAAGCAATCACAGCAGCAGCAATGACGAGTCAGCCCTTTCCCTACTCAGCCACCAACTGCACTCACGGAAGCTATCCAGAAACAAGCCGACTACATACAGAATGATACCGCACCACCATCACTTATGCAAATGATATCACTGGAGACTCTTCCGCAGGCTCACCATAAAGTGATATACAAGTGTGCCTGTCTGTTTAGCGGAATTTCCACCAGTGCCACTGCGGACACGGGAGCTTCGATCACCATTTTTAACAAGCGCTTATATGAGAGCATCCCGCCTCATAAGAAGCCACGCCTTAGGCCTACAAACATCTCTTTACAAACAGGGATGGGAGCAGATGTACCCATGGCTGGCGTAGTAAACCTCGTAATACAGATGGAGAAGATGCAATTCATACAGCGAGTTGTTATGGCCTCCATCCAAAACGATGCGCTGCTTGGTTCTGATTTCCTCAGTGCCAGCGAAGCCTTCATACATTGTAAACAACAGGAACTAGACATACACGGCCGACGGATACCCCTTGGACTGGAATCGTCATTATATGATACGTGTGCGGTGATATTAGCGACAACCGCCACAGTTGAGCCCAGACAGGAAAGGATCTTGTGGGCCACTGCACCACAATTAGGAAACAACACTCACACAGCCATGCTGTAACCCAACCCTGAATACATACTCGTCTCACAATGAGCCAGTTCCCGCATCATCGTGGACACCACCAACAAGGAACATATTCCATTCCGCATATTTAATGGCACTGCGGACCAAATAACACTCAAACCAGGAGTCCGTTGTGGCCATTTGGTGGATGTGATATCACTGGAAACAGCCCCAACCACAAACACCACAACAACATCTAATGATTTGCCCGAACACTTACATGACTTATATTTGTGTGCCACAGTTGGATTGATGCAATCCCAAAAATCACAAATACGGAAATTACTTCACAAATATTGTGATAGTTTCTCATCAGGACACATGGACCGCGGAGAAACTCATCTGGTACGACACTCCATTGACACCGGAAACAACTGACCCATACGTCAACCCATTAGACGTCTCCCAATTCATAAGGAGGTGGAGGCACACCAGCAGGTGGAGGACAGGTTGTGGACCAGAATAATTGAGCCATCAGCATCCCCTGGTCCAGTCCCATTGTACTAGCAGGTAAAAAGGATGGATCTTTGCGGTTTTGTATAGACTACCGCTGCCTTAATGATCTTAGCGTCAAAGACGCTTATCCATTACCACAGATAAATCAGGCCTTAGATTCCTTGTCTGAAGCCAAATGGTTTTGTACCCTTGATTAATCTAGCGGGTACTGGCAGGTAGCCATGGATGAGGCTGACATGGAGAAGACCGCATTCGTAGGCCGAGACAGTCTTTTTCAGTTCTGCAAGATGCCCTATGGCTTGTGCAACGCTCCTGGAACTTTCAAACGTCTCATTGAGCAGGTATTAACTATCCTGCAATGGGAAATCTGTCTGTGTTACATTGACGACGTAAGCGTCTTTGGTCCAACTTTTGAGCAAACTCTTTCCAATTTAGACACTGTGCTGTCAAGATTCTGCATGGCTAACTTGAAGCTCAAACCAAAGAAATGTCATCTCTTCAGACAGAGCGTCGAGTTCCTAGGACACATCATATCCGGTGATGGAGTGGCCACCCAACAATAAAAAACAAGAGCCGTGGCAGAGTGGCAGACCCCTTGAGTCTGTCACAGAAACTAGGAGCTTCCTTGGTCTCTGTCAATATTATCGCTGATACTGATACATCTGTCATTTCAGTGAGATTGCATCACCTCGCTTCAAGATCACTGAAAAGGATCCACCCTTCGAGTGGACGAGTGAGTGTGAAGGATCCTTCAGGGCATTGAAGGAACTCTTGACGACCGCTCATATTCTTGCTCATCCTAACTCTAACCTCGATTTCATCCTGGACACTGATGCGTCAGGTTACACTATTGGCGCAGTTCTATCCCAGGTCATGGAGTATGGAATGGAGCAGGTATTGTGTTATGGTTCGTGTACTCTGAATAAAACAGAGAAACGTTACGTGACCACCAAGCGAGAATTACTGGCTGCGGTCTACTTTGTCAAGCCTTATAAACACTTTCTCTATGGTCGCCGATTTACTCTCCATATGGAACATGCTTCCCTACCCTTAAAAATCCAGAGGGCCAGGTAGCGAGGTGGCAGGAGTCCCTACAGGCTTTTAACTTCAACGTGGTTCATAGACTCAGCAAACTGCATGGAAATGCCGATGCCTTTAGCAGAATCAGGCTCAAGGATGAACGCATACAACACAGCCATCTCCGGTGTTCCCCGAATTGTGGTGCGCAGAGTGGAACATGGAGAAAGTCACTCACGAATAAGAAACAGATGTGCAGACACGGAATATATATGCGTGGATCCAGGAGGGGGTACGTCCTCCCTGGGAGTCTGTTACACCATCATCCGCATCAGCCAAGTACTACTATCAGCAGTTCGAGGAATGCCACATACAGCAAGGTGTTCTCTATATTAATAACCACCTGGTGATTCCGTTATCGTGAAACAATATTACAACAATTACATGATAACGCTGGACATCTAGCTGTTGAGCGGACATTAACCCAGATAAAACAGAGATTCCACTGGATCAGGATACGCGTGTGTCCCATGTCAAAGACGCACTGTTGGCCAGCACCATTCCGCACCTCTTCAGATTAAGATAGTTGTGGGAGTGAGTGGCTATTGATGTGCTCGGTCCCTTGAATATGGTGGATGATGGAAACAAATACATTCTCGTATTACAAGATTATTTTACAAAGTGGGTGGAAGCATTCGCTCTGCCAGACAAAGAGGCATCCACAATAGCGGAGGTCTTGGCAAGCAATGTGTTCTGCCGGTTTGGAATGCCCTATGAGCTGCACTCCGATCAAGGAAGTAATTTTGAGAGCCGGCTGATCTCGGAGCTCTGCAAATTGTTCCATATCGTCAAAACAAGGATGACTCCATATCAGCCCCGTAGTGATAGAATGGTGGAGAGGTTCAACTGAACCCTTGCGGAGATGCTCACCAAGGAAACATGCCTTGATTGTCGTGCCTGTGATCTATGACTCCCATATGTACTCATGGCATACCACACTTCTATACATTCCAGCACGGGTTATACCCCTGCTCGGTTAATGTTAGGCCGTGAATTAGCCTTACCCCTGGATCTGGCCATGCCCAGGATTCCAGGAGAGAAAAATTCACCATCTCTCTATGTAGAGCTCATGCGGCAGCGGATAGAACAGACCCATGAGCTAGTGAGAGCTACTTTATCCACTGCACACCGGCGTCAGAAAACATGGCATGACCGGCGGGTGCATGGAGATCCATATGAATCAGGAAAAATGGTTTTGGTACACGATTCGCGATGATTTGCAAATGTACTGAGTAAACTGAGTTACCAGTGGAAAGGCCCCTATGTGGTAGTAGGTAAAACATTGCATGCGACCTACTGTATCTGCACTTTGGATGGCCAGACCTCAGTCATCCACTTCGATCGGCTTAAACCTTGTGTCAGTGATGACCCTGTACCAGAGCTCAGATTGGGCATTTTACGTGACACCGGTACCCAGACGGACAACTCTACGGAGACGAGTATTCCCGACGTTAGTCCAGAGCACTGCAGTGCCAGTTCGACCCTTCTCCTACCAAGCCACGAGTCCAATGAACAAGCAACTAACATTGAGGACGATGCCAAGATATGTACTCGCCCTCTCCTTCCACAGAGCGGTTCTACAAGGTCTGGGAAGTCCTATCTGAAGACTTTCTCGTTTGTGTTGTCCATGGGGAAGGACGGAAAAGTTGTTGACCTCTTCCCATTCGCACCCACATTATGCTATAAACCCCATTATAGAGTTACCACAAGCAGAAGCTGAGGCCGCCCCGGACCATGCTTTTTGGGGGGGGGGGGTGGAACATGTACTGAATAGCATGGAAGTGAAGAGTCCGGGTGAGGCCTTCGCTCATTTCAGAGAACAGCAAAACCACACAACTCAGTGTACCCGACCACGTCCCAAAATCATGCAACTGCACCCCACCCAAGGTGCTCCCAGACCCTCTGCACCACGACTGCCACATCTCCAGCGCGCGTCTCTCATCTATGCACCAAGTTCGGACATCACACGTCCTGTCCATTTCACACTGCACTCGTCGTCTGTAGACTGTCCATCTTCAGATATGAGAGAGTTCGCTGTTACAGAGGAGGTGACATCCCGCACCGCAGCAACCCCCCCCCCCCCCCACCACCACCCCTGCAGGCAGTGGGCAGGGAAGCAGCCTGTTCAGCAGACTCTCAGCTCAAATTTTCCCAGTACTTAAAATCCATGACATAGTAACCAACCATCATGTAAGGGGAGATTACCACTCCCCCCTTCCAAGGACAACCCTTACCAAAACCACCCACCAACGCCCCTATGAGCAGTCAGGACATTACACCAGACACAGAAACCCAGATGCATACAGAACACACTTGCCCGCAAGGCTGGATACGTCAATTCAATTGCATGAATACTACATACATATCCGGTTATAGAGAGGCTATAATGGAGACAATCAACAGCAGCAACAACAAGATATAGCAAGCATTTAACATTTTAAATCAAAAAAGTTAGAGGCACGATTTTCCGCAACATTCCTCTTGCACCGATGCGGGAAGTATATAACTTTCCGTGATCCCGACTTTTCCGCAACCGCAACAGACTTGGCATTCACCAGTGTGGAAACCTGGATATGCCCAATCCACAATACACCAGTGTCACACAGCAGCCTGGACTTCCCTACAACAGTACACTACCGCTATCAACACCAGTCAACATTTTCAGCCATCACCTTCTTATCCGGTTTACGGAAAACTGATCATACAGAAAGGAGCACACTGCAGCCATCTACAGTATGCGCTACGGGGGAATTCCCCCTCCCCCCTTCCCCCTCCCCCTTCCCCCTTCCCCCCCCCCCCTTCCCCCCACCCCCAGAACCATCATACGGAAATAGCTAAAAACATAATACTTCATTCACACGGAATAACAGGCAATATTATTAAGAGAGCAAGATACCTGCAGACTTTCACCTGTCATGAGTAGGAATTTGCTACTGAAAGGTTGAATTCGATAATGGATTGATTGAGGTTACGACAGCAACCTTCTTCGTCATCCACGCTCTAAAGTAACTCTGTCCCACCTATGGGCTCGGCCATTACAGAGCGAAATACATCATGTCCGATAAAGTTGACACTGCACTTCACTTACCTGCCCGCACCCAATGTAATAAAAACGTCACCCTTCACAACAGTGCAATACTCATCGGCAGATAAACAGCCACACGTATCAATGAAAATCACCAACACGACAGAAACATAGACACTCAGGATGACTGCATTCACAATCTCAATATGATGGCATTGTTATTGTAAACTGTTGCACGCATTTTCCGAGCTGTATTATAATAAATTACGTTTGGTCTAGGTAGGAATGGGACTAGTCCTACCCACATAGGAGGATGCTTGGCAGTTCACCCACACAGAAAACATAGTCCAGCTTGGTGGGGTTAGTATACTTAATTTCCGCAAGTAATGAATCTGTTTATACCAAACAATAATTATAGACAGCTATATTGTCCTAATTTTGATCTAGAACACCATTGTTTTACCATGTATACAAGTCATTAGCGCACGGGCCGATGAAGCGGCATCAAAACTTCGACAGTATAAGGTCAAGAAGAATTTCAAATATTATCTTAACTACATATTCCTGCACGAGATCGACACGTGCAGGAATGCATTCTTACAGACAAGACATAGATGCATGCATAAGACCACGCGCATATAGGACGCTGTTCTGAGGAACAGAGTTAATAACATATATTTCCGTCTTTCGCATCAACAATGAATATTCATCAGCATCAACACTCCGCCATTACGTAAATATTGCCTAAGTTTCTGATCAACCACGTACTTTCACAACAAAGAACCACGTGACTTTCACTACTATTTCCAGTAAATTGGATCAAAGGATTTAAACACAAGCGCCCCCCCCCCCCATGCATTAAGCGGTGAGCCCGCCCTAAAAGAAAAACTATTTCTCGGCAACCGTGGTTCGCATTGAGAACTTTCTAGAGCGGAAAAAGAATAACCGACGCCAACTCCATCCTATCAACGAGATAGAGGGTGCAGGCATCGCCTCGCCCGCTAGTGCTCCCCCCCCCCCCCCAGATCAGCAACACCAACCACACAGACACCACCACCACTGGATATGCAGAATCCCAGTCAGAATCAAGTGCCTGGAGGAAGGGGCTGTGCCCGTAGATGAGGGTACAACAGAGCCCCTGGGCACGGGAACCAGCGAAACAGCAACAACGGCAACATGAGAGAGCGGATAGAAGAGATTAATAAGCAAATCTCCGCACTCACCAACTTAGTTACAACACTCAGCAACAACCTCGCCACCACACAGTTTAGAACAGCAAACACTACCAGCACCGCACCGCCACCGAACACCTGTTTCGGATGCGGTCAGCCAGGACATTGGAGGGAGCGGTGTCCTAACCGACCTCCCTCTACAATGCCTGCTCCAGACTGCAGAACACCGCAGCCAGAGAAGCAGTCAAACTCCTAAGGGTACTGAATCAGAAGGAGCCACTTCGGTGCCCGTATCCTTCTCCCGGCTCAACTGCGGCTTTCACACAACAACGTTCAGTGACTAACCATCATCCACAGAAATCAGCTTTCACATAAACACCAAAATGTACGGCTTCACATAGGTCAGTGCCTACGTTGCCTCCCCCATCCGCAGCAAGGACATCCCCTTCTTTTTCCGCACATAATAAGCCTTCTTTCCTATGTAATACGGCAGTAGTAGGTTGTACTACCTCCACTGAAACAACGTTTTTGAAAGCACCACGTCCCGCCACCAAGACACTGGATTCTCGGTGCCCTCTGGTGGTATGCAGAACATCACCCCCCCCCCCACCAGCAACATCTTCCGCATCCACAGACAGCAGCGATTCTGGAGAGACAATTCCCTCCACCTCATGGATTCGCAAGTGCCAACACAGACGGAGAAACGCACGTCCTTGGCAACGTCATTGTTTCTTCTGCGCGTCACCAAAGCATCCTATGAAGCATTGTAGGAAATGGCTTGCACAGGTAGAGCTTATCCGTCATCCCATACACGCCACCGTCTATGCTAATACTGCATACACCGAAACAACAACATCACCATCACCATTGCTACCCCCAGCTCTGTCTTCACCGCAGTATTCACACCAGCGGCGACAGTGAGTTGGTCCTTTCCTCACTCAGCCATCTACAACCTTACAAGAAGCAATACGGAAACAATCGGAATACATACAGAGTGATGCTGCTCCAATGCCATTATCACGGACAGCATCATTGGAAACTCTTCCGCAGGTACATCGCAAAGTAATATACAAATGTGCCTGTCTGTTTAGTAGCGTTTCCACCAGTGCCACCGTCGATACTGATGCTTCTATCACAGTATTCAACCAGCGCTTATATGAGAGCATCCCACCTCATAAAAAGCCTCCCCTTAAGCCTACAAATTTTTACCTGCAGACGGCTATGGGAGCAGATGTACCCGTAGCCGGTGTAGTTAATTTAGTTATCCAAATAGAGGTAATGCAATTCATTCAGAGAGTTGTCATCGCCTCTATTCATAACGACGCCCTAATTGGCTCTGATTTCCTCAGTGCTAGCGAAGCCATCATACACTGTAGACAACAGGAACTCTACATATACAGCCGACGAATCCCTCTCGGACCAGCATCGTCATTGTATGATACATGTGCGGTAATATTATCAAGTACAGTCACAGTTGAGCCGGGACAGTAACAGATCTTATGGGCCACTGTACCACAGTTAGGAAGCAACACACACATCGCCATGCTGGAACCTGACCCTGATTATATGATCGCCTCACAATGCGCAAGTCCCCGCATAATAATGGACACTACTAATAAGAAACAAATACCTTTTAGGGTGTTCAATGGTACCGCAGATCCCATCACTCTGGAACCAGGAGTACGCTGCGGCCATTTAGTGGAGATAATCTCACTGGAATCACCTGCACTTTATGACACAATACCGCAAATAACTGATGATTTACCCGAACATTTACACGATTTGTATCTACAAAATTCGGAAACTACTACATAAATATTGTGATAGATTTTCCTCCGGAGATATGGATCTCGGAGAGACTCATCTCATACGACACTCCATCGATACAGGCAATAATTGCCCCATGCGACAACCGGTACGACATCTTCCAGTTCACAAAGAAGCGGAAGCACACCAACAAGTAAATGACATGTTGCGAACAGGTATTATTGAACCCTCAGCTTCTCCATGGGCTAGCCCTATGGTGCTAGCAGGCAAAAAGGACGGAACCTTGCAGTTTTGCATCGACTACTGCCACCTTAATGATTTTAGCGTTAAGGACGCCTATCCATTACCACAGATAGATCAGGCCTTGGATTCCTTGTCCTGAGCCAAGTGGTTTTGTAACCTTGATTTAGCTAGCTTTTACTGGCAAGTAGCCATGGATGAAGCTGATATGGAAAAGACAGCATTCGTTTGTAGGGATGGCCTTTTCCAATTCCACAAGATGCCCTACGGGTTGTGCATCGCTCCTGGAACTTTTGAACGACTCATTGAGCAGGTATTGACTACCCTGCAATGGGAAATCTGTCTCTGTTACATCGATGACGTAATAGTCTTTGGACCAACGTTTGAGCAAACTTTGACAAATCTGGACACCGTCCTTTCCCGAGTGTGAAGGATCCTTCGGGGCGCTGAAGGAACTCTTGACGACTGCCCCAATTCTTGCTCATCCCAATCCAAACCTCGATTTCATCTTAGACACTGATGCATCAGCTTTCGCTATAGGCATGGTTCTATCTCAGGTCACCGAAGATGGAACAGAGCAGGTGTTGGGTTATGGTTCGCATACTCTGAATAAAACGGAGAGAAGATACACAACCACCAAGCGAGAACTATTGGCAGCGGTCCATTTCGTCAAGTATTACAAGCACTTTCTGTACAGGCACCCTTTTACACTCCGTACAGACCATGCCTCTCTACGGTGGGTCAGGAACTTAAAAAATCAGGAGAGCCAGGTAGCGAGATGGCGGGAATCCCTGCAGACCTATAACTTTAACGTTGTTCACCGTCCTGGCAAACTGCATGGAAATGCCGACGCCCTTAGCAGAATCGGCACAGAGGCTGAACACGAAGAGGCCACCGCCGTGACACAGTCAACACAGCCATCTCCGGAGTTTCCCGAATTGAGGTACGCAGAGTGGAATCAGGAGTAAATCGCACACCACCGAGCAACAGACGTGCAGACACGGAATATATACGCGTTGATTCAAGAGGGGGTACGTCCTCCTAAGGAATCGGTAACACCTCTATCCACCATGGCTAAATATTATTACCAACGGTTTGAAGAATGTCGATTAATAAATAACGTTCTGTACATTAATGACCGCTTGGTTGTACCGGAAAGTTATCAAGAACTTATATTAAAACAACTACGTGATAACGCCGGACATCTGGCCGTGGAAAGGACTGTTGCCCGTATCAAACTGAGATTCCACTGGATCGGGATTCGCGATAGTGTCAAGGCATGGGTTGCCAAATGTATCCCATGCCAAAAACGCGCTGTTGGCCAGCACCATATCACACCATCTCAAATTAAGATTGTTGGTGCACCGTGGGAGCGAGTGGCTATCGACGTGCTCGGACCCTTGAATACGACAGATGATGGAAATAAATACATCCTCGTGTTACAAGATTATTTTACGAAGTGGGTAAAAGCATTTGCTTTGGCGGACCAAGAGGCATCCACCGTAGCAGAGGTCTTGGCCAGCAATGTGTTCTGCTGCTTTGGTATGCCTTATGAGTTGCACTCCGATCAAGGAAGTAATTTTGAGAGCCGGCTCATATCAGAGCTCTGCGAATTATTCCATATCGTCAAAACAAGGACAACTCCATACCACCCCTGGAGCGACGGGATGGTAGAGAGATTCAACAGAACTCTCGCGGAGATGCTTACCAAGGAAACACGCCTTGATTGTAGAGATTGGGACCTATAGCTCCCATATGTGCTCATGGCTCACCGCACTTCGGAACACTCCAGCATGGGCTACACCCCTGCTCGGTTAATGTTAGGCCGTGAATTAGCCTTACCCCTGGATCTGGCCATGCCACGAACACCAGGAGAGAAAAATTCACCATCTCTCTATGTCGAACTCTTGGAGCAAAGGATAGAACAAGCCCATGAGTTAGTGAGAGAGACACTATCCACTGCACACCGGCGACAAAAGACATGGCACGACCGGAGAGTGCATGGAGACCCATATGAAGCAGGAAGAATGGTTTGGGTACATGATTCACGACGGTCTGCAAACGTGTCAAGTAAACTGAGTTACCAGTGGAAAGGCCCCTATATGGTAGTAGGTAAGACGTCGGACGTGACCTACTGTATCCGTGACCTCAGTCATCCACTTCGATCGACTTAAACCTTGTGTCAGTGATGACCCAGCACCAGAGCTCGGACTGGGCGTTTATATTTCTACGAAAATTAGTATTCCAACGGTTAGCGCAGAGCACTGCGTTGCTAGTTCAGACCCAGTTCTACCAAGCCAGAACGTGGATGAACAGGCAGCTACTGCTAACGAGATACGTACTCGCCCTCTCCCTCCTCAGCATGTGTCTACTCAATCTGGGAAGTCGTATCTGAAGAACTTTGAGTTTGTTTTGTCCCGCACCGCACCGACCAACGTTACCCCCCACGGTGGGCAGGGAAGCAGCCTGTTCAGCAGACTCTCGGCTCAAATTTTTCCGGTGTCTAAAAATTACGACAGGACACCAACCATCGTGTAGCCGGAGATGACCATATCCCCCTATCCAAAGGCCACCCCATCCAATAGGCCTACCATATTCCCCCGTGAGCAGTCAGAACATCACACAACAGACAGAACGTCAACACCTACAAGAACACACCTGCCTTCGAGACGTGATGCGTCAATTCATCATTGCGTGTACATCACATACTTGCTCAGTTCTTTCTTCTTCTTCTTTTCGTTCGCTGATCATACCACCAGTCCTGTAAGTGACTATCGACATGATCATAAGCGTTAAGTGCGTGGATCCATGGTTTATTAGAGTGCGCCATGCGGCCTGGAACCTCCGTCTTCAGCACTCGAGGTTTCTGTCAGGGTTACCTCACCCTTGCCTCCTTTAGTCACCTCTTATGACATGCAGAGTATACGGAAGGTGTATTCTAAGCCCCACCTACAGGGCAGCACTTGCTCAGTTATACTCGGCATAACGGAGACATTCAACATCGGCAACAACAGCATTTAGCAGCACCTACCGGTCTTAATTAATTACCGGTAGAGACATAAATATTCCCGCAACAAATCCATCCTGCACAAATTGCGGGAGGAATAATACCTCCCACAGACTACACCTCCCGCAAATAACAACATACTTGGCATTCACCAGCATGGAGAACTGGAATGCGCCCACTTTGCTTATAACATTGGCATCATACAGCAGCCCGGACATCCCGACAACAGCATTATCATCAACAGACCGCAACCAACAAATCTCCCGCACACACCTTCTTATCCAGTTATGGGAGAACTGATCATATGGATATCAGGAATGCACTACAGCCATCTACAGTACGCGTCACGGGAAGACCTTTGTCCAACGATCCTCCCCTTGCCCCTTTTTCCCGACGTCGTACGTGAACAGCTAAACTACATACTTCATCTACACGTAATAACAGTCAATATTATTAAGAGAGCAAGATGCCCGCATTGTCGTCAGTCATGAGTAGGATTTTGCTACCGAAAAGTTGAATTCGACAATGGATTGATCAACGTTATGACAGCATCTAACAGGTCATCTTCGCTTTAAAGTAACTCTGTCCCGCCCACGGGCTCAGATGTTACAGAATAAAATACCCACAGAGTTCGATAAAGTTGACATTCACGCCACCTCTCCCTCCCACCTCCCACACCCGGCGGCCAAAACACGTCACCTTCACCACAGCGCAAGTACCATCCACAGAAAACCAGTCACGCGTATCAGATTCAAATCACCAACATGACAGAAACACAGACATTCAGGTTGACTGTATTCTAAATCTCCGAACGACGGCATTGTAATTGTAAATAACTGTGACACACATATTTGCGAGTTGTACTGTAATTTAACCATTATTAAAATGATACTAATGTGTTTGGTCCTGGCCGGGACAGGAGCTAGTTCTACCCATTGAGGAGAATGCTTGGCCAGCCCTCATGCTCGGAAAACACAGCTATCTTGACGGGGTCAGTAACGTTGATCTACCGCATGAATAGAACTGTTTAAACCACACATCAAAATTACTTACAACTTGACTGTTAAATTTTTGATTAAAAGCACAACTTCTCTACCGTGCTACAAATCATTAGCGCACGGACCGGTAAAGCAGCATAAAAAATCTGACAGTAAAATTACAAAGAGAATAAAAAAAAAAAATTATCTTCCTTGCGTTCCAGTCTATAATCGACACGGGCTTAGAACTACCTATTACAGACATCTACCAAGACGCATGTTAAAGAACTCACGCAAATACGGGCCATTATAAGGCTCTTGATATAACATATATATTTCTATCTCTCGTCACTACAATAGACCACACCTCAGCAACAGCATTTTGGCCGTCGCCATAGACAGCATAAGCGTTTACGATCAACCATATGTTTTTTAGAGCCACGTGACACTTAATGTTATTTCCAGTAAGTTGGATCAAACGCTTTAAACAAAAGAGCAGCCCAAAGACGCGACTACCACGACGTGATGGAGGCGTGGCGAGGGTGAGTCCGGGGGATTACCGCTGACGTCACCTGGCTTCCACAAACCCCATCGGGAGCTCCAGCCTAAAATTCAAATAGGCAAGTTTATAAGCATCCAACCTGGAAAACCGCCTCACGCTAATTAAAAGGTGAGG
Organism: Chaetoderma sp. LZ-2023a; assembly: GCA_034401795.1. NCBI lineage: Eukaryota > Metazoa > Mollusca > Caudofoveata > Chaetodermatida > Chaetodermatidae > Chaetoderma > Chaetoderma sp. LZ-2023a. The sequence continues at coordinate 89,695,163 of CM067372.1, forward strand.
CTCCGCAAAGAAAAAGTAGTACCACGTTTTTATGTTGATCGGAGGCTGTTAAATGTGTGAAATAAAGACAGGTTTAATGAGCCATTCTTCCTATAATTAAAAGTACTCCCTTTATATGGGAGGAATTAATTCTATGACGTCCAGGCCGGAAAACGAGGAAACATTCACATAAGAGTGACCGAATCACCTGTTAAAACTTTTAGGTGTGGTCATCTGCCGCCTGTGACGTCATCAAATAGTATAAAACGAGGAAGCGCGCTCTGAAACTTTGTCTTCTCGTCAAAACTCGACACCAGGGAAGAACATAGCAGTAGGCTTCTTTCGTGTCGCAAACCAAATTCTGCTGTTTTTCTTCTTATTATTTCGTTATTATATTTGGCCTGGAAAGTCATAAACCATGAAGAGATAGGGCATTAGGTTTTGAATAAAGTTCCCGCAACTAACTACCATGCGGGAACAAGATGTCACGCCTTGAAGATTTAGCGTTGTCGGATTCCTCCGAAGAAGAAGAATCGGTAAAATGTTAATAAGGATCATCTTTTCCAGTCACCCTTTTGTGTGACGTGCCAGTATCTCTACACTGCTACTTGCTAGGGGGTGACTCATGCGCTCCGTTATCATCACCGTGTGTTGGAAGTGACATTAGTTCCTGGGGAAGAGAACGAGGATCGTGCTGTTTTAGCCACACACTTCGAATGTCGGCTCCCGGTTAAAGTTCTCCCGACCGAGAAAATGGGCCGCACGAAGAACACTACTCATAGATATCCCGTTAGCCATTGTCTTCCCATGGCTACAGTAAGCAACGTACCAACAGTCAGACGTGAAATCCTGCCCGCATCCATGTCTGGAAGTGTTACGCCGGTACCAATTACTTCCTCCAGACTGGTCCTGAAGCAGAGTAGGAAGTGAAAATCTCCCGCAGAATCCAGTTCGGCAGCACACGCATCGGTTATTAGCCATCCAGCTACGGTCACCACACCCGCCACCATAGTATCTCAGACAGTGCTAGCCAGTCAACTAATTTCAGTGGTAATTACGACACCTGCGGAAATAGACATTCCAAGTTACCCGCAGTCTCCATCTCCACCCAAACTTACCATAGATGAAGGCCCGGGACCGCCGCAGCCTGTGACAATTAGTATAACTCCGACCCATGTTATTCAGCATCTACCTCCTCACCTTTCTGACCCTGCAATCAGAAAGGGAACCACACCGGAATGTCCATACGCGGGGAAGAGATGGATCGCGCATACACAGGATATCCAGGCTGTGCCTAACATCACCGCGAGTCATCTACTAAAGTATGCTAAGTTTCGGAAGATGTCGTCTCCCACCGTATCCGTTCCCGCATTACGACTTCAGCCTATGGCAAAGCTCGCCGCCATCACCACAACAGCAACAGCGACCACCACGATGACTACAACCGCCACCACGACAGTGACCAAAAACACCGCACCAGCAACATTGGCAACCACTAGTACCGCCACTGCTATACAGACAGATATATTGGAACCAGCGGTAACTGTGAGAGACATAATGGACACGCATGTTTCCACCACCATCACTTCGGATGTTTCAGACAGTGCCAATAATGATAATAATGAAAGCATTTCAGCAATGACAGTGCATCCCCCGCGACCCACCACTGTCAGTCGCGGGACCCAGACTCAATGGGGAAATTTCGCTGCAGAGGTGTGATCAGATGTAATTCAGCAGAAATATCAATAGGCAATTAGTGGAAATGTATTAATTATTACTTTATTTTTAAAATACTTTTCTTATTATATATGTTAGATCAATTGAATCCCGTCCTTAGCATGACTACGGTTATCCGACACAACCGCACACTTCAGTGTCCGGTTGTGTCTCACACGAAATGAGCACTGTGGATTCCGAGGGTTGTAAGAACGTTGTGTGCAACATAAAAAGAATACAACATCCCGCAGTGCAATAACGTCACAATCCCGTCATGCAGTCTCAGTTACGCTGAGGCTGCCTGATAAACCAGTTTTTATGTTATTATTATTATATATCTTATTTTTCTTATTATTTTTCTTCCTGTCTCAGACGTCAGGACGGATGTGTGGCCAGCGAGAGCTGCCCGTTGAGGACTCGCAGTAATGGGTCGCAAAAATATATATTTATAATGATGATACTAAGTGATACGTGTTGCTTAGCCCTTTATTTTACCTGGGGTGCGCAAGTAATTCGGTGTGATTAATAAATAAATACCTCATAAGGGTATGTAACATGGTCTATATATACCTTGTCTTTTTTAAAATTATATTACCCATATTACTATATATAAGGTACGTTGGAGCTTAGGTGTCCTCTGCGGAGATCATGATTATCCGCACTCAAAGGGAACACCCATGCGAGCTATTGTTTAGAATCATATACTAAATAATAGTAATAAAAAAAAAGAAAAAAAAGAAAGGCCTGGAAAATAATTCCAGGTCAAAATTGAAAACTAAAAGTATGACTCCCCCCCCCCACCTCCTCTTGGCACCCCTATGTGCTCTGTCTCTTAAATATGCGTCTAATGCATCACTATACTCCTCTCCGGCCACGCGCCTACCCGGGAAGTCTATAATTCCCGCCTAGTGTAAGTCCATGCGCCGAACCGCCATGCGCGATCGTTTGGCACGGGTGTCAACTAGGAGGGGATCGTGTAGTTCAGATCGACTGGTCGGATACCGGCCGTACCAGCTAAGCTGGGTACGCGCCGCCCGTCCTGGATTCCTTTCCTGAACACGCCCCTCTGGGTTAAAGCGCATGATGCGCATGCGCGCGCCAGGACACTGTTTATATGGAGCACGTAGTTATAACCTAGATGGGATGGCGCTTTTAGTGTACCGAGATGGTACCCTGTAATCCTTATTGATTGCCTGTTCCAGTTAAATCTGGCACTAATCAAGACCAGAATTCAACGGGCTTTCTAAATCTGTAAACCATTTCAAAATCAGTTGAGAAATCGCTGAGTTATCCAGGGAAAACTCTTCATGATTATCTTCAAAATAATGCCGTGATGTCATAACCACGTGGACGCAAAACTTCTAGAATGTTCTAGAACGTTCGACTGCGCTGTTATTAGCTGCGCGCTGATTGGCTGTTGCTCGAACGATGATTGGATAGATCCTGCGCCTGTGACGTCACGAGGAGTATAACAGGAGAAGCGATCCAGTGATCGAGAGCATCCACGGCCAGGGGCCGAACAGGTTGGACCTGTACTAGCTACTATCGACAGATATTACGCATATGACTTCAGTTTCCATTGCGTTCCCGTAGCTAGCAGTAGCCAACCCACCATGGTAAGAACAATTTTGTAACTCCCTACTTACAGGAGCAATTTGGAACTTTCTATTTACTGTTCACGAATATCAACATCTCCTTCGGAACACAAATTTGCGGTGAGGCCTTTACGGCCTGAATATGTGAGTCTACAGATGTAGAGGCAGGATGTTCTTTGATGGATGACTTGCCGGATCTGCTGGCCATGCCTAAAAGTGGTATTTCAATCATTGCCGCACTGACATCGTGTCGGTTCTTCGACTTTCGACCGCAGCAAGTAAACTCTGGCCAGTGCGTCTTCAGAGCTGGTTGACGTACCCAGCAACGTGGAGCTTTGTTTTGTATCTTCGTTTGCCTCTGACAACCCCCGCTTGTGACAGGTTGTTTACACCTTCCATCCGTGCCATCGGTGTATGGGAACTTTCTTCAACACATGGTACTATCGTATCTTTTACTGACTGCTCGTTAGACATTCTATTAGGCCTACAGCATTAAGCGATGCACTCCCACCATGAGTGTTCTTGCGGAAGTTTTGTTTGCAGAAAACAGCTTGCGAGAACCCACCTGCGGGAACTTTCCAGCTTCCGGAGAGCTCATCATTTCACGTCGCCTACGGATCAACGTATCAATTTCAGTAACACGGTAGCCTAACTTAGGAATGACTACCAAGTATTCAAGTAACTATACTTCACAGTTTAATTATTTCTCTATATAGGTTTTGTTAATTATATTGTATCCGCAAAAACGGTACCGATGACTAAAAGGAACCATAACAGTCTCAGGACCGATAGTCATAATTTCTGTATCTGTTTATAGTTATTCTTATCTTCTGTAAGGTGTTTTACTAACCGCACCGTAGTAGGTTTCTCAACCTGTACTTTATATATTATTCTGATCATTTTACATTGTATTGTTTATTCTGGTTAGTTTTATATATGACAAATAGACATCAGTTTAAATGTTTTGTTTATTTATAGAAAAACATAGCACTGAAGTGCATGTAGGAAACACTATACAACAACATTTATATATGCAGCACGTTCTCCCGCCACCAACAATTTTTCACTGAGGTCGCTGTCCGTGCTATAACTCTGTTTAGCCCGGCATGCTACTGACTACAATCCTTTCTATTCAGCTTGATAGGATAGGTTTAATATGATTAGAGACAATTTCTTCGTTAGGAGACACAGTGTACGCCTCTTTTCCGGGAGTTGCGATAATTTAGCCCCGCACTCCAGCAAGGTTGTGTAAAATTGGCCAACATACCTAATGGGCCTCATATTTATAAGTTATTCTCTCTCTTCATGTTCCACTAAGCCTTATGGCTTCTTAATTGTTTGGATGTCCCCATCCGCACCATGGACTGATCCGACCCTGGGAAACTATTGGGGTTTCTGAGCGGTGATGACCAGGGTATGGTGTCACACACATTTCCCGCATATCTTCTGATACTTAGTAGGTAGTTATCCTTGCCAAGTTTGGAAGCACTGCGAAAACATATCTTAATTATTATTTCCTTTTATCTTCTGGACAATCCTCCCACACTGCTGTGCATAACTAGGCAACTTGCGTTTAAACCTAACGTCAGGTTAAAAAGATAGCTCCGTAGGACCTGGTGATGGGCGAGATGCTCATACCCACCAAATTCCGTAAGAATGTCTGGGCATGATATTAAGATCTGCCACTCCCTCACGGGAAGGACATTTATGGTGGGTATTCGTCTCTCTTACCCCGGCTGTAATGATAGATCAGTTGCCTAAACTTGCTATTGTGAAATGTAACCAATGTCTTGTGATGTTTTGTGTTGTTACGGAGCAAGATGTCCAGATTCTTACCCAGTTCAGAGATCTTGCGAGGTAACATGGATGCACGCTGTCTTCAGTATTGATTTCTTAGGGCATCCGTTCTCAATGACAGCCATATCTAAAAGATAGATAGACGCCAGCCCTTTACGGCCTAAAATAGTTCTTGTCTCTAAAAACTAAATGTTCGGTTAGGCATAGAAGAAGGCCCGCATAAATAAAGGCGGCAGCTACTAATTCAGCATATTGGAAACTACATAAGACGGTGACGTGGGAATCCTTTAGGAGTCGCTCGTCCAGTCTTCACGTAAAACACCACGCAACGTAAAAGTCATAATTTCACTAGGTATGGTCTTTTCTTCAGCATTTTGGTTGAATATTAGAGTAGGCCCCGTTTTTGGCCAGTACTCTTCTCCCGCTTTAAGCAATGGCGATATTTTTCTGTGACGGAGGCCCGCGCGAGGTACTTGCCTCTCGCAAGAATTCAGTGGCGACAGCTCACGCGAGGCTAATACTCCTGACCCAAACTAGCACTAGGAGTAGTGCCCACGTGAGGCACATGACTTTTAGACACTATAAAAGATAATTTTCTTTCCTTTCAGCTTAGATGTATAATAGCCTATATTATGTTAATTAGTTATTTCGTGTATGGGAGCCTCCCTTGCGGGAATACCTTGGCGGACCTACGAGTCTGTGTGGTATCTCCAGGAGCCCCACGTTTAAAGGTTCATCAGGTTGTCTCTATGTCTTGTATTTTCGTATGCTCATTTTTATCTAGCATACTTGACGGTCTGTTTTAGGTAAAATCATTGTATAGACTTATTTTAATTAGGTCACCAATTAAATCTTGTAAGTCCATAGATCACGAAATTGCTATGGACAGGCATACCGGTGACACAAACTCTTGGGATGAGACTGTAGTGTTTAATGTTCGCGACGATGGTCGCACGGCCCCACCGGAACGATTGAGTTCCACCGGCCTTAGGAGCCGGTCTTTGTTACCCATCGGGCAGTATCACATGGGATCTGTTCAAGTTCAAGTTCAAAGTTGCTTTATTTCATGTTTTTTTCTATACATGTAAATATAATCTAAACAGGCAGTCCATCAAAGGCATGGCCTATTGAGTGATGGACTCATTACACACATTACAAAACATTTATACATTAACATATATATGACACACAAGACAGTGGCACAGTGACAGAATGCTGAAAAGCTACCTTCATATGAAAACATATACAGGGACTTGACTACCTTTCTGGGATTATTAGCCAGTAAATTAACCTATTTGGGGATTTTATTAGCCATACAGATTTTCGGTTAGAAAGGATATGAGTCTCGCCTCAGACTTATAATGTACAATACATACATACATACATACATACATAGTCCAGTGGAAAGATGCCTGTTTGCTGATGCTATGCGGAGTTGCAGAATGGCGGTTCGATCCCCCGACCGGGAGATGGTGATCAACAAATTAAACTAATGGGTGCATGACTGTCGGCTAAGTTAGCACATGGAAATTGAAGCCGCACATTGCCAGTGCATCAATAAAATAAAAATACATACATACTTGGTCCAGTGGAAAGATGCCTGGTTGCTGATGCTATGCGGAGTTGCAGAATGGCGGTTCGATCCCCAGACCGGGAGATGGTGATCAACAAATTAAACTAATGGGTGCATGACTGTCGGCTAAGTTAGCACATGGAAATTGAAGCCGCACGTTGCCAGTGCATCAATAAAATAAAAATACATACATACTTGGTGTGGTGGTCCAGTGGAAAGATGCCTGGTTGCTGATGCTATGCGGAGTTGCAGAATGGCGGTTCGATCCCCAGACCGGGAGATGGTAATCAACAAATTAAACTAATGGGTGCATGACTGTCGGCTAAGTTAGCACATGGAAATTGAAGCCACACGTTGCCAATGCGTCAATAAAAAAAAAATACATATACTGCCAGAGCCGTGCTGGAGTCAGAGTACAATAGGCGTAAAAGCCTAGGATTGAATTGTGGCAGGTGCATCCACAGATAGTCCCATATGAATCGTCAGTGTGTCAGTATATCAGACATGTGAAAGCTGGTCGGCCAATCCTTGACTTTTAGTCTTGGTGCAGTGGTCCAATGGAAAGATGCCTGGTTGCTGATGCTATGCGGAGTTGCAGAATGGCGGTTCGATTCCCCCAACCAGGAGATGGTGATCAACAAATTAAACTAATGGGTGCATGACTGTCGGCTAAGTTAGCACATGGAAATTGAAGCCGCACGTTGCCAGTGCGTCAATAAAATAAAAATACATATACAGCCAGAGCTGTGCTGGAGTCAGAGTACAATAGGCGTAAAAGCCTAGGATTGAATTGTGGCAGGTGCATCCACAGATAGTCCCATATGAATCGTCAGTGTGTCAGTATATCAGACATGTGAAAGCTGGTTGGCCAATCCTTGACTTTTAGTCTTGATGCGGTGGTCCAGTGGAAAGATGCCTGGTTGCTGATGCTATGCGGAGTTGCAGAATGACAGTTCGATCCCCCGTCCGGGAGATGGTGATCAACAAATTAAACTAATGGGTGCATGACTGTCGGCTAAGTTAGCACATGGAAATTGAAGCCGCACGTTGCCAGTGCGTCAATAAAATAAAAAATACATACACATACATACACACATACCAGGGTTTCAACACACTTCTAAATACAGGAAGTCTGGGACTTTTTGGGTAATGCTATTGGGAGTCTAAGCTAGAAACATGAAGGTCTAATATGGTTCAAATACATATAATTTGGTTAAAATCATTGGTTTTAGAGATATCAGGGCCAATAATAGGAAGTCCAGGACTATTTTGGTTTGTTTTGTGGAGTTCGGACAAAAACTTTGATATATATGTCAAATATACATGTATTTAATACATATATGTCTTCCATTAAGCGGTGGGTGGGTAGGGCTGTCCCTTCTTTGATGTTTACATAGATATATACCACTATGTGCACAAACATAAAACACACGACATTCAAACACATATTTATGGCATTAATATTTAAATACACTCATACATATTTACTGACTTAATTAAACATATATTATACCTATACTCCTTAATTACATCATTATCTCATTTTATTTAAATTTAGTTTGGAGTGGCTTATTATTATGTAGGACTTTTGTATGCTACTGAGGGTGGGGTGGGGTGGGGGCAGGGAAGAGCTCATCACTGTAACATAAAGTTGAGATTGTTAGAGTTGTTAAGAATCGATAGATGCGCTGATCGTATGTGGGCTATTTAGGTGTAGTAGTAGTGAAAGTAAACTGTGAAGTATGTTTGTGTTTAGACTTATTACTTCAATTATTAGGTTAGGTTGGTTTATCTATAGTGGTGGTGGTGGTGGTGGTGGTGGACTGTCTTAGGCTTGTATTATTATTAATTAGCAGACAATCTGTGACCATCAGGTATAAATATATTAATTTAGTATTTGTCGATCATAGATTCCCTGGCGATCTTCTTAAAGGATTTCAGGTTTAATATACTATCGCGTATTTGTGTACTGGTGCTGTTCCATAGTTTTGTGGCTGCTATTGTAATTCGTCGTTTTCCCATTTCTGTTCGTGTAAATTGAGTGTGTAAATTGTGTTTTGTCCTAGTGTTGTGTTTGTGGATGTTGGTGCTTAGTGTGAACTTGGAGGCTATGGATTGTGGTAATGTATTGTGGTGAAACTCCTTTACAATGGTGTACATCTGTAGTTTGCCTATGTCCTTTAGTTTTAATAGCTTTTCTGACTTGAATATATTCTGGCCCTTTGCTGGTTTAGAAAAGGGTTTTAGTGCCTTTTTCTGTAGGCTTTGTAGTTTTGTTAGGTTGCTTTTGTGTGTATTCGTCCAGATCGATCCAGTCTGTAACCCCGAGACCAGAAGCTAACCAGCGTCATCACTCGTCATGCACATGTGGCATGGCGAGTCGACACCAGACACCGGAACGGCCCAACACTACCCTGCGAGCTACAAAACCCTGGTGGTTGAAAATGTACAGAAGTGAGCAACAAAGCTTGTCCCCATGCTGAAAGAGTTATATTACCCAGGCAGACTAAGGAAGCTTGCCTGCCAATGTTCAACTATAGACGACTGAGAGGTGATATGATTGAAGTGTACAAAATCCTGAATGGAGTGTATGACACGGAGGTGACAGACAACATGTTTGACGTAATAGAAAGTAGCTACACAAGAGGCCATAGCCTGAGAGTAAGAATGGAAAGGGCCAAACTTGATCTACAGAAAAATTCATTTACAAGCCGAGTCAACAATGTATGGAACAGCCTACCAAATGCATTAGTAAACATCGACTCCGTGTTTACATTTGAGGTAGGACTGGATCGATTCTGGCAAGATCAAGAAATTAAGTATGACTTTACTGCGGACTACACAATGCCTGGAAGTCACGTGCATCCGTGGTATAAGTCAGAGGAAAATGAATAGGCGGGCACACGGGCTGAACAAGCCTAAGTCCACAACAACATCCTAAGACATCCTAAGACATGATATTGTTGTTATATGTTATATGTAGGGGCCCACCGCCACATAGGCTCTGCCTTTGGTGGACTACCTGTTGTGAAACTGTAAATGTATATTCTATATCTAAATAAGTAATCTTGAACTTGAACTTGAACTTGAAACCGAGGTGAGATCGCACTGGGGCGAGATTGAGGTAAATTTATCTGGCAACTCTGAAAGCAAAAGTCCAAAATGGCTTGTGAATTTGCTGACCTTCGTGAAAAACTTAAATTGCCCAGCAGTTTTGGCCCCCAACGTCGTCGCAGGCGTGAATATTACCGCGAAATTGAGGAAGATGAGTGTGATCTACCATTGTCCAAATATGACAATCAGACAGAAACTGAGAGGCAGGAAGAATTAAGCAATATTCATTCTGGTATCATTCAACGTCGTCTTTTCAGTGTTGAACAGTGCGAAAAAATAGAGGCCAAAATAGACGAGGTGGTCGAGACTGGTAATCTTGGCGATTACAAGAGACACACAGTTGATCGATCACCACTAAGAGTTAAATACTTCTTTGGTGAAGGATATACGTATGGCTCCCAGATGGCAAAGAAGGGACCTGGCATGGAGCGTGTTTATGCAAAAGGGGAAGTAGATAAAATCCCAGAGTGGATCTATGAGCTCATTGTTAGGCCAATTTATGCAACAAAGCTACTTCCTGAAGGTTTTATCAATAGTGCTGCTATCAATGACTACCAGCCTGGTGGCTGTATTGTTTCACACATTGATCCACCACACATATTTGATAGGCCCATCGTGACAGTGTCGTTTCTCAGTGATTGTGTTTTGTCATTTGGATGCAAGTTTAAATATAGACCGATCAGAGTCTCTAAGCCAGTACTGTGTCTTCCAGTTAACCGTGGGTGTGTCACATTAATAAGGTGCATAGTTAAAATCTAGTTATTAAGCAAGTATTGGGTCAAATACATATTGTATTTGAATTCAAATACTTGATGTTTACTCAATTAATGTAAAGTATGATGTGTGTGGGATAAATTTTCCTTTCCAGAGTATCCATCTATTAATCCGATGATGTCATAATGAGCTATGTGGTGTGTAGGATAACGTTATAATCATTACGTCATAAATGATTGTATATGGCCCGTCTTTATCTCTTAATAGTCCGACACGTACTAATTGTATGTGTCTACTATGTAATAAACATGCTGTTGAATATTTCAAAACTAATTTGACTGGACGCTGTTCCTGCCATAGCAGCATATTGAATATTGAAAATATTCAATAGCTTACCTGTATGGTTTTCTGGAAATTGATAGCCAGGGAGTTCAGAGATCGATCGTTTTTATAAATGTATTTAGAGATACATTCCAATTACTTTAGCTCATAGCTCTCAATTGGTCAATTACATGTTTCGTCTAAACTCTGTAAATAATTACATTTCTTTCTTAGGGATTGGGTATAGAATACTGGCAAAGCTCTTAATAAATTAATACCTAAGTAGATTACAGACTATGACTTTGGTTGGATTGTATATATCATTTATTGGCCATTACAAACAATTTTTTCTCAAAGCCTAACTACTTATAACACACACACGCACACACTGAATATCACAACATTCAGAGAAACAATTTTCAAAAAATTTAGGGTATAACCTAATGTAAACGGCGCCGCAATCATATGGGTAACTCTCATCAGACTTGGGTCAAATGCATTTGCATTTAAATACTATGTGTAAAGTATTTGCATTTGAAATCCCAGAATACATATTCTTAGCCTTAAATCTTGAATACAAGTAAGTAGATTCATACTATAGGTGGCTAGGAGTTCTATGAGATTCATGTCAAAGCATCAAATATCTACCGTAGGTCACATGGTGATGAAGTGCAAAGCAGAGTACATGGTTACCTGTTTGGCCATAACTCTAGAATTCAAGAATGTAGAATCACTGGTTGTTATTACACCACAAAAACATCTATACCGTTCAATCACTACTTGCTACTCTGCATTTAGCCACCATAATACGATTTTTATGCTTGCTTACATACCCCCATATCCCTGTTCCATTTCAATATACCCTCAACCAGGCTACCGGTAGAGAACACCCCCAGCATATGCCCTGAAAGAGACTGGCACCAGTCTGTACTCACTCCTTGGTGACACTGTCACTAAGCGTGCACAATGGAGCCCAAATAGGAAACAGATTCACTTTTCAAATATTCTGCGAGCAGTACAGCCTGCCAATATTCCAGCATAAGTTTTTATAGCTTTGCGCTGAGTTCAGCTTACGTATTTGAGATTTCTTCTGTCCATGATTATGCCTAACATAAAGTCTATCCTCCCTAAGTTATGTTTATTGACTATTTCGTGTTTTTTATTGCAATTTATGCTTTATGAATGTGTTACTGGTTTTCGTGGTAGTAAACCGTTTTCATGGTAGTCAATCATGCCTAAGTCATCATCATCATTTGTTAACCCTCAATTACTCTTCCATTATATTCACTTATATCTTCATCTTTTAGCGCATTTCGAATTATATCCATAAGAAAATTTTGAGGTCAAGTAGTCCTTTTTCATTAGGGATATTTGAATTGGATATATCCCGCCTTTTCTAAGCGTGCACTTGTTTTCTTTAACTAAGACTCCAAATTTGAAAGAAGTTCAGTTTTTCGAAGTGGTGTGCTTCATTCTCTATTTTTGTTTTTAGGAGTTAAATCAGTTGAGAAGGTGAAGTGCACATTGGCTAAGTGCGATCAGGGCCAATCCGTGAAGTTTTGGGGCCATGTTTGCCTCAAATGTACTACGTGAGCTCCTTTAACGATGTGCGAGAAATGCAAAGGACCGTTTCTAAAGAATTTTTCAAGGATTTTATGGCCAAGTCCGAGTTGCCCACTGATCCCCCCGTTGCTCCCAAGTCTAAAGCTGTGTCTTTTGCTAGTACTTCAGTGTCTTCTACGCCAGCAACATGTTTTGAGTCTTTTGCGACTGTATTAACTTAGCGGTGAACGATGAGCGGATTTCGTCAGCCATTCGCGCGGCAAGAGAAGATTCATCTGAGTCGGACAAGAACCAGAAGGTTAGCGGGCATGCCGCCGCAAATGGGGGAAGCCGACTTCCCTCATGTCCAGGCAAGAGATTCGGTCCCCGAAACCGAATTCTATGGAGTCGAAGAAAAAGCCGAGAAAGGTGGTTTCGAGTAAGTCACCGGGCAAAACCCACCTACGCCTTGAGGAGGGGCATTACCCTCAAGCAGTGGCGACAGTCCCCGATTCAGGTGGCTATGCCAATGTCCAGTTTTCCGTAATTCCGGTAGCCAGAAATGTTAAGAGATCGCCTGTTCCTATCTTAGTTCAGACCGGAAGTTCAGTAGCTTCCGGTTTGTCAAGCACTTCCGGTAGGTGCGTGGTAGTTTCGGGTCTGCAAGACCTGGGGCTACTTCCGGTTTCCATTTCCGATCCTTCTTCCGCTTCCGGTGCTTTTACTTCCGGTTCTAGTGGGTCTTCTGATCCTGCTGGGTCCTCAGGACCCTATGAATTTCCCGATTTCCGATAGGCGCACTTCCACTTATGATCCCGGTGTTATCTCTTCCGCTTACGGTTTGACGGATGCTCTTCCGGGTCTTCAAGATCCGGCTAAGCATCCGGTTTCCGCTTCCGGTTTTGTTGACACTTGCGGTTTGGTCAATTATCAGGGTCTGCAAGATCCGGGTAAGGCCTTATCCCAGAGCCAACTTATGCTTTCTCCTTCGATCAATACTTCTTGGATAGCTGGCCCTAGGACTCTAAGACTTAGTAAGCTTTGCCGGCTCCTGGAACTGGGTACTCGACTCCCAACAGCCGAGTACCCATTTGCCTTGAAGCTCATTCTTGTTTGCATAGCAACAAGAGCTACATGCTTTTTTGCAGTTGGAAGTGCCTTGGCTTTCTTAAAGTTTCTAAGTAATTTTTCTGTGAGAGTGATAGCTTTGTGTTCGCTCTCTAAGGATTAATTGGATTACCATGGAAGGAGCCGATGATATCCAGGTTGTATAATTCCACGTTATTCCATTGTTAAAAGACATATGTCTTCAAAGTTTTGTCTGTGTCGCATCTTCCAATTTCTGACCCCGAATCTGGAACGTGTGTTAACAACGAAATATGCCAGATTGGTTGCCTTCCTTTAACCCCAACAGGCGATTGGCAGATATGAAATAAGGTGTTGGCTATACAGTGTTTTTAACACGAAAATTGGCTGACGTCGTTCTCCGTATGATCCGAGCGGGTGACGTCACACCCGAGTTGTCTCAGATTTTTATGTGAAGAAAATGTTTCATTAATTCATGCATCTGATTCTGGGTGCTGCGTACTGTATTGGTACCAGAAAAACTTTGGAATTTTCCAGTTTTGTGTGTTATCACGATCTGTTTGCAATGATCGGTGGTTTCAAAATTCTTGATTAAGATGTGTGGTCTGCGGTTTTACTGTGTTCTATAGCAGTTTGTTTACATTTTGTTGTTTCTTCACATATTGTTTTGGCCTTCGTTAGGAGTATAATTTATATTGATTAGTAAATATACCCCGAATGCTATGCGATATGTTTCCTGGTTCCGTATATACATCTTTCAGGATCAGTATATGGGTGTATCTTGCCCGCTTCGTTCTTGTTGTCATAATCAATGCGATCTTTGCTGTAACGTTGCGGGTGGGGTGCTGGAGGATTAACATTAATTTATGGTGAAATTATTTGAAAATCATTTGTCTGCCTTCCGTTCCTGTTTCATTCCGCCTGTTTATTGTAGGTTTGTGCTTATTTATAGGCCAAGCCAGCCCCGCCATCATGTGACGCGTGCCATAAGTTTGTGAGGGTTCTTTTCAAGGAACATGTCTTTTTTTTAGATGTACAAATTGTAATCTTGATAGTAGGTATAATATTTGTGCAGTGTGGTTGTCCGATATGATGGTCAAGTTCCTTGCCCAGAAGGACTTGGCAGGGTCTGACGCGGGGATCAGGCGGTCTGAAAGAAAATCGTGGAGTGTCTGTTTCGGCCCCTGGGGGCGCTCCACGTCTGAAACCAGAGGTTGCGGAGATGGCATCTCCGGCGTGGTTTGGACCTGCTATGCAAGGCTTCTTGCATAGCGTCCTTCCCACACTGGTGTCGTCCCTGCTACCGAAAGTTGCAGGGCAGTGTCTTCCTGTGCTTGACATGGACAGGGACAGGGTTCTGGACTGGCCACCGAGTGAGCCGTGCCATGCGGCTCACTGGCAGTCTTGTCAGGCTCCGGCCTGATGGGTTTTGTCTCTCTGCGGCCACCTCCAGGTGGTCCAGTAGCGGTAGCCGGTCCGTCAGTCATGGGAGCCATCTGTCAGGCATGGGAGCCATCTGTCAGGCATGGGAGCCCTCCGCCAGGAGTCTGAAGACAAGGAGGCGGAGGAGTTGAGATGCTGCGGGTGGAGAGCATGGAGGGCGATTCCGTCCTGGGCGGAACCGTCCTCCATCTGTCTGGCTTAGCGCAAGCCAGGACAGCGGCTCCGCCCATGGTTGAGGCCACTCCGGTACCGGGCACCGGTCCCGTGCGGGTTGGTTTGCCGCCAACCGACACAGTGACGGATGTGGCTGGCCAGGCGTGGTATACACTTATCTCGCCTGGTCCAGTGGTCAGGCATGGAGTGCCATTGGCGCCCGTGCGGCCACGGTTCCTCAAGCGTTACGTGCGGGCCTACTCCATGGACTGGTGTTTTCCATGGGGTGGTGGCGGAACCGTATGGTACCGGAGTTCCTGGCATGTCAGCAATGGCTCCTAGCCGGGAGGCTGTTGCTGGTAGGCCCGTGAGCACGTCAACGAGTGACGTGTTTACGGGAGTGTCCGCGTCGGAGACAGACTGGTCTGGCTTGACTAGCCAGGGTGGACCCGTCTGTGGTTTCGACCACGGCCGATGAAGATGCGCCCCGTCCGTCGGAGGTGCGGGCAAGATGTCGTATTCCGCGGGGGGAATACGACAGGTATGGTGTAGTCCCGTCGGTCACGGGGGATGACCGATGGGTATTGGGAGTCCAGAGTGCCGGGTCGGGTGGCCCCGGTCCGGCACTAGTGGATAAATCCCAAGTACACCAGGAAGAAGTCCTGTCCCTATGTGATGAGGGTGTGAGGGCAGCTATGAGTGCTGTCAACCACTCTTATCGTCTCCTTCAGTCGGTGTGGGCTGAAGCGGGGGCAGGCCACCCTGTGCCACCTGTGGCGCTTTCATGTGTTAATGACGGCTTGGTGCTGTCAATGGACGCATTGGCAAGGGTGCAAGCGCGAGTGACGAAGTCCAGGAGGCAAATGGTCATTGACCATATGCGTCCGGCTACGGCAGTCAGGGAGCGTCTTCTTGGGACGCCCCTGACAGGGCCTAGCATCTTCGGTAGCCAAGCGCGGGCCATCTTAGAGGACACCGCCAGTATTGCGCAGAATCGGTTAGAGGTAAATCTACAGCTAGAGTTAGTGCGGCAAGCGCACGCACTAGGGGCTGTGGGGAAACCGCTAACGGGACAGCCTTCAAAGAAGCAGAAGAAGCATAAGGGCAAGGCAAAAGCCAGGCCTGTTGCGACTTCTGCTTCAGCTGGGTTTTCAGAGCCGCCGCCGGTGAAGAAGCCCAGGAAGGTTGTAGAGGCGCCTACCCTCCCCAATGTTGCTCCTGACCGCCCTAGGGGCGGGAAGGGGAAGGGTAAGGCCTCAAAGGGCGGACAGAAGGGGCCGAAGCATACCTGAAGGTACGAAAGCTCCCTTCATATCCGCCTGGACCGCGCCTGTGCGACAGGAACAGCGGTGCCAGTTATACCCGCCGTGCCTAGAACGAAATGGTTCTCACTCTCTCTCGTTAAGAAAGGGGGTTGGGGGGGTGGGCGGACTGCGAGCCGGACAACCCCGTTAGACGTCGAGGCGTCTATGGTGGGTGGAAGGCTCATGCGTTTCGTCGAGGCCTGGCGAGGTGTGACGTCAGTCAGTCTGGTCCTGGGATGGTTATCCCAGGGTTACATGCCGGAGTGGTGGGACTTTCCGCCACAAAATCTGTCTTTGGCACCTGTCTGGACACCCGTACCAAGGGAGCCAGACAAGTTAGAAGCCGTTCAAAAGGAAGTGTCGGGTTTGCTTCTGAAGGGAGCAATAAAACCAGCAAACCGAAACACTCCAGGCTTCTATTCAAACATGTTCCTTGTCCCCAAGAGCACAGAGGGATGGAGACCCATACTCAATCTCAGGCCATTAAATTGGTTTATCCATACGCCTCGGTTCCAGATGGAAACACCGAGGTCGGTAATGGCGGGATTGAGGAAAGGAATGTGGTGTGTATCGATCGATCTGAAGGATGCATACTTCCACATTCCTATGAATCGGAGTTGGCACAGGTTTCTGAGATTTGCGTTTCAGAATCAAGTATGGGAGTTTACAGTTCTCCCGTTCGGCCTGTCGACAGCTCCGAGGGTTTTCACAAGAGTGGTCCTTGCGGTGACAGCGTTTCTCAGAAAAGAGAACGTGGCGCTACACACCTACATAGACGACTGGCTGCTCAAGGCAGACTCGGCAGCCAGGTTGAACGTGGATATTGCTCTGACTCTGAAGTTACTTTCAGATCTAGGCTGGATAGTCAACGAGGAGAAATCCGATTTGACGCCCACTCAACATTTCGTTTATTTGGGGATGCGATTCGACCTCGAGGAGGGCAGGGTTTACCCGTCAGAGCCCAGAGTGGTGTCTCTGTTAGCCATCCTCAGGAGTTTTCGAGTGGGAAACCACATTCAGGCGAGGCGGTTCCTTCAGATGCTGGGCATGATGGTCTCCATGGAGCAGGTTATCCCGTACGCTGCTCTAATGCGAAGGCCTATCCAGTTGTATCTGATGTCTCTGTGGAAACAGAGAACAGAACCCCTGTCAAAACTGGTGCCAGTTTTGGAGCCGATAATATCGCATCTTCTCTGGTGGAAACAGCGTCAGAATCTCCTATTAGGGGTTTCGCTGCACCTACCCCACCCCCAGCTGTCCGTCTACACGGATGCATCGCTGGAAGGGTGGGGTGCCTGCCTGGGAGAACACCAGGTCTCGGGCACATGGACTCTCCCGGAGAGTCAGCTGCATATCAATCTGTTGGAAATGATGGCAGTGGAACTGGCGTTGGAAGAGTTCCTTCCGATGATCAGGGGCAAGGTGATATTGATACGGTCGGACAATTCGACAGTAGTATCATATATAAATCGCCAAGGCGGGACCAGGTCGCCCACCCTGTGCATCAGGGTGTGGCACTTGATTCAATGGTGCAGGAATTACTCGGTTGTTTTGAAAGCAGCTCATATTCCTGGCCGATTGAATATTCTGGCGGATGCTTTGTCTCGCAGACAGAGAATCTTGCCAACAGAATGGTCCCTCAACCCTCCGGTTCTGCGATGGATCTTCGAGCATTGGGGCAAACCCAACGTGGACTTGTTCGCCACAAAGGAAAATGCTCAAATCATGACATATGTCTCGCCGATTCCAGATCCAAATGCTGTCGATACAGACGCTCTGGCGATAAGCTGGAGAGGGATGCACGCTTACGCGTACCCACCCACCATTCTTCTACCGAAGGTATTGGTGAAGGTCAGGGAGGAACCGTGTCTCGTCCTGCTAATAGCGCCGTATTGGCCGAGCAGGGCGTGGTTCGCGGATCTTCTAGATCTGCTGGTGGAAAATCCTGTGCAGTTGCCCGAGATTCCGAACATAATCTCCCAGGCCAAGGGACGCTTCCTACACGAGCGTCCCGAAATGTTCAAATTGACTGCGTGGATGTTGTCAAACAACGTTCCACGTCGGAAGGCTTTTCTCGACAGGCTGCTGATTTCATCGCGGCTGCGAGAAGGAGGTCAACCTTCAAGTCATATAACAACAAGGTTAACAGATTTGCAGACTGGTGTGAAGAAAAGGGTATTGATACCTTTCAATCCACTATTCAGCAAATAGCAGACTTTCTCTGTGAGCTGTTCTTTTCAGGACTAGCTCCTGTCACAGTTGCTGGATACAAGTCCGCTTTGGCATCAGTTATCCCTTGTCTAGCCAACAGGGATAGTCCAGAGGTGGCCCAGTTAAATGTGATGTTGAAGGGAATGAGCAATCTCCGCCCGAGACGACCGGTAGCCATTCCAGCCTGGAGTCTATCTTTAGTGCTTAATGTACTGGCCAAGCACCCTTTCGAACCGTTGCGTTCGGCTAGTCTAAAGCATTTGACTCTAAAGGCGGTCTTTCTATTGGCAGCTTCCTCAGCTAGAAGGCGCAGTGAGATCCATGCGCTTTCGGCAGAGAGGAACCGATTTATTGTTTCTGGAGAAGGTCTGCGTCTTCTGCCAAGAGCAGAGTTTATGTCAAAGAACCAATCTTTGAGATATCCCGGCAAACCGATCATTATACCGAAGTTAACTAGGTTTGATCGTGATGCCAGTGTCTGGTGCCCGGTCCGTGCTTTGACTAAGTACAAGAAACGGACTGACTCGTTACGGTCGAACGATAGACATCTGTGGATCTGCCATAAAAAGCCTTATGGCGCCGCATCCATGGATACTATCTCTCGTTGGGTGGTCGAATGCATTCAGACTACTCACGAGATGGCGACTGGGCACCAGGTGCAGGGTGTCATGGCACACGATGTCAGAGGAATAGCCACCTCGACCGCCCTTTACAATGGTGTTCCGTTAGAGGACATCATGGCCGTTGCACAATGGCACTGTGAGTCCTCATTTACGGATTACTATATGAGGGATGTGTCAGATTCAGCCAATCCACTCGCTTTAGCTGTTTTGAAACGATAGTTAGTGACCACACTGCTTTTCCCCTTTTTTCACTTTGGTAAGAAAAGAACCTAAAGCTGGCATGGTCAGGCGAGAGGATGTCAACCAGATTGTGTCACTGATGGCCGAACCGGTGAATGATTGGAGGCGGTACGTCTGAAGTCCTGTTATCATAAGGTAATTCAATAAGTGAGAGTTTTTTGTATTATGTATATGTATCATGTTCATTCATTTTATATATTCATGCTCATTCCCACGCTAATACATGGAATATGCAGGGAGTAGTTAACCCTCTTGGCATATTGGTGTTTTCAGGCGAGATACATGTTCGTTAGTTCTCTCCCTTTTCTTAGGAGGAAAAAGGGGGGTGGGGCTGTGACGCGAATGTGATTCGGTTCCGTGAACTTGACGGTCCTTTTAGGTCTCCGTTAGTCAAGTTTGAAGTCTAAAATCTTTCTCCAAGGGGCAAAATTAGCATTTATGGCTTGCCCCTTCCCACCAGGTTACTGATCAAATCTGGTGTATATCAGAAGTAACAGAATGGTGAGTATTGATCGAAGGAGAATGCAGGAAATGTCAATTTCCCTTTCTCCGAGATCTAACAATACTCACCATTCTGTTACGGACCCAGCCTCCCAGCCCCACGGAGGCAAGCCATAGTTTTCTCTTGTTTGGTGGCTATGCAAACAATATGAGCTCTATGGTAAACGGGTACTCGGCAGTTGGGAGCCGAGTACCCAGTTCCCAGGAGTCGGTAAAGCTTTCTAAGTCTATAATCCTAGAGCCACTGTCAGGGCCAGCTGTATATCAGAAGTAACAGAATGGTGAGTATTGTTAGATCTCGGAGAAAGGGAAATTGACATTTCCTGCAGTCTCGGGCACATGGACTCTCCAAGAGAGCCAGCTGCATGTCAATCTGTTGGAAATGATGGCAGTGGAACTGGCATTGGAAAAGTTTCTTCCAGAAGTCAGGGGCAAGGTGATATTGATACGATCAGACAATTCGACAGTAGTATCATACATAAATTGCTAAGGAGGGACCAGGTCACCCATACTGTGTATGAAGGTGTGGCACTTGATTCAATGGTGCAGGAATTACTCGGTTGTTTTGAAAGCAGCTCACATTCCTGGCCGATTGAACATTCTGGCGGATGCTTTGTCTCGCAGAAAGAGAATTCTGCCAACAGAATGGTCCCTCAACCCTCCAGTTCTGCGACGGATCTTCGAGCATTGGGGCAAACCCAACGTGGCCTTGTTCGCCACAAAGGAAAATGCTCAAATCATGACGTATGTCTCGCCGATTCCAGATCCAAATGCCGTCGATACAGACGCTCTGGCGATAAGCTGGAGGGGGATGCACGCTTACGCGTACCCACCCACCATTCTTCTACCGAAGGTATTGGTGAAGGTCAGGGAGGAACCATGTCTGGTCCTGCTAATAGCGCCGTATTGGCCGAGCAGGGCGTGGTTCAGGGATCTTCTAGATCTGCTGGTGGAAAATCCTGTGCAGTTGCCCGAGATTCCGAACATAATCTCCCAGGCCAAGGGACGCTTCCTACACGAGCGTCCCGAAATGTTCAAATTGACTGCGTGGATGTTATCAAACAACGTTCCACGTCGGAAGGCTTTTCTCGACAGGCTGCTGATTTCATCGCGGCTGCGAGGAGGTCAACCTTCAAGTCATATAACAACAAGGTTAACAGATTTGCAGACTGGTGTGAAGAAAAGGGTATTGATACCTTTCAATCCACTATTCAGCAAATAGCAGACTTTCTCTGTGAGCTGTTCTTTTCAGGACTAGCTCCCGTCACAGTTGCTGGATACAAGTCAGCTTTGGCATCAGTTATCCCTTGTCTAGCCAACAGGGATAGTCCAGAGGTGGCCCAGTTAAATGTGATGTTGAAGGGAATGAGCAATCTCCAACCGAGACAACCGGTAGTCATTCCAGCCTGGAGTCTATCTTTAGTGCTTAATGTACTGGCCAAGCACCCTTTCGAACCGTTGCGTTCGGCTAGTCTAAAGCATTTGACTCTAAAGGCGGTCTTTCTATTGGCAGCTTCCTCAGCTAGAAGGCGCAGTGAGATCCATGCACTTTCAGCAGAGAGTGACTGATTTATTGTCTCTGGAGAGGGTCTGCGACTGCTGTTAAGAGCAGAATTTATGTCAAAGAATAAATCTTTGAAATATGCTGGGAAACCGATCATTATACCAAAACTAAATAGGTTTGATTGTGATGCCAGTGCGTGGTGTCCAGTCCATGTTTTGACCAAGTACAAAAAACGGACGGACTCTATGGTCAAATGATAGACATCTGTGGATCTGCCATAAGAAGCCATATGGCGCCGCATCCGGGGATACTATCTCTCGTTGGGTAGTAGAACGTATTCAGACTACCCACGAGATTGCGACTGGGCACCAGATGCAATGTGCTAGGGCTCACGATGTTAGAAGAAAAGCCTCCTCGACCGCCCTATTCAAAGGTGTCCCGTTAGATATATATGGCACTGTGAGTCCTCTTTCACGGATTACTATATCAGGGACATGTCAGACTCCGCCAATCCACTCGCTTTAGCTGATTTGAAATGATAGTCTAGTGGCCACACTGCTCGTCTCCTTTTGGTAACTTTGAAAATCAAAAGTAGTAAGAACAGACATGGTCAAGCGAGAGGAATTCAACCATATGTGACATGTTTGGCCGAAAGTGTGTTGGTTGGTGGCACCACGTCTGGAATCCATAATTCATGAGGTAATTCAAGTTTGACAGTTTTTTGTATTATGTTTATAGATCATGATATTCATTTTATGTAGTCATGCTCATTCCCAGACTTATATGTGTCAAGAGCTGTTAACCCTCTTCGCACATTTGTGTTTCAGGCGAGATGCATGTTCGTGAGTTGTTATTACACCACAAAAACATCCATTACCGTTCAATCACTACTTGCTAAATCAAATAGCTGCATTTAGTTATCAGAATAAGATTTTTATGCTCGCTTACATACTCCCTAATGCCAATACCATCACCATGTAGACCCTCAACCAGGCTTCTGGAAGAGGGACCCCCTGCATTGGCCTTACAATAGACTGGCACCAGTCTGTACTCACTCCTTGGTGACGCTTGTCACTAAGCACGCTCGCGCATGCGCAGTAGGTCCCAAATGTGAAAACTGATTCACTTCAAATATTCTGCTAGCAGTACAGTTTGCCTGCTATCAATCTGTTATAAAAGTTTTAGCTTTAATCTGAAAGTTTTCAGTTACAATCTATTTGACATCGAGTCATGCCTACCATGAAGTCAATCCTTCCTAAGTTATGTTTAACTTTTATTGCATGGTGTTTTAGAGGTGTTTATAACTCTAGTTTTTGAGTTACCAGTTTGCGTGTCACTACTCCCGTTTTCGAGGTTAGAGTAACCATGCCTATTATATACCCTCAAAGTACCATGTTATAAAATAGCCAATACCACTCATATTAACGTAGTTCCTTGTGCTCTCAAACAACATCACTCAGGAATCATTATGTTTCCACTCTTCAGTCACTTTCGTAAGAACGCCTATGACGTATCCGCTGTAGATTTTCTCATTAGTTTTTTATCGAAGCTAGTGCTTTATTTCTATCATTTCTTATTTTTATAGGAAGTGTCCTTATCTTCTGAGAAAGTCAAATGTACGTCGAACAAGTGTGATCGTTTTCATGCTAAGGACTATGCGGGCCACGTTTGCCTGAGGTGTACCTCCTGCTCCCCTCAAAAAATGTGTGGGATTTGTAAGGGTTGGCCGTTGGTCATATCAAAAGCTTTCTTCAAAGATTTTGTCGCTAAGCCTGCGTTGCCCTCACGTCGCTCTCCCTCCGTTGTTGAGTGTACTAAGGCAGTAACAACTGCTTCTACCTCTATTAAAACGTCTATTTCAACAACGGAGGAGGGCAGCTCTTCTATCTCAGATCCTGTTATGGCGTTATTCGCCAGGTTCGAATCCTTTGCTAACGTGCTAACAAAGTCTTTAGATGAGCGCATTTCATCCGCGATTATGGCTGCTAAAGAGGAGTCGTCAGACTCTGAATTCAGCCCCCAGTCTCGTTCGCGCAAGTGGGGTAAGCCTGTTTCTTTGACGTCTAGACAACAGATTAATTAAATCTCCGAAAGGTAAATCCGGCGATTCTAGAAAGCCGGGTAAGTCATCCTCTGGTAGGAGCCGGGCCAAAGACCATGTTAGTCTTGAGGGTCAGCATAATCCTCAAGCGATGGCATCGGTGGCGGAAGCTTCCGATTTTTCTTCACATGCCAAAGTTCATTTCTCAGTGATACCTATTGCCAGAAATGTATTAAGATCTCCGATCGCCTCTGCACCCGTCTCTGCTCCTGGCTTGTCCGGGCAAGTGGGTTTGCCGTCCGGTTTGTCTTCTGGTTTTACCGGGCATCCGGAAATGAGCACCGTGATTGTTTCTGGCTTGGCTGAACATCCGGTATCTCATGATAATCTGGCTTTTCCGTCAACTTCCGTTTCCGGTACTTCCGTTTCCGGCTATAGAGTTTCTGATTCCGGTGGGAAGAATGTATATCCGGGTCTGTTGGACCCGGCATTGCATCATTCGTCTACTTCCGTTTCTGGTTTTTCAGCTTCCTCTTCCGGTAATAGTGTTGCTACTTCCGGTAGGAGGAATGTACATCCGGGTCTGTTGGACCCTTCTATGCATCATTCCGCTTCCTGTAGTAGTGTTGCTACTTCCGGTAAGAAGAATGTATATCCGGGTCAGGTGGATCCGTCTGCATACATCCTCTTTTTCCGGTCCCGTTTTGTTAACTTCCGCTTCCGGCGGTAGTGTAGATACTTCCGGTTCGACTTATGCATGTCCGGGTCTGGTAGACCCGTCCTTGCAATCGACTTCCCTTTCCGGTTTTTCCGCTTCCGCTTCTGGTGACAGTCTATCTGCTTCTGGCTTAAGAGCTGTTTCTCCGGGTCAAGCTGATCCGGTGACGCATTCTATTTCCGGTCTCAGTGTTACAATTCCTGCTGGAACAACTTTTTGCGCATCAAATTATGAGCTGCCAACTAACTCAGATTCCCATTTTAGTAATAGGTCTGTTACTTCCGATTCTAATTATTTTTGCGCCGCTCCTCCCGTTTTTGATAGGCATTATCCTGATCGTTCTTCTCTTTCTCAGTCTGTTCTTTCTTCGGATTTAGTGCATCCTTCCTTTCGTGATGTAGTATCACACTCTCATTCTTCTACCTCTCTCTCTTTTTTCTCATGAAGGTTCTCAGAAGGGTAGTAGTCATCCTTCCTCTTCCTCTGTATTATCGGCTAGGGATTTTTCGTCTTCCCATGTTTCTAATTCTTCTCTCTTTCACTCTTCAACTATCTCTCCTCCCGGTTTTCTTCATATTCCGGCTTCTCTTCATCAGAATTCTTCTCATATCCCTTCTTCTTCCTCTGCGTCTGTCTCTACTCTTCCTTCTTATTCTTCATCTTCTCCTGCTTTTGATCATTTGGATCCTATTGTTTCTGTCGTTCTTTCTCCAGAATTGGAATTCCAGATAGTTGATTCAGGTTTAGATTTTTCTTTGTTTTCAGTAAGCCGCGATTCCTCTGTTCATCGCTCTATTATTTCAGCTAGATTTTCAAGTCTTTCCAGATTTTCAGCCAGTGCTTTGGATTCTTACTCTTTCACTTCTAATCAGCCGGAGGAACGTGGTGTTCGTCCATCTTATCAGTCTCCTTTGGCTTTGAACTCTTTCTCAGACGCTACCTCTAGAGCTTTATCTTCTCCTTCCTCTCTAAGAATCTTTGATTCTTCTGCTTCTCTAGACTCGGACCTCTGTCCTCCTTCCTCTTCTCCATCTCACCTTTCTGTCAAGGCTACTCAGAGATCAGTCGGGGCCAGAGATCTGAAGAGGTTCTATCCTGTGAGGGCCTCTCCGGATGACTGGTCTAAGTCTCATCAATGGATAGCTTCTTCTCTATCTCTTCCTCTTCAGGATGAATTTTCGATTGATCCTCCTTCGTTCGGATCTGCTCTCATCTTCAGACTTCATCTAGTGCTCCTTCTGTTCTTCCGGTGGATAATGGTAGATGCTCCGGTGCAGGTTCCGAAAGATGATTATATTAGATTGGCTTCTACTCAATCTCTTAATGGTCCGACATGGGATGTTCTTTCTTCGCATCTGAAGGAATCCTCTACGGTAGAATCGTCTTCTGACCTTTTTAAATGGGAGTCTGTCTGTCGTGCTCAGTTAAAATCAGCTAATTTTCTGGCTCTTCTTTCTGAGGCTCTTCTCAGGACTCCTGAGAAGGGTGGTCAGATTCCTCCTGAAATTTTTCGTTCGTTAGCTGATCTTTCAAGAGGTTCCTTGAACTCGGTTTGCTGTTCCTTGGGCTTCATCACCTCTAAAAGAAGGTCAAGGAAACTTTCAGAGGTGAACATTTTGAACTCTCTCAGGAGTAACCTGATTTCTGCTCCTCCTTTCGGATTGGATATCTTCGGACAAAATTCTACCTCAATTCTTAGAGCGGAATCTGATCGTCTTAGATCAGCTAAGGATCTGCGTGATCAGATATCTATTTTGAGGCCTTCAGCTAAAAGAGACTCTTCCTTGGTCAAGAGTCCGTCTTCCTCTCCCAGGAGGAAGTCTCAGGCCGGATGAGTATGGGGGCTTATCCTTCAAGGGTTTTCACTAACTCTAATCGGTCCTCTCCTTCCCAATCCAGATCCGCGGAGGAGGATTGTTTCAAATCCATTTTTTCACATAGACCTAGAGCCCAGGTTCGTCAAGCCCCTTCTCAGGTGAGAAGGGGTCAGTTCTCCTCTCGAGGTTCTAGATCTAGTTCTAGAGGCCGCTTCTCTAGAGGTTTTCAACCTAGACGGGTTTGAAGGGGTGGCCTCAGCCCGGGTAGGCCTTTCCTCTTCTCCTTTCCCAGTCCTTCCTCCTCTTCTACCACCTTTGGATCTATCGGTGCAGTCCCTTCTTCCCAGTGTGCCAGTAGGAGGGTGCCTGTCTCTGTTTTGGGAGACTTGGCAAGCCCTCGTTCAGGACTCCTGGCTTTTAGAACAAATCCGCTGGGGTTATGCACCGTCTTGTATAGATCTGCCTCCTCCTCTGTCTTGCCAGCCCAAATGGACTCCAGTTCCATCCAATCTGGAGAAGTTGGGAGCCCTGGAAGACGAATTGGAGTCAATGTGTCAGAAGAAGGCTATAGAAGAGGTTCCTTGTTGGAGAGTAGACCCGGGCTTCTACTCAACTCTCTTTCTAGTCCCCAAGAAAACAGGTGGATGGCATCCAATTATCAATCTAAAGAGATTAAATCGTCTAATATCCACTCCAAAATTCAAAATGGAGACTATCTCAGATTATCGCCAGTCTGAGTCCAGGCATGTGGACGTCGTCCATAGACCTCAAGGATGCCTATTTTCATATTCTCATCTACCCTTCTTTCAGAAAGTTCATGAGATTCGCTTTCAAGGGCCGGGTATGGCAGTTCAGAGTCATGCCTTTCGGCCTGACCACGGCTCCTTTCTTCTTCACCCGCCTAGTGTCAGCAGTTGCAGGAATTCTTCACCGTCACTCTATTCCCCTTAACGTTTATATAGACGATTGGTCACTAAAAGCAGTCTTCCTCAATTCTGTCAAGTATCGTTCCAGAGGTCTGCAGTCTGGCTTCCAGTCTAGGATGGGTAATAAATCTAGAAAAATCATCTTTGGCTCCGTCTCAGGTTTTCACCCACCTAGGTGTTTCTTTCGACCTGGGTCGAGGCTTAGTCTTCCCTTCAGATATAAGAGTAGAAGCCATCCTAGTAGCCATGGAAATTCTGTCCTCCTCTGCCGTGGTCAGAGCAAGCTTTTTTCTCCGGGTGATAGGCTAGATGGTCAGCGTCGAGAACATCATTCCGTGGGCGGCGCTGATGAGAAGACCGTTCCAAATGTATCTAATGTCCCTGTGGAAACAGTCGATTCATTCAATTTACCATCAGATCCCTGTCAGAGAGCATTTAAGTCCCCACCTAGAAATTTGGAAGGATCGCTCTCTGCTTCTGATGGGTGTTCCTCTGGTCAAGTCTTCTCAAGCGATCATCTTTACAGACGCTTCCCAGGAGGGATGGGGAGTGGTCTGGGGTTCCCTTTCTGTCTCAGGCCTGTGGTCCCTGGAGGTGTCGTCAGCCCACATCAACATTCTGGAGTTGTGGGCTGTCAAGAAGGCTCTCCTTTCTTGGTCGGATCGGGTGCAGGGCCTCAAGATCTCGATTTGTTCAGACAATTCAACAGTAGTCTCTTATATCAACAAGTCGTCTCTCCTTTGTTTGGAGGTGTGGAATCTCCTCATATGCTGTCGCATGAACCAGATTTTCCTGGTGTCCACCCATGTCCCAGGATGTCTGAATTTTCTGGCGGATCAATTGTCTCGCCCCTCCAAATTCGCCCACACAGAGTGGCAGTTAAAGAGGTCGGTTGTCAAAGCGATCTTCACCCTCCTGGATCATCCCCATGTAGACCTGTTCCGGACAACCAGGCGTTGGCTGTGGACGCCCTGTCTCAGTCCTGGACAGGAATCTTCGCTTATGCATTCCCTCCAACTATCCTGGTTCCTTTGTTCTGAAGAAAGTCAGGGACCAGTTCTGCGAGATTTTGTTGATAGCTCCCTTTTGGCCAAAAAGGATCTGGTTTGTAGACCTTCTCGATCTTCTAGTAGACTTCCCTCGTCTGCTTCCAGTGTCTCCAGATCTGTTATCCCAAGTAAGGGGAACTTGCCTTCATCCAAACCCAGGAATCTTCAGTCTGTGTGTTTGGAGAATATCGAGTGTTCGGTCCTTGAGAATAAATTTTCTGCAAGATCTCAGGAAATCATTAATTCGGCCAGGAGGGAGTTGACCCGAAGAGTTTACAAGGGTCGACTTAAGATTTTTGGAGAATGGTGTTCAAATCATGATCTCGTGCCTGATTCTGTTTCTATTTCCCAAGTGTTAGATTTTTTATCCTATCTGTTCGATTCTCTTCATCTGACTGCTAACACTGTTAGAGGATATAGATTTTCTTTAGCATCTTCTTCCTTGTTTGTTAAACGCTGATGTTAAGGATACTAAGGTTCTTAATGGTTTCATCAGAGGTTTAGGTAATATTCATCCTCCTATTGCTAAACCTTTGCCTTCCTGGACCTTGGCTTTGGTTCTTCAGGTTTTGGCAGGTCATCATTTCGAACCTATCTCTTCGATTAGCTTGAAGCTTTTAACCTTTAAGGCTGTTTTTCTAGTGGCTTCTGCTTCTGCTAGAAGATGATCTGAGATCCATGCTTTTTCCGCTGAAAAGGATCGATTTATTGAAGCTGGGGACAGTTTGGTATTATATCCTAGAAGGGATTTTTTTATCAAAAACGCAATCAAACCGTTATCCAGCTAAGCCGATTATTTTAAAATCTTTATCTTCCTTTTCTCCGTCTGACAGATTTTGGTGTCCAGTCAGAGCTCTTAAAGCTTATAAGCGTCGAACTGATTTTAAAAGATCCGATCCGTCTCACTTCTGGGTTCCGTATGCAGAAGGGGTAGCCAGACCAGTCTCTAAAGCATCTATTGCTAGATGGATTTGTGACACCATTCAACTCTGCTACGAGATTGCTTCTCCCGAGCAAATCAATCTCTCTCACATTAAGTCTCATGATGTTAGAGGGATGGCTACCTCTTTCACTCTTCGCTGGCTCTTCTGTAGACGAAGTTATGCAAGTTGCAGGATGGAAATCTGAGTCTACTTTTACCACTTTTTATTTGAAAGACCAGAGCGCAGCGGCTTCTTTCTTTAGGAACATTACTATTTTAACAAAAAAGGCTGAAGACCATTTACCAAGCACATCCCACCATTTTCGTTAGGACCGTGCGTCTGTGTGTAATGGTGAGAGTTGTTCTTTGGTTTTTATTTATTTCTTTATGTTTAAAGTTTTATTTGGTTGTTAATCACTGTGTGATTGATTTAGATGCACCATTATGTTTTGTTATCAACATTTGGTTTGTCTTGTTTGATTTTTATCCTTGCTTATGGATTCTCAAATCTCCTCCCACCATTGTTTCGTAGCGGGACACTGACCGAATCTACGGGTTTTAGCAAGTAGTGATTGAACGGTAATGGATGTTTTTGTGGTGTAATAACAACCCCCAACAGACCCCCCTTTAGTGGGTTGGTCTGTAGTTTTATTAACCACTATAAAAACATACTTACCGTTCAATCACTACGACCCGGCTGGATATATGGCACTTAAATTTAGAAAAGTGAATCAGTTTTCACATTTGGGACCTACTGCGCATGCGCGAGTGTGCTTAGTGACAAGCATCACCAAGGAGTGAGTACAGACTGGTGCCAGTCTATTGTAAGGCTAATGCAGGGGGTCTCCCTTCCAGAAGCCTGGTTGAGGGTCTACATGGTGATGGTATTGGCATTAGGGAGTATGTAAGCGAGCATAAAAATCTTATGCTGATAGCTAAATGCAGATATTTTATTTAGCAAGTAGTGATTGAATGGTAAGTATGTTTTTATAGTGGTTAATAAAACTACAGACCAACCCACTAAAGGGGGGTCTGTTGGCTGTTCTCTTCCTTTTTTAGGAGAAAGGGGGAGCGGTGCTGGAGTGGTGATGCGAATGTGATTCGGTCCCAAACTTGTCGGTCCTTCTAGGTCTCCGTGTGACAAGTTAAATCTAAGTTCTTTCTCTAGGGGCAAAAGAGGCTTTGTATGGCTTGCCCCTTCCCACCAGGTTACTGACTAAATCTGGTTTTATCAGAAGTAATAGAATGGTAAGTATTGATCGAAGGAGAATGAAGGAAATTTCAATTTCCCTGTCTCCGAGATCTACTTACCATTACATTACGGACCCTGCCTCCCAGCCCCACGGAGGCAAGCCATGAGTTGTCTCTTGTTTGGTAGCTATGCAAACAATATGGGCGTCTCTGGCAGGCGGGTACCCGGTTGTTGGAAACCAGGTACCCGGTTCCAGGAGCCGGTAGAGCTTTCTAAATCTAGATTCCTAGAGCACAGCTTCAGTAGAGCTGTATTATCAATAAGTAATGTAATGGTAAGTGTTGTTAGATCTCGGACAAAGGGAAATTGAAATTTCATTCATTCCTTACTATTGGCGCAGTAAAAGATAGAATATTGACATCAGAGTGCTACGGGTTAATGTCGCATTTAGGCTGCTATCAATATCATATTAAGTGATGTATCTAGCTCCGTCATGAACATTGAAAAGTCTGTCAAGTGTAAGAATAGTATGTCTTTAATGGATTTTCTGTTTAATAAACATTATGTTGAATATTTTGAAACTAATTTTATTAGGTGCTGTTGCTGCCGTAGGCATGATAGTCAGCAACAGCACACAGCCAAATTAGTTTCAAAATATTGAACAGCTTCCTGTATAGTTATCTTGAAATTGGGAATTTAGGATTCTTAGTAGTGTATATAAATTTGTTCTAAGATGCATACAAAGTGGGTGGAGCTTAGGTAGAAATGGGCGGGACAAAGATAGAAATGTATCCATCTATTGGTATTAACATTGTATCTCTATCTTCTTTGACAGTGGCTATGCAGCTGATAAGATTACACATTGTATTCGCCCTGAAGATGTTGTAAAACGCAGAGCAGTCGTCATCCTCAGGCGGTAGGTCAAACCAATATTCACATGATACAGGATCAGTATGCAGGGATCAAAATCAGAACTGTCAGTCACGTGTCTGACATCATAATCAATTACGTCGCCTGTTAGCTGACATCACAATTATAATGACGTATATTACAACGTCAGAAAAATTGAAAAACTTGTGTACTGATTGTGTGATTCATGAACCTACCATTTAATAAATATTAAATAATAATAAGTTGACTCTGGAGTGAATGCTGCCATAGTCTCCAGTCAAATTAGTTTCAAAATATTCAACAGCTTATGTGTATAGTTACTGGTACTTTCCAATTTAGATTCTGAGAATTCTGTTTTAAAAGTTTCCAAGTTGAGCCCAACACATAATAGAATCTCGGTAGCTGCTAGATCTTTTTTTTTTTGATTTTTAGCTCACCTGGCCAGAATGGCCAAGTGAGCTTATGCCATGGCGACCGTCTGTCATCTGTCCGGCGTCCGTCAACTTCTCTTTAAACGACTTCTTCTCAAGAACCACTAGGCCGATTTCAATTATATGTGGCAGGAAGTATCCTTAGGGCATAGGGATCCAAGTTTGTTCAAACAGAGTTGATCGGCCAATTTGGCCGGTGGCCATCTTCGATTTTGCCAGATTTTGGAAAATGGCTTTAAAAATCTTCTCCGAAACCGCTTAGTGGATCGATTCAAAACTCACAAAATATCATATAGGGCAAGAGCTGAACCAAATTTTTTCGAAGGAACTTGATTGGCCAAATGGTTTGGTGGCCATCTTGGATGACCTAGTTTTCGTGAAAACGACTTATTCTGCAGAACCTCTGAACGGATCAGGCTGAAATTTTGGGGATATGCTTATGGACTAAGGGCCATTAAAGTTTGTTCATGGGAAGTTGATAGGTAAAAAACATGGCTGCCGTGGACCAATCAAATTTTAGCATGTTTGGCTGCCATATTCAATTTTTTTATTTGATGGATTTTTGAAGCCGAAATTGGTTTTCTTAGCTCCACCTACTTGTCAGTCAGCTGTCGTATAGCGATGACCCAATCCGCCTTCTGTATGTCCGTCCATCCAACAATGGCGGCTCATTTAGTTATTTCTTGATGGATTGACACCAAACTTGGTCACAATGTTAATGTCGGCATCTAATATCTGTGTTGTGGAAATGAAACTGATAGGCTGTCAAATGCCAGAGTTATCACTCCTTAAATATTTGCAGTCTCACTTTCATAGGGCAAATACAGGTTTGTTCCCACCACTGTCCACTGATTTATCACCATGTCAGATTTTATTGCCAAACTAGATATTAAATTCCAATTAACGGATTAACCTTTCCAATACTGGCGAAATATTTAAGATATGTATTATGTGCTCATGCTCTTAAAAATATTTTGAAATGTATTTGATTGAAAGTTGTTGCTGCCTTAGCCAGCAATGAAAGTTGTTGCTGCCTAAGGCAGCAATGACTTTCTGTCAAATTATTTTTAAAATCAACTCCAGCTCACCCTACCCCTGCTGCTAACTCGGTGATTCAGCCAGATGCGCATGTGTTAAATGGATTGTGTGGTGGTGGGAATAACCTGCTATAAAGACCACCTACCTGCCTTTAGAGACCATTTTCTTCAAATGTATTTAAACCTCTGGTAACTGTCTGACTGAGTTTTTGCAGACGACATATTCCAAAGGTTATATCTCTGAACCTGATAAATATTTTGAAAACAATTGGACTGAAAGTTGTTGGTGGCTAAGCCGCCAACAACTTTCAGTCGAATTGTTTTCAAATTATTCAAGAAGTCAAGAGCTTTTGAAAATTGAAATTATTGGCTGCACTGGCTTGCAGCAGTGAGACAGTTAAGAAACCATCTGTAGTTAGCACTGATATCATCTATTTTCACTTAAACATTGTTCAAAATCACTAATGCAAAAAAACCAGTCCAGAGATTGTCAATATCTCGAAAACAACCATTTGACTGAAAGTCATTGGAAGTGACACCGATGGATGTAAAGCTTAAGTAAGATTAGTTGAAATGCCAGGTGAGCGATACAGGCCCATTGGGCCTCTTGCTCAGATTTTTTTTGATTTTCTGAATTTCCGATATTAGGAATTCTTTCGAATGATACCCAAAGTTGTAGAACCATAGTGTATGGTCACACCATTTCCTTGGTTAAAATTTGAGTCGAATCAGACCAGTAGCGGGTCCAGGGCTTCTGATTACCCCTTAGCTATGACTTTACAAGTCATGCCCAAATGAAATGCGTCCATATTAGTGAGCCCAAATTAAAATCCTACTGGCGGATATGAACACTAATTAACTGATTTGTAGTCAATTAAATACTCAGAGATGGATGCTGTGGCATTTTATGGCCATTCAGAGGTCTTCTAGTGCTATTGGATCTAAAATGCCTCAAAAATCAATTTCTCGGATTTCAAAATTCTCTAGTTTTTAGGAGCATTGATGGATCCCGGACCAAATAGGTAGTGTACCCAAATGAGATAAATCTAAATCCCTGGGCAGTTAGAAATACAGGATATAATAATTTAGGATTTAGTAATGTAGAAGGCGTTAAATACATTTTATTGAAGCTTAATAATATTGGATTGACCTGCTATAGACTCGTCGGATACTTAAATAATTTTCTGTTCACAATCTTAAAATTTGGATGGAAAAATTTAGGTAGCCTGGACTAGTCAGTTTGAAATTTTTGTTATCCCAGTCTAAAATTCAGGAGCCTGTGCTAATCTTCATCACTGAAAAATGGTAACTGCAAATAACATACATGTAATTCAAAAGAGGTCTGGCATTGTATGATCACATAATTCTCACCCTGACATACAGATGTATATATATGTGTGCAGGGATTCTTATAATGGTTTTTTTGATGGTATATACACCCAAAATTCAACTTGGGACCCCCAAAAATAGTGTGAGCATATGGACCACTAGAAAGCTTGTATGATTATTAGTCCCCTACTGGTAAAACCGGTGGCACTATAGGTTTGCAGTCTCATATCAGATTTCCATACTTTTTCAAGATATTTAAGGGAAAATCGGTACATCGCTTTAGTATAAGGAGCTACAGAACAATTTCGAATTTCAGACATTTTCGTAAATTTTTCATGGAGTTATCTTTTGACTTATGAAATTTTCCGCACTTTCTCGCAGTCTTTCAAGATATTCAACTGAGAATTTGTATGTTGCTTTGTTATGAGAAATTACAGAGCAGGTTCGAGTTTCGTGAGTTTGCGTAAATTTTGGGATGGAGTTATGTCCCCTTTCGACATGAAATACAAAAAATATCCTTTTTCCACACTTTCGCACTCCTTCACAGGATTTAACTGAGAATTGGTAGGTTGCTTTATTATAGGGAGTCACAGAGCAAGTTCGAGTTTCAGACACTTTTTCGCACTTCTTCAAGGGATTCAAATGAGAATTGGTAGGTTACTTTATTATAGGGTGTTATAGAGCAGGTGTTAGTTTCAGACATTTTCATAAATTTTCCCCCCTTTCGACATTAGTTTTCCACAATTTTTTTCACATCCCTTTGAGATATTCAACTGAGAATTGGCACATTGCTCTGTTATGAGAAATTACAGAGCAAATTCGAGTTTCAGCCGTTTGCGTAAATTTTTGATGGGGTTATCTCTCCTTTTGACTTATGAAATACAAACATATCAGCTTTCAAGACTTATTCGTTCTCCTTCACCATATATAACTGAAACTTGGTGTATTGCTTTGTTATGAGGAGTTACAGATCAAGTTAGAGTTTCAGCTGCTTCTGTCAATTTTTAATGAAGTTTTTGACTGTCAATCTCTAAAGATTGTTATCACCAGGTAGGGGACATGTATTACAGAATGCTTGTTAAATATTAATTAGTTTTATAGGTTTGTGCACAAAAATACCCACAAAATCTAACCTGAACCCCATAATTCATAGCCGTGAGGCCATGGTGCGTTCTAATTTTATCATGGATGAGAAAAAACTGCATTGGAAACCCAGATTTCAGTTTGGGACCCACCCCTACCACAGATTTCAGCGTGGGAGCCACAGATTTCAGAATATGGGGTCTCTGGGGCCTCCAAAATTTATATGGCATGAGAAAAACTGTGTATATGCTCTCTTGTGAGTAATCTTTACCTGAATATCTGGCATAAAATTGTTCATCGTGAAAAACACTTGTCTGTTTGTCTCAGAAAAGTGATTTTATCTCACTGATTTATCTTTGTAATAAAGATATTGTTTTGTATTCAAATTTGATGTGAGGATCAGTTGGTCAGCTTGCAAATTTATTTCCATGTGCTTAACTTTTGAGGAACTGATTAGAAATCATTTTGGCGAATCTCTGTCGAAATCTGGCTTGCTGCAGAATCCAAATGACAATCTTGAAAGTTGAAGTCTGTGGCTAAGGTTTACTGATTGATTGCAAACTTTCGTAAGTGAATTTCAGTTAAGTCTTTACCTGGTATAAGAACAACGAGAATGTGCCGTCGATAGCAGACCGGCGCAAATCCGTACGCCTCCGTTCTACATCACCACCGCCCCAACGCACCGTCCCAGAGGGTGGTGTCTAATGTAAACATCACTTCACAATCCGCAATCATATACTCACATAATAAATGTATAATTCTTATGAAACCATTTGTCAGAATCCAACCAAGTTTGCTATTCAACTGAATTTGTCACCCATATGATAGTGGAAGGCCTGATTACGGTTACATCATTAGGCTTTTCCCCCGGAGTGGGGGGGGGGTGTGTGGGGTTTGCCATGGAGTGGGGTCAAAAGGTCAACCAGCATAAATATTCCATCCATCATATATATGATATGTGATATGTGAATCACTCAACTATGGTATGTGATATGTGAATCACTGGAGTTTGGTATGGGAATGAAGTTAAAATCAAAATTGGTCTCACGGCGAAATCAAATACCATCATCATGATGTCATCTTGAAAATTTGTTTTTTTTCAGTCAATAACTGACTGATTGACAAGTGACAGTGGTTTCTTCACCAGTTAACCCTTGAATGTTCAGTGTCACAATTTTATGATGACTGTATAGGAAAGCTGTTGAATATTCTGAAACTAATTTGACTGGAAGGGTTTGCTGCCTATGGCCAACAACTGCTCCTGGCCAAATTAGTTTCAAAATATTCAGGAGAAAATTCTTCACATCAAACAGAATTTGTCGTTCTGCGAGTGTTAAAGAGCCTCTACGACCAGTGTTCTGAACAAGCTACACCGATATGATCCATAAAAGGATATATGTCTGTTACTTACAAGCAGGTTTGAACTCTCACCTACAATCCCCTGAAAAAGTATATTCTGTATGATATAAAACTTATTCTTTTGAATATTTTGAAATAAATTTGACTGGAAGGTGTTGCTGTCTTAGGCAGCAATGGCTTTCAGTCAAATTAAGTCAAAATATTCAACAGTTCCTGTATGATAATGTTAAGAATGAGATATGGGGAATTCATCGTTGAAAGGGTAAATGTATTTACATATTGTATTTTCTTTCTTAGAGTAAGAGATGACGCACCACGCCTCATACCAAGTCTTCCACAAAAACGATTACATTCTGACTCGGATAATAACGAGAATGGATCTGAGGATGAAAGTGCCTCATATCGTACAGTACTGCCTCCGCAGCATCGACATCACTCCAGTTTCCATCGTCAACATGAGCGTCATCATCGCAATGGCGATACAAGTCGCCATGGACACAGCAGCAATGAGCACCAGAAGTTGAGTTCTGCTGTTGTGGATATGAGTAAGGAAATAGTGTCTAACAATTCTCATGATCGTGATCGTGCTGTGGTAGTGAGCAGTACAGTCACTACAGTGTCATCCACAGTACAGAGGCATATATATCCAACTCGGCAATCTGACCATGATGATGATGTGTTGGACTTGGTCGTTCAGGGCACGGAGACCATGCATGGTCAGACTTGTAGAGAGGTCAGATTGCCAAGATCAGCTCACTGATATATAGTTAACTGTTTTATTGACTGAATAACATAAATTTGAATCCGAGTTGCCTTCCAGAATTGTGAGGGATGTGTGTTAGTTTCATGTCAATAATGCCGCCCCTTTGCCCCTCTCCCCAAATCAAAAGTAGAATGCACATTCCAACATTCCATATCAGGTTATCGCAAATCTGCATGATGCTGAATGATGACCTAAACGTAAACGTTGTCTCACAATCATATGGATAATTCACATAAACAATTTAGTTGATTTCCATTATCTTTGACGTTTTATCCCCACCCCACCCCCCATGCCCCAACATGGGGACAAAGCCTTATGCAAGCTTGGCCTTGCAACCCGCAATCATATGAGTAACTCACAAACAGACCTTCTGCCCCTCACCCCGAGGGCGGAGCCTAATGTAAAAATTGTATCACCATCATCGATCATGGTTAACTCGCATACCAAATTTGGTTGAACTCCACTAGCTTTAACAAATGGTTTCGATGAAGATTGCCAAACTGAGAGGCTAATGGATGAAAGGCAATTGCAATATCCCCGCCACATTTTTCAACATGTGTGGGGATAGTCAATCAAAATGACGTAGCTGTGTCACGAAAATCGAAACGTGTGTGCTTAAAGTGTACAAATTTAACATGTATGTCTTTGATGAATTTACAATTTAATAACCATTCTGTTAAATATTGTGAAACTAATTCAACTGTGAGCCATAGGCAGCAATAATACCCAGTGAAATTGTTTCAAAATATTTAACAGCTTACGTGTATACATGTAGTTACTTTGAAATTTAGATTCTTGGAATTTAAGTTTCAAACTGATTAAAAAGGGCCAGATCTTAGCTAGAACTGGGTGGAAGGGGGTTTGTGTGTGTGTGTGTGTGTGTGTGTGTGTGTGTGGGGGGGGGGTTGTTGGGGTGGTTGACATAGCCAGAAATAGGTAAGCCATAGCTTGAACTGGATCCTTCTACATGTATTAGGTTCACTTTTCCTGCACCATTGCCATGAGAATGGAAGAATCCAGTTTTAGATATGCCTTGCCCATCTTTATTTAAGCTCCACCCACACTTGTTGGGATCGATCAATCTCTAAACTCGCTGACTCAATTTCCGGAAAACTATACAGGTAAGCTGTTGAATATTTTGAAACTAATTTTACTGGGTGCTGTTGCTGCCCATGGAAGCAACAATGTCCAGTCAAATTAGTTAAAAAACAGCATGTTTTTTAAATACTAAAGACATACAATTGGTACAACAATGCTTAGTCCCTCGTCAATTAAGCATTCACGATGAGCTTAGCTATGCCATTCATGTCATAATTGATTATGACTTCATCCTACACATCACGTAGCTGATTATGATATCATATGATTGACTAAGAAACTAGAATCCATTCCTGTGTCCGTCCCTCCTTGTTCATCAACTAGCCTTCATCACAATCCAGATAGTTATATATTCTGCATATTATTCTTTTGCCGACTTAAGCCTGTTGAATATTTTGAAGTTAATTTAACAGGCTCTGCAACAAACGGGTCCAAGTCAAATTAACTTCAAAATATTCAACAGAATAATCTGTGTATTGTAAACGTTTTTGCTCTATTTGGCATTTCGGGTTGAAAGGGTTCACTGATAACAATGGCGGGTATACAGGACAGCTCATAAATAAATTGAAATGTTTCCATGTTAGGTTATTTGTGAGCGGTACTGTTTATGTCAATGTTTGGTCTGCATTCATGTTTGTTTTATTTTGTCATTAAATTTGTTATGGGGTTCGAGGGATATAGCGATCAGCATGTCTGTGTCCACTTCTTGTCACCATATTTCCTACAGTTTACTTACAATTCTTTTGAAACTTTGTAAGTGTTATCAGTGCCACGTGAAGATGTGCATGTGCTATCGGTATGCCTATACATCCATCCATCTGTCCAGAATGTCTCTGACAGTTTGTCCATCCATCTCTGACAACCATTTCTTGTCAACGCAACTCTTCCTACAGTTTAGTTGCAATTTGTTTTAAACTTGGTAAGTGTTATCATTTCCATATGTAGATGTGCTGTCCATATTGACATACATCCATCCATCTGTCCAGAGTCTCTGCCCATTTGTCTGTCCATCCATCTCTGACAATCTTGTCAGCGCAACTCCTAAAGTTCACAATTGATTAACCTGAGATTTGGTGCACAATATCAATATCATGTGCAGATGTGTGTGTGTGTGTGTGTGTGTGTGTGTGTGTTGTGCGTGCGTGCGTGTGTGCGTGCGTGCGTGTGGCCGGAAAATGTTTCACTACAGAGTCATCCCCCTTTAAATATCTTGAATCCAAGTGTGTGTGTGTGTGTGTGTGTGTGTGTGTGTGTGTGTGTGTGTGTGTGTGTGTGTGTGTGTGTGTGTGTGTGTGTGTGTGTGTGTGTGTGTGTGTGTGTGTGTGTGTGTGTGTGTGTGTGTGTGTGTGTGTGTGTGTGTGTGTGTGTGTGTGTGTGTGTGTGTGTGTGTGTGTGTGTGTGTGTTGTGGCCGGAAAATGTTTCACTACAGAGTCATCCCCCTTTAAATATCTTGAATCCAATGCACACCTTCATAATGACTGCATTGCCAATCATGTCTTGTCAACGCATCTCCTACAGTTTAGTTGCGATTCTTTTGAAACTTGGTAAGTGCTATCATTGACACATGAAAATGTGCGTGTGCTATACGTTTGACTGTATGTCCATCCGTTTGTTCAGAATTTCTATCTGTCCATCTCTGACAATCATTTCTTGTCAACGCAACTCGTCTTAAAGTTCCCAGTGGATTAAGCTGAAATTTGGGGCACATTTTCAGTATCATGTGCTGATGTGCATGTGATTTTTCCTGTCCGAGAACTGATTCGTTACAGAGGTATCTATCTTGAAGGCAACGCATAACTTCAGAATGACTGCATTGCCAATCTGTCTGTTCAGAATGTATGTGCTTCTCTCCATCCATCTCTGACACTCATTTCTTGTCAACACAACTCCTACAGTTTAGTTGCCATTCTTTTGAAACTTGTTAAGTAATATCATAGCCATGTGAAGATGTGCATGTGCAATCAGTATGGCTGTACATCCATCCATCTGTTCAGAATGTATGTGCTTCTGTCCATACATCTCTGACAATCATCAACGCAACTCCTCTTAAAGTTGCCAATGGATTAACCTGAAATTTGGTCCATGTTATCAGTATCATGTGCAGTTGTGTGTGCCCATTTTTCATGGCAGGGAAATATTTCATTACAGAGTTATCCCCCTTTAAATATCATGAAACGCATTACTTAAGAATACTTGCATGGATTTATGCAAAATTTCTTTATCATCTGATTATCTTTGTTACAAGGTGGGGGAGTGAGGGTGTGTGTGTGTGTGTGTGTGTGTGTGTGTGTGTGTGTGGTGTGTGTGTGTGTGTGTGTGTGTGTGTGTGTGTGTGTGTGTGTGTGTGTGTGTGTGTTGTTTTTTGGTGATATTCCTTCTTCGGATAACCTTTGTTATATACATAATTGGAGTATATATAAAGTGTAAATAGAGATTTAAATAAGCTACTGTTACTGCTCATATTATATTAGATACAGTTTTATATTTATATAAGCTACTGTTACTGCTCATATTAGATACAGTTTTATATATATATATGGATATATATCGGTATGTATGTTAAAACTCATTGCATACTGTCACACACTGTATATTGCGAATTACTATGTGATTGAGCGAAATGTACGTTTATAATGTACAAAGTGCTGTATTTTTGTTTTTTACCACCAGTTATATGTCAATATTTACTTCCACACAGTGACTTAGCTCCGCCTATGCTTTGTGCATGTTGGGATTGTTTTATATACTTTGAATTCTGAATTCCCAAATTCTCAATTTCATCGTAACTATACAGCTAACCTGTTGAATATTTTGAAAATAATTTGACAGTGTGCTGTTACTACAGCACCCAGTCAAATTAGTTTCAAATTATTCAACAGAATGTTTATTAAATGGTAAAAACATAATTCGTGGACTTCATAGATGAGGAAAAGAAACACTGTGACGAATTTCTCCCAAAAGCTGCAAGCAAACCAAAAATTGAGAATCTCAAAGCCCAAAACAGAGTTCACCCACATATACCTATCTACAAAGCATGAAACTAAAGAAAATGACCATCCGCTTCATGGCGGCGAACCATGGAAGAAAGGTACAATCCTGGGCTCACTGCTTTGTTATAAAGCTGACATTGCTGCGTCATGGGGAACATAGCTTTCCAGTCCTTCTGGAAGCTATGGATTCATAGATCAAAGATGCCCTTGTCAAATAGACTAGTTTTATACAGCGCAACCTGCCTGTCCTTGATGCTGTATGATTGTAACAGCTGGGCAACTCCAAAGGCAGCTCTAGACAAATTTGATGCTTGCCACCACAAACACAGACACACCGATGGTCAAACAGAATAATTTCCAACGATGCACTATACAAGATGTGTAATACATTGCTGCTGTCCACAAAAGTCAGCCAGCAAAGATGGTACATGTTTGTCCGTGTGCTAAGGATGCCAGAAGACACCAGCACAGAGAGCCTTGGCGTTCACCCTACTGGGAGCCAGGAGAGGACGTCATTACATAAGTATGTTAAGCGTGCTACGAGGTGACATCAAGAAAGCAGTATTTGGTACACTCAAATCAGGAATGGACCTGAGGAAGCTAAGGATTTTGGCTGAGGACAAGATACAGTAGTCAAACGCGTAGAAGGACTTCATGATTGCAGCTGTAGGATGTTTCTAATACTACGGCCGCAGAATATAGTAATCATACATACATACATACATACATACATACCTTAAAAAGCCTAGGATTGAATCGTGGCAGGTGCATCCACAGATAGTCCCATATGAATCGTGAGTGTGTCAGTATATCAGACATGTGAAACCTGGTCGGCTAAAACCTAGACTTTTAGTCTTGTCGCGCTGGTCCAGTGGAAAGATGTCTGGTTGCTGATGCTATGCGGAGTTGCAGTATGGCGGTTCGATCCCCCGACCGGGGAGATGGTGATCAACAAATTAAACTAATGGGTGAATGACTGTCGCCTGGATAGCATGTGGAAATTGAAGCCGCACATTACCAGTGCGTCAATAAAATAAAATGCGTACATGCAATTCGTACAACTGACAGACTATTCAAGGTTCATGATGTAGTTAGTTACATCATTCATTTCATATTTTGATTGTGACGTTATTTGATTATGACATCATATACTTGACTGACGGATCGGACTCCTCCATTTGTTGTCTGTCCTATTTATTTAACTATCTG
The DNA here is from genome assembly GCA_034401795.1 of Chaetoderma sp. LZ-2023a. Taxonomy (NCBI): domain Eukaryota; kingdom Metazoa; phylum Mollusca; class Caudofoveata; order Chaetodermatida; family Chaetodermatidae; genus Chaetoderma; species Chaetoderma sp. LZ-2023a. The sequence goes on from CM067372.1 coordinate 89,737,435, forward strand.
ACAGTAAATCATGAACTTTTAAAATTTGGTGGGTTTGTATTTTAGCTAGAATGACAGCAATTGCAGTGACAAAATAGGCGACCAAGCTAATTATAACATACACTTAAACCGTATCCCATGACCAGACCATCTGCATTTGGGACCAAAATCATGTGGTGTTAACCTATTTAATTGTCAAGCAGGCCAAAACCAGCCTCTGCAATGGTCCTGAGCAATGCCCATTTACAGACTAAGAGAAGACTATTTTTGAAAATATAACACTTGAATGCGCAGCCTGACAACAGAGCCAATCATTTCAGTGATACATTTTCAAAATACTCTTCTCTTGACATGTAAAAGGACATTCACTGCAAAAATCTAAATTTTCATGACAAATCTTACCATTACCTTTAATAGTCAAATTTGGTCGAGAAAATCAAAATATTTACATACTTAAACTGAATGTCCATTTGCAGGCCAAGAGAATACTATTTTTGAAAATTTACCACTGGAATGACTGGCTCTATCATCGAGCTAGGCATTCGTCGTAAATTTTCTAAAATAGTATTCTGTTGACCGGCAAATGAACATTCCTCAGTACCGGTGCAGTGGCTGGTTTTGGCCCGCTTGACCACTGAAGAGGTAAAGGGTAAGAATACAATACAGTTAAAAAATATCTTAATCCAAAACAAAATAAAATGTACTGTTGAATATTTTGAACATAATTGGCATAACGCAGCAATGTCTTCCAATTATCTCCCAAGTAGTCAACAGAACAATTGTTAGTAACTAACATCTTGAGTACCGGTAACATGTTGATGTTTTTAGCTTTGGGTAGGAGCTCAATAAACCACCATGTCCTTTAGTCAGTCAGTCACGAAAAACCATTTGGCTGAAATCTTAATGCAATGAAGGAACTTGTGGTGCAAAAGGAATTCCAGACTGACCAAGATCTGGATAGAAGAACCGGGCTTCAGATCGGATCAAATTCTGGATCTGGATATAATCTACTCGTCTGATTTGACGTAAATTTTAAGAAAGATAATGGTGTGACCATACACTGGGATGGATTCCACTTTCCACAAATTTATGTGTGATCCATGAAAATCTGAAAAACATCGGGAACACGCAGCTACCTAGATTCTATCGACCTGTTTGTTTTAGAAACAAATTAACTTATTTATGAGCTGTACTGTGTGCGGTTGATTGATCATTTTGACTATAGGTAACTCATTGAGAACTAGCTACCTGTGTCTTTTGACCAGAAGAGCAATTTCCCATTACAACTGTTCTGTATGGCGATCCATTTTCTTGCAAGTTGTAAGGTCATCTTTGTGAATGAAATTTATATACTGGTTACTGTTATATGTTTAAACACATCTTAAGGGAGACAACTTGCATAGGTCTATTACAGCAAATGACGTGGAGTTGTTTCCCTTGATCTTCCTCCAAAAGCCATTGTGGTTTATCGCCTTTGTTAATGGAAAGCAATACAAGTCGCTTGTAACTGTAATTCTCTTCAAGGCCAACACTAATTCTATTGCAGCTTATAGGAGCTGGCTCACTTATTAGATAAATTGTGCTTAAATATATTAGGACTTGCTATGTCACTTATTATGAGCTGCTATAATTTCCATGCGTCTCATTGACTATTAATGACGAGCTGTTTGATTTTTTGTCAAACTCTACACATAGCGGATGATGGCTCCATTTAGTGAGGCTCATGGCATCCAGCGTCCAAAGTATATGATGTCATAATCAATTACGCTACATGTAAGCTGACGTCACAGTCATAATTGACAGAATTACTCCATCATGAGCCTGGAATAATATGTCAGTTGTACGAATTGTATGTCTACTATTTAATAGTCCTGTTGAATAGTTTGGAACTAATTTGACTGTGCGGTGTTTTTGCCACAGACCACCAGTCAAATTAGTTTCAAAACATTAAACAGATTAACTGTATAGTTACCATGAAATTGGGATTCTGGGAATTTAGGTCTCATCCTATATAAATTGATCTGAACACGGCAAAGCATGGGCGGAGCTTAGAGGTGGAGGGGGCATAGATAAAAATAGATTCATCCCTCCATTTAGGTAGAATGTTAAAGTTAAACTTTTTCAATATTTGGATTGTGCATGCATGAGTCAGATTTTTTTTTATGGCTAGCAAGACTCAGTCTAGATTGTAGAGATGGTGAGGTGTACTATTTGTTAAACCTTTCCCGACAGAGCCGGCCTCTGTAATGGTCTTAGGGAATGTCCATTTGCCGGCCAAGAGCAGACTATTTTTGAAAATTTACCACTGGAATGACTGTTATCGAGCCAGTCATTCCAGTGGTAAATTTTCAAAAATAGTCTTCTCTTGGCCTGCAAATGGACATTCTATAAGCAAATATATTACATTTTTGACCAAACTTAGTCATTAAAGGGTTAAACTGTGCATACTTCAACAGATTTGTCATCTAACTGATCGCTTTAGTACTACGGGGGAGAGACACTTTCATTGGTCCTCCCAAGTAATGGTTTTCTAGGGGCATGCCTATTTGCACATAATTGGAGTGGCCAAAGGGGCCATGTTCTGATAGGTGCCCTTGTACAAATGCGCCCACCAGAACACCACTTTTAGCCACTCCATATATGGGCAAATAGGCCACGCCCCAAGGGAAAATGTGACTTGGGAGCTAGGACCAATGCAAAAGCATGTCTAACAGTTTCTGATATTGAGAGAAGACATGAACATATGTAATGGTAAAACAGTAAAAAGACATTTCTAATCATCCATTTCTAAAAATGGTTACTGGGCTCTTATACTATTTTTATGTAAGATAGAAAAATGTCAAAAACACCTGTTTTCGTTGTATCCTCTTGCGAATCAGGTAAATCCGATGATATCAATATACAGTACACTCAGACACAGCTACTATTACAAGCATTACTATCATTATAATAATGAAAACACCCATTACTGCTCTTACAAATAGAGTGACCATCTCTGCGATCTGCACAGCATACTGAAGAAGACTAGGTCTGGGGAAGAAACCTATCAAAATTGACGATGATCCGAAATCCTACATGTCCGCCAGCCACTAGTTTTCGCACTTCCAGAGTCCCAAGATATTTAATGGAAAATCGGTACATCGCATAAGGAGTTACAGAGCAAGTTTGAGTTTCAGACATTTTCGTCAATTTTCCATGAAATTTCCTTTCGACTTACAAGCTTATCAGTTTTCAAAACTTTTTCGTTCTCCTTCACCATCTTTAACTGAAACTTGGTATATTGCTTTGTTATGAGAAGTTACAGATCACGTTCGAGTTTCAGCTGCTTCTGTCAATTTTTAATGGAGCTTTTGACTGTCAATCTCTAAAGATTTATGTCAGCAGGTAAGGGACATGTATTGCAAAGCAATACTTACAGAATGCATGCTTTACACGTGCCATGCTATCTTTATAATAAAAGCATACAAAAATAGATGTCATTTGAACAAGCTCGCTCAGCTTGTTCTAAGGACATGCATGCATATGTGTAGTTTTATTTTTAGAATGTTATATCATTGATCCAGTTTTAAAACATGAAAGATCAAACACTATGTAATAACACCAAAAACACACTTGTAATACAAACTCTACAAACAAAAAGCTACAAATACCTAACAGACAATATGAATATAAAGTTAGCTGTCACAATTCGACCATGACAGGAAGATGTCGAATTATATATTTTATATATATATATATATATATATATATATATATATATATATATATATATATATATATATATATATATATATATATTAATTAATTTATTTATTTACAGATATAAGCGTTGTATAACAATTCAATTTCAATTTTAATTACACTAATTTCCTTTGTGAGATTTTTAAAAAAAGCATAAAATACTAATCTCATTGAAACAAGCTAATTTTTGGAATTTATTACAAATTTGTTGTTTATAATTTCTGATGTCATAAACATAAAAGCAATCACGATCACAAACGCATGCCCTAACCCTACTGATTACCAGAAATGATTCATGGTTTTGAGATATTTTAAAAGACATGGCTACGCAATTGTATTGACAGGGGTGGGGTGGGTTGACTATTCAGCTTCGAATATGAAGTGGACACGCCCACAAATAGTAGAGCCCATGCTATGTTTTCAAAGTATTGAAGCCTATGGTGAAAATACGTTTGTGGCACATTTAGTCATTTAACAATGGAATAAAAATTAATTTAACAGATATGTTCCTTTATGGAACATCTATTCGAGCTATGAATATGAAATGTCCACCCCCGTAAACAAGTCACCTTTGTCTCACCCGCGGAGCAGGGAGTGAGACATAGGCATCACTTTTGCGACGGCGGCGTCGGCGTCAAAGTTATGTTTTTGCATTTAACAAATCATTTACATTTATGTTTTAGAATTGCTTCATACTACAAGAACTAAACTTGGACATTTGCTTCCCTATACTATACCATAAGGAAAATGTGTGCTGATGGTGAGGTCACTAGGTCAGAGGTCATGGTCATTCTAACATTGCTATTTGACATCTGCTTTTTCAACATTAAGTTGTTGCGTTTAGCAAATCATTTACATTTATATTTCAGAAATGCTTAATACTATGACAACCAAACTTGGACACATGGTTCCTTATACCATAAGGTAGATGTGTGCTGATAGTGAGGTCACTAGGTCAAAGGTCACGGTCATTCTGCCCTTGCTATTTAACCTCTGCTTTTTCAATGTTAAGTTGTTGCGTTTAGCAAATCATTTATATTAATATTTCAGAATTGCTTCATACTACCAGAACTAAACTTGGACACATGCTTCCATATACGATAAGGAAGAGATGTGCTGATAGTGAGGCCAGTAGGTCAACGGTCAAGGTCATTCTGACATTGCTATTTGACCTCTTCATTAATCCTATTTGAACTAAGCATGAATACATGGTTACTTATAATGTTAGGAAGCAGCGTAATAACATTGAGATCACAAGGTCAAAGGCCAAGGACACTATAACAAACAGGAGACAGGCGCGACATTTAATTCCTGTTAAGTATTGAACCCTATGTGGAAAATATGTGTGTAACACATTTCGTCATTTATCAATGGCTTAAAAACAAATTTGGCAAATTTGTTCCTTTCGGCAATATCTATTAGGTCTATGAAGATGAAGTGACTGGGCCATAACTCTGCTATTTCTTGGCCATCAAGGTCATTCTAACATTGCTATTTGACCTCTGATTTTTCAACATTAAGTTGTTGCGCTGAGCAAATGATGGGCCAGAAATAGCAGAGTTTATGGCCCTTGCTATATTTTCTAATTATTGAAGACTATGGGTGGTGGGGGTGGGGGGGGGGGTTAAATATGTTTGTGGCACCTTTCGTCATTTATCAGGTATTATCGAATATTTTTGTATTAGTGGTAAGGATAATTGCCTCATTGGTCAATAATGATAAGGACTATTGTCCCATTGTCTATGGCAGTTATGCTTGCCTGATGGCTCAATGGTGCTTGTTGCGCATTAGTTAAGGTGAAGATGTGTACAGTTCCTCACATGCTAGGTGAGCACTATGACCCTTGAGCCATTTATTTTTGCTTTACTTCTAAGCATATAAATTAACTCCTTGTTTATAATGCCAACACTTGCTGTTAAATGTAAGGCAAATCAGATAACTTACTTTTGAGAAATGCATGGAGACATTGTTTGATGTGTGGAAATACTTGTTGCAGTTAACACAGTCTTGTGTTAAAATTTGATGCAAATTCAATCAATGGACCTTTCCAGTTTTAGCTATGCTCCGCCCACCCCTAGATAAGCACCAAATCTAATTTTCAATTTTCTGAAAGCGATACAGGTAAGCTGTTGAATATTTTATAACTAATTTGACTGGGTGCTGTTGCTGCCATAGCACCCAGTCAAATTAGTTTCAAAATATTCAACAGAATATTGATTAAATAGTAAAAACATACAATTCGTACAATAACGCATAGTCCGTCTTCAATTATTCGTTCGTGACTTATGTACTTCATTCAATGACGTCATCAATTATGATGTCATTCTACATGTCGCATATTTGATTATGATGGATGGCTAAAGCGGAATGGTCCACTGAGGCTGCTGAGATACTGAGGTAAACATACATAGAGGGCCTGCAACCTAACAAACATACATATCTACCCAAATACAATAACCTCAGTAGACTAGGGGTCGCTAGACGCTATTGTTCTGTCAAAAATGATTGATGGGTATAGGTCACGACGTCAAGTACAATTGTTGGAGAACAAAAGCTTCCAGCCAGTCCCCTCCAGTCAAAAAATTATTGATGTGTACACGAGGTCAAGTGCAACTTGTTCTAAATGAGTGGGTGGCTGCTATTGTTCATGCAGGTGGTCGCTCTAAATCTCTGGCTAGACGCTATTGTTTAAATGATGTGTTAATGCATAGATTTGTGTTTTTAAATAGGTGACGCGTGCACGTGCTATGTTTAACGTATTAATTAGGTGGGCGGCCCCCCCCCCCCCCACCACCACCTTCGTGGTTAAAAAGATATTTTGAAACTTGGTAATTTAATTTTCAAAAATCAGATGATAGTCATTTAATTATTAAATTTTCAAAATTATTGAAATGAGTCGGTGTCGAACAATGTTCTCTGCATTCGTTGATGAATAATGACGTCCCGAGCACCCTTGTAGCATTTAACGTATTAATTAGGTGTGCGGTGCACCCCCTAGTGGTTGTAGTAAAAATTAGAATATTTTGGAACTAAGCGGAATTGTGGCTTCCTATGACAAATTGTCGAACAGCACTTTTTGAAGAATAGCATTTATGCACATGATCGAAGGCACCTGCATGAACAATAGCGCACAGCGGTCACTTATGAACAATAGCGCACAGATGCACATTTAGAACAATAGCGTCCAGCGGCCACCTGCATGAACAAAAATGTTCCCAGTCATTTAATTTTCAAAAAATCAGAGCATTGCGTTACACGGGTAACAGGTAAATTTATCGATGTATAATATTATATAGATAATAATCATGTATCTATCGTATTTAAGGAGATTCTTTAAAGTGACAGTCATTTAAATATTAAATTTTCAAAAAATATGAACAAAATGTTTTCCCAGTCATTTAATTTTCAAAAAATCAGACCCGGACACAGTAATTTGTCCTAGTTTTATTACCTTTTATGGAAACCACGCTGCTGATCGCTGTTGAATGTTTTTCCATAAAATATGCTTTTCATATCGCGGACTATAAAATACATTAATTATACTGCATGAGAGCACATCAGCCACTTGCATGAACAATAGTGCACAGCCGGTCATTTAGAACAATAGCGTCCAGCGCCCACTTATGAACAATAGCGTCCAGCCGACGCTTATGAACAACAGCGCACAGCAACCACCTGCATGAACAAAATGGGTTCTAGTTAGTATAAACGCGATATGATTTAACATAAATGCATGTATCGACCGCTACATGCTATAAAATTGATTGAAGACATTAATAGAATTGTGTTAAAATAAATAATGAGATTTTAATGTGTAAAGAAGTCAATATATAGTGAACTTATTCTCTCGATAGTAATCTTGTTTCTTAAAGCGAGTAGTGAACTATATTTGAGCATTTAGCGTTAGGATATCGATTTATTCACACAATTATGGATGATAAACTAAGCGAACAGGAGAATGCTATTAACGTGATCTTTCAGCAGATGGCCGACGAGGATCGCATGGCATTAAACAATGACACTACACAATGCATGTATCGGACACCATGTGAATGCATACGTGATCATGCTCATCAAGTGCCTATCTTCGATCAAACAGAACAACGTGTGTTCAAAGCAAGACTAGTGACTACGTGACAAACTTTATGCAGCAAATATCATCATGTATTTCACTTATTAATGACAATCTTAATCACTATTTGCAGCATGTTGACCCTGAGCTATTGAGAAATAATGAACACTTTCTATTAGATCTGTTGGATAATGACATCATACCCACTCCTAACGACATCGCGATGGACGCAAATATTATGCAGCAATTATCTGACTGTTTACCGCACACTGATTTACTTTCTTCTAGCCAACCTCAGTACGACGGTGTATTGGAATATGGTAATGATATAAATGAGCCTACACGACAAGTGCCTATCTTCGATTAAACAGACCAGCGAATCATGAAAAAATGAAACTAGCGAACATTATGCGGCAAATATCTGCATGCATTCCATTCACTAATGATGATCTTAATCAATATTTACAACATGACAATCCCGTTCTATTCAGCAATAATGATCAATTTCTAACTGGTTATTTAGCTAGTGATATCGTACCCGCTCCTATCGACATCGCGATGGATGCGAATATTATGTGGCAAATATCTGACTGTTTACCACCCGCTGATGTAACTTCTACCCAACCTCAGTTCGTTGGTGCATTAGATGTAAATGAGACTACACGCCAAGTGCCTATCTTCGATCAAACAGAATGGTGAATCGCGCAAAATGTGCCGAACATTATGCATCAAATATCTTCACGCATTCCACTCACTAATAATGATCATAATCAATATTTGTTACGTGATGACCATGTTCTATCGATCAATAATGATAAATTCCTCATATAATGACATCACATACACGCCTATCCAATGTCAGTTAGGTGGTGGTCTGATCGATTATTCAGACTATACGTAAGTTCCGTAGTAAAAAATATCATATTGACGGTACTGAATATAGTGTATCATTTAAGAAATATCCTGTTGCTGATTCGCCATTAACTTATTCAGAGTTTATATCAGGCGCGGTTCAAACTCTGCTCGATACGTATAGTGCCTATAGCAATGTTCAATCAATTGACCATGTAAGAATTGACATCATTCAATCGATGTTGGATATGCCTATCACGATGGATTTTATGACGTGGAGTAAAATTACAATGGATCAAATTTTGGATTCGTTTGAAAAAGTAAGTCAGTCAAACACTAACTGCAAGCTATCAGATGGCTTTGAGTTTCACGTTTTTCGCGTTGAGATCTACAACTCTGGCGGTCTAAATGATATTCACTGCGGTGCATTCGATCGTAAGTGTTTAAATCTGCTAAATATACATTGCGATGATAAAGACGTACATGCGCATCAAAAAATGTATTATACCCATCCGTGCAGAATATCCATTCTGTTTCGCAGCCGTTATATATTTAGGCATAACATTTATCGAGAAAACAAAAAATCAGATTACTAAACACGAATGGCACAATTTAGGATGAAATAGAACATCTGATGCATATGGCGTGCGAGTATCATGCAGCATGTATTCCTGAACGCGAGATTAATAGTACTGACTGGTCAAAATTCCATCAGCATTTCAGCAACGAATTTAGTATCCACGTCTACTCCGAGTCAACGCACAAATGTCTATTCGGTAGCGATTCTACTAGTACTCTACCATTAATATATCTTTTGCATTCGGAACGCGATAATCACATTTCATTAATAACGTCTATCACAGCATTTCTTAAGGTGCACAATTACTGTCCCCATTGCGACGTATCATATAGTATTACTCACGATTGCATAGAACTCTGTTGCCGATGTTTCTCTGCTAAATCAGCTATCGACGCATGTAATTCTACACTCACATCGCATATGATATGTAATGATTGTCATCATAAGTTTTATAATGAGCGATGTATGACAAATCATCGCGCAAATGGGACATGCAAAATCGTAAAGGCCTGTCCCCTCTGCTTCGTACATGCACCTAAAGGTGGTGACGAACACGTATGTGGAATGACTAAATGTCACGCATGTAAAGAGAAGTTTAATGTTAATGAAGAACATATTTGTTTTCATAAAGTAATTGAAGAAACTGCTATGTCATTATTGCATGCGTGTGCCATGAAAATGGTTGATGAGGATCTAGCATACAAATCTTATCAAAAATACATCATTTATGATACTGAAACATATTTAGAACCTGTTAACAATACCGACACTAATATTATCGGCGAGCATAAAGTTAATCTCGTGGTAGCGAACGTATGCTGTGACACGTGAATTGAGCAACCACTCAAAGCTGAGTGCGCTACGTGACACCGAGGCATGAATAATGGATATGTTCGCTTTCACAGATTAGGCGCTATGGATCAGTGTTAAATGGTTAATGCGCATAAAGTCTAGGCGTGGTAATAAATGTGTCAATCAAAATTGTTTTCTCTGACCACCTCGTTATTGCACATAATACGCGTGCATATGATTCGCTTTTAATCCTTCAATGCGTATGCAGGCACATTAACCTTCATCTAAAACCCTCAAATATCATGCGTGGCCGTTCAATTCTCTCATTTGAAATAGGAACAATTCGTTTCATAGATTCCATTAACTTTTTCCTCTCATTACATAAGGTAGGCGATGCTTTTAATTTTCCTGTGCGTAAGGGAATATTTCCCCATCAGCTAAACTCACCTCAGTATTGGGGTACGGTAATACCCTTTCCCGAGAGGGAGGTATTCGGTGTACAAAATATGAAAGCAAATGAACTGCTCGAATTTGATCGATGGTACAATGAGCAGATATCTAGAGATGCACACAACGATGTCGATAAAAATCTCATCGAATATTGTAATGATGACGTAACCGTCTTACGTTTAGTCGTGTCTAGATTTAAGTCCTTATTCTCTGAATCAACGGATGGACAAAATCCATTCGTATCAGGGATAATGCTAGCAGGTGCATGTAATGTAGCATATCACACTTTTTGTCTATGCCCTGATAGCATTCAGACTTTACCCGACTACTCACTAAGAGCAAAACGTGCATATAGCATGATCGCTGTTGAATGGATGGAATGGGTTAGGCTAAGTGAGGGTTACCAAATCTTACACACCCTAAACCAGGGTGAGCAAAAGGTTTGCGGGCATTATGTAGACGGCTTCGCTCCACGCAAAAATATTATTTTCGAGTTTTGCGGGTGTAAATTTCACGGTCATGAGTCTTGATTGCTGTGGCAATAAACGTGAGCAGACATATACACCATACGGTGATCAGACATATGAAGAAGCATATTCCGCTCTTCAATAGCGCATTTTATTATTCGAATTGCACAGATATATGGTGAGAATTATGTGGGAATGCGAGTTTAAGAAAATAATTATTGACATTTACTAAATAAGCCATTCGTTTTCATATGCTGGATGATACTGTCTCTAATTAAACCTTCAAGTACTTTGCAGCCATATCATTTAATTAACACACATTTATTTAAATAACTAAGACAATGATTTGTGTTAATCAAATGAAAATAAATGTCTTGATTTTGCTGGGGTTTTTTTAATTTCGCCCCAAAGTCATGTCCCCAAATATTTGCGTCCATACCGCAACAAACATGTCATTAACCATGTGCCATGTCACATGACAAGGATTGATACATTCCCGCCACAGAACCCTGTTAAGACATTGTGGTTAACGAATCAAAATTTATGCGACGTGCCAAAATTGAACACAACATCAAACTTAGCAAGTAAGTATACAGTTTTCACCACGTAGGTTAATTGAATGTCTATACCGTTCATAGCAGCATATTAAAATGAATAGATAAAATAAGTTAGCAATATTCCGTGATTCATAGCCTATAATGAGCACAACATTATGCATGTAAACATGGCGATGGCTGTTTATCTTGTTACAATTTCGGGACCAAATGTTTAATAATGTCCACTCAGTAACAGTCTATCCCGTCACAACAGCTCAGGCTGCGGTACGGACCATGTTGTGATGGTATGGACAATTTGTACATAAGCCATAAACCACCACTTCCAATCCATATATACATTGAATAACAACAACAACAACAACAATGATGTGAAATAAGACATAGGGCGGCTGGGTTGGTGCGGTGGTAGCGTGTGTATAGGTTGGTGGAGTGGCTGGGCGAGGCGGGGGATTGTGGGTTGGTGTGCGTATGGAGATGCTGGGTAGGGAGTAGGACTCTGTTGTTGATATCTTGCTCTAAGAAAGTATGAACTTGAAGTCTGCCATTTTTTGTTAGCGAATTTTTCTTTCTTCCCCGTTCAAATACCAGATGTTCCATTTGCAGATAAGCGCCATTTTGATATGTTCATGTCCTTGGAGAATGTCAATTGTCCATATTTGCGAGGAATGTTGCCTGTACTAATTTTTGAAACCATCTGATTGTTTTTTTCTCGGATTCTTTACTCCTGTTAACCTAAGATTCATTGAATGGACACTGACACAAGCATAAATTGTGTCAGTGTTCATTCTATAAATCTTAGGTTAACAAGTGCGAGTACGCTATAGTTGCGACTTGGCAGCTTTGTCAAAATCTTTGACAGACCGATCGACAGACAAAATAGTTATTAAAATGCTAAACATTAATCTTTCTTCTTTCTTTCAGATTCGTTGTATGAACATAGCCTGTCCATACTGTACATTAAACATTAAACACCGAAATGGGGATGTCTGCAGGCGAACATGCTAAGAAGTACAGAGATGCATTAAAGCGAGACCCAGCTAGGCATGCTGAGTATCTTCGAAAGGAACGGGAGAGATATAACAGCCACAAAGAAAAAGGAGAGCATCCTGGCGTGAGAGAATTATCTGAATGTGAAGCGATAAAAATGAGAAGAAAATGGCGGAAAGAAAAAAGGAGTTATCGGAAACGAGTAAACGCAAACATAGAAACTCAAAAGCAACTGGAGCAAAACACTCCACCTGTATCACCCCAAGCTGTTATGGCTCCACAAAGAATGGACGTGCGCAAACGAGGAAGGAAGAGTGTGAAAAAGGATAGAGCTAAAGCGTATCACCAGAGTGAACTGTTAAAGGTAAAACTTGTTAAAAGGGAAAAGAGGCCACTAAATACAGAAAACGGTGGGAGAGACTTCTGAAAAAGCCTTCTGATGAAAACACTGTATCTCCTAGATCAAGTCTAGTGATTCAACTTCGCGGATTCAAGGTTCCTAGTTCTGTTAGAAAAACGTTACTCTTTAATAGCGCAGTTGTGTCTGAAATTAGACAAAAAGTGAAAGTTCAAAAATCTGAGAAAAACAAGCAGATGGTTTCAAAAATTATTACTGCCAACATTCTTCGCAAATATGGACTATTGAAATTCTCCAAGGACCTGAACATATCAAAATGGCGCTTATCTGCAAACAGAAAGAGGGAACATCTGACATTTGAACGTGGAAGAAAGAAAAATTCGCTAACAGAAAATGACAGACTTCAAGTTCATACTTTCTTAGAGCAAGATATCAACAGCAGAGTAATGCCTGGAAAACGAGACACTGCTACGCGGAATAAAATTAAACGTCAAAAGAGACTCTTGTGTGATAGCCTACTAAACTTGCACAAGAAATTTCAGTCTGAATATCCATTATCTACTATGTCGTACACTACGTTTTGTAGACTTCGACCTTTCTGGATTCTAGAACCCAATTGCACCAATCGTGACACTTGTTTAAGTAAACTTCATGAAAATGTCCAATTTATGATCGACGGATTGTTTGAACACAAAGTAATATGCATGCATGGGCTGCCTGGGGTATGTGCTAGTGTATGTTGTAATGTTGAGCAAAAGGAGATAGTGTGAGAATTGTAAAAGTAAGAAATTAGAGCAAGCACAAGGTTGCCTACTAGATACACAAGTGTGGGTCTCCTCCTGGATAAGTAATAAGGAAGAGAGGAAAGTTGAGAAAGTAAATGGAGAGGTCCAGAACATAAATGTTCAGGTTACTATAAAAGAAAAGGTGTATTATACAATTGATGAACTAATGGGAAAAACAAACGATCTTTTAAAGCAAAAGTTTTGTAAACATATGTTCAACATATCACATCAATATTGCAATGTAAAAGGTCTTAAGGCGAATTTGTCTGAAAATGAATGTGTAGTCCATGTAGATTTTTCCGAAAACTACTCTTGCAAACCAGCAGAGGAAATACAGGGGATGCATTTTGGTGCATCGAGGCAACAAGTTTCTTTGCACACAGGTGTTGTTTACACCTTTAATAGTCCTCCAAAGCCATTTTGTACAATTTCCCATTCTACACGCCATGACCCATCTGCAATATGGGCCCATCTCGATCCCATCTTGCAAGATGTGAAAGCGTCAAATAAACACACTGATACGATCCATTTCGTAAGCGATGGTCCAGCTACGCAGTATTGGTCAAAAAATAATTTTATCTCTTTAAGTCTAAAATTCACAGTCAATATGGGTTTAGGTTTGCTACCTAGAAGTTCATAGAGGCGGGGCATGGTAAGGGTGCACCGGACGGTGTAGGAGGAGTGATTAAAAGAAAAGCAGATTCCCTGGTCGGGCATGGGAAGGATATAGTAAATGTAGACGTTTTATACAAAGAGCTTACTAAGGCCCAACTTGCAATTGCATTACACATGGTACCCGATGATGTCATTTACAGCATTGACCAGATTTTGCCTACTACACTCAAACCTATACCGGGTACAATGAGTCTCCATCAAATCATAAGTAATGGCCATGAGGAAAACGTAATGAGAGTGAGATGTCTTTCTTGTTTCTGTTCAAAGCCAGATGTATGTCCTTACTTTTCCCCTAAAGAATTCATCGTTACTGGACTTCCTTCAGTTGATGATAATGATGCAGATGAGCATGACAGCACACCGCCAGCTGCAAATATTATCAAACCAAATTCACAAACTGTTTCAAATTCTCTAGTGCCACTTGGTCAAGTTGGTGATGAACAGACGGATATAATTGGCAAGTGGTGTGTTGTGGAATATGATGGTAAAGTATATCCAGGCATCATCCAAGATAGTGATGATGATTCAGTAGAGGTAAAAACTATGAATTCCGTCGGCAGAAATCGCTTTGTTTGACCAAAGACTGATGATGTGATATGGTACAATTTCAGTCAAGTAGTAACAATGATCTGCAAGCCACAGCCTGTTACTAAGAGGCATGTGCAAATTAAACCTGAGATCTGGACAGCTATACATGTAAAATTTGAATGGGAACTTTGCATGCACCTCTATATGTCACTGAAAAGAGTTCATTTGTTGTTAATTATTCGAAACTAGAAATTTGTTGTTTGAATTACATTTGGATACATTCGGTAATAAAGTTTGAAGCAATATTATGTCTAAACAGTTTATTGTCTAATATGCAGCATCACTATTTGAACTGGGTGATATGGATCTCAATATCATAGAAATTAAACTGGTCCGTCTGTCCATCCCTCTATGACCAAATCCTCTGTGACCAAACCCTAAAAGATTGCGGCTTCAACAGCATATGCTGTCTAGCTTAATTGTCCTCTCCACTTGAAGACCATTTCTATGCTCCTATGCAGACAGTGGCAGTGTCTTACACAGTCTTTCAGGTAATTGGACGAATATTGCTTGCGACAAATATAAATACAATATGCTTAGTGGTAATTAGTCCATACCATCACAACCGTGTCTGTACCACAACATGTAAGGTCCCTACATTCAAATGTATAAAGACAGCTTTACTGGATTTACAATACACGCCTTTCAAAATAATTTATATTATTTCTAATGACATCAATGCAACATTGATATGTTGCTAATAATAAGCCCATAGAGATTTGCTTTGATTGTATGATCTTTTAGAACGTTCTTTCTAAACAAGGATTATTTCTGACAGTCCATACTGTGTACCTCTAAAATGGACATTCTCAAATGGTTTATCAGATGATAATGAACAAAAGTGCAAATAAGATGGGAAAATGTAGAAACTAACGATAATCATTAATTTTAGCACTCTTATATCCCACAATTGGCAAATTTATCTCAAACATCTGACCTAAATAATTATGACGTCATATACAGAAAAGTCCATTATCATAGAAAATGTCATATAAAATTGCCGTCCAAGAGACCATTATGGTTTTTCTTTTGCAATTTACTACTGGAATTATAGGATCGGTTATCCAACTAGTCATTCCAGTGGTAAACTTTCAAAACAAGTTCTCCGGCGAGTAGCTAATGGAAATGGACATTTCTCACGATCACCGCAAGAAGTCATTTGTGGTCAGTTTGATAGAGTGCTAAAGTGGACATATAAGGGACGACGCGAGTGGGCGTGTGCTTGAGTACTTTCATCTGCAGAAGGAATGATACGCATGTTTTGGAAGCAGTCCTCCAGCAAAAGAAGCTTATTTAGAGTAGTTATTTGGAGTTCCGTTGGCTGTTTATTAAAATAATTAAGCGGTCATCGCCGCGCAAACTCTATTACAGTCGGACCAGAACAAATAAGAGAACTCGCCATGAACCACGCGCACGAAGAAGATCATAATTATGAGATATCCAGCAATTTAAAAATAGAGCCGTGTCTTCGCGCCGAGAATTATTAGATCTTGTATCGATCGATATCTCGCGAGACACAGCCCCACAATCCCCTGCGCGAAATGGCCGCGCCTATAGACAACTCTAGGCAGCAATAAATAGAAGCGTGACCGCTGGAGCGGGCACGCAAAAATTAGTTTTTGTATGGCATATAAATTCTACCTCTACTCCCTTCTAGCATCACTCTGGTTGTCATGAACTTTAGGTATTGGTGTGCCTTGAACTATAGATGTGCCACATATCAAACTCGCGTCAGTATTATCTATATGTCCTTGTACCGAAACTTATAATCCCTTAGTGGACATAAACGTGCCAGACAGCGTGTACACACGCACACGCCCATGGTGCTGGTGATGGTGAGTGACAATAAATATACTTATAATAAAGTGACCACTCACTTTATTATACAGGATTTACTGTACTGCATTTATTGTTAAACGGTATGGGCAAGCCAGCCTTTTAAAGTTTAGCGCCCTACCACACCCTAAAAATGGTGCTCGGAGAAAAAAATCAAGCCCCCAATGCGGCTTTTGGCGCCCCGTACCCCAGAGCTGAACTCAGCGCCTGCTGACCACCTATCACTACGCTACCTCTGACAACAACAACGAGTCCCGGCGATTGTCTTATTTAGTATACCTGCTGTAAACGTGTCTGCAAATATGTGCAGATATATACAGTACAGCTCATATATAAGCTAGATTGTTTCCCGGACAAAAACAAACATGTTAATTAGTACGACTTTGAACACGACGTGAGCAATGTTCAATATTTTGATCATAATTGGATTGGAGGTTTCCAATCCAATTATATTCAAAATATTCAACAGTATGTTTCATCTTGCTTTGGAAACAAGCTGTACTGTAATTGTGATTTATCCGTATTAGCTATCAGTTAAACAGAAAGAGGCGGTTATCAGTTCAATTCTTTATGTGTGTCACGCTTTTCATTCTAAAAGTCATGTATGGAGTTTTGTACTGAATCGTCCTTAATTCTGGTTGTTTTGAAAATGAGTTTGCTGAAAGTTGTTGATTTGGAAAGACTGTATGTTGGCTGTCTTGAAACAGTTTTCATGAGTTCACGGGCCGAAAGGTTACCCCTTGTATCGCGTGTATCCCAGTACAACCTCTTTCGATGTCCGTAGTCATTAAGAATCTATAATTTCTAGCCGAATGCCTTCACCGGTCAAATTTATTTCAAAATGCTCAGCCAGGTTGGATTGCGTTGTGGCATTGAAAGTGTTTTAAAGTCGGGTGGTCACAACTCGGAAACGGCATGCCCCCCAGGTATTACTGTACCTGTCAATGCGTAAAATAATTAAGTGAAGCGTGCACAGTGCGTATGCTTGATTCTAGGTACTTTGTGCTAACTGTAGGCTGTTTGTTGAGAGGATAGAGGCATAGGACTTATCGTAAGCATGAGAATTCTAGTCGGACTCCTTTAATCTCGCTAGACTACAACAAACGTGAAAATAGTACAGGTAGATCTGATGAAGGACTGGTGTACGCAACTTGTACAACTGTTCCAATTTAATGAACGTAATTGCGACAGCCCTATATTGTAATACCGTGTTTAGGGTTAGTAGCATTGAGTAAATATCCATACGGTTTAGTGTTGCTAGAGTAAACTGGCCTTGGCCAGATACGTCTACATTTTAGCACAATGCCCCGGCCTGGCGTAGATCGAGAAGACTGAGAAGAGGTCGACATCATAATTTAAACAAGTTTAACCGAAAAGAGACATGGCGAAAAACGGTCTAGCAGGACTGTTTCTGTTAACAACCGGAATAATTTACTTCGTGTTATCAGAATTCTTAGGGTTTGGCGGCATCAGTTGTTGGATTCTCAGTACGTTTCTTGCCGGAGCGGCGGTGGTATTTGTATTCCAACACATGGGGACAGAGAAACGAGTAGACCCGACAAATAAGGCAGTTGTCATCACAGGTAAGCAGCTCATTAAAGATTTTTTTGGACACATTTCTATTTTTTTTCCCCAATAATATTTGTGATTTCTCAGGGCTGTTTAACATAGGTCTATGTTGTTACGCTCTGTCAAACCTGTCATATAATTGTATAGGCTACGTATTTACGAGCAGATGAAGCTCTTTTATCACTTAATTACAAATGACTAAAGCTCCCTAAATTTGGTACATACAAAAAAATAATTTGATAAAGGTGCAGCAGCATTAGACATCAGACAACTCGGTCAAATTATCTAGTAGTTATGATCGGAGACTAACTAGCTTGCGACCTCCGCTCAGTTATACGTAGACGCGTTGACAGGGTAACCTCCAAAATATACTTACTGAACTAAACATGTAGGCCTACCAATTTTTGTGTGTATTTAACAACTAAACATTCCGAATAGCGGCCTATTGACGAAAACGTGTCGTCAAACTGTCTCGACGTATAATTATGAAATCGGCAGGCCATTTATAAAACCACTTGACTTTTATGAAAATTATTGACATTCAGCCAAGTTGTTTTAAAATTATTCAACGTATAATATTTAAGTGTTAATCATTACCCTACATTTCATTCAGTACTGCTCTGTAGTTAAACCTGTCTATAACGAACACCAGCTTTTGTGCAAAAAGATGGCAATTTTTAAGACCTGTGCTCGAAACACCAGCCCTCATAAGGAACCACCGACATGTGTTCTCAAACCTATATAACATAGCCAGTGAGTTATATAACCGACCACATATCCTTTGTGGACACATTTCCATTTGCTCATGCAGACAGTCTGAACTGGATCTAGAATGAAATGCCTTTCAATAACATTTACATTTAACCCTTTAACCAGCACAGACCAGAAAGGACATATTCTTTATAATGCAAAGGACTATTCTGTTAAATATTTTGAAAGTAATTTGACTGGTTGCCGTTGCATTAGTTTGAAAATATTCATCATGTTACCTGTGTAGTTGTTTCGAATTGAGACACTGGCATCTCAATGGTGAAAGGGTTATTATACACTTGAAAGCGTTAACTTATGTATTATTATCAAGGGTCGGGTTGAAAGCAGCTGTGCTCTGATTCTCGTATTATATCTGTTTATAACAATTTTATATCTATATGCGGTGGCGGATTGCTATGTTTATATTAGGCCAAGCCCACCTTGACTATAAAAGGCACCAGATGGCGCTGGTGTCACATCTATCAAAATCTAAACACCTTTCACATCTAGGTAGCATATTTTTAAAAATAAGGTATAAAACCCTTACAGATTTCTTAGATATTTGCACAGTACATTTTTGGTATAGCACTGGTCCTGTCATCTCGAAGAAATTGTTGGAAAGTATTCATTTAAATGAGAATTAGCTAAAATAAACATGAGAGCTGAACAAAATTTGAATTTAGTGGGCGAAGCTAAAGCTGTGACATCATGTGGCGGGGGAAATGTGCTCTGAATGATTTATGAGTGTAAACAGCTGATAGCAGGCACGTGTATTATCCCACATGTATTATCCCAATCATGTGTGGAGAGAACATGCAGTAATAAATAAATAAATAAATAAACAATACCTTCATAAGGAGTGGGGTCTTATTGCCACCTATAACTGGAAATAAGGGTGGTGTAAGCTGTTAGGCAGCAACAGCCTTCAGCAACAGTGTTTGTAAACTGTATATTACCTTTTCTAATACTGGCTTTGTAACAAGTAATCTTTTGATATCAGTGTGACAAGTGTTGCAGAAAACTGTTGCTGCATTTGACAGTAACAGATATCCTCATTGCCATGTTAAAAATGACCACATTTAGAATACTACATGCATCACTATCTAATAAAACCTGCTAATACC
Source organism: Chaetoderma sp. LZ-2023a (assembly GCA_034401795.1). NCBI lineage: Eukaryota > Metazoa > Mollusca > Caudofoveata > Chaetodermatida > Chaetodermatidae > Chaetoderma > Chaetoderma sp. LZ-2023a. The sequence goes on from CM067372.1 coordinate 89,757,597, forward strand.
TCAATACTGAGCTAAATGTATTGCTAGATAAATTGGCTTAACTGTCTGACTGCTGAATTTCTGCAGCCTACATTTTCCATAGTGATAATAACTAAACTCGAGAACTTAATGCCTGACGAGTCTGGATGCCAGTGGTCAGATTCTGACCCTTTATATATGTTCCCTGTGCGGGTAACTGCGCTACATCCGATCTGCTATTTTCCATAGTGTTTAGCTCTGGATATATACTGAATATTCTGGAAACGATTTGACTAACATATCCACCAACCACTTTCAGTCAAGTTGTTTTCAAAATATTCAGTAGTTATTGTCAGTTGAAATTATTGTCTGATGGCTTGAAGCAGTCAGACAGTTAATGATAAATTAATTAAATTTGAAGGAGTATGTGAATATAGTACATACTTGTATAATGCTATTATGCATAGGGTGGACTGTCTTACTCTATAGTAAACCAGTCATCCAGGTATATAGGCGGTGTACAGCGGCCAGGTGCTGAGCTGTCATATGGTAGGCTATTTTGCTACTTATCACGCATGCGCCATAAGCGTCATCATAGAAGCTCCGCCTCATTGGGTATCAATTTCATCTCGACCCAGGGAGTGAGAGTTGCGGCTCCCAAAGAACTACAGACATGCAAAAAATTTGAATGTTCTATCTCCATTGTTTTTAGCAATGGAGGTCTGATTACCGTAAATCTGAATGGAATTCCATTCTCAGGCGTATTTATGGGGCCATACTGTCTGAACCGGCAATTACCCCAGATTTTACACCAGACACGTTGATAGGGCGCCCCAAGAACTATAGACATGCAAAAAATTAGAAAGTTCTATCTCCATTATTTTTAGCAATGGAAGTCTGATTACCGTAAATCTTAATGGAATTCCATTCACAGGCGTATTTCTGGCGCCATACTGTCTGAACCGGCCATTACCCCAGATTTTAGACCAAACACATCGATAGCGCTCCCAAAGAACTACAGACATGCACAAAATTATAAAGTTCTATCTCCATTATTTTTAGCAATAGAGGTCTGATTATCGTAAATCTTAATGGAATTCCGTTCACAGGTGTATTTTTGGCGCCACACTGTCTGAACTGGCCATTATCTAATTGACATTCGACACATTCGGATATATCAGAAAGAAACGTGTATTGCTAAAAATAATGGATATAGAACTTTCTAATTTTTTGCATGTCGATAGTTCTTTGGGAGCCCTATCAATCTATCTGGTCTAAAATCTGGGTAATGGCCGGTTCAGACAGAATGGCGCCATAAATACGCCTGTGAACGGAATTCCATTAAGATTTACGGTAATCAGACCTCCATTGCTAAAAATAATGGACATAGAACTTTCTAATTTTTTGCATATCGATAGTTCGTTGGAAGCCCTATCAACCTATCTGGTATAAAATCTGGGGTAATGGCCGGTTCAGACAGAATGGCGCCATAAATACGCCGGTGAACGGAATTCCATTAAGATCTATGGTAATCAGACCTCCATTGCTAAAAATAAAGGAGATAGAACTTTCTAATTTTTTGCATGTCGATAGTTCTTTGCGAGCCCTATCGATTGATATGCATGAAAATCTGTGGTAATGGCGGATTCAGACAAAATAGTGCCATATATAGGCAATTGCGGCGATTTTTCATGTTTTTCACTACTTTTTTGTACACTACAATCTTATTTCCATGATTTAAAAAAAAATTATGGCTCGAATGTAGCCTATTCATAATACTAAACATCAGACGTCCAAGCAGTCCCGTGGTTGACCGACGACCAACGCGAGACTTACACCGTTTCTATTATCACCGTGAAAAAACTGAATGTGTCGAATGTTTATCTAATTGACATTCGGATATATCGGAAAGAAATGTGTATTGCTAAAAATAATAGCGATAGAACTTTCCAATTTTTTGCATGTCTATAGTTCAGACAGTGTGGCGCCAAAAATACACCCGTGAACGGAATTCCATTAAGATTTACGATAATCGGACCTCCATTGCTAAAAATAATGGAGATAGAACTTTCTAATTTTTTGCATGTCGATAATTCTTTGAGAGCCATATCGCTTGATTTGTATGAAAATCTGGGGTAATGGCCGATTCAGACAACATAGCGCCTTATATAGGCAATTGTGGGCGATTTTTCATGTTTTTCACTACTCTTTTGTTCGCTACAATATTATTTCCGGGATTTTTTTTTAAAATAAGGTCCGAATGTAGCCTATTCATATTACTAAACATCAAACGTGCAAACGATCCCGTGGTCGACGGACCAGCGCGAGAATTACACCGTTTCTATTACCACCGTGAAAACCCCCGAATGTGTCGAATGTTTATCTAATTGACATTCGACACATTCGGATATATCGGAAAGAAACATGTATTGCTAAAAATAATGGATATAGAACTTTCTAATTTTTTGCATGTCGATAGTTCTTTGGGGGCCCTATCAAGCTATCTGGTCTAAAATCTGGGGTAATGGACATTCAGACAGAATGGCGCCATAAATACGCCTGTGAACGGAATTCCATTAAGATTTATGGTAATCAGACCTCCATTGCTAAGAATAATAGAGATAGAACTTTCTAATTTTTTGCATGTCGATAGTTCTTTGAGAGCTCTATCAATCTATCTGGTCTAAAATCTGGGGTGATGGTGACCGGTTCAGACAGAATGGCGCCATAAATACGCCTGTGAACGGAATTCCATTAAGATTTATGGTAATCAGACCTCCATTGCTAAAAATAATAGAGATAGAACTTTCTAATTTTTTGTATGTCGATAGTTCTTTGGGGGCCCTATCAAGCTATCTGGTCTAAAATCTGGGCTAATGGCCGGTTCAGACAGAATGGCGCCATAAATACGCCTGTGAACGGAATTCCATTAATCTTTACGGTGATCAGACCTCCATTGCTCTAAATAATGGAGATAGAACTTTCTAATTTTTTGCATGTCGATAGTTCTTTGAGAGCTCTATCAGCTTCTCTGGTCTAAAATCTGGGATAATGGCCGGTTCAGACAGAATTACGCCATAAATACGCCGGTGAACGGAATTCCATTAAGATCTATGGTAATCAGACCTCCATTGCTAAAAATAATGGAGATAGAACTTTCTAATTTTTTGCATGTCGATAGTTCTTTGCGAGCCCTATCGCTTGATATGCATGAAAATCTGGGATAATGGCGGATTCAGACAAAATATTGCCTTATATAGGCAATTGGGGGCGATTTTTCATGTTTTTCACTACTCTTTTGTATGCTACAATATTATTTCCATGATTTTGTTTTAAAATATGGCTCGAATGTAGCCTATTCATAATACTTAACATCAGACGTCCAAGCAGTCCCGTGGTCGACCGACCAACGCGAGACTTACACCGTTTCTATTAGCACCGTGAAAAACCCGAATGTGTCGAATGTTTACAGTATCTAATTGACATTCGACACATTCGGATATATCGGAAAGAAACGTGTATTGCTAAAAATAATAGCGATAGAACTTTCCAATTTTTTGCATGTCGATAGTTCTTTGGGAGCACTATCAACCTGTTCGTTTTAAAATCTGGGATAATGGCCAGTTCAGATAGTATGGCGCCATAAATACGCCTGAGAATGGAATTCCATTAGGCTTTACGGTAATCATACATCCATTGCTAAAAATAATGGATATAGAACTTTCTAATCTTTTGAGCGCTATCGATCTGTTTGGTCTAAAATCTGGGATAATGGCCAGTTCAGACAGTATGGCGCCAAAAATACGCCTGTGACCGGAATTCCATTAATAGTTACGATAATCAGACCTCCATTGCTAAAAATAATGGAGATAGAACTTTCTAATTGTGTGCATGTCAATAGTTCTTTGAGAGCCCTATCAACCTGTCTCGTCTAAAATCTAGAGTAATGGCAGGTTCAGACAGTATGGCGCCATAAATACGCCTGAGAATGGAATTCCATTAAGATTTACGGTAATCAGACCTCAATTGCTAAAAATAATAGAGATAGAACTTTCTAATTTTTTGCATGTCGATAGTTCTTTGACAGCCCTATCGATTGATATGCATGAAAATCTGAGGTAATGGCCGATTCAGACACCATAGCGCCGTATATAGGCAATTGTGGGCGATTTTTCATGTTTTTCACTACTCTTTTGTACGCTACAATATTATTTCCATGATTTTTTTTAAAATATGGCTCGAATGTAGCCTATTCATATTACTTAACATCAGACGTCCAAGCAGTCCCGTGGTCTACCGACCACCGCGAGACTTACACCGTTTCTATTACCACCGTGAAAAACTTGAATGTGTCGAATGTTTATCTAATTGACATTCGACACATTGGGATATATCAGAAAGAAACGTGTATTGCTAAAAATAATGGAGATTGAACATTCCAATTTTCTGCATGTCTTTGGGAGCACTATCGACCTGTTTAGTAAAAAATCTGGGGTAATGGCCAGTTCAGACAGTGTGGCGCCAAAAATACACCTGTGAACGGAATTCCATTAAGATTTACGATAATCAGACAAGCCATTGCTAAAAATAATGGAGATAGAACTTTCTAATTTTTTGCTTGTCTGTAGTTCTTTGGGAGCACTATCGACATGTTTAGTCTAAAATCTGGGGTAATGACCAGTTCAGACAGTGTGGCGCCAAAAATACACCTGTAAACAGAATTCCATTAAGATTTAAGATAATCAGACCTCCATTGCTAAAAATAATGGAGATAGAACTTTCTAATTTTTTGCATGTCGATAGTTCTTTGGGAGCCCTATCAACTTATCTGGTCTAAAGTCTGGGGTAATGGCCGGTCCAGACAGAATGGTGACATAAATACACCTGTGAACGGAATTCCATTAAGATTTACGGTAATCAGACCTCCATTGCTAAAAATAATGGAGATAGAACTTTCTAATTTTTTGCATGTCGATAGTTCTTTGACATCCCTATCGATTGATATGCATGAAAATCTGAGGTAATGGCCGATTCAGACACCATAGCGCCGTATATAGGCAATTGTGGGCGATTTTTCATGTTTTTCACTACTCTTTTGTTCGCTACAATATTATTTCCGGGATTTCTTTTTTAATATGGCCCGAATGTTGCCTATTCATATTACTAAACATCAAACGTGCAAACAATCCCGTGGTCGACCGACCAGCGCGAGACTTACACCGTTTCTATTACCACCGTGAAAAACACGAATGTATCGAATGTTTCGAATGTGAATAAGGAACTGTGTTCAAATCAGTACTCCCATCTAGAACAATGCTAAAGTGTGTTAAATTATATATGTGTAATTATTTATATTATCGTCAAACCGTTCTTTTCTCCTTCTCGCGAAGATTTTATTCTGTTATCATTAGGCTACCTACAACATCTCTCCTCCTCCCCATCTTCCTCCTCCTCCTCCTTCTTCTTCTTCTTCTTCTTCTTCTTCTTCTTCTTCTTCTTCTTCTTCTTCTTCTTCTTCTTCTTCTTCTTTTTCTTCTTCTTATTCTTGTTCTTATTATTGTTATTAATATTATTGTTGTTATTACTGTTGTGACAGTTGGCAAGATTATTATTCGCCTCTTGATTTATTTAATGTAATATATGTGTACGTAAGTGGGAGACACGCTAATAAGACATGTCTTATTGTGCTCCCACATAGACTAAGATAAACTTTCTTTAAATCAAGTCCTAAAGGTACCGGCGAGGGTACAGGGAAAGTGTGTGCGACGTCGCCATTTCGATTCTAACTATCGAGAAACCTCTGCGATTTCTCGGTTCGGTTCTAACCACACCGGGAGAGGGGACTACCAAACAATTAGTTGGCCAGAGGGCCAGAAAGCTGCTCTAGGACATTAGAAGTCCATAAAGTTAGTGGGCAATTATGGAAACCGGCTTGCTATGTTGACGGCAGCATAGCCAGGAAAGATGCTTTACAATAATCAGCACGCCTTCGTTCGAGCAGTCGTCCCTAACTACTTTATCGTAACAACATATCTGACCTAGTAATAGTCAGGTTTAGTCCCCATATCTTGCGTCTATTGGCTTCTCCCAGTTACCGGGGCATTAGTCTGCGTTTTCAGCCGGTGCCAATTATGTCGGGCGCGAACCATATGAGATTCGCTTCCTCAGAGCTAACGTTTACCTGCTTTAGCGTTACGTAGTTGCCCTGAGGTTCACTGCTAGGCCATTCCTACTATAATTAACATTTGCACAGTGAATCCTACTTTGGCTTATAGAAGTCCTAAAGGTACCGGCGAGGGTACAGGGGAAGTCCAGAGAGGCATAGAAAGAGACAGCTGCTCTAGGAATTTAAAAGACCGTAAAGTTAGTGGGCAATTATGGAAACTTGTTTGCTATGTTGACGGCAGCATAGCCAGGAAAGAGGCTTTACAATAAACAGCACCCCTTCGTTCAAGCAGTCGTCCCTAACTACTTTATCCTAACAAAATATCTGAGCTAATACTAGTTAGGTTTAGTCGCCGTATCTCGAGTCTATTGGCACAGGCACGAGAGACGGCTCTAAAATGTGTTGCTGTATTAGAGAAGTAGGTGGTGTAGTATAGTTTAAGCATTGTCGGGTTTAATATATAACACTATTTAACTTAGCAAAAGGAAAAATTATTTAACAAAGTCTAAGCTGCGCTCGCCATACTACAATTTATACAGTACAATCAGGTCTAGCTGACTTACGGCTCTTACTTATAATCAGCGCAAGTGAAAAGAAAATTACTGTGTTACAATAAAAATAAGCGCCCATTAGTCATCAACCTAAAACGATCGTTTTATGGCACAGCTTTTAGTTGCCGTCTGTTAGTCATCAGCGCATGTTGGCCAGTAGGTTGTTGGCGCCTATTAGTCATCAGTGGATGTTGGCCCAGGAGTCTGTTGGCGCGGTCTTCAGGAAACAGTGCTGCAGCCAATGTAGTTGGCGCTTCATAGTCATTGGCACAAAATAATAGCACAAGAGTTATCAGTCTAATTTACTGAAGTAGTTGAAGCACACAAGTCTTGGTGCGGTGGAGAAGTTGCCTCTATTGGTGAGGAGGCTAAGTTGATCATGGTTATGCCACAAGACGATCAGCGCCACTTAGTTCAACAGCGGCGCCTAAAGCAATGTTCGCAGTTAGAACAGTGATTAAAACATGGTAAAGGCACTGGACACTTGCATGATTCTATCTACCACCTTTTGGCCTGGTACGGCAGGTTTGGCCAGCCATCAGTACAGGCCAATCGTTTCACATAACGTTTCTGATGTTATAAGCCAAAAGAGTTGGCATCACCAACAGGTCACAACGATTTTGTTGGCGAGGGTGACCTGATTTTTAGTTGTTATATTAAGCCTAAAAAGGGGTTCCAATAACTGGAGCGCTGGCGGTGTTTTGTCGGTGACATCTTCCCAGCCTGGCCTCAGCGGCTGATATGGCTTATGCTGGTGTAGATTGATTATAGTGAGCTCTGCATTGTAAGCTGTTGGATTGTCTTCCACACTGGGCTGACGCCGCCCTGACCCGACTGCATCATCCTATCGCATGGTCTCGCCCTCCCATTCTGCTCCTGTATCGAGTACCGTGTTTGCAGGCTATGATATCCTCACTAAGTTAACAAAATGTCCTAAATAGAAATGAACTGTGGGTCTCAGCCAATGAAATTGCTCGAGAAGAAATACACGATGACCTGATTGGCTACCGGCAATCCCATAAGCAAGAGATCACATGCTTATGACGTCACGTTGCCTTCACCATACCAACACACGCGTGATGGCAATCTAAACCAACTTGGAAGAATTAAATATGGCAATTCTAATTTTCCGGATATCTCTTCCAATCCTCGACCGATTTTAATTCTGTAAATGAATCCGTTATTCTCAACGAATCCTGGTAATGATTCATACCAGGATGGATGAATCGGGCCTAGTATTAAGGATTCCCCAAAATAAGGCAATTATATACATAAGAATGCCCCCCCCCCCACCCACACTCTCAGTGCAGTGTGGGTATGCTATCTCTTATTGGCGCGCATGCGCACCAGGCATTCTTACGGACTCTATCATTCTAGGCTCTCTTGACGGTGGCTACATATGCTGGCCTATAGAATGAATGGGGGTGAGGTTGGAGCATCTCAGACTAGGTCGTTCTAACCCGGGTCGGTTCATACCCGACTTAGCATTCCGCGCTACAGGACGACGAGGCACGGTGAGTATCCACATGCACGCTTGCGTGCATACTGTGTTATCCTGCAGCTGCAGTTAGGCCTTTTTTGGTGACTCCTTCTTGTCCCCAGCCAGAGTCCTTAACTCCCTCCGGTTCTTATTGGTCATCAGTGTACCAGTTCGTTTTCTTTTAGATCAGTATGCAGCACACTTCGCATGCTTGTGTAGTGCCGTCCTCTACACGTTTTGCAGGTGTTGGTACCGACTACCAAGTAAACATAGACCATCATCGTTCGGCCACCTTCACTGACAGTGGAATTGCATTACAGATAGTGTAGTGTCTAGCCAGCGATGTTGGTTTATAGTATGAAGGTGTCTGTGGTAACATGCATCAAGCTTGTCTAGAATTGCCTTCGGAGCTATCAGATAGTTAGTTGTATGCTCAGTGATATGCAGGTTGCGTCATACAAGTGTAGATTTTTGGTCAGAGGTATTTATGATCCATTGATCCACAGTTTCCAAAAGGACTGGAAGACATTGTTTCCCTTGACGCAACGTGCAGCGATGTCAGATGAGCTGGACATTAGTGAACCAAGGATTTCGCTCTTCCTTCATTTCTCCCTGCTACGCATGGGGTGCCTTTGCCACTGACTTCGTCTGTTCCTCTGTTGGTGATATGTGTACATGGGTAAACGTGGTATTGGCTTCGTTAATGAAGAGATTCACATTCTTGAGGTGTTCTGCCGTTATAGGGAGAAGGTTATCCGGTGTTTTCTTTTCCTCATCTATGAAGTCCACGTCGTCTGCGTCTCTAATGGGAGGCGCAGTGTAGATACTGGTGGATTTGGTCTTGTTGACTGGTCTAACACAGAAGAGAGGGCTGCAGAATGGTAGCATGTTAACAGCACCGGAGAGAGTCCATCTTCCTGTGGAGAATCAATGAACATCTCGAAAGCTGCAAACTCCACGTTTTTACTCGCATTTTCTGCTTGATATTTGTCAATAGCTGTCTGTAGTAAGTCTAGGATCTTTGATCGTGTGATGGTGTGAAATGTCTGTGACATGTCGATACCCATCTTGTTAAGGTCCCAGGGCTTGGACATGACTACTGACGCGAACATTCCCATGCAATGACTGTGCAGCTACGTCCTGGTTTAACGCCACTCTGGCAGGCTCGTGGAACTGTCAATCTTCTCTCGATTGCGGCACAGTGTGACATAATGACATTGGACAAGACTTTCCGTATGCTGTCGAAGAGTACCAAAGACTGCAGGTTTGCTGGTGCTCCAGAAGGCGTGTTGGGTTGGTAAACAGCGTCAATGGGGAGGTGTTGTATGAAGGCAGAGTTTATGATACATGTACGAGATTAGTGTGGAGGCGCTACCACCTGCCTACTTAAAGAGTTCACTGCTAAGATGCACGTCTATTTCGCAGGGACTTCTCAGCCTCAGTTGTTTTGATTAGTGTTTGTAGTGGTCTCGGATCGCCTACAAATGGGTGTAATGGCTGATTATCTGGATCCGTGAACTATTTCTTAAATTATTAGCTCACCTAGGCCAAGTGAGCTTATGCCATGGCGACCGTCCATCCAAACGAAGGCGATCGGCCAATTTGGATGGTGGCTATCTTGGATTTTGGTCGATTTTTAGAAATAGTTAAAGAAACTGCTTGGGGAATCGATTCAAAACTCATGAAACATCATCTAGGCCAAGCACTAGTCCAAATTTGTTCAAGGGAACTTGATTGACAAAATGGTTCCGTGGCCACCATTTCGCGAAAACGACCTCCAGAACCGCTGACGAGATCAGACCAAAATTTGGGAGATATGATTAGAGACTAAAGGCCATTAAAGTTTGTTCAAGGGAAGTTGATCAATAAAAAACATGGCTGCCGTTCGCCAATCAAAATGTAGCGCATTTGGTGGCCATATTGGATATTTTTAGTTGATTGATTTTGTTGCCGAAATTGGTTTTATATAGGTTTTTAGGTATTCTGATTTCAAATTTGCCACTTTCGAAACGGACGGATAAACGGTTTGGCGGGCACTTTGGATCATTTTCCTGCCAAAGCTCCCATACTAAAGCAATTGGAAATTCTTAATGTCTTTTCGAGAACCACTGGGCCTATTTCCATTATATTTGACAGGAATAATCCTTGGGCCATAGAGAGTCAAGTTTGTTCAAACGAAGCTGGTCGGCCAATTTTTCCGGCGGCCATCTTCGATTTTGACAGATTTTTAGAAATATCTTCTCTGAAAGCGATCGATTCAAAACTCATGAAATATGATCTAGGGGAAGAGCTGGACCAAATTTGTTCAAGTGAACTTGAGTGGTGAAATAGTTTGGTAGCCATCTTGGATTACCTAGTTTTCACAAAAAACAACTCCATAACCGATGACTGGATCAGGCCGAAATTTGGCAGATATAATTAGGGACCAAGGGCCATTAAAGTTTTTTCTTCTTCTTTTCGTTCGCTGATCATACCGCCAGTCCTGTAAGTGACTATCGACATGATCACAAGCGTTAAGTGCGTGGATCCATGGTTTATTAGAGTGCGCCGTGCGGCCTGGAACCTCCATCTTCAGCACTCGAGGTTTCTGTCAGGGTTACCTCACCCTTACCTCCTTTAGTCGCCTCGTACGACACGCAGAGGATACGGAAGGTGTATTCTAAGCCCCACCTACAGGGCAAATTAAAGTTTGTTCAAGGGAAGGTGATACATAAAAAACATGGCAGCCATGAACCAATCAAAATGTAGCGTGTTTGGCGGCCATATTGGATTCCGAAATTGGTTTTATATAGGTTTATAAGTATTTTCGAACAGGTCTGATAAACGGTTTGGCGGCCATCTTGGATCATTTACCCGCCAAAAGCTCCCATACTAAAGCAATGGGAAAAGTTAAATGTCTTCTTCTCGAGAACCTCTTGCACGATTTCAAATCTAGTTGACAGGAAGCATCCTTAGGGCATAGGGATACAAGTTTGTTCAAAAGCAGACGATCGGCCAATTTGGCCAGCGGCTGTCTTGGAATATGGCTGCCTTTAGAAACGTCTTTAAAAATCTCCGAAAAAAGCTTGGGGGATCGATGCAAATCTGATGAAGTGTGATCTAGGACAAGAGCTGAACCAATTTTTTTCGATTGAACTTGATTTGTCAAATGGTTCGGCAGCCATCTTGGATGACCTAGTTTTCACGAAAACGACTTCTCCAGAACCGCTGACTGGATCGGGCCGAAATTTGGCAGATATGATTAGGGTCGAAACGCCATTAAGATTTGTCCATGTGTTATTTCAAAAAAATATGTCTGCCATGAATCAATAAAAATTTAGCTTTTTTGGTGGACATCTGGTATTTTCTGAAATTTTTTGAGAAAAGCATAAAAAGACAACTTATTAACCGCTGGGCCAATTTTAGTAAAACTTGGCTAAACGTTCTTCAGAAATTAGATTGGCAAATCTTTCCAGTGGTCATCTCATTTTGTTCGGTTGTGCCAGTGGCCAATAATTCCAGGTGAGCAATACAGGCCCCTTGGGCCTCTTTTTCTCTGATCTCTTATGTTTTTCCGTGGTCGGTTTCGATGAAGTTGCCTTCAGTGTAATGTATGGAAAGCGATGATGATGGACCAGCAACTCTCAGAGTCAGGGATGCCCTAAATATTTTACGACAATCATCTGTTTCTGTGATGTCATCTGCCAAAGAATCTTCATGTATCGTGGGCTTGCTAAGACACAAACCCCTGCAAATTGTAGTACACACATCCCTTTTCTCATGAAGGTAATTTATGTTCATAGATAAGATTTAATTAATTAATTAATTCATTCATTCATTCATTCATTCATTCATTCATTCATTCATTCATTCATTCAGTTTGTTTTATTGGCCGCTAACACCTAGATGTATTTAAGCTATAACTATCGTGTTGAGGTGCTTCCCCGAAGGGTTGTGAAAATGAGTCAAAACTGATAAAAAAAAAAATCAAAATTTAAGATGTTGCTCGGGGTGCGTTTTGCCCGTTACTTCCTAATGAGCTGTCGTTGGCGGGTGTGGGTGTTTTATGTAGTGTATAGGAGGGGAGGGGTGGGTGTGGTGGGTGGGTGGGGGGATTACTTTATTTCTCTCGGAGGTGGGATGGGGGTGAAGGGCAGTCTGTGAAATGAAATCTCAAAACTGAAACCAGGAAGAAAATTTTGGAAAAAAAAATATTAAGAGACGAAACTGAATTATATAACTATCAAATAAGAATAAATAGCTTAAAATAATGGCCTGTGATTAAGTAAACAAGAAACGGGGAAAATAAACCTAAACTCAAGTGTTTGTAAACTAAATATCCAAATTTAAAACTTTAAAAATATAACCTGCCGCTGTTAGAAATAATAAGTTGAATGCAGATGGCGCTATTTGGGAGTTAAAAGCTCCTACTAGTCACGTCATCAAGTCACTAAAAATCCTTTCATACTCATGATAAAATGTTTATCCCGCGCTGGACCAAGGAGAGCAAAGCAGAACAACAGCATCTACACCAAAAGCAAAGCCACGCCAATCACGACCTCCGTGTCCAGTTTTCGTGTTTCTACCACCACACACCAACGCATCATCGGGCGAATCGTCACCAGGAGCACAGCGGATAGAAGCAGCAAGCAAGGAGCGTCACCACTCCACTCGACCAACGGCATCTCTCCAGGGCGGGTTGATTGCGGCTCAACGATAAGCCGACCTCGATCACCACGTGGCGCCAATCCCACATCCAGATTCCCGGGTTCTGGCTTCTGGCTTCAATGCGCGTCGTCACGTCCGTCCGTGCCCTTCTCTCTTTTTTTCTTTTTTTAATAAGATTTAAGATATGCACACAAGCTGAAGTTGCCTTTTTACCCTCATCTGCAAAAATCCAAGATGGCCGCCACCAGTGGTTAGTATTTTGACGTATTTGACCATATCTCACATATTCAACATATTTTCAGGATGTTAGGATCTAAATGTATGTTTTTAATGATGGGGTATGCTATCTGATAAAGCAATGATGTTGGTGCCGAGAGATCAAAGTAAATGTACAGCAGAGGTCAAGTTCATTTTAAACCAATTTTAGGTAAAATTAACATTTTCGGTCATATCTCGGGCTGTAGATAAGATATGTTCACAAACTTAATGCCTAAATGCATGTTTATGATGATGAGCTATCCAACGAAACAGTCACCATCCAACGAAGCAGTCACCATGGACGTGTGGGGTCAAGGTCAGTCCATACAGTAAAGGTAAAGGTCTCTTCTTTTTGTTTTACCAATTTTAGATAAAATGTACAATTTTGGTTATATCTCAGGATGTAGATAAGATCTCTTCACAATCTTAGTATATAGTTGGATGTTTATGATGCTGGGCTATCCATTAAAACAATGCCTTTTGAGTGTTGTAGTCAACGTCAAACTCCACAGCAAAGGGCAATTTTTTACCATTTTTGGTAAATTTTGCGATAATTCAGCATTACCGTGTATCAAATGTTCTGGTCTAGATTAGATATCATGATGATTGTATAGCCAACAATTGTGTGTGCAACGGGGATGCGTGTGCTCTAATTTAGAGGTTATATGTCGTTTTAGTCTTAGCTATCCCAAGTCCTTTTGACCACTCTTTCAGTTGACCAGGGTATCTCAACCCTCTATCCCTGTGATTTTCTAGATGATGAAGGGCATGCAGTAGCTGTGCGTGCATCTATAAACACAATGAATTGGTTGCTTTGTTCTGTCAGTTTTGAACCTCGGATACCCTAGTCAGGCCATCGCTCAACAAATGACTGAAGCCAAATTTTGAACAATTAAACAGGGCTTTGAAAATCTCATTAAAAATATCCAAGACCAAAAAACATATTGGAGAGTTTCCGATGGTGTCGCCTTTGACAATATCGATCATTTTGGAGGGGGTGGTGGGGTGGGGTGGGGTTGGGGTGGGGTGGGGGGTGGGGTGGGTGGGTGTGTGTGTGTGTGTGATACTGATGCCAGTGATGGTGTCATTCTTCTTAATATTAATGATGTTTGGCACAAGATATGCAAAATAAGGTAAACAGTGTGAAACTAGTTGAATTGGTGAGGATGTATGCATCTGTAAATGTCAACATGCGCAGTGGACGTAAGGTTGACCATTCGCAGGAAGAACCGCCTGAAAACGAACAACTATGCTTACAAAGATGTGCTGCGATCATCGATGACAAGGGACTTATTAAAAAGCTTTCCTCTGGTTGCAAAATGCAGTGAATAGCATGCAGTGTATCATCTGATGTGTCTTACACATCTTTACCGACATGCTGCTACAACTTTATTAATCTCGTCTTGTCTCCCTCCATTATAAAGTGACAGCTGCAATTGCAGATTTTATTGACGTCAAGTGTCTGGCAAACCACACTGTTTTAGGATTTGATAAGGATATCAGCTGATGCTACAAGAGATATCAGACAGCTTGGACTCTGTGGCAATGGACATAGTCAAAGCAGCTATATGATGCTATCACAGCATTTACTCAGCATTAATAATTGCTTTCACCGCTTCCTTCACACATGATAGTGAAATAAAGTCAGTGCCGTTCATACCCCTGCTATTTCAGTAGATGATGCTAGCCAGACCATGGAACATGAAGGAGAAATCTTCAGATCCAACCCCTGCATACTGATGCACTGTTAATCTCACAACTCATCACCTACAACTCAGTGAAGCAGCGGTTATATCTGTGATCATGAGAATACACTTGTCATATGTTTGTATAGCCACCAAGACCGATGCCAATACTAGAAAGGCAAAAGCCTTGTCGATTCTATGCGCAAGCGTCTGTTGTGCATCTCATACTATCGTTTGCGAACAACATCACCTGATCTTGCAAATTCCATCATCAGATTCTATGAGATGAGTGGCATTGTCGTTCCTGGGCCAGTTTGCGATATCAAATGCCTTTGATAATATCTACAATAGCATACAGGCAATGACTTACAGGACAAATTTCCATGCACCATGCCAGTCTGCTCTTCCGGTTCCCGCTCTTGACAGTTCTGGCAATGACATTTTTCCCGAGATGAATACACATCCCAGAGGTAAGGGTTAACACAAGTGGCACCACCACTGCCGAAGACAGAAGATGGTTACCACTGGTTGAAATATGCCCATGAGCTCTACTTACAAAGACCAGATCAGCACCAATGATTGGATCCTTTGGGATGCATATTATGCAAGTCACACAATTGAGATCTGTCTGGTTACACCATCCTTCATGCTGCCAGTGCTTCGGGAGTCAGCAACTAGTCCTATGATGGTGTTCCATGCCATATTACAGGGATTGTTAACGCAGTGTGACAAACCATCTAAGCGTTCGCCAAATACTTCATTTTACAGTGACTGATCAATTTCCAGACACATTCATGAAGAAAGTAGTGGGAATACCCAAAAAGCCACGGAGATGACAAATTCGCGATCGTGCTCGGTACCATGCACATGGAGATGGTCTGGGAAATGAATGGTACCGGATGCAATCGTAGCAGGTGGACGGCTGTATAATAAGCAATGGGAGAGCTGCATCAAGTTGCGTTGCAGAGATTTCCATTGGTGTCAAACATATCACACGTAACCAGTACATACACCAGGCCAGTTTGTCCATATTATGATACGACCCGCTGATAAGTGCAAACATGTCTTTACAGTATAACAAGCGCAATCTGTGATTGTAGGACATTTACACTTTTCAAACTTTACACTATTTTTTATATGTTTTAAAATTCAGAATCTTGATCCGGATTCGGATGTTAATCTGTATCCGCATCCAGTCCTCACAACAGGTAGGGATTCCTAGTGCGAAACATTCGCACCCCTCCACCCCCGCCCCACCCACCGTCCACTCGCTTTCCGATGCATATGGAAGTACTATCTCAGAGACAAATCTAGATCAAACTTTGACAATACTGTAAGTGAACTGTGAGTAGTCTTTTCAGGTCGTGATTTCGACCACCTGACTCCAAGTAGTGATGCACTTCGTCGGTATGTTCTTTTAGCTACCAACCAAGGGGACACATCTGTGCCAATGCACGTACCCTACCCTTCTATCCCACATATATCAGACTGAGGCTAGCGTATTGCCTCCAGGCAGTGACAGGCTTAGATATCCAAGCCAGTAATCTCCAGGGCACTGACACGGGCTATGCCCTATGGTTGCACCGAAGAGTCAAGAACCTCTGCAAGTACTGTATGGCTTATGAAATCTGTACTACATTCTGCATGTGTTGTGGCCATTGCTATGGGAAGTCTATTCAGGTCTTTAAGTTTCCATAGACCATTGGTCCTTATTATTATTATTGATCAATGAGGCAATCATCCTTATCACTAAAACAAAAATATTTGTGTCCTTGACACTATTGACCAATCGGAAAAGTACGATTGACCAATGGGGCAGCCATCCCTGACATTATGGACCCAGCAGATGACATTTACCGACGGGACAATGGTCACAGTAAAAATTCGGATGAGGAAATGCGGTAATAGTGGAGTCATTGACATTATTGACCAACAGAAAAAGTAACATTGATCTATGGGGCAGCCATCACTCACTAACACTATTGATGAATGATTCAAGTGTCACAACACTGACATTTATCACAGGTGTCACAACACTAACATTTACCAAAGGAAGCGACGGTGAGGTCACAATAAAATATGTGGATGAGGAAATGCAGGAATATTGGCATGATTGACCAATGTAAATAGTATCATTAGTCAATGGGGCAGCCATCCCTGACACCAATTGTCAAACAGTTAAATTCTACTAAATAAACATTTCTGCAAAATCTTGTTTTAATCCATTAACAATTCACGAAACGTGACAGATTATTTTCCAAATACATAAGAACATCTTAAATAACCGGAGCTATGGTCCTTATCTCAAGTCGTGACCTCTTCATATTCATAGGGCAAATAGATATTGCCTGCGGGAACATACCTGCTAAATTTGGTTTTAATCCATCAACAATTGACGAAACAAATGTACTTTAACCACATCATTGAATAGTTTGGCTTCGTGGACAAGGATTACGGCCCTTGATTAAAGGTGCGGAGCCTTTATATTCATAGTTCAAATAGATATTTGACTGAAGGCACATATTTGCCAAATTTGGGTTTAATCCATCAACAATTGACGAAGCACAAGTATTTCCCCATATAGTGTTCAATACTTAAAAACTTAATGAACCAAAGTTATGGCCCATGTTTAAGGACGTGGCCACTTCATATTCATAACTCGAATAGATTTTGCATAACGAAACATATCTGCCAAATCTTGTTTAGCCGTTGATAAATGGCGAAATGTGCCACAATCATATTTTTCACATAGCGTCTCCTTCCTGGCGAAGGGGCGAATATGCATATTTTGCATTTCTCAGAAAATGAGTTTTAAATTTTACAAATATTGAAATTTATCTACCGCTTAAACAAAGCGATATACAAACATGATTCTATTAACAAAGTTTCCTTTTCTAGCTAGGTTAATACCAATTACACGATGTATCAATAAGTTCCAGGATGTGTTTGTAATATCGATCTGCATGTATTCACCACTTCGTGAAAAAATTCTATTTTACTACTATTGCTATTACTAGGCAATATTCGTCATTTCGGCAATAGTATGATGTCACAAAACTAGTATGAAAAAACGTTATTAAGCATCACAATGTGTATGTATTGATATTTTCAACAAGCACCACCATCGTTTGCGTCTGTTTACCTGCCAGACCATAAAATGTGAGCACAAGGATAAATCACATTTATACAATACATGATGAGGAAATTCAAACGAAGTTACATTTCTAAATGTACGTTCTAGACCTGAAAAGCGAGTGCTGGGTAATGCACACAATCCACTTTTAGTTGTCAAGTTAGCTTAAACAAACTATAATTAACTTGTAGTTAGTCTACGGCTGACACTGTTCATTTTTAGTGATGCAGATCAGAGTAGAATTTGATGTGAATCAGGGTGACTGATAACTGGCGTTGTTCCTGTACAAAGGCTCATGATGTTCGGGTACTTTTCAGTTGCGAGTTTCGATGCTTCCTCTACACATGTCGGTTTAGGGGTGCTCAGAAACTCACCTCGTCTGTTTTCTCCAAGTGGCAGTGTTATGAACGTCGGTGACAGATGAAATAGTTTGAAAAAGAGTTTCTTACCCCCTTTCTTGAGAATCTGAATTTGCATAACTTTCTTCCAGTCAATGCCCCGCCCCCCCCCCCTTCCCCCCTCACCCCACCCCCTCTAAAGACTGTCGCGTTCTCAGAATCCGGATTTTCGGAGAATATGCTTTCCAATCTAAGAT
Source organism: Chaetoderma sp. LZ-2023a (assembly GCA_034401795.1). Classification (NCBI taxonomy): domain Eukaryota; kingdom Metazoa; phylum Mollusca; class Caudofoveata; order Chaetodermatida; family Chaetodermatidae; genus Chaetoderma; species Chaetoderma sp. LZ-2023a. Next base: position 89,776,070 of record CM067372.1, read on the forward strand.
ATCAGAAGTTTTGACTTCGTTGGTACTGTATGGGCTTGGGTTGATTCTCGCCATGGTTTGTCTAAAAAAAAGGTGCAGCGTCATGGATTGTACAGATCTGGACTCTTTCAGAAAGCATATGAACATTGCTGGAATAATAGAATTTTTATTTTGTCCAGCGCATCAATCAGAAAACAGGGCAACCTCTTCTGTTCCTTGTTCATCAATCTCTGAGGAAACTGTACACATTCGTTGCTCTTTAATTAGCGCCACGAGCAGCTAACCCTTCATGCCATAAATAACAGTAGCCGCGTCTATTGCCAAAATCAAAAATGGTGGAGTTGTAGTTTAAGAGTCTCCTCTTATAAAAAGATCTCACTGCGCTTTAATTGTGACAGGTAAATGACCTGCTCTAGGTCAAAGCATGCTACAGTCAACATGTCAGTCAAAGATCTTTCCTTCAGTGGTGATTTTATTTCCCTAACCTTCCCCTTTTCCTTAATGTGTGCAGAATAATCATCTTGCAAGCGAGTCTTCTCCTCATCTGATCCGGACCGGAATGGACCACAGAGACCACAAAATCCTTCTTTGGTACATGGAATTTGAACTTCATTGTAGTAAAAACTGAATAGTATTTGCTGAAACGTGCATGGTCTATGCCATCATGTTCATGTTTGTATAGCTGATGTATCTTTGCAATTGCCAGATCTGAGGATAGGTACTGAAAAGTAGTCTTGGACCGACAATAGTGAGACTCCATTCGTGGAAATTTGTCGATATGATTGCCGACTTGGCCTGTCAATAAATCATCTCTTTCTTTGTTTTTACTCTGACGACTGCGTCGCACCTCACCCTTTAATACACCAGGTTATTCGTTGCTCCTCTTTAACACAGTGTTCTGTACTTGTCGCTCCGATATTCCTACTGTGTTTAGGAACATAATCCGAGAAACATTTAGTGGATGGCCATCAGAACCGGGTAAGAAGTATAGTGCATAATTTGTGTTTTTCTACTGGCACTGTCTTTCTCCTTGGTAGAGCGACCTGGTATGTGGGTAATGGCATGCCTCGAAATCCACTGTCTCTGGGATTGCGGGTCTCCTAAGTCAAAACAGGTGTTTAATATGGGCATTTGTTACTCGTCACGTACAGAGGCATAGGGGAACCTTTTACGTTCACAAGAAGCAGAGTTGCATCTTGGCTTTAAAATCTTCCGAGCTGGAATTTCTTTGCCAGACCGTTCACTGTTGTAGGATAAGCCACGATTCCGGCAGAATTTGACTTAGTGGTTTTTCGACTTACTTACTATCACTGGAGTACTCACAGCTATTTTCTCATGTTCCATGCCTTCCACGTTGTACTAGTTTCAACTGATTCCTGTCCGTCATGCTCGTTCACTTTGTCACTGGCAACAATGTCTCTGGCAGAATCACTAGTTAGATTCGAAAGTTCGCCATCCATCGTCTGTATATGTAAAGGTTTGTCTAAATGTTCATCCTCAGACTCAATTTCCACCATTTCAGTACATTTGGCTTGAGGAACTGTATAATCACTGCTAGCTGTCTCTGACTCTCATTCTAGGTCAATAACCGCACCATCATAATACGTTTTCTCGGTTCCCACAACATTCTGACCCTTGCTCCTTGGCGAAACATTGAAAGGAACACCAATTCATCCGAAGACACCACATTGTCGCCAGTATCGCCATCTCATCTCACAAGCACGTCGAATCGCTCCACCGACGCCATTGGGTTTATATCAGAGTCACTCATGCTACTAGGTTCAACTGATGCCTCGTCGTCATCCTGGTTCACTTTGTCCATGGCAACAACATCTCTGGCTAAATCGCTAGTTTGATTCGTAAGGTCTTCTCCATCGATTGTCTTTATGTGCAAATGTGTGTCTATATTTTCATCAACAGAATAGGCTTCCACAACATGAGCAAGTTTGGCTAAAGTAACGTTATTACCATTGCTATCAGAATCTTCGCGTTCTAAGTCAATCATCAAACCACCATGCCACGTTTTCGCTGGTTCCCACCACATTCTGACCCTTGCCCCTTGGCGAAACTGAGACACACCAATTCATCCGAAGACACAACATTGTTGCCAGTATCGCCATACCATCTCACAAACACGTCGAATCACTCCACTGATTCCGTTGTGGAGGAGGAGGAGGAGGAGGAGGAGGAGGGGGAGGAGCTGGAGGAGGAAGAGGAGGAGCAGGAGGAAAAGAATAAGAAGAAGAAGAAGAAGAAGAAGAAGAAGAAGAAGAAGAAGAAGAAGAAGAAGAAGAAGACGATGATGATGAACAGGAAGAAGAAGTGTCTTACAGACCATCAAAATGTAGTTTCAATAAAGCAGATTGCTAATACATGCTTATGGTGCTAGAGGAATAGGTGCGCTGGCCAACAGGACAGCCACCTTTGAAAATGACCCTGAACTCCTTCCAATATGCAGATTGCTTTCTTGATCCACCACCCCAAACATGACAACTCAAACCCCGACCTCACCACCCGCCCCACACAGCCTGAAAATTATGGATACATCACTGTTCCATAACATAGATAAGCTATGTTGGACTAAGGAATAATCCATTATATTAGATCAAAAATATTTATGTTCGCCAAACGCACCCAGCCCCAGCATCTCAGCGTACCGCCACACATTTCCTGTATATGTCAACCCGCCGCCAGTACCGTTATTGTGGAGTCTATTCTTAGACTCCATGACCTACATACAAAGTCATTATTAAGCAATCCTAATTCATTCGTCACTTTGTGGAGATAAAAGTCGGTGGAGTTCGGCCAGATACATATTTCACGAAATGACGAATGTGGGTGGATTCGCCACTTCGTCAAAAAGACAGTTCTCACAACCATGCATGCCACTTTGTCACTTCAGTTTTCCCATATCTCAAAATTGGTAATGATTACAGATTCGTTATTTACATAGGAGAAAGAATTATGCTTTCATATCTATTTGGTATATATAACTCAAAAAGTGAAGAAATGAATATTCGCCACTTCGCCAAGAAGGGGACGATAGGCTTCAATACTTTGAAAATGTAGCAAGGGCCATAACGCTGCTATTTTTGGGCGTTGCCACTTCATCGTCATAGCCCAAATAAATATTGCCTGTAGGAAGATATCTGCTAAATTCTGGTTTAATCCATCAACAATTGTCTAAACAAATGAATTTTAACCATAGGGTTGTAAGGGCTAATGAATCAGAGCTATGGCACTTGCTTAAAGGCGTGGACTCTTTATATTCATAGTTCACATAGATATTTGACTGAAGGAACATATCTGCTAAAATGTGGTTTTAATCCATCAACAATTGACGAAACACATGTATTTCCCCATAGAGTTCAATACTTATTAACTTCAAAAATGACACAATGAACGAGGGTTATGATCCTTGTTTTTCTTCCAGGCACAATCACTTCAGTTTCATGTATCGATTGCATGTTGCATAAAGGAACCTATCTGCCAAATTTAATTTTAATTCATTGATAAATGACGAAATGTGCCACAAACGTATTTTCCCCATATGCTTCAATACTTCTGCTATTTGTAGGCGTGGCTACTTCATCTTCATGACTGAAATAGATATTGCCTAAAGGAGCGGATCTGCAAAAGTTGGTTTTAATCCATTGATAAATCACGAACTGTGCCACAAACGTGTTTTATCCATGGGCTTTAAAACTTTGAGAATATAACCAGGGCCATATCTCTGCTATTTGTAGGCGTGGCCACTTCATCTTTATATCCCAAATAGATATTGCCTAATGGAACATAGCTGCCAAATTTGGTTTTAATCCATCGACAAATGGCGAACGTGGCAAAATTGTTGACAGACAACAGACAGACAGACAAATCGCAATTGTATAAGCTCACCTAGGTCAGCTAAAAATGGCATAAAACATTCATATCAGTTTACGTCATTGTATAATCTTGAATGCTTGATAAAAACAAACAACGCCAAATTTACCAAACAGGGGTTAAAATGACATTCCCTTGACTATGGAGCATGACTCTGACACCACAGACCCACAGTTACTGTTTTATTTGATAACCCAGCATCATAAATATACAGTTAGACATTAAGATTGTGAAGATCTATATATCTTATTTACATCCACAGTTATCAGTGAAATCAAAATTTTTACCCTAAAATGTTTTAAAATGGCAATGACCTCTGCGGTATGGCTTGACCTTGACCTCACAGCCCCAAAGTCACTGCTTTATCAGATAGCTCACCATCGAAAACCAGCATTTAGAAACTAACCTCTTGAAAATGTGTTGGTTAGAACCTGAGATATGGCCAAATACATATAGATACTACCCGCTGGCGGCAGCCATCTTGAATTTATGCGAATGAGGGTAAAAAAGGCTGCCCCCCCCCCCCCCCCCCCCGCTTGTGTTCATATCTTAAGTGTTATATATGATCATAGACTACTTTCATGCCAAAGGGGATGTTTGTACTACAATGTGCAAGTTTTAGGACATTTAGGGGTCTTAGCAAGCCCACTATATTCTTGACAACTGATGTTTCAATGCATTTGAGTAGGACAGATTTGAGTTTATGTTAGTGGTCGTTCCTCGCGGGTTCTCTTGTATGAGTAATTGGCTGATCAATCAATACATTATGGAATTTCTTATGCAATCCAACAAAACATATATATGGCAGCAAGCATTCGTAGGGCATATGGATTTAATTTTGGTCAAAAGGAATATGATCGGCCAATTTGGCTGGCGGCCATCTTGGATTTTGACCGATTTTTGGAAACGTCTTTAAAAATCTTCGCCATCTATTAAACTATTTTCACAAACAGCAGGTGGCCAGGATATCTTTAAATCAGAAAAGGTCTTAAAACTTGAGGACATAGGAGGGCTCCAACTATACACAATCTTAAGGGACTTCCACAATGGCAACTTACCCTCATCCTTATCTAACATTTTTATGCTCAATACACAATTGCATCCTCACAACACAAGAACAAGAGATAACCTCCATTCAACACACCACCAAACAAAAGCAGCACAACAAAAACCCTCATACAAAGCAATTCAGTTATGGAATAATACAGACACAAGCACACGCACAGACATCATAAAGCTACAGTACTTTAAGCAGAATATCAAAAAGAAGATTATAGAAACCTACTAGACTCTGGAAAACACACACCATCATGGCATGCTATTCTCATACTTGCACCCAGTCACCAGAACAAATAATAATAATAATAATAATAATAATATTAATAATAATAAGAAGAATATCTGTCATAATGGTAACTACCAAACAACTAACTCTACCATCACAGCCTAAAAAATACTTTGTCATTGATAAAAAGAATATGTAATATAGAATTATTAACTTAAGCAAGATAAGCACACATCCCTCTGTCATGTCTTTCCCTGTAAAAATGTAAATTGTCATACATCTATTAACTGTTGGACTGCTGGAAGCGGACAATAACTCCAATTGGCAATGACTCTGGATTGGCTGAGTATTTTAGAAAAAATTTGACTGAAAGTTGCTTGTGGCTTAGCCACCGACAACGTTCGGTCAAATTGTTTTAGAGGTACTCAGCATACCCTGAGTTAGGCTCCATGGAAAATGTAGACTGCAGAGGCTTGGCAGCGAGACAGTTAACTATATGTATATATAGGACTATAACATGTTAACCGTATGTATTCAGTATTCTCATGTCCTATACTGTTGTTGTCATATGTTATATGTTATATGTAGGGGTCCACCGCCACATAGGCTCTGCCTTTGGTGGACTACCTGTTGTGAAACTGTAAATGTATATTCTATATCAAAATAAATAATCTTGAACTTGAACTTGAACTTGGATAGGTTAAAAATCTGGGTGATATGATTGCGAGCTAATGGCCATTAAAAGGTACGTCAAAACATGGCCGACGTGGACCAATCAAAACCTACCATGCTTGGCTGCCATATTGGACATCTGAAAATGTCCCAAACTCGTTTAAAAGATTACTCTTAAACCACCCACCAACAATTTTGACAAAAATTTATAGGTTTCTAATGTAGGATCTATAACCTTTCTACCTAACATGCCAGTGTTAAACTTGAACGACACAGGCCCCTTGGGCCACTTATCGTAACATAGATAACTCAAGATTGTCCAGGCTACTGAGATTCTCCGGTCTAATGGAGGAATCCAGTTTCTCAGTCAATCATATGACGTCGTAATCAACAACGTCACATGCAGGCTGACATCATAATTAATTATGTCATGAATACGGCGATTTAGTCAGTCTTAAATGCGTAATAGTCCGTCACGTTGTATGCATTGCCTGCCTTTGTATGATTACTATATTCTGCGGCTGTAGTAGTAGAAACATCCTACAGCTGCAATCAGTCCTTCTTCGCTTTTGTCCGCTGTGGCTTGTCCTCAGGCGAAATCTTTAGCTTCCACAGGTCCATTCTTGGCTTGAGTTTGCCGAGTCCTGCTTTCTTGAGGTCACCTCGTAGCACGCTTAGGAGATTTATACAATGACGTCCTCTCCTGGCTTTGTATCTGCTGGCTCCGAGTAGGGCGAATTCCAAGGCTCTCTGTGCTGGTGTCTCTTCTGGCATCCTTAGCACATGGCCAAACATGGACTATCTTTGCTGGGCGACTTTTACAGACAGCGGCGGCGTATTACACATCTTGTATAGTGCATCGTTGGAAATTATGCTGTCTGGCCATCGGTGTCCAGTGATGGTGCGTAGATGTTTGCGGTGGCAGACATCGAGCTTGTCTACAGCTGCTTTTAGAGCTGTCCAGCTGTTACAGTTATACAGCATCAAGGATACGCAGGTTGCATTGTATAAATGTAGCCTCTTTATCAAGGGCATCTTTGATCTACGAATCCTTAGCTTCCAGAAGTACTGGAAAGCTTTGTTACGCATGGTGCAGCGTGCAGAAATGCCAGCAATACTGCAAAGCAGTGGGCCCAGGATTTTACTTTTCCTCCATGGTTCGCCGCAATGAAGTGGGTCGTCATATTCTATAGGGTCATGCTTTGTCGATAGGTATATATGGGTGAACTCTGTTTTGGATTCATTCATAAAGAGATTCTCAATTTTTAGTTTGCTTGCAGCTATTTGAGGAAGTTCGTCAAGGGGTTTATTTTCCTCGTCTATGAAGTCCACATCGTCGGCATATTTCATCTCTAGCGGCATGCCCAGTATTGACACTGGGGGGTTTGGTCTTGTGGAACTTTCCCGCACAGATTTCAGTGTGGCAGCAAGGTAGCAGATAGACCACCTCCCTGTGGGGAGCCGATTGATGTCCCAAACTCTACAGACACCAAGCTGAGAATACGAGTCAAGTCAGTGAAGTCTCACTAGTCGTAGCTCATCTTCATTGCAACTGGCCTGGCATAGTACATCTGGAATCTTTGAGCATTTAATTGTGTCGAAGGCTCGTGACATGTCAATGCCAATTTTGTGGAAGCCCCAGTGTTTGGACATGACTACTGACACAAGCATGCGTTGACCGCATACAATGTCTGCGCAGCTGCGTCCACGTTTGAAGCCACTTTGACATGATCCGGTGAAGTAATCGATCTTGTCTCGGATGCGGTATAGAGTAACACTGGATATGATTTTCTGTATGCTGTTGAGGAGCACAATGGGCTGCAGATTGGCTGGGGGTCCAGGTGGCTTCTTTGGCTTGGGCAGTGCGATAAGGGTGCCTTGGCCCACAGCGTCAATGGGAAGGTGGTGCATAAAAGCTGAATCGATTAGGTGCGTGATCGGTTTTGAGATAATGCCACTTGCATATTTGAATAGTTCATTGCTCATGCCATCAGGTCCAGATGCACGTCCATTTTTCAAGTGCCTTCTCAACTTCTGCTGTTTTTATTGGTGTTAGTAATGGCCTGGGGTCTCCTGAGAATGGGTGCAAGGGCTCATCATGATTGTCAGTGAACTGTTCCTTGAACCATTCTCGGATCGCCTCAGCTTTTCTCTGGTCAGTCCCGATAAAGTGTCCTTCAGAGTTGTTTATAGTGAGTGGTGGTGTGTAGGCAGTAACTCTCAGGGCTCGGGCTGCCCGAAACATTTCGTGACAGTCATCCATGGCAGTCATTTCATCTGCTAGGGAGTCTGTCTGTTGAATAGCAAGATCTTTTAAGCGTTCGCTAATGTGGCGCAGAATAATATTGCACTCCCGGCGTGGTTTGGTGTGGTCTTCACTTTGGCCACTTTGATAGATGCGCAGTCGTAACGCTTTCTGCTCTGCTGACAGTTTTACTACTAAAGGTTATCAGTATACCTAGTTTAGTTGTTTTTAAGAACACCTATGATGCTCGTAGCAGATGATTCCATAGCTTTCAGTATTTTGGTTAGGGCTTCGTTTGGATCGGAGCTGACATCGATGTTAGCTATCTTCTCCCCGAGGACTTTTTTGTATGTCATTTGAGTGTCAGTGTTGCTGATGAGCTTGGGTAGGTTGTAGGTCACTCTACACTCTTGCCTGGTATGATGTTTATATATTAGGTAGAGATCGTTCATCTGAAGGCGTGTAATGACTAGCTTATGGTCAGAATTGAGGTCTGTGCCTCCATACGAACGAGCGTTCCGGAGTAAGGGGTTTGCTTCTGTCTTGCATAGTATGAAGTCTATTTGGTTGAAGACAGCTGTTGTAGCCATAGAACCTTTTGGGGGTTTGCGATCAGTAATGTGTCCAGTCCATGTTGTCCAGTGACGGCATGGGTGTTTGAAAGCCGTATTTGTGACAAATAGGCCATTTGAACTAAGGATTGCCACCAGTGCATATCCATTGCTGTTGCGTGTGGCCTCTCCATAGGATCCTATGCATAAGCCAAGTCCTGAACTTTTGTCCGCAATTCCGAGTTTACCCAGCTTGGAGTTGAAATCTCCACACACGAACAGTTGCCATCTAGCTGGGATTGTAATGGCAGAGCTCAGTTCTGCATAGAAGGAATCTAATATTGCTGGATTCTCTTTGGGTTTTTCGGTAGTTGGGCCATATGCGTTGACAATTCGACGCTTAGGGATGGTGTGTTTTCGCGTAGGCATAGCCAGGTCGATGAATGCAACGCGATCACTGACGTATCCAAAACTAATGACATGATCCAAAACCCTTGGTCCGATTACGAAGCCTAAGCCCCGGTATGTGGCCTGTTTTTGCCTCATGAGCACTAGCTTATGGCCTGTCTGTAGTTGCTGCACTGAGTGCTTAGCTACTTTAGTCTCTTGAATGCATGCAATATCGATGTTATAGTGTCTGTCTTTACTATTTAATAAGCATTCTGTTGAAAATTTTGAAATTAACTTGACTGGCCACCCAGACAAATTAGTTTCAAAATATTCAACAGCTTACCTGTACAGTTTTCTAGAATTTAAAATCCAGAGAGTACATGGGTCGATCGATCCCAACACGGACAAAGCGTGGGTGGAGCTTAGCTAGAGATGGGCGGGGAACAGCTAAAATTGGATTCCTCCATAGAAGTATGCTACTTATCGTAACATAACTCAATATTTTGCATGCTAATGAGACTGGTAGGTTTAATTGGCATTATTTACACATACGCAGCAGTTAAATACGGAACACAGTTGATTGGCGCAACTGCTTGGTGATGTTGCAGCCCGCATCGTGATGTAGTTTGTTAATGAGGCCGTTTATCACTTATTCATATCCTGTTTGACGTTTCCCAAGTACCTTAGCGCCAGAAATAAATAATAAACAGACTGGAATTCTACTTAGCAGAACAATGATACCTGACGCTAGGTAAGGTGTTAATGACACCTTTAAACCTGTCCGAAACACGTAGATTAGTACACTCACTGTCGATATCAGCGGTTCATAACAGTGGTATTATGGTCATCTGCTGATACAGAATACATATAGCCCTACATGTAAAAAAGGATTCCTGGTTTTAAAAAACCCCGCTATGTAGTCGCGACAGTCAGTTTTGTGAGAAATGTCCAAAAGATTTTACAAACGGCCATATTTATGTTAGTAACAAGCGCAACGTGCTATTGTTGCGACGTGACAGCTTTGCTAGAAGTGTAACACATTTGACCATTTGCTTATACCATTTGCGACTAGGAACAAAAATGAAAAATGATTTTAATAATAATAATAATAATAATAATAATAATAATAATAATAATAATAATAATACTAATAATAATAATAATAATAATAATAATAATAATAATAATAATAATAATAATAATAATAATAATATTCGAGTCTAAAGTCGGAGCTTCAGCTAATAGACCTCAGCCCACCATTTCTCTGCATAAAATGTGAACACATCCCCGGATATTTATGGATGTCTCAAAGTAGATTAATGGCCGTTGGAGATACTCTAGAAGCAATATTAATGGAGCATGGATGATTCATCATCAAAAGGTGGGATCGTCTGCCCGGACTGCCTAATGATAAATCCAGACGACACGTTACACCATTCGCACGTGCACATAGAAATGGTTCTCATCAAGAGTTAAAAATAAGCTTAGAATGTGTGGCCGTTGGGGTGGGCCAGGGTAATTTAACCGCAGCACCAATATATTATATAGAGGAATACGGGTATATAATCCCTACACGCTGCCAAAACGAGATCCAGAAAATTAGATGTTAAAATCACAGATATGCCTAGTATTAACAGTATGTTGATGTAAATGCCAGCATCTGAAGGCATTATCAGCAACATCTAGCACATCCCACATGCAGTCTCTTTAAAATGGACAGCCAGCCATCAAGTGTAACGCTTATTTCGCTTTCTAAGTAAAACAAGAGGTGCAAGGGCCTGTGACGCTCACCTGGAACATTGGCATTTGAAGCATTTGCATTTAAATAAATATACCTGATTCGTTACATTAAACAAGATGGAAAAATAAATTTCACCGGAAAAATATACCAACCAAAATTCTGAATGGAAATTCTTGCGCCTATGATCATGGGATCATTTTAGCCAAGTTTGGTTGAAATTGCTCAAAGTAGTAAGAAGAAGCAATTTGGCAATTTCCGGTAAATTTGTAATAAAATGTTAGATTTTTACCCAAAAAATTTGATGAATCAAAATTCTGAATGTAAGTTCTAGAACTTATGATCATAGGATCCTTTTTGCCATATTTGCTTGAAATCCGTTAGGTTGACAAGATAAAGAAGCAATTTGACAATTTCCGGTAAATTTGTCATAAAATCTAACATATTCACCCCAAAAATTGATCAGTCAAAATTGTGAATGGAATTTCTGGAGCGTACCACTATAGAATCCATATATTTAAATTTGGTTGAAATATGTCAAGCAGCCAAGGAGTAGTAGCATTTTGACCATTTCCGGTACATTTTTCATAAAATCTAAGATATATACCAAAAAAAATCAATCAATCAAAATTCTGAATATGTGTTGTAGAGCATACCAGCATAGAATCCATCTAGTCAAATTTGGTTGAAATATGTCAAGCAGCTAAGGAGTAGTAGCATTTTGACCATTTCCGGTAGATTTGTAATAAAATCTAAGATCGTCACCCCAAATATTTGATGAATAAAAATTCTGAATGTAAGTTCTAGAACCTATGATCATAGGATCGTTTTGGCCACATTTTCTTGAAATCAGTTAAGTTGACAAGAAGAAGAAGCAATTTGACAATTTCCGCTAAATTTGTCATAAAATCTAAGGTTTTCACCCCAAAAAAAATTGATCAATCAAAATTCTGAATAAATTTTCTAGAGCGTACCACCATAGAATCAATCTATTTAAATTTGGTTGAAATATGTCAAGCAGCCAATAAGTAGTAGCAATTGGACCATTTCCGGTAGATTTTTCATAACATCTAAGATATTCACCCAAAAAATTGATCAATCAAAGTTAAGAAAGGACATTCTGGAGCCTAGCACCATGGAATCCATCTAGCCAAATTTGGTTGAAATATATCAAGCAGCTTTTTGTAGCATTTCCGGTAAATTTTTAATAAAACCTCATATTTAGGGGGGGGGGGGGTAGGGCTGGGGTGTGTGGTGGGGGGGGGGGGGAACCATTCATGCCACTGATGTAAATGAACTATTTTAAAATTAGTGGAGTGGCAGAATCCAAAATGTGACCTTGATAGTCAAAGCTTAGTACAATATGTCATCCATGTTAGTCACATTATATGATGTCATTGGGAACATCAATATGCCGGATGACACATTTGTTTTTCCATCTGGGTCATTTGGGGTCGAAATTAGGTCATGATCATCCATTCTCCAGCAGCGTTCTTCAACAATAGTCGCAGGCCCTATGTCTTGCCCTTCAACAATAGTCGCAGGCCCTATGTCTTGCCCTTCAACAATAGTCGCAGGCCCTATGTCTTGCCCTTCAACAATAGTCGCAGGCCCTATGTCTTGCCATTTATTGATGGCTTAAAACTAAATCTGGCGAATATGTCCGTAGTGACAGTATCTATTAAAAGGATGAACATGTAAATACATATTTAAAACCTAGAGTTATGACCCTTGCAAAATATGCGATGTATTTAAACCTGCGATTTTTTTAATGTGTTGGATCCTGTGCCTAATACATTTATGGCTTATTTCCTAATTCTTCGTAATAATTGTAACCTTAGGGAAATTATTAGCAATACGTTTCAGGCTGGTGAGAATCGTGTCAAATTGTCGATATATTACAGCGTTACCTCACGATGTTTATTTGAAGTAGTTCTATGAGAATAATGGAAAAAGGAAAATAATTTGTTTATTTCCTTATACATTGGGACCCAACTTGGCTGGTGTACCACTTTCGACATAAGCTACCAGCCAGATATAAATGAGGTCAGTTTGATATAGTAATAATACAGATTTGACAAAAAGGGATATCGGGTGGGAAGGTGCTGGATTTGTGTCATAGTCTTCTTCTGGAATTTCTTCGAGTTGGTTAATATCACATTTCCTTAGATCGAACACTTCAAGCCAATGTAGTAGCCTCGGTAGGACATACACTTTCCATATGTTTGTTGTTATGATAGGATTAACACCATTCTTGCCGGCTCCTAGTAGGTAATAGAGCATGCTTCTTGTGTTGTTTATCTTGGCATATATGTTAACGTTGTTTTCCACACTTTGCAGTATTCCTAGGTGGACAGCTGCTTCTAGTTGGGGCACCTCTTCCCCATTGATTGTGGGGGGGGGGGGGGGGTAGGGGGTGGGTGCGTGTGTGTGGATTGAGTTAATCATTATACTCTCATTGAGAACGATTGTAGTGCTCTTGATTGCATTGATTTTTTGTCTTGTTTGGTTGCCACAAGTTTCCACAATATTAACCATTGCATCCATGGCGCATCGGTATTTACTAATTAAAGCTATGTCACCAGCGCATATTGGGCTACTAATGTTCACATGTCCAATGCTGTATCCTAGACCAGTATCTTCAATAGCTGTTAGTGTGCTATTTGTGTAAATCTGAAAGAGCTCGGCTGATAATGAGCTACCTTGCCTTGTCCCCTGATTTAGGATGAAGGGTTGCCTAGTTGTCCGCACCACTTCACTGGCACTGGTCTGTTATGATGTTCGACAACTCGCCATCTACACTATGGTCATGAAGTGAAGTCAACAATTTGCTGAGCCACACTACGTCGAATGCTTTTTGTGTGTGATATAGAAACTAGATTTCGTTTCTTGTGAGTCATGAATAGCTTCCGAGACTAAAAGTGCTGCCATTGTTGAGGAGCTGTTCTCAGTGAAGCCTTCCTGCATCTTATGATGCTTTGGGATAGTGATAGTCTTAAGGCATTCTAATATGAGCTCCTCTAGTACTTTGTTAATTAATGGTAGAATGGTGATGCCTCTGTAGTTATTTGTATTATTTGCTTGTTCCCCCTTTTTAACAATTGGGATAATAAAGACCCCTTTTAGGGAATGGGGCATGTGACCTGTACATACGATAGCGTTGAGTGCAAGATGACTTTAACTGTTTTCCCGCCGAAGGTAATATGCTCTGCCATAATAGAGTCGATATCAGCTGTTTTATTCTTATTCAATGAGTTAATGGCTGATTGTACTTCTTCCATTGAGAAATGTGTGAGTCCATCACTAGTTTCAGCATTTCAGCAGTCACTCCAGTTCGACCAATTCTTTGTCCTCGGGGTTAGTTTTCATCCTCTAGCAGTGTGGCCAGGCCCTTGAAGTGATCTGTCCACCCCTTCAGAATGCTTTCGTCAGTGCGAGTTACTTCCTTTACTATCAGTTCTGACTGTGATGCTATGATTATTACTCCTCTGTCCAGTGTCCACTAATTAATTTGTGGCATGTTACTGTGTCATCTTCATGTGCGGACATGATCTTATTGTAGAGATTATCTCCCACTATTGCATTTTGTATCTTTTGCACCCTTCTGAGTGCTGCTTTTGCCTGTTTTTGCTCGATAAATTTTGGGTAATTCAGGGTTGGGTTTTCTGCATTTTTCCACTCATAGAACGCCTTCTTATTATTCTGGATAGCAGTCTTTATCTCCCCCAGTAAACTTTGCAAGTCCCTTCTACGACTTTTTAACACATTTCTATTGCAGAGATCATCAGCGCTCTTTGTGAGTATATGGATAAGGCGCAGGAGCTCAATCTCTATGTCCAATACGCTTTTTAGTGGTCTATATGTGTACAGTTGCCTCTCAATCTCTGCTTTGTATAAGATTGCTGTATTTTTGGCCACAGTATCTTGACCATTGGAAGGTTTTTAGGTTTTTGCTGCGTTTGCAGTCATAGGTGGTACTGTATCATATCTTTTAGGTTTTTAATTTTAGGCTAAGAGTAATTACTGTATGCTTATATGTGTTGCATAAGTCCATCTCTAAAACGTCCTCTTTGAAACTTGCTGGATGTGAGATGCCATGAAATAATCCAGCTGTGCGTGGTGTAAGCCATCAACATGAAAGAATGTATCTATGCCAATCGGTGTTATAGGATGCATATTCAAAATTTCCACAAAATTAGCAAGTTTCTTGTCTCTCATGTTATTATCCCTGTTTGTTAATGAATAATTGAAGTCACCAGCTGGTATGCCACAGTGTGATGATTTATACCTTTGGACGATTTCTCGAAGCTTCAAGAGCTGCTCATCAAAAGTCATCTTCTGCATTTTCTGGTTTCTTGATGGAAGGTTACAATTTACTTGCCATTTGGATTCAGGTTTCGTGCTGATTTAAATTGCTATAATATTGTTCTTACCATCCGGTAACCTTTTGAGCTTCTCTGCTAAGTTGCTGTGATAGAGAATGGCCACTCCGCCATAACCTCTCAGCCGCTAGTATGGGCTTATGGTATCCTCTGCGTCTACTGATTTTGACACTGCTGAGAACTCACTATTAACTTCATCTGGAAATTTGGATCCAAACTCAAAACGCCAGTGGTCATGTAGGCATATGACATTATACTCGTCAAGCAGAGCCTCTAGATAAACAAGATTGGACTTTGCGTTCTTGATGTTGAAAGAGGCAAGTGATATAGCATCTGAGTCTTCAGTTGATGTACCTCAGCTAATTGAGTTATCTGACTGTATGCTTGGTGTTGATTTATACCCTAGGGGTCTCTTAGGATTGGAGTTCTCCATCTGTGTTTCTGATAGTCTATCCCTGAAAAATGTTGATTGTTTCTTTGTTGGTAATTTGCTATTGAGGCATACCACGCTTGGTGTATGCAAGCATTGTGAGATTGCCTGTCATCATGTGCCGTAGTGGTGTCTGGACCATTACCGTTAGCAGATTCAGAGTTGGTACTTCGACCCTTTTCTGGTGAGGTTGTTTCTGTAGGCAATGGTAATCCTGCTGCTGTGATGCATGTTACTTCTTTTACTGAGGACATTCCAGAGGCTAGTTTTTCTGACGCTATCGCCGGCGGAGCTATGCCACTTGTAGGTTTCCGGGGCTGTGGTAGGTGCTACATTGTCTATTGGATCCGAGGATCTTTCTGTGGGTAATACTGCTGCCGCTGTGGTGTTTTGAACTACCTCGCTTGCCAGTTCCATGGGATTGCTATTTGCTTATGTTCTCGTGTTGACAGTGGCCACTGCTTTTGGGGAATGTGCAGCAATACGTTGACGTGGCATTCCATTGTGAATGTCTCCAACTGCTGGCGTACCCATTCCTCCGAGAGTATTTGGAAGTAACTGATGGATGTATAGCTTGTTGCCTTTGACTTAGAACTGACGCCATTGCATAATCGGCTGATAATAGTTGCAACAATGAGTGCATAACGGTTACTGGATAATTGCTTTGTGGGCGAGTGACTGCTACTTGCTGGGCTATTGTGTTATGGGACAGCGCTGCGTATCCTGGATAATAAGTGGCTGATAATGGTTGAGTTGATGGAAGAGATGACATTATCTGATTTGCTGGCGGCAGGTATGTGGCTAGTGAAGGCTGAGCTGCTGATAGATGAGATGCCAGTGATTTGCTGAACGATAAGTGGATAATAAAGACTGAGCTGGCGGAAGAGGAGTTGCCAATAGACAATAGATGATTTACTGAATCGGTTGCTATGATAGGAGCTGCAGAATGTAGCATGGAGAAACTTGTTTGTTGGCCTGACCCTAATGGCTGAGTTGTATAATTTGTACGAGAGGGCTCCTTTCTTGACTGTAGGCTGTCAAGTCTTCGTATTATGCTATCTGTTTGGTGTCTTGTTTCAAGGTGAGCCAGTCGTTGCTCTAACTTATACAACTTAGTGTCTGTAACCTTGTGAGTAATTAATGACCGAAGGCTCCTCCGCCGAGGATTGCGCTATAGGGGGTGCAGCCATGCACTTGTATCCTTAATAGTCTATTTGTGTTCTCCAGCTCTTTAATCTTGAGTTCTAGCCTTACTATTGGGACTTGTGCAGCTGTCATCTGGTACAATTTGTCCTCCAACTCAGTTTCCCGTTTTTTTGTGGCTTTTTCCTGTTTATCCAGTTCCTTCTTTCACTGATCCAGTTGTTGTTGTTGTTGTTGTTGTTGTTGTAGCATTGTAGTACTATTACTTTCCATGTTTTGACTGCTCTTATTCATTGACCTTTGGTTTGACCGAGTTTTGACTGGTACTACATGATAGTTCAAGATTTTTATCCGCTGGTATAGATTGGTGTTGATCAATGCTGGTTAATTGTATAGGGTTTACTTTTGACTGATTAGGTGGATTATGATTGTTAGTCAACTGAGTTGATGCGTGCTGATTCTACATTGTTACTCAACTAAGTAGATGAGTGTTGATTAGTGCCGAGTGTCTGTATTTGGGTTACTTCAGTCTGATTAGTCGAGCTCTGATTAGTACTTAGCTCTGACCGAATGTAAGAATTCTGATTACTGTTAGCTGGCTGTCTGGAGCTTATCTTTGCATGGTTAGATGAGATCTGCATAATGCTAGGTAGTAATCAACGATTCTTCTCTGAGTAATTCAGACCAACCTTGATGTTTTGCTTAGGGTTTGTCCCAAATGGGTTAACTATTACATATTTTGAGACAGACCATTCTTTGGTACTCTCACGTTTTTTTGGGTAATTTCCTTTGCTTTGAATGCTTTTCTTTGCTGCTTTAAGTAATTGTTTCTGTAGCATTATGTAATGTTAGTATGTCCATTCCCGGCTGCTGTGTTAGCTGAGCTATGCTCTTTTTATGACTAAGATTCCCAGGGTTGTATGCGGTTTCTGTTGATCATTTGATTAATATGTTACACTGACAAGAATTACATACATAAGGCAGCCTCTAGATTGTTGTCATGGAACGATAGCACTTCTGCTGTTTACTCTTCGCAATCAATGTGTAGCCATGCCAAACATTTGGTGCATTCTACGGAATTGGCATTTGGGCTCAGTGTACATACCGGACAACATGCGACCATGTCATCATCTGCTCTTAGCTCTGTACTGCAATCTTGAGTATGTGATTGCAGTGACAAGTTAAGATGTAATATCTGATCTCTGGATATGGTTTTGTTGTTTCCACCTGCACCGCCGTTCTCCTGGTGCTTCTCTTCTGCTCTGTCTATGGACTGGAGGTTTACTAGCTCATTATTACTTCTCTCCTTTCGGGGAGAGATGTTTCCTACATTTTCCATGGTTTTCTGCATTTCATACATTGAGAGCATCTATGGCGACGTAGCGGTCTTCTTCGGGTTGCTTTTCAATCTCAAGGAGGTTATTATCCTTTATCCAGTCTGAAAATACTGGTAGGAATGATAGATATCAGGAGTTCTCTTGTGATACGACCATTATTGAGGATGGTTGATGATGTACTGTGCATGTTAATGGTACACTTTGATCTAGAATTTTCTGTTCCAACAGTTAAGACCCACTCAACAAATGCTCTTTTCGTCATGCTGCTTGTCGCTTTCCAAGGTGACATATGGGTTTTGGTATCTTCCAGGTAGATCTCAATTCTGTGTTTAAATAATTCTAGTGCCACCGCCGAGTGTCATTATGCAATTGTTGTCCGACTTGCATTGCATTAACAGTGCAGCTCTCTGTGTGCGCAAGCTTTTTTCCCAGTGCTTTCTTCTTACTGTTTGTGTATTGTTTTGCTTTGGAGCTGCTGAATTCGTGAATCTTTGATTTGACCTTCCCCCATCCTTGTTGCCACCTGCCACTGCTACAACAGATGTACCATCCCTGATACTCGTTGAAGGTGTACGCATGGAATTAGTAATATAGATAGCAGCTAGTGCTGACTTTCGCTCCTTGCAAGAGGGTTCGCTGAGCTGGGTTCCCTTTTATTTGACTAGTTGGTGAGTCTAGTTCGGATAAGGTAAAGTCTGTAAATTATTCAATTGTTGTAGTCATGACCGTTGTTTTGGATTTTATTTTGGATCCGGATTAGTTATTCAGTTAATGATGTGCCATTCTAGCACATGAGGCAGGTTCTGAGCAGGATTTTGCTTGAGTTACTGGAATAAAGTAACTTATTTTATGGATGGAGCCTACCTTAATTGCTCTAAACCATGAGTTGTGTCGGATCAATTCCCACTGGGCTGCTCTCCAGTTGAGATTCGGCAGGGCCCTCTTGCTTGGTGACACCGGAACCTGTTGACGAAGGTTCTAATGTGACCATAGATCATTAATACTGATTATCCTTGATAAATTGATTATTGATTATGTATAGATTAATTTGTTGATTACTATTTTGTAGCGCAAGGCTTGAGTTTGTAGCTATAACGATTATAACAGTTTCTTGTAAGTATGACGATTATCACAGATTCTTTCCTTCATCTTTAAAGATTACAGACGTGTGTATAATAGCACAGTTTGTTCGACTATCATAGACTTCGATACTTGATACTTCAATATTTGAGTGCTTTAACTGGTTTAGAATTTCTCTAACCATTTCGCTTCTGGACTAGATAAGATTAGAAATGCAGGAACGACGATTAAAAAGGATATGGTTGAAAAGTTAAGTTACCTGTTAAAATTATTGTGCTGAGTACTATATTAAAAGTCGTATGCATCGTACGATAAGTAAAAACGAACATAAGAGCAACAATGACAGCTACATAGCTAAAAGCAAGCGTCCTTTGTGCAGGACAAGCAGAATACG
Organism: Chaetoderma sp. LZ-2023a; assembly: GCA_034401795.1. Lineage (NCBI taxonomy): Eukaryota > Metazoa > Mollusca > Caudofoveata > Chaetodermatida > Chaetodermatidae > Chaetoderma > Chaetoderma sp. LZ-2023a. Next base: position 89,795,578 of record CM067372.1, read on the forward strand.
TGCAGGTACAACGAAAATGGCATATATACAGGGTTCACATGAAGAAATGATGAAAATGTGGTTTGCTCATTATTGCTTGATATGCGTTTGTATCCCATCTTCCTGAGAAATTAGAAAGAAGAAGGTCCAAATAATTGGCGACTGTCATGAGAATATTCAAAATGGCTACTGTTATGGAAGACACGCGAGCATTTTATTTGCCAAGCAATCCGCGTCCATCCGATGAGTGTTCAGCTTGTTTGTTAAATTCAGTCTTTCTATTTCTTTAGTGCATTTGTTTTAGGAACGAACAATCAAATAAGAAAACCTAAACTTTAAAACTAAATTTAAACAATTTAAAACACGTCCATTCGCGACCGTATTCTTTTGACTTTTCAATTTTTGGCTGGAACCGTTGTAGTGACGTCATGATTCCCGCAATTTTTTAAATGGGCATACTAAAACATCCCTAGGGCAAAGTTTCATACTTCTGTCCAGAAGTGCACACCTGACGCAAAAAATTTCACATATCCGTCCTATATATGGCAGATTTGTGATGCGTACAATTTTTAACAAGAGTTTTAGTGAAACACAACATACGCGCAATAAAGTATAAGTACAGTGTTACTTGAACAAAAATCTTTAGCTAAAAGCTTTCTAGAGATGGCTCAGACACTAAAATCTTGCAAATATGGACAGATTTTGCTGCAACGAAATCATGACACTTCAGCTTAACATATGGGCGGGACACGATTTTGACACATTTTAATCTTTTTGCTGAAATTAAATCATGACGTCATGTATCGCTAATCTATTCGCTGAAAAAATAGCAAGCGTATGTTAAAAACTTTCCGAGATATGGCCAGGACGTTGAGAGGCAGTATGGGGCCTGGGTCAACCACTCTTGGTGGGCCCTCAATGGTAGATGAACTGGGAGGCAGGGAATAGGTGTCCTCTCCAGAAAAATTGTAAAATTAGATGCTCTGAGAAGCCATTTCCTGAATTCTCAGTCATAAAAAGAGCATCTTTATTTTGTTTTTAAATTATAGATATCTTCTTTTTAAGGGCACTTAACTACACTAACACACTCACTTCATCTTGACCACCATGGTGGATCCAGCCTTGTACTCTCATATAGATTTAGCGCTGTGTCGTTTAGTATCCTGACTTCAGACAGTATAGCATATAGGCTAGGATAGGATAGTGAGCACTGACATTGTGAAATTCTCCGGGCATGATTAGGAAATATGCTGTTCAATATTTTAAAAATATGTTGAATAGACCATATTGCTACAAAATGAAATTAGTTTCAAAATATTCAACAACTTTCTATATGATGATATCTATTAAATCTGTGAAGCAAGAAAGGATTTTGGTAATTACTCGAATTATTATTTCAATCATTTATTCTTATGGTGAAGTATCATGTATCCATATCCAAAGAAAAAACCACTGCAAGTCAGAGCTGTGACATTGGATGTGGAGGTTGAGAATATAAAAAGGCCAACGTAATTAAATGAGGCTTGATAATTAAAAGAAACTTGAGTTCAAAGCTGTTTTGCAAGCTTTACGGCTTAACAAGCAGTTCAATGACACAATCAGTCTACTTTTCTTGCAAGTGATGCCTCCAAACTTGTCAGCCGATCGTGACACATAGTTGATTTCAAGACATTCTTTACTCGTGCCAGCATACTAAATGAGCGTTCTCCATGTGCGAGTGACTGGTAGGGTGCATGCAGAAAATCCTAAGTATAACGCAGATGTTTGGGAACAAGGCGTTGAGGTTCAACTCGTGGATACCTCTTAGCTGCTTAAGTGGTAGAGTTTTCACATGTTTGTCTCAGGCTAGCCGTGTGGGTCGCATTTAAATGTTCAATTTCTTGCACTAGATCGCCAGAACTGTACTTCTCACAAAGTAGTCTAGCTTGTTCACGCACATATTCTTGGTTCATGTTTGTGTATTTCCACATGACAACAAATGTCGCCTCTAGTTCCTTGGCTGCCTCATAACGTCTGCCAATGCTTCCGATGGCAGAGTCCAGAAGAGCATAGAAATGTTTATGCTTGAAACAATCTTCCAGATTGGAGTCTGTCTCCTCTTCCACGTCGTCACTTAGTGTTTCATCTGCTAACCTCTTCCTCACTATACGCCTTTTCTCTGGTAACATCATTGAGGTTCCAATGATCTCAGCAACAAGTTTACTCTCAGTAATAATTGCGTCCCAACTCTCTCTCTTAAATGTTTGAGCTCATCAATTAGGCTTTTTATATTCTCAACCTCTACATCCAACGTCGCATCTCTGGCTTGCTGATCTGTGCTTCTGAAGCTGATTGTTGTGAGAACCTTTAGCAAAATGGATGCCATGACGATACACTCAAACGAATTCCCATTGGTCTGAATCATGTGACAAGAGAACGTAAGAATGAGGAGTTTCGCTTTACTCTTGTCTGTTAAAATAAGATTGCATTGGATTTTGGAAAGAAGGGGAGCTTGGGCCCAGGCCCCTTGACAGACTCCGGCCCCCGGGGCAGTCGACGCCACCCCCCCCTCGTCATCGCTCTGGATATGTCACGGTCACGGAGTGAACGGACAATTTTTAGTATTTCAAGGGAAATAACTGGCGAATAAGGACTGATTTTGCCCAAATTAAATCATGACACGCCGTCTATCCCTAATTCCCTGAAAAAAATTGTAAGCGTAGGTTAAACACTTTCCGATATATGGCCCGGACACGAAACGGGTGCACCGACAGACAGCTGGATGGACGTCGGACGCCATCACATAATATGAACACACTTCGCACGGCCGTATACAAATGAACCATCAAGATGAATGGGCCATGCCAGTCAATTAGAGGCCAACTGTCTCAAGGGCAGGAAGCATTGCCTTTCCATGAACTTCCATTACCTTGCCTATCATACAATGGCTAACGGAGGATTAACTACGATGATGGCTTGCAGATCGTGCAGTCGGATCAACTGCCCAATGCATGTTTAAACTAAGCATACCTGATTATTAGAATGAAGGGACCACCTCTAGAGGTAGTTTCACAATGGAGGATTCAATGTTTATCCATCAATTATATGATGTCATAATCAACTACGCGACGTGTATGATGATGTCATAATCAATTACGCCGTGAATCATTCACGGTGAATGACGTAGCATGCTGTAGTATGAATTGTATGTCTTTAATATTTAATAAACATACTGTTGAATATTTTGAAATTAATTTGACTGGGCGTTGCAACAGCACCTATTCTAATTAGGTTCAAAATATTCAACAGCTTACCTGTGTAGTTTTCTGGAAATTAAGTCAGGGAGTCCAGGGATCGTTCGATCCAAACATGGGTGAATTGTGGGTGGAGCTTAGCTAAAGAGACTGGGCGGGGCATAGATGGATTCCTCCATTTTGTGATCCTAAGAGTGTTCACTATAAACAGGTTCGCATGTAGATTAATTAATGTATTAGTAAATATTAAAGAGACATTCCCTGGTAGATATAAATACATTTTTTTTTAGTTTGGTAATGTAATGGTCTCGATGTATTGTTACTGCATACAGTTTTCTATAGAGATATCCCTGTAACCATACGCGCGCTGCAGTTTCTTTGCGTGAGGAATTATTTTAAATACGAAACATTCTTGTGATAGATATTTATATGCTTTTTTCCTATTGGCAAGAACTTAAAGTAATCTTAAATATGTTTAGACAGTGTGAGGATCTCAGAACTGGCGCGACAATGATGGCGAGCGAATACGCTGGTGTTCTCTATGAAATTGTAGTGAAATTTCCCGTCAAATTTATTTTCACGTTTTTAATATTTTTGGAATTATTAATTCCTATCATCTTGGCTATTGAGTGTCCGTATTTATAATAATTGAAGATCAAATGCTAGTATTGACCCGCTAGAAGCAGTTTATACACTTAATTCGGTATAAAAAATTTATAGATATATTAGGTAATGTGTAGGCTACCGTTAATACATTTAATGTATACATGTGTTCTGTAGGATGTGACAGTGGCTTTGGCTACAGTTTGGCAATGCGGTTAGATGGTGCAGGCTTCAAGGTGTTTGCCGGTTGCTTGATGTCCGACAGGGAAGGTGCCCGCTCCCTACAGAAAGAATGCTCGCACAATCTACAGGTGCTCCAGTTGGACATTACAGATGATTGGCAGGTGCGACAAGCTGTGAAACAAGTCAAACAGGACCTAGGGGACAATCGTGAGTGACTATATTCCCATTGTGATTATTAAACTGCAACTAAGTGAAATTACAAAGCTGTATAATATCACAACACACATGACATAGAATCATAACAAACATAAAGAAAAAAGATAACTAAAATTAAATTAAAAGATGATCTAGTGATCATTTTTCCGCAACTTTGGTGGAAGATGGAGAGCAACATCATCCACCACCAAATTGTTGAAAATTTTTATTGACACAGTAAACAATAGGATATTGACATCAGAGTGGGTGGTAAGTCTTCATCATCATAATCACCATCACGACGTATGAGGCCCGTATGCCCTTTTGTCGGTCAACATATTTGATTTTAAAACTAATTGGTCTTAAATCTCACGGTTTCGAGGAGACTTAAGGAACATCACTCAAATTATTCAAGAACAAACTAGAAATCGACTTCAAAGAAAGAACTTTTGAATTGGACTGAGCAAACCATATTACAGCAAAAACATTGGTATGAGGCAATAACAAGCCAATGGCTTATGCCTCGTAAATGAAGATGATGATGATGACTGTCCACACAATCATTGTAAAGTCCTGCATTCCTCCACAATCCCGGAGGAGATAACATTTATAATAGCTGGCCATTGTTTCCTGCGATAGACTGCCATCATGGCGTAAGGGGTGGGGTGGGTGGATGGGTGGGGGGGGGGTAGAAATACTTTCAGCAACTTAAATCTTGAGCTGCCGAAAACCGCTTTTGTAGTGCTCTCGATAAAATGTCCGTTTCCAGACTAAAAATACTATTAAAACAAGAACGCTGAAGTGTACAATGTCTCGCCTGTAAAGGCATGGGTAGTGTTGCTTGGCAAAACAAACTTGGCATGGCATGTAATACACATATTCAGTAATGCACCAACAGACAAGTGTAACCAATCAAACATGGACAATTTTTACCAAACTGCGGATAGTTTGATCTTGAAATTTTTTCAAAATGAAACTAGTAGTGATGCAGATAGTACTTCTTGCATAGTATATAACGCTTCTGTAAAATTTTGTTGATATCTGGTGAGCCATTGTTGAAAAAATGGTCACGTCCAAAACCATGAAAAAATAGCTTAAATGCCCCAAAATTAAATCTATTGTTTGTAGATCACATCCATGTATAGTATAGATCACTTCTGTAAAGTTTCATTGAGATCGGATGAGCCAGTGTTGAAAAATAAGTTGATTAAAAAACGTTAACGAAAGCTGCACTGGCAAAATACACGAAAAAAGTCTACGTCCAAAACCCTGAACCTGTAAAGCTTCATTGAAATCGGATGAGCCAGTGTTGAAAAATAAGTTTGACCCATGGCCACTGCCCTCAGATTGACTCAAGAACGAAATTGTTGTATTGTAGTCTACTAACTAGAAGCTTCAGTGACATGACCACATTTGCTCAAATTTATTTTCTACCCACCATTTCCCCCACCCCTGCCCCTGGGGGTGATATCAAAATTCCAATGTGTCATGCAGAAAGTTTCAAGTTTCTATCTGAAATGGTCTAGGAGGAGTTGCATTACAATAGATTGGTGCCCACATTTGACCCCGCTCCTCCCACCCTCAGTTTGACCCAAGACCAAAATAAGTCCATGTACTGTAGTCTACTCATCATTGGCTTGAAAATGATGTGCGACACGATAACCTTTGGAAAAATTTAATTTTTGACCACACATTCTCCACCCCAAGCCCGTGGGGTAATGCCAAAATTTCAAGTCTCATGCACATCCCTGGCCATATGTGCAATCATCCCCAAAGTTTCAAGTTTCTATCTGAAATGGTCTAGGAGTTGCATTACAATAGATTGGCGCCCCCTTTTGACCCCGCCCTCTACCGTCAGTTTGTGACCCAAGATCAATATAATTCCTTGTACTGTAGTCTACTCATCGTTGGCTTGAAAATGATGTGCGACATGACAACCTTTGGAAAAATTTAATTTTTGACCCCACATTCTCCACCCCAGACCGCTGGGGTCATGCCAAAATTCCAAGTGTCATGCACATCCCTGTCCATATGTGCAATCATCCCTACAGTTTCAAGTTCTATCTGAAATGGTCTAGGAGTTGCATTACAATCGATAATTACTGGCCAAAACTGCACTTGCAAAACACATTAAAAAGGCCAAGTCCGTGAAAAAATAGCTAAAATGCCCCAAAATTAAATCTATTGTTATATAGATCACACCCTTGTATAGTATAGATCACCTCTGTAAAGTTTCATCGAGATCGGATGAGCCAGTGTTGAAAAATAATTTGATTAAAAAAACGTAACCAAAACTGCACAAATGAGACGCCGCCGCCTTCTGCTTCGCAGGCGAGACACAAATTAAACGACCTCAGATTTTGGAATCGCCAATCTGCACGGTCGATCCCTATAGGATCTAGCGTGTCTAATTGGTGTATTCGGATATTCCTCATCTTGATAGGAGCACCATCTAGGCCGACATCTTAGCCGCTCAGTGTGGTCCATTCTGCGCTATATAGTCTGCTATTTACAGGTTCAGATATGAAGCCACTGGCCGCTTGAGCTGGTCACCGAGACGTAGATACAGTAGAGTATTGTAACTTATTACTGGACTATTTACACTATCAGAGTGTATTCACAACTGAGCTCCCGATACAGGGCCTGTGGCACAGACATCACACGAGACGGAGTGTCCTCGGGTGGTGAGGGAATTTGAATAATTTTGTTGCATGGCCGCTCACGGCTACACTTATATTCGGGTTGTGTCCAGAAATGCGTATAGGCGCGGCCATTTTTCGCAAGGGATTGTGGTCTCCAACAGCTAACTAGAAAGATAGATAGACCACGCCTCTATTTTTAGATTGGAACCATAGATTTAGGATATATATTGGCTAGATCGCTCATACGCATATGCTCACTATGGGGGAATGGGATAGATGTCTCGACTGCTGGATCATCACTGACTGAATGACATCTGACGCAGACGATCAGCTATGTATATAGCCTCCAAAAGTCAGTAAATAATTTTTTTGTTAACTGGAATAGAAATTCTGCTTAAATAGCATGCAAAATAAGGAACTACAAAACTACGGTGAAAATAAGTAGGGTAAATACGGTAATACGGAAAGGCGGTAAGAATTACAGAAATGCGTTAAAACCTAACGCATACATCGCTGAAATCCCTAACATTTATGTACATATAATAATTATATAACTTCTATTCATTTTGGAACCTGCTGCCGTAAACCGTTGCTGCACGCATGTAGACAATTTTCAGCATTATTGTTTACATAATCTAAACAAATCTTTCTTGTACTGACCGTGAAACAACTAGGCCTAACCTTTGAAATCAGCAAGATAATGGTTAAGAGAGGTTGTGCTGTTTATCTCCCAGTTTCCGGGAAACCTGAGACCGTTTGGTATAGAAGACCTCAAAAATAAATTAACACGTTTTCAAAACAAGGTTGAATTTCTGTGGTTTTCTTTGCAAATATAGCGACTTATTTACATCTATGAGTTGTACTGTACCGACTCGATGGTATAGAACATCTAAAGAATAAATTAACATGTTTGCAAACCAAGACAGAATTTCTGTATAATGTAGCCTAAGCAGTCAAATCACTTTTAATAAGTGAGCACATATTTTAGCAAGAGCCTTGCCGTTATAATCAATTAGTCTCCCCCTACCCCCGCCCACCGATAGTGTGACGTCACAGTCAAAATACGTAATGACTGGCGTAGCTATGTCCAACAGGAACATTGAAAAAAGTCCTGCTGTATGAATTGAAGAGCTTTACTATTTAATAAGCAGCAGCACCCAGTCAAATTGGTTCCAAAATATTCAACAGCCCACCTCCATAGTTACCATGAAAAGGGGATTCTGGGAAATCATGGTTCAAAGTATGTATATAAAGCATGACGCCTACGACGGACATGCGTATAGGCCTATCATCTCTTTCCGTGGCCGCTCAGCACTATGCATCCACTTGGTTGTGTCTAGAATGGACTTTTCCACATTATCCATCCATCATATGACGTCGTAATCAACTACGTGATGTGTAGAATGACATCAAAATCAATGTCGTCATGAATGGCTTAGACAAGTACGTCACGAACGCATAATGGACCTTTCCAGTTTAAGCTAGGCCCCGCCCACCTCTAGCTAAGGTCCACCCACACCTCGCTCATGTTGGGATCGATCGAACACTGAAATACCCGACTATCGATTTCGAGAAAAATATACAGGTAAGCTGTTAAATATTTTGAAACTAATTTGATTGGGTGCTGTTGCTGCTTACGGCAGCAACAGCGCCCAGTCAAATTAGGTTCAAATTATTAAACAGCATGTTTATTAAATAGCAGTCATACAATTCTTGCAACATGTTGGACGATTAAGAATTAAAGACGGGCCAAATAGAATCATTTATGACGTAATGATTATGATGTCAGCATGCACGTCACTTAGTTGGCCATATGATGTCATATAATCGAAGGATAAAATTGGAAAGGACATTGAAGACGGACTATGAGTTGCTGTAAGAATTGCATGTCTACTATTTAATACATATTCTGTTGAATATTTTGAAACTAAGTTGACTGGGCGCTGTGTATGTATATATATATATATATATATATATATATATATATATATATATATATATATATATATATATATATATTTTTTTTAACGAGAGAATCTATTTAGATTGGAATCGTAGATTTAGGATATATTGTCTAGATCTCTCGTGCACATTAAACGCATACCCTCACTATTGGGCCTAGTTGTACCTACCGCTGGTGGCCTAGGCTAATAGCTGTACATTTGCATCAGAAATAAAATGGTATTGTGGTCTGTCCCACTGTACCCACGTACATCTCTTAATCTCCACTTCAACGCTCGTCCCGATCAAAATGGCCAAAATGGCTTCTGCGATAATCTTGAGAAACTACCATTTACATCTAACAGGTAGACAGTTTTGAAAATTTACCACTGGAATAACTGGCTCGATAACTGAGCCTATCATTCCAATAGTAAAGTGCCAAAACCAACGGTCTCTTGGTCTGCAAATGGGCATAGGATATCTATGATAATGGATGGATCTGATCTGTCACCCAAGCACATGACGTCATAATTATTTACGGCATGTAGGATGACATCACAATCAAAATACGTGATGAATGATGCAAATAGCTTCATCAGGAACATTGAATACACAAATTTTATGTCTATGATTTAATCCCCGGGATTTAATAAATCAATCTATCAATCAGGCAATCAACTACTGCCAGCGTCGCGATGGAGCCCGGGTGAGGGCATAGCGTAAACCATATGGTGTGCATCCAAGAGTCTCATGAATTCGCCAGCACGAAATAAAGCATACATTGTTAAATATTTTGAGATTAATATGACTGGAAGTCAGTGTTGCCTAAGGAAGCACTGGTTTCCAGTCATATTAATCACAAAATATCCAACAGCTTTACTGTACAGCAGCCTTGTAATTGAAATACAGGGACTTTATCCCTTTGACATTGTTTAAGACTTTCATCGAAAGAAAATATTAATAGTCACCATGGCATAAGGTCACTTGACCATTTGAAGAATAAATTTAAGGTCAATACACAGTATTTAATTTCAGAACTGTGGGCATTGGTGAATAACGCCGGGATCGCAGTCTTCTCAGAGATTGAGTGGTGTTCGGTTAGCCAGTATCAACGAATCATGGATGTCAATGTTATTGGCTTGGTCCGTGTAACTAAGTCCTTTCTTCCACTCATTCGCAAAACACCGGGCAGAGTTGTCAATGTGGCAAGTCTAGCAGGTGAGTGGAAAGGTCACAGAATGTTAGGCCATTACTGTTCTATACACATGGACAGGTGAATACAGGGATACAAAACTTATGACTACTGATCTCAAATATCATGTTTAACCCTTTAAACCTTGAATTTGTTTTTAAAATCTACATTTTTTCCATATAAAATGTCCATTTGCAGACCAAGCGGACTGAAAATTTACCACTGGAATGAATGGCTCAGTTATCGAGCCAGTCATTCCAGTGGTAAATTTTCAAAAATAGTCTTCTCCTGGTCTGCTAGTCTTCTCCTGGTCTGCAAATGGACATTTTGCAAGACCACTGCAGAAGACATTTTTGAGTGTTAGAGGGTTAATGAGAGATTTCACATTATTGGTATACACCTGTATATATTAGCCAATGAAGTCTCTGCAATAATACCCTGATAACCAGGGAGACTACATCATAGTTGAAGTTGACATGTACCATGTGACTTTCATTGGCAATCTAAATCTGTAGATTTAGCTGTACACGTGTACCAAGTGCGATGAAACACCGGGAGACAAAATACATTCTGTATTAATGTAAAATTGCAAATTAAACAGTTTCAAAGTTGCTAGTCGGTTGGGAGGGGGGGCAAATATATTTTTCCACACAAACAAATTTGTCAAAAATGAACCAATATACACATTTTTTTCCCTTCAAATTATAGCACTCCAGAACAGCAGCATATTTCAGCATCATTTATCAAAATATTCACGTTCAATCAGCTACAGAAAATATTTGTCAACAAAGGTTAAAGGCTTCATGCTGAGGAAGTAACACATTATTTTCTTCAATTTTTAGGTCGCTTCACCTATGCCAGCTTTTCTGCATACAGTATGTCCAAATTTGCCAATATCGCATTTTCTGATGGACTACGGAGAGAAATGGCCAAGTTTGATGTGAAGGTTATCACGATAGAACCAGGTCTATACAGGTGAGAAAAAACACCTGCAGAACGTAATCCAGCATGTCAGTCAGTAATACAGTCAGCTTGCGAGACCAATCGTAAACGCTAAAAATGCAAACCAAATGTCTTCCCTTTTTAATTAAAATTTTCGTCACAAATTTTGAGCATTAAAGAGTTAAATTACCACCATCTATAGGCTCCAAAAAGCATACAGTAAGACAAGTCACTTGTATTAAGTGACCATGTGTCTATATGGAATGACCGTTTGTGATCCACAGAGTAGCCCCATAATACAGGTTTACTCTATTTGAAAAATATTAGTTCAATGTACAAATCTGCAATTTTCCGTAACTGTGATGAATGAAATTCTATGTATAGGATATTTACAACAATTGTTGGCTCTCCGGGATGTAGAAAGTATCATACAGGATGTAGAAAGTATCATACAGGATGTAGAAAGTATCATACAGGATGTAGAAAGTATCATACGTATGTATAGGAGGATGTTTTAACAAAAATCAGCTCTGTTACTAGATTTTGGAATATTTTTTCAAAATGTCAAGCCAGCCGACACTGCAGAAATCCAGGCATTGATCTTAGCTAGCCAAAAGCTGATACAGCGTAAGACTAGAAATGAAAATATTGTCTTCCTGACAGACTCCCTCTCAACGCTCCAGGTCTATACCGGTGAAAGAAAAGCAGATTTAATTCATGAAAATCTTACACAACTGACTAAGCAGAACAATGTCAACTTACAATGGATCCCCTCGCACTGTGGCATATCAGGAAATGACAAAGCTGATCAACTGTCTAAGGAAGGGTCAAACAAAGAACAATTCAACCATGAGATTGACTTTGAAGAATTGAAGCATATATCATTAAAGCCACAAGAACCACCAGCAGACAGCATAATGATGCAATACACAGCCTCAGTAGGGAGGATCAGACATGTATCTTCAGATTGAGGACTGGTCACAATCATCTCAATGCACATCTTCACTGCCTCAAGATTACAGATTCTGCACTTTGTGAGTGTTAGCAGGCAGAAGAAACAGCAGAACATCTCTTGCAGCACTGTCAGTGGTATGAACGGGCTAGGAGAAGCTTCTGGCCTATTGAAGTATCTTTTTAAGAGATCAGAGTACACAAAGACACTTTGATGCCGCTTTCATTTACCAATTAATGAAAACAGTAAGATTACTGTCATGAGAAAGATGAACAGAGGAAGCCAGTCGAAAATATCTTCTGCATTCGTCTTGGGAAATTTCAATTTAGAGACCAAGAAAATAATATTTTTGAAACCTGACTATTAGAATAATTGACAAGATAACGGAGCTCGTCATTCCATTTGTAAATTTTCATAAATATTCTCTTTCTGGTCTGCAAATTGACAACTGCTGAGAAAATTTATATATTTTCCTGAGCTCCGTCATTCCATTTGTAAATTTTCATAAATATTCTCTTTCTGGTTTGCAAATTGACAACTGCTGAGAAAATTTATATATTTTCCTGATAAATCAAACCCATTAATTTTAATGATCAAGTCAGCTAAAAGGGGGGGGGGGGGGGCCTGTGTGGGTACGTGCGTGCATGCATGCGTGCGTGTGTGTCTTTAGTAATGGCCATTTGTAGGCAAAGAAATTAGTTTTTGAAAATTTACTACTGAAATTACTGTTTCAGTGTGCGTGCATGTCCAGCGCTATAAGTGAGGTTCTACTGAAGGGATCTTGAGTAATCGCGGGTAGGAGGTCGGGCTTTGGGTCTCGAAGAAGTGTATCGATTTCAGGGTCAAAATGTCAGTCATTGACAAAGTAAAATCTTGTCCAGTGCGATAACTAAAGCTGTACTGAAGGGTCAATATTTAAGTGAAAATAGAAGACATCAGTTCTAACAACAGAAATTGATGACATGCAGTCAAACTTGTATTAAGACACCACACAAGTGAGAATCAGAAGGCAGGCTCTTATGGTAGCTGGTTTCTTAATCCTTTAATGGTCATGATTTTAAAGTAAGATTGAAATTTCCCTCAGATTATATGTCTACTTACAGGCCAAGATGTGGCAATTTTTGACAATTTATCACTTGAATGCCTGGCTCGATTATTATTTTCAAAAATAGTCTCATCCTGGCCTGCAAATGGTCATTCCAAAAGACCACTGCAGAGGCAGGTTTTGGCCTGCTCGACTGTTAGAGGGCTAATAAACGTTCAAATACATTGCTTAATCGGATTTAGCAAATGAAGAAAATACATGTGGTCTTTAAGGCAGGTGGTCTCGTAACCCTTTCATCTATAAATCCTGGAAATATATTCTTTGATATAAAACTTATTTTGTTGAATATTTTGAAATATATCTGACCCCCCAAACCGTTGTGCCTTAGGCAGCAATGGTTTCCTGTCAAATTAATTTCAAAATATTCAACAGTTTTACTGTATGGATGTCTTGAAAATATAGGGAATTCATCAGTGAAAGGGTTAATACAGGTGGTCTTTATAGCAGGTTCAACCGAGTGTATTCTAAACCATCCATTTAACACATGTACAACTGGCTGAATGCCCAAGTTAGCAGCAGCCAGCAGGGATGGGTATTGCGATGCTGGAGTTTATTTAGAAAATAATTTGACTACGTCAACTTTCAATGAATCAAACACATTTCAAAATATTTTAACATCATAGATGGCAGAGCACATAATACATATCTTAAGTATTTAGGCAGTGGAAGTTAATCTGTTAATTTAGTTTTTTATATCTACTCTGGCAATAAAATCTGTCAGGTGATATGCCAAAGGAAGGCGGAAATAAAACTCCAATATCACATTAATTAACTGTTTTCCTCAGCTAGCTAAATATCTAAAATATGTATTGTGTCCTCTGGCATCAATAATGTTGAATATTTCAGAATTTATTTGACAGAAAGCTGTTGCTTTCTAAGCCAGCAATGTTGTTAAATTATTTTTTAAATAAACTTCAACTCACAGTACCCAACACCAAAGAACTGAGCAAACTGATAACTGAGCTGGGCCGCTCCGCCTAATGATGCAAAGCATAGAATGCAGTTCAACCTGCTATAAAGACTACCTGTAATAAATGCCAATTTTACTACATCTTCAAAATCCATAAAAAAAGAAAGAATCTAATATGGCCACCAGGCACGCTACATTTTGATTGGTCCATGACCCCCATGTTTGTTTACCTATCAGTTTCCCTTGAACAAACTTTAATGATCCTTAGTCCCTAATACCTTCCAAATTTCGGCTCGATCCTTTCAGTGGTTCTGAAGAAGACGTTTTCGCGAGGTGATCCAAGATGCCCGCCAAACCCTTTGGTCAATCAATTTCCCGTGAACAAACTTTGTTCAGCTCTTGCCCTAGATGATGTTTCATCAGTTTTGAATCAATCTCCCAAGTGGTTTCAGATTTTTAAAGAGGTTTCTAAATATCTGCCAAAATCCAAGATGGCCACCGGCCAAATGGGCCGATCGGCTCCCTTTGAACAAACTTGGATCTTTATGCCCTATGGATGATTCCTGCCACATATAATTGAAATCAGCCCCTTGGGTCTTGAGTTGTTTAAAGAAAAAGTTGACGGACGGATGGACAGACAGTCGCCATAGCATAAGCTCACTTGGCCTTTCAGGCCAGATGAGCTAACTAGATGGACTGTCAAGCCCTTTAGTTTTTCTGCATATCACACATCAGCGGCAGTGTCGCTAAATAAGGATTACTTAAAATAGTATGAACCCTTGATGAATCAAATGTCTATTGAAAAATCTCTTAAAATTCTTCTAATGCTTGAAAATGAGCCAAAAATCACATGGGAAAAAAACTAAGTCTAGGGCTAAGCAGGATATATATATATATCACACAAAAATATTGTAAGTACAAACCCCGTAAAAATAAAGAAAAAATTTTAAAATAATTTTAATTATGATGCAGACTGGATGCAATGATGACATAATACAAATCTGTAAAGCTTTACTGAGATCGGATAAGCCCTTGATGAATTAAATATACATTGAGAAACTAAGATTTATCTAATTTTGGCCGCACAGCGTGTGAATCGTTAAGTTGAGCCATCCTGTGCTTTGCATAGAGCGCGACAACAAAGGAACTAAACACCAACACTTCTTTAATGTCTAGTACATAATTACTAGGGCTTGGAGAATTTAACTGTCAGTAGACAGTCTCAGTCCGGTTAACTTCAAGCCCAGCATTTCTATATTCTTTCTCTCAAATTCAGAACACCCATTTCATCAGAGGAAGTCCTGATTGATATGAATCGCAAATCATGGTCCGAGACGCCGACAGAAATCAAAGAGTCATACGGAGAGGAATACTTTGATGCCTTCCTTCAAAACATAAAGATGCACCTCAATCAAGCTAGAAGCAATGTGGAAGAAGTTGTGGATATGATGGTTCACAGCGTTGTTATGGAAACACCACATAGGCGCTACGTGCCTTACTGGAAAACATACTGGCGGTCGACAGTTTTGATGATGTTACCGTCTTCACTTCTGGATCGTGTGTTTAAACTCTATGGAGTGGATGCTGACCCAGCTGAACACTACCACTCACAGGAACAATGATGACAGTCCAGGGTACAAATCATGGCAATAGCAGTGGCATAATGAGCAAGCCAGCAAAACCCGGCCTCTGCAATGGTCTTGAGGAATGTCCATTTACATGCCAACAAAACTATTTTTGAAAATTTACCGCTGGGAATGTCTGGCTCGATAACCGAGCCAGTCATTCCAGTGGTAAACTTTAAAAATTAGTCCTCACTAATTCAAAATTGTTGAAAAATGCAAGCCAGTGGTTTCTTGAGTTACTGGCACAGTAAAAGATAGAATAGTGACATCAGCGTGGTAAGGGTTAAGCTCCATTTGGTTCATTTTCGCCTTTAGTGGGTGCATAGGTGTATATTAACTTTCTTTTTTCATGAGTCTTGAATACACCGCTTCCAGAAAGATTGGAAAGCAATGTTAGCTGACATCTTAATCAAATATCGCAGGTCCAACACAAACAGGGCAAAGGTCTGACAATGATCATCTGAGTTGTGTCTGGAGAATTTACAATTAACTTGATTGGGAGCTCCCAGTCAAATTACTTTCAAAATAATCACTTTGACATTGAAATTTTTAGGAATTTAGGGTTCAATGTGTTAAGTGATTCAAATGGATACACAGTGGGCAGATCACAGCTAGAAATGGGTGGACATAGCTATAAATTGGTGGACATAGCTAGAAATGGGCGGGCATAGCTAGAAATTGGTGGACATAGCTAGAAATGGGTGGACATAACTAGAAATGGCCGGACATAGCGAGAAATTGGTGGACATAGCTAGAAATGGGCAGGCATAGCTGGAAATTGTCGGACATAGCTAGAAATGGGCGGATATATCTAGATGGGGGCGGACATAGCCAGAAATGGGTGGGCATATTTGGATATGGATCCATCTAGAGTGGGTTGTTAGGCATGGTGGGCAAAAGATCTTCATTCATTTCATTCTCGCTCTGAATAATCCGGTTTCTCATGTACTGGTAGCGCACTTGAAACCATGGTCTGCAGAATGCAATGTGTCACATGCACAAATAACAGTCTGACGCAACAAAAGGTTAAAATGTTTATTGATATTATTGCTTTTAATTATTCTAATTAAGAACCATTTAGTTGATTCATTGTTTTATATTATTTTATATACATACATACAGTTTCTGAAAAGGTTTCTTGTTAGTAGTCTTGTACAGAGGTATTGATCCTGGAGTAGCCATTGTTGAAGATGTAGATTCCACAAAGTAATATATATCCAAACTTCAACACTTAAATTTGTTCAAGAAAATTTCAATTTTCTCATAGAAAATGTCCATTTGCAGACCAAGATAAGCTTATCTTTGAAAATTTACTCATGGAATGATTGGCTCGGATATTGAACCAGTTATTCCAGTGGTAAATTAAAAAAAATATTTTTCTTGGTCTGCAAATGGGCATTTCTCAAGACCACCGCAGAAACCGTTTTTGGCCAGCTTGAGTGTTAAACGGTTAATGGTTAAAACAGCACAAGAAAAGGAAAATTGTTTCATACACAATGTTCACCTACAGACCAAGAGAATGTTTTAGAAAACTTACCAACTGACTTTCTTACCGAGCCAGTCATTCCAGTGGTAGGTAATCTCCTGGTGTTCAGAGACTTTCCCTCGCCCATTGCAGAAGTTATTTTTGGTCAGTTTGACCCTTAAAGGGTGACATATCAACTTCCCCTGAACAACCTGATTTGTTCAGTAGTTCTGGAGTAGTAGTTTTCATCCTGGTTTTTGGCCAATCAAGTTCCATTGACCAATTTTGGTTCAGTTCTTGCCTTAGCTTATATTTCATGAGTTCTGAATAGATCCACCAAGTGGTTTCGGAAGGCGTTCCTAAAAATCAGGCAAAATCCAAGATGGCCGCCAGGTAAATTCGTCGATCGGCTTCGCTTGAACAAACTTGGATATCTATGCACTAAGGATGCGTCCTCCCAAATATAATTGAAATCAGTACAGTGATTTTCGAGAAGACATTTTAAATTTTATGGTTTTGGTGGGAAAAAACATACCCAAAAACTTATATAAAAATATGGCACCCCAGGTTAAATGACAAAGCATAGTTATATATCCTTACATTGATACAACATTGTAGGATTGCCGTCAATCCTTTAATAGTCAAATCTGGTAAGAACCTGGACTTTTATTTAGCCAATGGCTATTTGCAAAGCAAGAGAAGACTATTTTTGAAAAGTTATCACTGCAATGACTGGCCTTGGTTACCAAATCAGTCATCCCAGTGGTATGCTTTCAGAAATAGTCTCCGTATCCAGCATATGGACATTTTTCAAGACCACAACAGAGGTCAGTTTTAGCCGGCTTGACCATTAAAGACAAGTCAATTTAAACTTGCTGCTATATAAGATAGCAACAGCACTTTTACCAACACTGCTTTGAAAATTAACATCGGACATCCTTCAATGGGCACATTTCAGGATGAATAAATTAATCTCCCATGCTTAGAGAATGGTTAACATTCAAAATAGCATCCAAAATATTGTCACTATCCAGTAGAGGCACTCTTTGATTTTAGCCTCTTCACAGATTTCGATTTTACACCTTTGCTATATTTAGGTGACTTTGTTATGAGGTCTGCATCATCAGCTACAGCTTCCTTTGTCCGTGTCTTATTATACGGCGTAATCACAACATTATCACTATCAATATCTGTCTGTCTGCTCTTCCTCTTCACATTATTCCTAATGTCATCCGATTCATCTGAATGAGAAATGGACGTGAGAGGATCATGTTTAGTGTTTTTGGACTGTTTCTTTATCACTGGACTACAAGATCTGATATCCATCATTTCTTCCTCCATTACTTCATCAGATACATGGGCCATTGATTCTAATCTATCTCCATGCTCCACATCATCAGTCAGAGGGTGTGATGGTGACACTGTTTTACTATCACTCACTATTAGGTTAGCATCAGCTGACTGCTCATTGGATTCAATGTCTGGCTCAGTTTCCTGTAAGAGATACAAACTGTATCAATTTAATTTTTAGTTGTTACAGATATTTTTTGTCTTTATTGCATTCTGTATTTAAATGCAGATAATGTCGACTTACAGGGAATAGTTCAACTCCTACAGATTATGTTTTAAACAGTTTGAATGAAGGTTGTTGCTGTCTAAAGCAACAACATACACATAAATTGTGTTTCTAAATAATCAGCAGGTTTAACAAGTAAATGTTTGCAAAACTATACTGTGAGAACTAATATAATGGATGACTAAATCGATTGATTGATGAAGAAAAACACATGCACGTGCGCACACACTTTCAATTGATGATATTATAACACGGTTGTATCACACACGATCATCTGATGAGATTTACAGTTAATGTCTATTGTCAGCAGTAAGAACTATTGATGACATGTGGCTGTTCAATGGAAAACACCAAGCTAGCTGGTTTAATGATCCAGAATATTTCACTGACCTGTCCTCGTTTCTGTTCAGATGATGTATTTTGAGCACTGCCCAGTTCGTCTAACCGTTGCTTGACAGCTTTTCTGATAGCCAGTGCAAGGTCAGTTATCTTCTCCAGTTCCTCAGTACTGGCTGGTAGTGATGTTTGTTCAGCAATTACAGGTGGTTTGCTTTCCGGCTTATCATCGCCTCTGCTGAATGTGGATTCTGCAATGTCTAGTGTTGAACTGTGATGAATATGTGAAAAACACATAACAATTAAGATGGTTAATGGCGCATAAACAATTCAAATATTCTTATGGTAAAATCTTGTCAAGAAAATTTAAATTTTCTCATAGAAAATGTCCAAGAACACTATTTTTGAAAATTTACAATGGGAATGACTTGCTTGGTTATCGAGCCAGTTATTCCAGTAGTGAATTCTTAGAGTCTTCACTTGGCCTGCAAATGTACATTCCTCAAGGGCACTACAGAGGCAGTTTTAAGTCATTAAAGGGTTAATTATCCAACTGCCATTATTTCATCTAGCATCATTTTAATTGCCCTCATTTCAACTGCCAATATTTCATCTAGCATCATTTTAACTGCCCTCATTTGAACTGCCATTATTTCATCTAGCATCATTTTACCTGCCCTCACTTGAACTGCCAATATTTCATCTAGCATCATTTCAACTGCCAATATTTCATCTAGCATCATTTCAACTGCCCTCATTTCATCTAGCATCATTTTAATTGCCCTCATTTCAACTGCCAATATTTCATCTAGCATCATTTCAACTGCCAATATTTCATCTAGCATCATTTTAATTTCCCTCATTTCAACTGCCAATATTTCATCTAGCATCATTTCAACTGCCATTATTTCATCTAGCATCATTTTAACTGCCATTATTTCATCTAGCATCATTTTAACTGCCCTCATTTCAACTGCCATTATTTCATCTAGAATCATTTCAACTGCCATTATTTCATCTAGCATCATTTTAACTGCTATTATTTCATCTAGAATCATTTCAACTGCCATTATTTCATTATTTCATCTAGCATCATTTTAACTGCCCTCATTTCAACTGCCATTATTTCATCTAGAATCATTTCAACTGCCATTATTTCATCTAGCATCATTTTAACTGCTATTATTTCATCTAGCATCATTTCAACTGCCATTATTTCATCTAGCATCATTTTAACTGCCATTATTTCATCTAGCATCATTTCAACTGCCATTATTTCATCTAGCATCATTTTAACTGCCATTATTTCATCTAGCATCATTTCAAGAGCCATTATTTCATCTAGCATCATTTTATTTGCCTTCATTTCAACTGACATTATTTCAATGGGCATCAAGATAAAACATTGCATGTCAGAATATTCTATCAGAGTAGAGATGAAGCTGAAGTTGATTAATTTTGGTCTATTTATCATTCACATGAAAGATGCCTTGGTATATCCTGTGCGTATAATTAATGCTGCTTCTGCAGGTGAATCAATCCAATCTGTCACTCAACTGTATGGCGTCATAATCAATTACATCATATGTAGGCTGGCCTCACAATCAAAATGTGTAATGAATGACATAACTAAGTCCGTCATGACCCTTGAATAGTCTGTCAGTTGTATGACTTGAATGTCTGTACTATTTAATAAACATTCTGTTGAATATTTGGAAACTAATTTGCCTGGGCATTGTTGCTGCCATAGTTAAATTAGTTTCAAAATATTCAACAGCTCACCACTATAGGTACCTTGATATTGGGAATCTGGGAATTCATGGTTCGATCGATCCAAACACGGGCAAAGCATGGGTGGAGCTTAGCTAGAAATGGGCGGGGCATAGCTAAAAGTGTACTCATCCATTCCGTAATACCAGAAAGTTACATATGCATAATCATTGTCATCATTATTGATGCACCACTTTCATCATCATCACCAACATGACCAATACCAGTTTCATCACTACAGCACCATCATATCCTTATCACCATCATGTCGCCATGGTACGTGCAAGATATGCTTAGAATCTTTCTAAGAATTAGTAATTCCTCACCTGGATTCCTCATGCACATATTTCATGCACTGTAATGTGTAATCAACAAATGTAGCCTGCTGTAAGAGACGATTCATCCTGTTGAAATGACGCTCTGAAAAGAAATTACAATTATGTCTAAAGCAGCAGATCTACAAAGTACAAAATAAAAATTACAATCAGACAAGGGTGGTTGATGATGACAGTAAACAATCCAGTCATTCCAGTGCTAAAATCTTTTTAATAGTCTTCTCGATGAAGACCACTTAAAAGGCCGGTTTTGACAATCTTGACAATTAAAGGGTTATGACAGATTTGACTGCATATGCAAAATGTTAATCTTCAACTGTTACATGCACAGTATAATGCCATAACACTAGTATAGATGAGGATACAGTGTGCAGTTTTACTGGGATCACACCAGTATTAACCAATCATGTGAGGAACCTTTCACCACCCCTTTAATGATTTCTAGTGCTTTACATTCATGCAATGTCGCTAGTTTTAATTGAGTGTCTTAACCCTTTAACCCTCAAATTTGCTCAAGAAAATTTCCAATTTTCTCATAGAAAATGTCTTATGGTTTTGTGCAGAAGCTTAAAAAATCAAAACAGGAAGCGTAAGTAATGTAGGTATTTTGTGAATTTACAATTTAATAAACACAATGTTGAACATTTTCAACAGAATCAGCGTACTAAATAATTACTTGAAATTTGGATTCTGGGAATTCAGGATTAAACATCTGTAAAATTGTAGGTGGATCTTAATTATAAATGGGCGTGTCATAACTACAAAAGGATCCATCAATGTCATGATGACAATGATGCAATAATAATAGAGGAATCCAGCCTCTCAGTCAATCATATGATGTCATAATCAACTACATCACATGTATGCTGACATCATAATCAATTACATCATAAATAACATGATTTAGTCCGTCATAAATGCTTAATAGTCTGTCAAGTTGTACGAATTGTATGTCTCCTGTTCAATAAACATTCTGTCGAGTATTTTGAAACCAATTTGTTTCAAAATAATCAACAGCTTACCTCTATAGTCTTCGGGAAATTAAGATTCAGAGTGCAGGGATCGATTGATCCTAACATGGGCAAAGCCTGGGCGGGGCTTAGCCAGAGATGAGCAGGACAAAGCTAAAATTGGCTCCCTCTATTAGGATTATAATGTAAAGCAGTGTATTAAACCTGTATATGGTATCAGTCCTTCCAATGACGACTTGATATTCGGGAACTTGAGCAGATTTTCAGGAGTAATGGCTTTGAGGAGGACAGATAACACATACTGTGCATGGTGGCAATGGCGACTGTTTGTGTTCCACTTCACAGCAAAGCGTAAAAGGGCATCTGTAGTTAAATAGGAAATACAATGTCAACACATTTTAACCTATATACCTCCGCATTGTAAATATGTATTATAAAGCAAACAAATTGTTTACAAAACTATCATATTTCATATTTAGCTCCCATCTGGGCATGTGGCATGTAATAGAATAATAGTGAGCATTATTGACCCCGACAAAACTGAAACTGATGGATTGTTGAATTATTTACTTAGTCAGCAAAAACTAGACAAACAAACAGAACTATGTCGTATATGAATAATTCTGAAATAAAAAATAACAAGCGTGTATAGGCAATTATTTATCCTGTTAGATCATATATAACACATTCACTAGCATGTAAGTAACATCCTGTTGAATACTGTGTGCAAGCTGGCCTGGAAGCTGAAGCAACTACTTCCAGTCAACTTACTTTCAAAATATTCAACGACGTTCATGAACGGTTTGAATGAGCGATACTTTCTGCATTGAAAGGGTTAATATTAAATACTATTATGCATTTATAATGCCGAGATACTCCTCTCATCTTCACCATCAGCATTACAACTATATTAATCTTATCTACAACTTTATCAATATTCTCATCACTTTAAGTCATGATAATTGATATTTTCAGCACTATCATCATCATTACCATCATCATCTCTTGCTAGCAAATACCCAATACGCAGCACCGCGATAACTAACATGTTCGATATAATCTTGGTAGTTGTGGGTTCCAGATTTTCTCCCAAAGTTGTTGAATCCTAGTGTATGGTCACACCTTTCTTGTCTTAAAATTTGTGCCAAATCAGAACAGTAGTTACTTAAATAGCCACAGATACGGAATTTGATCCGATCTGGGTAGGGGGGTTTCTCTATCCGGACCATAGCTAGTCTGAAAATTTTGCACTGCAAATTCCTATTTTGTGCTAAAATTTGAGCTCAGTCAGTAGTTTTTTAGATACAGCCTGGATTACGCTTTTAGGACTAGACTAACTGACTGACTAAGGGACACGTCGTTTTATTTGAGATGCCGTTAACAGTTAAACATCTGATCATCAGTAGATTTGAAAATATTATAATAGTCAGAAACAGGACAGTAAACATCCTACCATTGAGCACTATACACTGACTACATAAAATAAATAGGTATCTGAACATAAATATACAGTTCAACCTGCCTTATGTGACCACTTTATGGAGCCCCTGCACGTGGTCACTAAAGAAAGATGGTCTTTTAATACAAACTAATCAGTATAGGATATAACTTTAGGGCCGACTAAATAGTGGTTACTTAACCACATAATGCTCAAAATCAACATTTCTAATGGCCTTGAGAAATGTCCATTTGCAGGCCAAGTGAAGACAATCTTTGAAAATTTACCACTGCAATGACTGGCTCGATTATCGAGTCAGTCATTCCAGTGGTGAATTTCCAAAAATAGTCTTCTCCTGACCTGCAAATGGACATGTAATCAACAAATATTTTGATTTTCATGACTAAATTAAAACATTAAAGAATGACCACCAATCTTAAGGAACCACGACCATCGTCTGGCATCACATTGTGTGTGGTCTCTCGAGAGGTTTGACCTCAAGCTTCTTCACTCACCCATTTGATCTCGCTTCAGCTGTCCTAGTGTCACATTCAACTGAGCCTCACCATCACTTTGAGACAGAATCTCTGAAGAACAAGATCAAAGCACATGCTATTACCGGTTACAACTCAACGTTTCATATAAAGTTGATTGTATAACCATGTAACCTAATGTCATCACTGATTCCTAGTAAAAGAGGTAGCTAGCCAATAAACAGTGTATCTAAGTATAGTTGCAATATGGTCAAAGAATTCTGAAATATAAGCTGAGAAGTTTTACTAAATGCTTCAACCTAAGGTTAAACAAGATGGCCACCGGAACAAGAGGCCCAATGGGCCTGTATCGCTCACCTGGAACATTGGCATTTCAACTAATCTTACTTAAGTTTTACATCCATCGGTGTCACTTCCAATGACTTTCAGTCAAATGGTTTAGTTTTCGAGATAATGACAACAATCTCTGGACTGTTTTTTGCATTAGTGATTTTGAACAATGTTTAAGTAAAAATAGATGATATCAGTGCGAACTACAGCTGGTTTCTTAACTTTCTCACTGCTGCAAGCCAGTGCAGCCAATAATTTAAATTTTCAAAAGCTCTTCACTTGTTGAATATTTTGAAAACAATTCGACTGAAAGTTGTTGGCGGCTTAGCCACCAACAATTTCAGTCCAATTGTTTTCAATATATTTATCAGATTCAGAGATATAACCTTTGGAATATGTCGTCTGCAAAAACTCAGTCAGATGGTTATTAGAGGTTTAAATACAATTGAAGAAAATGGTCTCTAAAGGCAGGTAGGTGGTCTTTATTCCCCAGGTTATTCCCCACCACCACACAATCCATTTAACACATGCGCATCTGGCTGAATCACCAAGTTAGCAGCAGAGGTAGGGTGAGCTGGAGTCGATTTAAAAAATAATTCGACTGAAATCATTGCTGCCTTAGGCAGCAACAACTTTCACTGCTGCCTAACGCAGCAACAACCTTCAATCAAATACATTTCAAAATATTTTTAAGAGCATAGATGTCAGAGCACATAATACATATCTTAAATATTTCAGCAGTACTGGAAAGGTTAATCCGTTAATTGGAATTTAATATCTAGTTTGGCAATAAAATCTGACATAGTGATAAATCAATGGAGGGTGGAAACAAACCTATATTTGCCATATGAAAGTGAGACTGCAAATATTTAAGGAGTGGTAACTCTGGCATTTGGCGTCCTATTAGTTTCATTTTCACAACACAGATATTAGATGCCGACATTAACATTGTGACCAAGTTTGGTGTCAAACCGTCAAGAAATGAGCTGCCGTTGTTGGTGAGACAGACAGACAGACAGATGGATGGACGGACATACAGAAGACGGATGGGGTCATCGCTATACGATAGCTGACTGACAAGTAAGCGGAGCTAAGAAAACCAATTTGGGCTTCAAAATCCATCAAATAAAAAAATAGAATATGGCAGCCAAACATGCTACAATTTGATTGGTCCACGGCGGCCATGTTTTTTACCGATCAACTTCACATGAACAAACTTTAATGCCCCTTGGTCCATAATCATATCCCCAAAATTTCTGCCCAATCCGTTCAGCGGTTCTGCAGAATAAGTCGTTTTCACAAAAACTATGTCATCCAAGATGGCTGCCGAACCATTTGGCCAATCAAGTTCCTTCGAACAAACTTGGTTCAGCTCTTGCCCTATATGATATTTCATGAGTTTTGAAGCGATCCACCAAGCGGTTTCGGAGAAGATTTTTAGTCATTTCCTAAAATCGGCCAAAATCCAAGATGGCCACCGGCCAAATTGGCCGATCGGCTTTGTTTGAACAAACTTGGATCCCTATGCCCTAAGGATACTTCCTGCCAAATATAATTGAGATCGGCCCAGTGGTTTGTGAGAAGTCGTTTAAAGAAAAAAGTTAACGGACGGACGGACGCTGGACAGTCGCCATGGCATAAGCTCACTTGGCCATTCTGGCCAGGTGAGCTAATAAATTGATAAGAAGCAAATCTTATTACCGCATTTAACTGGAAATAAGGGTTGTGTAAGCTGTTGCTGTCAATTATATAACAGCAACAGCACTGTCTATGACAGCAATGGTGTTTACAAACTGTACAGCAGTCTTTCTAATAATGGCTTTGTAACAATTAATCTTTAGCCATTGTTCTGACAAGGGTTGAATAGCCAGGCTGAAAACTGTTGCTGCACTTCACAGTAACAGATATTGTCAGCAAAACTATTTTCAAAATGGTCGTCACCATGCTACATGCTATCCAACAAAACTTGTGAATAATGCAATACTGAACTAAATTTATTGCTAGAATTAATTGGATTTAACCCTTTAACCCTCAAATTTATTCAAGACAATTAGAATTTTCTCAAAGAAAATGTCCACTTGCAGACCAAGAGAAGACTATTTTTGAAAATTTATCACTGGAATGACTGGCTCGGTTATCGAGCCAATCATTCCAGTGGTAAATTTTCAAAAACCGTCTTCTTTTAGTCGGCAAATGAACATTTCTCAAGATCACTACAGAAGCCCTTTTTTGCTGATATGAGTGCTAAAGGATAAATGATGAATTAATTAAATAAATCTTTTAGAATCAGTATGTGAATATGGTACACTTCATCAGCTCACTACCTCACAGGGTATTAATTTCATTTCAATCTTGGGAATTAGAGTTGTGGTTTTAAATTACAAGATTAAATGTTTTCCTATGCTGGCTAAATATCTAAGATATGTATTGTGTGTGCTGACATCTATAACTTTGAATATTTTGATATTTATTTGACAGAAAGTTGTTGCATTCTAAGGCAGCAATGACTTGCAGTCAAATTATTATTCTGAACTAGTGAACAACTGCTGCTATAAGTGAGTTTGGTCACTCTGTCAAATGATTACAAGGGTTTTAGAATGCAGTTAAACATGCTATAAAGACCATGTACCTGTACTAAATGCCAATTTTACTACATGCCACCAAGCTGTTTATCAGATAGATTCAGAAATAGCATGGTTGAAATCAGCATACTCATAACCCTGTACTAAACAAATTTTGGCTTCAACATCCATAAAATAAAAAAATCCAATATGGCCACCAGACATGCTGTATTTTGATTGGCCCACTGCGGCCATGTTTTTTTACCGATCAACTTCCCTTGAACAAGGTTTAATGGCCCTTAGTCCCTAATCATATCTGCCATATTTCGACCTGATTCCTTCAGTTGTTCTAGAGAAGTAATTTTTGCTAAAACTAGGTCAACCAAAATGGACGCTGAACCATTTGGCCAAGCAAGTTCCCTTGAACAAACTTAGTTCAGCTCTTGCCATAGATCATATTTCATAGGATTTGCTTCAATCCACCAAGCTGTTTCGGAGGTTTTTAAAGACGTTTCTAAAAATCAGCCAAAATTCAAGATGGCCGATCGGCTTCATTTGAACAAATTTGAATCTCTACACCCTAAGGATGCTTCCTGCCATATATAATTGAAATCGGCCCAGTAGTTCTCGAGACGTAGACATTTTAAATTTCCCATTGCCGTAGTATGGGAGCTTTTGGCGGGAAAATGATCGAAGATGGCCGCCAAACCGTTTATCCGACAGCTTTGAAAATTGCAAATTTGTGATCAGAATACCCAAAAACATATATAAAACCGATTTCAGCCTCAAAATCCATCAAATAAAAAAATCCAATATGGCCGCCAAACATGCTGTATTTTGATTGGCCGACTGCACCATATTTTTTGACGGATTAACTTCCCGTGAACAAACTTTAATGGCCTTTAGTCCCTAATCATATCTGCCAAATTTTGGCCTGATCCCTTGAGCGGTTCTGGAGAAGTCGTTTTCGCTAAAACTAGGTCAACCAAAATGGCCACTGACCCATTTGCCCAATCAAGTTCCCTTGAACAAACTTGGTTCAGCTCCTGCTCTAGATCATATTTCATGGGATTTGCTTCAATCCACCAAGCGGTTTCGGAGAAGATTTTTAAAGCCATTTCCTAAAATCGGCCGAAATCCAAATTGGCCGATCGGCTTCGTTTGAACAAACTTGGATCCCTATGCCCTAAGGATACTTCCTGCCAAAGATAACTTATATCGGCCTAGTGGTTCTTGAGAAGAAGTCGTTTAAAGGAAAAAGTTGACGGATGGACAGATGGACGGTCGCCATGGCATAAGCTCACGTGGCCATTCTGGCCAGGTGAGCTAAAAACTGACCCATTAAAATTCTCTATACAAGTTCTGAACCAGACCAGCGTACTATCCTCCCAGTTAAGTTGGTTGAAATTGCCGAAAAAGTTAACGAGTAGCGCTTTTCGGAAATTTTAAGATAGCCGTTGAAAAAATGGACCAATCAAAATTCTGTATACAAGTTCTGAAGTATACTACACTAGGGTTCTTCCGGCTGCCATGGAGGTAGTATCACACTACTACTACCAGGGTCTGAACGCCCATTTAGAGACAAGCCTCCACTCTACCTTGACAACGCTCACCTGGGAGGAGGCTAAAGTGATTAGCATGTGAACCATGGCAGACTCTGGCATGTTCACATGTTACGCAGAGAATCTGGTGCTGAGCAGGGGTCTCCAGCAGACAACCATGGCCTACCCTCTCCACCCCATAGAAGTGGCAGACACACTTGATCTCTTCACGTGGATGAAAGCGGTCGTAAATGTTTCTCCGCAAGGGGTCGACCCAAGGATTGTACTGGGGGTCATCCCAGAAGTGGGCCCACTTGGCATCCAATATCATGGCAGTCTCAGCGCCCCGTGCCACTGCTATAGATGCCAGCACGAGCAGCATGATGAGAATCATGGCTATATATGAAGAGTTGAACAGAGTGAACCCCTTGAGAAATATCTGTGCCAGATCGAGCCCTGTTCCATCCGGATCGATAGTGATCTTCATCCCCTCAGGGGCAGGGGCTAGCTGCTTTACTCTGCCGCCGGCTAAGAAACATAGCTCTAGGACTATATGAGTCCTTTGCGGGCTAGTGAGTCTGACTCGCTGAAGCACTTTAACAGCACCCTTGACTTTGGAGACATGTGACACACCATCTACCCGTAGGGTCCCCTCCTGGAGGATAACAGCTTCTTCTGGTCCATCAAATGGACGATGCAGCAGGAGCTTTCCACCTGTAGCCCCCGATCCGGTGACCCACCCTCATCAGGGAGACACCTTCACCTATGTAGGTGAGGAAGGATGATCCCCGATTGTAGAGCTTTCGAAATGTCCCATCCTTTTTCACAACAGTGGAGAGGGGAGTAACCTCTATGTCAATGACTGCGGGAGGCCTATATAGGGTTAACCATGTTTGCCAGTCAACCCCAGGTCCAGCGTGGGACCACACTTCATTCTTCTCAAATATGAACTGCAGGTTTTTTTACCAGGGTCAGTAGCAGGCCATCATGTGCCATCGGCGGGGCACCGCTCGAATAGGGTTTGACCAGATGAAAGCTGAGGTCGTTATTTAGGGTGTTGATGTCTGCCACCTCTGTATCCGAGAGCTCAATCAACGGCTCGAGGATGTACTTCCTCTTCGGGAAATCGTACCGAAACATGATCTTGTGGCCATCTATGTTGCGACCCAGGCGCTCCTTTGACACATCCTTGAGGTCTGTGAGCAGCTCCACCCAATCACCACCAATGGGGTGGAGGGAGAATGCCTTTGAGTTTGCTTCGTACTGTAGGGCGAATGACTTGCCATCGCTCTCTTCTAACTTGGCAGCATCAACTGCGTACACATCTGCCAGGTCAGCAAGACCTGTCGAGTGAGCAAATATGGGTTCCATAGCACGCTATAGGAGGGGTTTAAACAGGAGGTATAACCATGCCGATTGTCCGACTGCTGCTCTCCGGTGGTGAGAACGTAATCCTACCCTCTCTAGAGGGGAGACGGGTGATACAGTACTGTGTAGAATGGGTCCTCTTCAAGGTGCCCAGCAGGGCACAACATACATACACGCCGGTGTGCTACATCAACCTCCGGGCAGTGCACACAGCAGCTCACTGGTAGAAGTCGGTGGGGACATGATAGAGTATCTCCCAGGTGCCAACAGCAACCTATGGAAAGCTATCAGTCCTAGCCTGTTCACACCTGTAAATCACCTGTTTGACAGCCCCTCCATTAACATATATGCCAGCACGGATGGGATATCGGACGCCCATTTAGCGTTTACACTCTTATTATCATTGACCTGACATGATATCACACCAGAAATATCTGACCTTTGCCGAGATGAAGTCTGCTACAGCGTTTCCCCTTCATGACCCCTGCACAGATAAAGGTCTTAAACGAACAGATGCTCGCACTGCAACAAGAAGGAGAGTGACTACAGCGGGAGAGCTGGTATCAACAGAACGTGAGCCTTGCAAGGAGGCGAAAGAACAGTGAAGGTTCCCAATACTGGCAGGCCCTCATGGAGGAGAGTAAGTGGGACGATGTCTACACATACGACGATGAGCCAGATGTGGCGGAGACCGCGGACGATGCAGTGGAGACCGTGGACGAGGATGAGCCAGAGAGTAAGCGGGACGATAAGCCAGATGTCTTCACATACGACGATGAGCCAGGTGTCTTCACAGACGAGGATGAGCCAGATGTCATACAGTGGGAAGAGGAGATGGCACAGAAGTGTAAGACCAAGAAAGCCATCCAGCGGCGGACCTACTATCTTGGTCATACGGTGAAGTTCCAGATGCCACGTCTCAGAAAGCTACTGGCATCCGACATAGTGCTGGATGACCTCTGTCTAAGAGACGTCTGTCTCGAAACCAGCAAGCTGGCACGGTTCACCAGGCTCTCCAAAATGTACCCTTCTAGGACTCATGAGCAGATTCTGCAGGTGATGCAGGTTTAATCTCCAGGTATACTATGGCAAAATCAGAGTGGTGGAAGCAACCAGAAATATACCCCTCCCCGCCGGCTGACGAGGGCGGTACCATCCACGGCTGGTGACTCCAGCAGATAGATATCATCAGGCAGAATCTCGGCCATGAGGCAGAAAAGTACAGCAGAACGTGCAGGCGATATAAGACAGCCTACAATGTCCTTGCGCGTACAACCACTGCTGCGGGTGTGATTGGAGCCAGTGCTGGGGTGGCAGGTCTAACCACTCTCGCTACAGGGGTGGGGGCCATTGTCGCCATCCCGCTGGGTGGCGTGACACTAGCCGCCACTGTCTTGGGGGTGGGCAGTGGCAGATCACAAGGAGGCTGGAGAAGCATGCTTCGTGGCAAGTACGTGGCACTGGCACAGAGTATGCTACGGACTATCGACGAGTCTGTCAGCAAAGCTCTCGAGGATGGCCAGGTCACCGATGAAGAGTACCACCATATATTGAAGGTCCAAGCCCTGTACCGCATGAAGAAACCTAAAGTGCGACAGCAATACCTTAAAGGCTCCAGCGGGCGGGTTGATATGGAGGAGTTAAAAAACGAGATGGTACGGCGAGGTGACCGCTGGTCTCTGGAGTCGAGACAACTACAAATAGTATGCTGCCTGTACGGTAGCTTTAAGAACACCAGTATATATGGCCTTCCCACTGAACCTCACGACAGTCATCCGGAGCCAACCGCCTCTCCTGGGTACACCCTTGACTGGCCTGAGAGGTCTACTGGATGATATACCAGAGCTAACACCGTTCTCAATCACAGTGGATGGATGGTCCCGAACCAGGTTCTCCGTCAACCCACGACCGCTGACCAACCGCCCCATCACCATCAAGGATGCGAAGCAAGCTCATACTTGGATGGCTGCTCTAAGCCTCTCATACTGGAATTAGCAGCTGAACTTTGCCGTGTGGTGTGCCACGGCAGGATGTGGAGTAAGTTCCACCCTGTTTCACTCCTATTCTGGTACTCCTGAAGCTGTGCTCATCGCCAGCTGTCTCAGATTCCATGTGTACTTCACGGTGCAACGAATCCTCCATGAGCTGGGTGCAAGCCTCCCTGTTACAAACGCCTTCGACCCACAGCTCAACAGTCATAGCGTCTCAGCAGCCAGCAGACTACAGAGAGTTCAGCGCTCACCCAGACTATCGGTGGCATGGTGGTGAGAACAGCAGTCTAGGGGTTATGTACGGTGACCCGAGACATGACTACTCAGAATTCCCCTATCAAACCCCCCCAACCCCCACGAGTAGGCTGTCGGAAGACAGCGACATTCTCGTTCGATCCAGACTCCGACCCTGGAGCGCTGGTGCAAAATATGCACATCACTGGCTTGCGGCAGGACTATCCAGATGTGTGGAAGTACTTTGTCCCACACACCACCTCAGGCCTCACACCAACAGGGATCGTTTGGATCAACCAGTCCCTGGAAGCACTGTGCTACTGCCTCCTTACGGCACAGACCCAGCTGCGGCATTCCATAGATGGTGTCAGCGGAGCAGAGGTACAGGCCATGTTCATCAGTCTCGTTGAGGATATGATCATCGTGGCAGACCCCAGTAGTCTTATTGCGAAGTTCCAGCAGGGGCTGCAGAAGGCCCGTCGCAAACTTGATGTTGCTATTTCGCCACACCTACGGTTGATTCCGAGCAACATGATCGTAAACATCGAGGACCTTCAAGTCAGGGGCTATAAGAACATGATAGTCGAGGGGAGTTCCCCTGGTGTCCACTTCGGCTTCAACACTGCCATCAACGCACCTACGCATAGTATGAGCCATAGTCGTTCTGACCATGACACTGCAGCCAGCCGACACGGCAGCTCCAGACGCCCCGACACCGCAGCCAGTCGACACGACTGCTTCCCGTGGTAGCTCTACTTGTGGTGTCAGGCCTAGCTATCGTGGCGCTTGGGATCAGCCTACTCCGCCGCTAGCAAATCAGCTATAAGACTATCCC
The DNA here is from genome assembly GCA_034401795.1 of Chaetoderma sp. LZ-2023a. Taxonomy (NCBI): domain Eukaryota; kingdom Metazoa; phylum Mollusca; class Caudofoveata; order Chaetodermatida; family Chaetodermatidae; genus Chaetoderma; species Chaetoderma sp. LZ-2023a. The sequence continues at coordinate 89,828,325 of CM067372.1, forward strand.
GACTCTCTACAGTAGCAGTGGGGACCACTGTCAGACACTGAACCAGCTTGGCATGCCCTACAGCCCCTATACCCGCTGCCAACATGCACATCCAAGGGCTGGTGGGTTCGGCAGAGCATCCTTTTTCCAGCTTGTAGTATCGCAGAGCCTTGTTCAGCTCCGAGTCCATGGCACTCTGCAACTGCTGGAATACATCTGACAGATACTCCCGATCCTTGTAGAAACCTTTAGCTCGCAGGAGCTGCTCGACGATACTCCCACCCATGATAAGGTATTCGAGGAAGCAGATCTGTCCCTTGCCAAATCCTAGATAGAGCTTCCCAGCTGTCAGCTCTTCTGTCAGCTCAGCACCGGAGAGCTGAGCGAGCTCATCTGGTGTCTTCTTCTTGTAGTCCTTCAACCTCCGGAAGACATCATAGTACTTCTCGCATAGCGTGAGCCCGGACATGTTTAAGATGTTTCAATAGAGAGATGAATATTCCTGAGTACCAACCCGGCCACCTGGCAGACGCAGACTGGGAAGATCTTATTAGCTCTCTCGACAGGGGACACAGACGTTTAACCGCGTTGTATACTCAGTGCTCGAACAATGACATGAACGGTACAGAGCCAGGCGAGTTCAGAAGGTGGAGAACCTGCTGCGAACCAAGACACAGAAGTTACTGAACAAAGCAAAACCTCTGCCAGTCCATGTCGCCAGTAACGTGGTGGCGAATGTGGGTGGTGAAGATGACAGGGGGAAATGAGATTCTTCCTGCCACCACTGCGGCTGTCCTCGCTACAGTGGTGAGTGGGGTGGCTGGGCACTGTCTCGGAATAACTCACCCCATCCCAAAGATCGCCTCCTACACCGTTGCCGCCAAGATCATGGGTGAACGTGTTACACTAATGGAGGCTGCGGTTCTAGGGCTAGCAACAAGTGCAATGGCTGAGATCATCATCGCCTATGTTTAACCCCTCTGAATAGTGAGAGCTGGATCACGAGACCACTGCAGTATATGAGGCATGGCGTGCCGGAGGGCAGTGTGTAGCCCACAGTTGAGCACACGGACTAAGGATCGCCAATGCCCGGGAATGGTGGACCGCCCACAAGGCGTTCCCCTGCAGAGAGGGCCAGTACCCTGAGCACTGCTACCTATTCCCTTGGCCGACTGCATGGTCCTCCTATGCCCAACTATTTCACTGGCGGTATGACTAGTAGGTTTAAGTCGTCTGTGTGTATATATATATATATATATATATATATATATATATATATATATATATATATATATATATATATATATATATATATATATATAGGTATGACTCCGTCACTCACAGACCTAGAAAGCAGAGCTAGGCGATCTTGCTCACTTGGGCGAGGCTTCCTAGACTTCGATGAGAAGGGAGACCAGCGGGAGATCCGAGGTTCCATCCCAGCCCAAGAGCTCATCGGGAACACCGATACGGTAGGACAATCGGCCATTAAGAAGGCCACGACTGTATACAAGGGGATGGGCATCAAGGAGAGGGCGACGATGTGAGGTATGCTCTGAGTCGATGAGGCTGGAGCCATCAAGGTTATGGCTGAGTCCTATGCACAGGACCTGGTTAAGGATCTCCTGAAACTACTGAGCTCATTCCGACAGGATGGAGAGAATCTCAAGATAGGCACCCTCGGCCTGAGCAATATCACTGTCGATGGCGAAAAAGGTACTACCGCCAGCCTACAGCTACCAGAGGTGAAGAAGTCAGGGTTCTTTGGTTTGCCTTTTACGACCACAGGATAGTCATGGCCTCCCATGCATGTATCATACAGATACTGGATGTACTAGACACTGTGGGTGCTGACACAGGCCCTCTACGCTATCTTCTCAGCTGCTGCTGGGATTTCATGCTTGACACCTCCATCGCATCCTTCGTATCCGCCGGAGGTGCAGGATTCCCCGCTCTGCAGGCGAAAGAGCTGGTGCAGGAAGTACTGCCATTTAGTCTCCCAGATATAGACGAAGCTACCGCCGACCAAGTGCTAACCATCCTCCGCACGCATGTCTGTACCATTCGACAGTAGGCTGGCCGATGCTGGCCATGTGGTGCTGATCATTGCCCCATCAGGACAATGCTGCGGGCTCTCCTGGCCGAACATCTACACTCTCAATACATCCTTCTGGTGTCTGACTCCGCTGCTGAGGCGGTTGACAGTAATGATCAATGGTACAATGGTCCAATCACCAAGACGCAGAACCTGCAAGCACTGATGGAGAAGCTGCTGGCAGCCTGAATGACAGAACCACTTGTTCTAGTTATCGATGACCCTGCAATGGACCAGAAGACCGTCACCTACCTCAGCAACATCACCAGGCGCATCCGGCACACAAAAATAACTGTCTTCATCCTCTTTCAGAAGTACACCCGCGAGATCTCACCAGACATCCGCTACAATGCCCGGTTGCTATACTTCAGCTCCAAGTGTGGACGTGCCCTGCTCGAGACCATATACGACAGCCTAACCCTCAAGGAGACCAAAGGGGACTTTATCGCAGGTGTACAGAGGGCAGCTGAGCTGTACCGCTTCATCTTCAGCAACAAGGAGACAGGTGAGCTGTCACACTTCAAGCCATCACTGGAAAAGGCGCAGACCTTCACCTACAAGCTCAATCCAGCCAGGAAACTAGCCTGCTCTACGCGTCATCGCTGACAGACTGAGAGGAGACCGCGGCGGTCTCCGCTGCAACTTTTTTTCATTCATCAGAAGGCTGCGCGGTCTCCGCTACTTCGTCCGCGGTCTCCGCTACTTCGTCCACTGTCTCCGCTGCTTGAGGACCTTCGTCAGCGGTCTCCGCTGCTACTTTGGCAGTTTCGTCAAGTCCGTACTGTCGCCGAAACTTTACCCACTGGTCCGTGTCTAGGACTCTCTTCTTATGGAACTTCTCACGGAAGATCCACTTTGTCCATGCGCGACGAGCATCTGATTTGCGAGCGGATTTGATGAGGTAGTCCTGGTAGTGCCGTCACCTACCTCAGCAACATCACCAGGCGCATCCGACACACAAAGATAACTGTCTTCATCCTCTTTCAGAAGTACACCCGCGAGATCTCACCAGACATCCGCTACAATGCCCGGTTGCTATACTTCAGCTCCAACTGTGGACGTGCCCTGCTCGAGACCATATACGACAGCCTAACCCTCAAGGGGACCAAAGGGGACTTTATCGCAGGTGTACAGCGGGCAACTGAGCTGTACCGCTTCATCTTCAGCAACGAGCATCTGATTTGCGAGCGGATTTGATGAGGTAGTCCTGGTAGGTATCTGGGAATTTCAGAAATGCTGGCCGATTACTGGCCAATCACCTGCGACCTCTTTCGTTGAAGATGTGCTCAAGAGCCTCCTTGCGGCCAACAGTGAACCCCTCCTGAGTACCTTCTGCATGACCGGTGTCGTGGCTCTCCGCTACAGCGGCACTGCCCTCCTCCCTGAAGTAGTAATTTGCTCCAGACTGGAGGCTATCCAGCATATCTCGCTCTTCCTGGCTATGGAGGCTAAATACGGCAGCCCACTTCCCGACCGTTAGTAGATCTTTGGGGTCGACCCTCACCTTTTGGAGAGCTAGAATAACAGGACTGTTGGTTTGGGCCACAGGAGGTAGGTCGAGTGTCCTGCCCTGGGTGCTGTCAAACTTCCTGTAGAGTATCCGAGTCAGGAGTTCTTTTGTACTACGAGCTGGCACTCCTTCCTCTATGGCGGCCAGTATCTCCGCATCAGATGGAAGTGTGACCTTGCCACGCTCGTGGATAATGTTGATGTCACGAAGCACTCCTTGGACCCTGTCACAGTGGGATTGTGCACGCCGTGGTTGTCGCGCCGACTTGTCCTGCTGCCTATAGACAATCTGCTGGAGAACTTTACCAAACATGGCAGCCATTTAACCCCTCTATATACCCAGACCTTAAACATGCTGGAGTATGTGCAACATCCAGATGGGGCCATTGAACCCGTGACATCGCACCGCACTGATCCTCGGAAGGACTGCCTGATGGTCATTCGACCCAGTATACACGATGAGAACCCGTTGTCCGCTGCTGGGAAGTACATTGACTTTGCAATCTCGGCACAGATCCACGAGGTCAAGAGCATGACACTCGAGTTCAAGCTTCAGAGCACAATAGAACAGACGGTAGATCTCCCGCAGGTTCTGAACAGGTGGGAGATCGTGCAGAACAACAGCACCGTGGACACCACCTATCTGAACGATGAGTACCGAGTCCTAGGTCCGCTGGCTCGTGGCCCAACCTTCTATGCGAAGGGAAAGGGGTACTACGCTGTAGAGTGCAATGAGGGGTTCACGGAATTCGAACTACGGGCAGGTGTCGAGAAGCCCGTGGCAATTCCACTCTTAACCCTCCTCGAGAACACACACGTGAATCCGGCTGCCATGCAGGATAGGCTGTTCCTCCGGGTGTACACTGAGCAGCTCGCAGATGCGACGATGAATGCTCCAAGACTTCATGTCTGGCATGACGAAAATGACCAGGAGCTGAAGCAAACGGGTTCCAAACAGCGGATCGTGCATGTGAAGCGAGAACACCAGCAGGTCCAAGCCACAGCTAATCAATGGGTAGAGCTGACATTGCATCGTGGTACATCGGACTGTGTCGCTGTTGCGGTCCTGGTTCAGAAGGGAGGAGCCATCCAGCAGGTGGATAAGCTAGACGACTTCAAGCTTGTGGTTGCTGGGACCAATGTTCTTGGTGAGGTACGCAAGCCGGCTGATTGCCAACTCTACAGACAGAAAACTAAGTCATATGCACTTCTGCGCCTAACCAGTGGAAGCAACGACCTCGAGTCGGCACTCGAGGGCCGTCACCACCTCGGGGGCAGGGACATCCCACCTAATCAGGGCAACCGGCTCAGCTTCAACATCGGAAACCTCATAGCTGGGACTCGCTCATTAGGTGTGACGGTACTTTACTTTGGCTATGCTAAGGTATGCGTGTCGAACACATCAGGTATTCAGCTTGAGCATGTGTAGAGCACGACTCCTGTCATCACAGCTGCAGCTGCCACCACCACTATAAGCTCTGCTGTCTTCTGACCTGTCGATGCTTCATAGTCGAGCGTTGGCTCAGATATCTTTACAGCCTCGTAATACTCATCAAGACTCTCATCTGCCTCTTTGAGGCTCTGGTTGGCCTGAACCCGGAGTTGTCGTCGGCGTGCCTCCCTCTGGCGCATATGCTCGAGTGCTTTGCTGTACTAAAACTTCTCCTTAGACAGCTTCTCCATCGCCGTTCACGCTCGACCTCTGCCGCCTTCTTGTCGCCGAAGCTGAGTCCCCAGTTCGCTAAGGCAAACACGCCCGCATTCAAGATTGCGGAGGCCATGCTATAGACTACAGTTTAAAGCTACTATATAACTGCCCCAGCGACGGATACCCAGAGCGATGTATGAATCAGAGGCTGATCCAGTCGAGGATATAGATGCCGAGGACTATGAGGAGGATGATGATTATGATGCAGACAACTACGATGTAGCGGAAACCGCAGGTGAGTATGGTGATGTAGCGGAGACCGCGCCTAAATCCCGCAAGTTAGTACACAGAGCGAAAGGAATCTATCGCACTTACGTAAAAGGTTCTATCGGTCCGCTGGCAGCAGTTGGGGCTCTGATCGCTCTGTTCACAACGAAGGCTGGCGAGACAGTCCACAAGATCGCCAACAATGCTCTCCATGGGGAGGAGAAGATTTCTGAAGCCATACCAGCCATCGCCTCAGGAGTAGGTACGTTCTTCGGAGTCGCAGGCCCTTGGCTACCGTACGTTACCATAGTGCTCGCGGCCATCTGGGCCGCCGAACATTTAAGCCATACTAAATAAGGATGGCATCTCTGTACGACCTGGTCAAGTCCCTTAACTTCCGAGGATTGGTCGATAAACTACTGTTCAGTGAGGATCCAGCAGAGATTAGAGCCCAGTGTACGGAGGTGTTTGAGGTCTTCAGTGATGGTTGAATGAATGACGGCCGTCTGTTCGTCTGTTTAGAATTCATCCAGGCCGTGCGTGACAGGACGGGAGTGGACATCGGTGATGAAATCCGGGAGTTCCGTCTTTCTTGAGGAACTCTACTATCAGCCTGGTGGATATTACTGTGAGCCCCCCACAACTACTCGAGGCTGCACATTGCAAGGGCCACAACTTCACATTGGAGACAGTTAGCCAGTGGCTCAGCCACCAGGCGATGTGGCAGATATACAGACCTCGTCCACGGCACATCAGGCATGCCCATTTCGAGGAAACTGTCCCGAACAGAGTTCACCAGGCAAATGTTCTATTCCTTCCACACGACTCGGTTGGTCGTAAGACCTACAAGTATGCCCTCACCATCGTCGATGTCGCCAGCAGGTACAAGGCGGCAGTACCGCTCACAGACAAGTCAGCTGGCCAGGTGGCCCAGGCATTCCAGGGTGTCTACGAGGCTTTGGAACATCCCCTCCAGTGGCCGGAATTGTTGCAGCTGGATGAGTGTAAGTAGTTCAGAGGGGAGACTGCAGCCCTCATGCGGAAACACGGTGTGGCAGTTAGGTGAGGCGAGGTAGGGCATCGCCCAGGCTATCGCTGAGCGGTGGAATCGGACACTGGCAGAGACTGTTCCCACACCAATATGCCCAGGAAATGGCCGCGCCGAGTGAACGTTCTAGAGTATGGGTGAGAGGGCTGCCTGCTGTGGTGGAAAGATCCAATGCCGAGGTTACTAGGCTAACCTGGAAGAAGCCCAGCACACTCTGCTGGTCTCAGCTCTAGAGGAGCGAACAAGGGAGAGGAGTGCCTACCACCTGATGCTCTAGTTCGGTACCTGTATGAGCCTGGTGAGCTGGTCGACGGCGTGCAACAGATCCTAACTGGTCGATAGATGTTCACAGGCTTGACAGGTATGTGGAGGCGGAGGGGCAGCCTACACTGTACTACCTGGCACGCCAGCACGGAGTGCCTAGGCGACCATTTGTCATAGAAGAGCTTCAGCTAGTCCCTGAAGACACACAGCTACCACCCCCTAGGGTGCTAACATGATACTCGATGGGCTCAGTATGGACCCCATCTGGCAGCACATGGCGCTTATCATAGTAAGCGGAGAGTCCGAGTTTTTCCTGCGCATACGTCACCATACCCTGGTTGCGCATGCGTAGGCCTCGATTTTTAGCTCTGTCCACACCGCCATGTAGGGCGCTGTAGAACCTGACAAGAGATCTCATTCTGCCGCTTTGACATTCCCTTAGCCGAGCACTTACTTCTTCTTTTCGTTCGCTGATCATACCGCCAGTCCTAAAGTGACTATCGACATGATCATGAGCACTTACTTGCAGCTGCGCTCTCCACGTAGTAGCATTTGGAGCAGAGAGCGATGCCACGAGAGCCTTCGAACTCGAGCTTGAACAGTCCCGGAGTCCGTCCAGACCATTTGTCCCAAACTAGGCAGTCCCGCTTATGAGCCTGGTACTTTGCTCGCATCTCAGGGAGAATGACATCGTCGAGGTTAGAGCCTGCTATAGCGATATACGTGGAATCAGTGTCCATCTGCAGGTACTCAAAGCTGTCACGAGCTACGTAGCGATCGAAGTCGTAGTAGAACTCCAGCATTCGCAGCTTCGCGAGCTCATAAACGACTATCCCCACCTGGAAGGGCCTTCGAATTGTGATTCTCGGCTTGCGGCTCTGGAGCTCGTATGACTCACTGATCTCCTCGAGATCTTCGAACCATGCACTACGCAGGGCCTTGTCTACCACACATTCATCCTTCGTGAAGCTCGTGTTGCTATGATGTTCTAGGGCCTCGATGAGCTTCCCGTAGGCACTGTTGTCGAGGAGTTTGAAGCGATCTGCCAAGAGCGCTTTGCTCTTATCTACATCTCCCGAGCGGCGGGCCTCCGTAACATTCTCCACAAACCACTCGAATTGGCGATTGGCCTCATAGTCTATGCTGCGGTATAAAGCAGTGATCTCCAGGCCATGGGTTATATACCACTTGAGGGTCAGGACGTACAGCAGCCGCTTCTTGCCAGAGACGGCACCGACCAGCTTCTGGGTGGTGGGCCGCTTCCTCCCTGTTCGCCCTAGATATGCCAGCATCTCAGACGAGATTGCCTCTACCGGGATCTCGCAGTTATAGAAGAGAGGAGGCATTTCCTCGAACTTTGCCCACAGAGCCTTGGGGACCTCTATATCCAAACCCAAACCAGCTGTCTGCTAGGAGAGCCTCCTTAAAGCTAGCTACCCCACTGGCACCGGACCAATGGCGCACTTTCTCCTTACCACATGGCCTCTCTTTGGCCATCGTTGACAGGTACAGAGCATTTGCGTCGTAGCCGAGTAGACATTGGCCGACATGCTCACTCTGGCGGATTCGAGTCACACCGGCCTCATGGTATCTGGTGAACACGATGCTGGGACCGCCAACAACAGCACCCTTCACCATCTTGTAGGCTTCCTTGTCCGGTGAATAGAGGCTAACATCCGGCATGTGCTGAGCGGTTCCACGTAGGAGGTACTCCAGTTACACACCTGGGAGACACCGCGTCTTTGATGTCTATTTCTCGTTCTGTGTAGAACTCCCGCATCCGCTCTAGGGCTTCGATGAATGAACTGACGTCCAGGTTGTTGTAGTATCGCAGCCAGTCAGCGAATGTCCGCATTCCATGCTTGCTGAATGTCCGGTTACACTGTTCCCACTCTGTTCGCATCAAGAGGTAGCCACCCTTGAGCGTAGATGTCCATGCTGAGTAGTCAGGAAGCCCTGGATAGTTGAGCTTCTCATGTGTGTCAAACCATTCATACGGGAGCCAGCTCTTCTGCTGTGTACACCCGTAAGCTTTGACCCATACCTCGTACGACACTCATGGGCCGAGGTAGTTCAGCACATCGAGAAACCGTAGCTCAGGTGTTATGAGAAACATGGTCTGACTAGCCTTCTTGGCGACTTTCACTGTACCTGTACTGCCAGTCAGCTCATCGACAAAGTACTTCTTGATGAGGTTCAGGTCATACCACCCAGAGCTGAACCCAAGTACAGGCACTTGGTCACACCACTCGTTGATCAGTCGCTGCTGTCACTATGGGAGCTTGTCCAGATCTGTCGGTATGTACTGTGCCCTAACCCTTGTCCGGATTAGAGATGCTCGCCATTGGATCTCCAGCATGAACTCTCTGATCAGTTCTTTGGGGTCAGGATTGCAGAGGTGAGTGGGCTCACTCGTTGCGCCCTCTAAGGAGCAGCCAAGTGACACAGAGATAGGTATGTGAGTACTCTCGATCGTGAGAGTCTCCGTAGGATGAGTCTTGATACCATCGGGGAGTATTTCGAAGTCGTAAACTATGAAGTGTGGATATGGGACAGTCCGAACTCGTTTAGGGACGCTTGGGCAGCATTTTATACAGTACTCCCACTGTACCACAAGCGTGCATCCAAAGGCTCTCAGCTTCTCCTCTCTCAGGACTGTCTTGCGGTATCTTTGTTCTGCATCCTTACCTCGCTGGTGTTGTGGACACCCGAGCCAGTGACAGCCATGGAACTGGTAAAAGGTGTTGGTGGTCGGATCATAACCATCTACGGGAGCGCCCTCGATCCAACGCTCACCACCATGCCCACACTCTACATGGTGTATGTGTATGCCTCTGTTTCTCGACTCATACTCGATCCAATGAGTAGCCGCTGAACTGGACGGTTGGGGCGGATAGAAGGCTTTCTCATACGCAGACTGTGGCGCCTCAACCTTCTCGCCAGGACACACAATTTTTGTTTTGCCGCCTGTACAGTGATCAGCATGGCGTTGAAGATTGCATGCCTTTGTAAACCTCTGATGACAGTGACTGCAGACTAGTATATGTGCCAGCTTGGAGATGTTCTTGATGTAGATGGCGTGGTGGTCCCACACTCCGATGGTCATGGTGTCACGGTAGTGAGCCGCTTGCCTGATCATGTGCCAGGTGCCCTCTTCGGTTGGTTCATACACGCAAATCCCGATCATATGGAGCAGGTCGGCTTTCTTGGCCTTAGAGTAGCAAAAAAGACCGAATTGCTTTGCAATAGCGTGAATCTGTGCAACAGTACTCATGGTGTATATCCCTGTGGATGCCTGTCTCTAAATGGGCATTCAGACCCTATTATGTGTGGCGATCAGTACCTGTGGGTGGTGTATATCCCCTGTCTGGGAGTTCAGACCTAATATGTATGGTGCTAGCGATCAGTACCTGTGGGTGGTGTATATCCCTGTGGATGCCTGTCTCTAAATGGCCGTTCAGACCCTATTATGTGTGGCGATCAGCGTTCAGACCTATTATGTGTGGTGCTGGCAATCAGTACCTGTGGGTGGTGTATATCCCTGTGGATGCCCGTCTCTAAATGGGCGTTCAGACCCTATTATGTGTGGCGATCAGCGTTCAGACCTATTATGTGTGGTGCTGGCGATCAGTACCTGTGGGTGGTGTATATCCCTGTGGATGCCTGTCTCTAAATGGGTGTTCAGACCCTATTATGTGTAGTGATCAGTACCTGTGGGTGGTGTATACCCCTGTGGTTGCCTGTCTCAGCACGTGGTGGCCCCCGCAACCTATGCCCCAGGGATTGAGAGGGTGGTGGTATTATTAGTAGTAGTGTCGGGATTAAAATGATACAACCTCCCTCAACTGACAGCCATTCGGCGATCCGTGGCCCCCACCGCCCTCTCAATCCCTGGGGCCTCCATCTAGAGGCATACCAACCACCTGTCTCAACAACCCTGGGCCTCCATCTAGAGGCATACACCAACCACATGTCTCACCAACCTATGCCCCAGGGATTGAGAGGGTGGTGGGGCCACGGATCGCCGAACGGCGGCCAGTTGAGGGAGGTGGTATCATTTTGACCCTGACACTACTACTCCAGCGTACTATCCTCAGAGCCAAGTCTGGTAGAAATTGCCCAAACAGTTAATGAGGAGTAGCGTTTGAAATGATTTCCCGCTATTTTTCGGAAATTTCAAGATGGCCGCTGAAAAAATTGACCCATCAAAATTTTGTATACGTGTTCTGAAGCCTACCCCCATAGGGTTGAAATCCGTCAAGCAGTTAATGAGGAGTAGCGTTTTAAAGCAAAAATTGACAGCCGGACGCCGGATGGTCGCCATGCCATAAGCTCACTTGGCCATTCTGGCCAGGTGAGCTAATAAATGGGTATTGCACCAAAATCAAAGCAAATTAGTCCTTTGACTTTGTGACATTACTGTAATCTAAACGAAATCATAGATTTCTTTTTCCACGAGAGAGTTGATACTTACCTCCCTAACACTCTGATATTCCCAAATATCGACTTTCACTCAATAAACACTCAGATTAAACAAGTTAGATGCCTCTACTGTGCAGGTAGTCATATGACAGTCCGACGGATGCCAGCCCCAACCTCGTGCATGCGCAGACTAGCACTTCGTCTGACTAATTTATTGGCTGACCCAATGCAACTAAAAAAGCCTGAAGACCGAGCCTCTGTGGGGTGGAGACCGGGTCCGTGTTAGGGAGGTAAATATCAAGTCTCTCATGAAAAAAGAAATCTGTGATTTCGTTTATTTCACTTCAAGAGTATCCTTACCTCCCTAACACTTTCATATTGCCAGAATTCGTAAGAGAATTTGGCGGGAGTGAGGCGAGGTCAAAAGACCAGCTCTTCCCTATGCACTTTTCTGCGTTTAAGGCATTTAAACGTCTGAAATTGTGTGAAAACAACCACGGAATGACTTGAACATCAGATAACACAATGCTCTTTACGTACAAGTGCCATGTACTACAGGACATAAGATGAAAGGCTCCATTTTCGTATACTCTCAAGAATGAACCACATAAAACACATACATCACCACATTATAACGAAGGGTTACGTGATAAATACAATCAACAATGACCAACACATAGACAAGACTAACCTTGTGAATTGCTTGTTGCTGTCATCATCTCCCCTTTAGTGAAGACTGATGCATTTTTGACAAGTGGTTGTTTCAATTGATAAATTGTGATGTATATAAACAACAGGTCCTTTGAAGACTGATGCATTTCTGACAAGTGGTTATTTCAATTGATAAATTGTGATGTATATAAACAAGAGGTCCAAGGGCCTGTGGCGCTCACCTGGACCATTAACATTTGAACCATTTCCATTTAAATAGATATGATGGATAATTTTCGGAATATCTAAGATGGCCACCCAAAAAATTGACCAATCAAACTTCTGAATAGAAACTCTAGTCTACTTTGATAGGGTCACTCTAGCCAAATTTGGTTGAAATATGTCAAGCAACTAAGGAGAAGCAGCATTTGACAATTTCTGGTAAATTTGCACACAAAAAATTGATCGATCAAAATTCTGAATAGAATTTCTAGAGCCTTCCACCATAGAATACATTAGTGAAATTTGGTCAAAATATGTCTAGCAGCTGAGGAGTACCAATTTGGCAATTTCCGGTACGTTTTTCATAAAATCTAAGATTTTCACCCAAAATATTGCTGAATCAAAATTCTGAATGAAGTTCTGGAGAATACGACCATAGGGTCTTTTCAGCCAAATTTGGTTCAAATCGCTCAGAATGATGAGAAACATTTTGACAATTTCCGGTACATTTTCTAGCCAAATTTGGTTTAAATATGTCAAGCAGCTGAGGAGTAGCATTTTGACCATTTCCAGTACACTTTTCATAAAATCTCAGATTTTCACCCAAAAAATTGATCAATTAAAATTCTGAAAAGAAGTTCTAGATCCTACCACGATAGAATGCATCTAGCCAAATTTGGTTTAAATATGTCAAGCAGCTGAGGAGTAGCATTTTGACCATTTCCAGTACACTTTTCATAAAATCCCAGATTTTCACCCAAAAAATTGATCAATTAAAATTCTGAAAAGAAGTTCTAGATCCTACCACGATAGAATGCATCTATCCAAATTTGGTTGAAATATGTCAAGCAGCTAATGAAGAATAGCATTTTGACCATTTCCTGTAGATTTTTCATAAAATCTCAGATTTTCACCCTAAAAATTGATCAATTAAAATTCTGAAAAGAAGTTCTTGAGCTTATCACCATAGAATGCATCTATCCAAATTTGGTTGAAATATGTCAAGCAGCTAAGAAGGAGTAGCATTTTGAGCATTTCCAGTAAATTTTTCATAAACTTTAACATTTTCACCCAAAAAACTGATCAATCAAAATTCTGAAAAGAAGTTCTATAGACTACCACAACAAAATGCATCTAGCCAAATTTGGTTGAAACATGTCAAGCAGCTAAGGAGTAGCATTTTGACCATTTCCGGCAGATTTTTCATAAAATCTAAGATTTTCACCCAAAAAATTGATCAATCAAAATTCTGAAAAAATCGTCTGGAGGGTACCAGCTTAGGATCTTCCAGCCAAATTTGGTTGAAATTGGTCAAACCGTTAAGAAGACGCAATTTGATGGACGGATGGATCGCCAGACGACAGACGGACCCCATGGCATAAGCTCACTTGGCCTTTCAGGCCAGGTGAGCTAAAAATGAGAAAACCTCATCAAAAATTGTACACCTAAATTATTTTTTCAAAATCGATAGGGCGAGAGGATTTGAGGTCACGGAGATAATGGTCGGTGAAACTCGACTCACATGCAGTGCCACTGGGCTATTGACATAATGTCGTCGACAGGGACCCCATTAAACAGGGCGGTGGAAGCCACTACGCCGCGAACACTGTGAGCCTTGGCAAAGTCAACTTGTTTACATGTGGCAGATTTATGACAAAATTGAATACATTCTACAATCCACATGGAAATGGTGTCTTTGGAAGCCCTACCATGAGGTTCAATATACGACAACTATAACGCTTTTGGGTCTGTCCGCCATTCCTGGGTAAGTCATTTGTACCTGTTTAATGCGCCGACTGGACACCATGCTTTTGAATTAGGCTCATATCGAGTCAAAGCTGGTAAAAATATGGGTTGACCTGGGTATTTCAGACTGTTTTTTTAGCCATGAAATTTATCCTAGATAGAAGCTTAAAGCCTTCCCCTGTAACCACAATATGGTCTGCTTCGGCATAAATTGTGCTTCTCCGCTTACACGAGGCCTCAGCAATTAAAAATAGTTTTAAGTGTCAACATTTTCATAGAAATGGAACTTAGTGGTTCAAATGGCTTATCAGCTAATACCTGTAGCACTAGTGATAAACTCCAAGACGGAATCACAGGGGGAGTTCTTGGTCTTAGATTGCCCATATCTTTAATTAAAGTATTTAATGTACTTATTTCATCACTTCCCCTATTAGCCAAGCAAGGGATAACTGTCATTAAAGTTGACTTGTAGCCAGCAATAGAGTTAGGCTTGAGGCTATAGGCATCATACAGGTGACAGAGGAAATCGGCTACTACCTGAATAGATGAATCCACTGGATTAATACATCTTTTTGAGCACCATTCTGCAAATCTGTTGATTTTATAGTTATATTCTATGGAGGTTGACCCCCTTCTGGCTTTTGACATAAACATGGCTGCTTGCTCAGAAAAGCCCTCCTTAATTCTTTATTCCTTGACAACATCCACGCAGTCAATCTGAACATTGACGTATTGTTGTGAAGGGCTTTGGCCAGGAATATAATATTGTCCATCAGAGGCAGAAGAACTGGATAGTAGACCAGAAGGTCCAGCAGATCCGTATACCATGATCAACTTGGTCAATGTGGGGCGAACAGATGCACTTGGCACTCTGATTTTCTGAAGAATTTTTGGAATCAGGATTGCTGGAGGGAATGCGTATGCATACATTCCCACCCAGCTGATAGCTAACACATCTGTTGCGATAGCGCTCGGATCTGGAATCGAAGAGACGTACGTCGGCATCTTCGCTGCGAATAAATCTATGTTGGGTTTCCCCCAGTGGTTCAACAGACGATCTGCCACACGTTGATTTAGTTGCCATTCCGTAGGTAAAACACTCATCCAATGAGTCTGCTAGCAGATTTAACCTTCCCAGAATATGAACTGCTTTCAAGGTGATCCTGTGATCCAGGTACCAGCAAAGCAATTTCCACTTTAAATAAAATTTCCACTCCCTCCATTGATGCATCTGTATACATCGTTATCTGAGAGTAGGGAGGGGTGAGCATCAC
The DNA here is from genome assembly GCA_034401795.1 of Chaetoderma sp. LZ-2023a. Lineage (NCBI taxonomy): Eukaryota > Metazoa > Mollusca > Caudofoveata > Chaetodermatida > Chaetodermatidae > Chaetoderma > Chaetoderma sp. LZ-2023a. Next base: position 89,843,450 of record CM067372.1, read on the forward strand.
CCCCGCCAGGAGATTCTTTCACTCCACCATTGAAGGTGGTGAATAAGAGGCTCCAATACCAGCACCTTTGAGTACAGTGACCCTGTACTCTGGGTCCACTGTGTCGTGAGAAATAACTGGATAGGCCGCCTGAGTAAGGTAAGAATGACTGGTTCCAATGAAACCATCAACCCCAGCATTCTCAAGTAAACCTGTGCCAGGACATGACGACTGTTGCACACAGACTATTAATGAGATGAATACTTGTACCCTCTCCTGAGTAGGTTAAACATATCCTATCTCCAGATCGAAGAACATTCCCAGGTAAACAAACTTCTGGGATGGAGTCAGCTCTGATTTTTGAAGGTTGATTATCCAGCCTAAATCTATGAGTTTTTAGAACTATCTCCAGATTTGCTGATAGACTTTCCTGATTGTGTGCCTTTAATAGCCAGTCGTCTATATACGTATGGACTGCTATGCTTCTCCCGCGGAGGTATGCTGTTATCGCAAAGACCACCCTGGTGAAGACCCGAGGAGCTGCTGAAATTCCAAAGGCTAAAACCCTGAATTCCCACTGACCGCCCTGGAATGCAAACCTCAGGTACCGGCAAAAACTCCTCGCCATTGGAATGTGGAAATATGCATCCTTCAAATCTATTGACGCCGTCCACATTCCTTTCTCCAACCCTGCTGACACTGATTTCACTATTTCCATTTTGAAACTTGGCGTGTCTATGAACTTGTTCAGTGGCTTGAGGTTGAGAATTGGCCTCCACCCACCAGCGCTTTTTATTACTAGGAACACGGTGGAATAGAAGACTGGACAATTTTGTGCCTAGTTGAATTGCTCCTTTTTGTATGAGGGAATAAGAAAATTTACCAAATTTCTTTTTCACGAGTGAGATGACATACTTACCTCCCTAACACTCTTGATATACTAGTATATCGGCTCAAGTTCAATAATATTCAGAATTATTAAAAGTTAGGTGCCCCTAATGGGCAGGGGATGTACAGTCATGCACATGACAGACCACCACCTACTGTGCACGCGCATACTGGTACTTCCATTACTAAATATTGGCTTACATAGAAGCAACTATTCAATTAACCAAAGGACCAGGCCTCCGTGGGGTGGAGAGGCCGGGATCCTGTTAGGGAGGTAAGTATGTCATCTCACTCGTGAAAGAGAAATTTGGTAAATTTTCTTATTTCACATCATGAGAACATACTTACCTCCCTAACACTCTTGATAAAAGCCAGAATTTGAAAGTAAATTTGGCGGGAGGGAGGCCAGATCCTGAAAACCAGCACACCCTCGAAGAGACTAGCTCTTTGAATTTTCAAGAGATTTAAAAACATCTGAAATTGTGTCTGAAACACAACCAGGAATAGAATTTTGCATTGGATAATCGACCAATGAAGAGAGATTAATCAAAAGGCAAATGCGCCCCCCCCCCCCCCTCTTTCTGAGGAAGGCTAGGAATAAACGCTGCTCTAAATGACTAGCACGTTCTCTAACACTTGATGAAAAGTATTACTAGACATTGGGAAAAGAAGAATTGCTTCATTTTTTAAAAAACTCTGAAAGAACTACAATTAAGAGACAAAAACCATCACCATATCAAAAATAAAAAATATTATACCATCACCAAGACAAAAAAAACCAAAATGGTCACATATACTGACCTCTGATGTCTTGGGCGCGGCACTCATCTCTCTTCCCCCCCCCCCCCCCCGGATGAAGAGAATTGTACCATATAATAGTAGGGATACCCTACCAACAAATGTGATATCTGTAAATAGCAGAGGAGGAAAACTAATTACAAATACATACCTCTACATTTAATTATTTTCTGAGGACTGAGACAGCGAGTGGGTTAGAAGTGTCACGGAGGTAATGGTCGGTAAAACTTGACTCACAGTGCCACTGGGCTACTGACATAATGTCTTCAATAGAAACACCATTAAATAATGCTGTGGAAGTTACCACACCACGGACACTATGAGCCTTGGCTCTATCTACTTGAATTCCAGTGGCTGTCTTATGACAGAATTGAATACATTCTACTACCCATCTGGAAATAGTGTCTTTTGAATATATGACAACCATAGGGAGCATGGGTCCGTCTGCCAAACTGAGTTCTTCTCTTGTGCTTATTTAAAGCACGGACAGGACTCCATGTTTTAGCACCAGGATCATATCTGGTTAAGGCAGGTAAAACAATAGCTTGACCCAGATATTTTAAAGATTGATTCTTAGCCAAGAAATTCAATCTTGGAAGAAGCTTAGGGCCTTCACCTGTAACTATAAACGGTCAGTCTCAGCAGACAAGGCATGAATTTCACTCCTGCGTCTGGCTGATGCTGCCGCAACTAAAAATACAGCTTTAAGTGTCAATAATTTAATAGAAATAGCAGTAAGTGGTTCAAAAGGTTTATCACTCAAAACTTGAAGAACCAGAGAAAGACTCCATGACGGTGTCAGTGGAGGATTTCTCGGTCTGAGATTGCCCATACCTTTAATAAGAGTATTTAAAACACATACTTCAGCACTTCCCCTCTTTGCCAAGCAAGGGATAACAGTCATTAATGCTGAGTTATATCCAGCAATAGAATTAGGCTTAAGACTATAGGCATCATACAGGTGACAGAGAAAATCAGCTACTACCTGAATAGATGCATCCATTGGATTGATACATCTCTCTGAACACCATTCTGCAACTCTGTTGATTTTATAATTATATGCTCTGGAGGTTGACCCCTTTCTGGCTCTGGCCATAAAATTGGCTGCTTGCTCAGAAAAGCCCTCCTTAATAGCAAATTGAGACATTGACGGATTGTTGTGAAGGGTCTTGCCCTGGAAGATAATATTGTCATCAGACGCAGTGGAACCGGATTGCAGACCAGAAGGTCCAGCAGATCCGTAAACCATGATCGGCATGGCCAATTTGGGGCAATCAGAAGTAATTGGCATTCTCCTGCTTGATCTTCTGAAGAATCCTTGGAATCAGGATTGTTGGCGGGTATGCGTATGCATACATTCCCTTCCAACTGATAGCTAGTGCATCTATTGCGATAGTGCTTGGATCTGGAATTGGAGAAACGTACGTCGTCATCTTCGCATTCTTCTTCATTGCGAATAAATCTATGTTGGGTTTCCCCCAATGATTGAACAGATGATCCGCCACACATTGATTTAGTTGCCATTCTGTATGCAGAATGCTTATTCTTCAGCTCAATGAGTCTGCTAACAGATTCAGCCTTCCCGGAATATGAACTGCTTTCAAGGTGATCATATGATCCATGCACCAGCAAAGCAGCTTCCATGTCATCATACAGAGACTGGGCGACTTCGTTCCGCCCTGGCGGTTTATGTAACTCACTACTGTTGAGTTGTCTGAACGTATCATCACAAATTTTCCTACCACTTCCTTCAAGACATGTTCCAGGCCTAGAATTACAGCCCAAACCAATTGAATGCACGAGGAGTTTCTCCACTCTCTCCTGGGATGGATAAACATATCCTATCTTCAGATCGAAGAACATACCCAGGTAAACAAACTTCTGGGATGGAATCAGCTCTGATTTCTGAAAGTTCATTATCCAGCCTAAATCTGTGAGAGTTTTCAAAACTATCTCCAGATTTGCTGTCAAACTTTCTGGGTTGTGTGCTTTTAGCAACCAGTCATCTATGTAAGTGTGGACTGCTATATTTCTCCTGCGGAGGTATGCTGTGATAGCAAGTACTTGAGTAAAGACCCCTGGTGCCGTCGAGAGGCCGAATGGAAGAACTTTGAATTCCCATTGGCGTCTTTGAAAAGCAAATCTCAGGAACCGACAAAAACTCCTTGCAATTGGAATGTGGAAATAAGCATCTTTGAGATCTATTGATGCTGTCCCCATCCCCTTCTAAAAAACCAACAACACCGATCTTATTGTTTCCATTTTGAAACTCGGTGTATCTATAAACTTGTTTAGTGGTTTGAGGTTGAGAATTGGTCTCGTGTGACAACACCAGAGTGGTACCTGTGGTAACCGGAAATTCTTTTAGCCCATCCGGCCCGGTTACCACGCACCGCTCATGCGCCACACCCAGCGCCACGTGCACCTCGGTGCGCGGGCTGCTGTCCGGCTGGCTGCGCTTGAGGTGCTGGCCGACGTACAGCAGCACGCTGCTGCTGGTGTGGCCGACGCAGTCTCTGAACCTGGCCGGCCTACTGGCCTCTGACAATGCCAGCACCGCCACGAGCGTACTGCTGTCGAGTAGCCGAGGGCTGAACACGCACGTGTTCTCTGCGCAGCACTTCAAACTGTGCACGCAGCACCCTCTGGTTTTTCACCAAATTAACTGTCGCTTAGAGGTGCCGACAACCCTCACCTCCAAAAAGACCAGGGCCCGCCATCGGCGCTTGCAACAAGTACCACTTGAGCTCCTGGGATGGGCACAAATTGTTTAAGGCAAAAGTGCGCCTCGTCCTCAGCAATTTGGTGACTGACCTAGTCAGACAGTCCAACGCCAGGTTGATCCCATCCTGGATGGCTCGCTACACTGTCACCGGACTAGGCTGTTGGTGCACCGAGACTGCTACTACCCAAGATAGCAGCAGAGACACGTGAGACAGCGCACTGGTCCCTGCTCGTGAGCTCTCCACAGTGACACGCAAGGCGGCATTAGCCGAGCGCATAGCTCCCGAGCACAGCGTTCCCGTGTCAGCATGGGATCACGGCCGCGTATCTTCATACTGACTAGCAGTAACTCGACATCGCCTAGCAACCTCGCGGGGGGTCTTCGCGAGGCGACCTTTCGGTCTAATTGACTCCTCTGCCGCCGTGAATATATCTAAGATATGTTCCGCATACGGCAGAGTCGTGTTGGCAAACGGCTTTGCCTGTAACCATGCACGAGGGTTTCTGGCGGCTGTTTCGTCCACGAAGAGCTCTGGTCTGACTGCGAGGAGCCACGCGCATGCGTCAGACCCGTCTTCATCCGTAGCTACCTGCGAATTGCTGACGAGCAGCGGGCCCTCATCATCTTCAATGGCATTCGCAGGTAGAGCCGTGGAGGAGGCTATAGACGAACCCGGCTGCCCAGGGAATGCATACAGGCCCGCGAGGGCTGGCATGACATTCTCCACGGGCTGGCTGAGCACTGAGGTCGCGCTCGTGTGTGGGCCATTAAGCACACTAGCGCAGCCCGGATCGTCCGTATGAGATTGCACGTCTAGGCGTGGTATCTTATATGGGCTGCCATCCGCTCCAAATCGGCCCACAGGCTGAATCATGAAACCTGCTCCTGAAGGAACAGAGCCATAGGTGAGAGCAGCTGCACTCCTTATGAGAGGAGTGTGGATGCTCGCACCCATTTCTACATGACCATCCTGTGGGTCGAGCAGGTAGTCTTCATCATCTTCCTGGTCAGGAAAGTTAGACTCTGGGTTAGCAAGAAACACTAACACACTGACCAGGAGAATGCCCGAGGGCAGATGATGAGGGTACTCCGTGAGTGATCGAGGTCAGGCCCGCTGGTCGGGTCCCGCCTGATGCTGCTCGCGCCGCTGGATCACCAGGCGATGCGAACATCAAGCCTGGGTCCAAGACGGCCGCCCCTGGATCACTGAAAGCTTTGTCCGACCTAGTAGGGCATGATCCAGGGACGGGGGCTACCTGCACTGAGGTTGATGTGCTGGAAGTTGAAACACCTGTGCCTGACAACATGCCGCAAAGCATGTCAGGCATCAGGTCTTTCAAAGTCCTGCGCATCTCACTCACCAACTCTACCTTGAAGGCCTTGAGGTCACCCTTTTCAGAGGCCTTCTTCGCCTTCTTGCCATCCTCAACCATCAGCTTTTCCTGTAATGCAAAGAATTCAGAGGTTAGATTTCACCCCCTCCCACACTCCACAAATGACACATTTGTTGGACAGCTTACAAATAGTACAAGATGGGCAAGGGTGGGGGAAGAATCTAGCCCTCATGGACTTGCAACAAGATAGACATGACTTCTGAAAGGAAGGCATACGAAGACAATGAGTAATAGTTTGTAAACTTTATTTTTTATTTTTTAGTAAATAAAAGAACGAACTCGAGAGAGAAGACACCCACTTTTATTACTGACAACCCCGAAGGTACAGATGACTTCTCTTGTTAACAATAACAAAAAAGAACAACCAGGGACCCGAATTAAGAATGGAAGAGGACGAGAAAAGATTATGACTATCTAGATATCTCTCCATATTCATAATAAAGGATGATAATAACATCAATACGATTTCTCTAAACTAGGATTATTTTGACATCAAGGACAAAGAAAAAATCTCCGATTGATTATGATATCAAACCTCCAGCTCCTTCAAGGAGAAGGGATATCAGAAAATGAATGCAAGAAATATCTAGAGATGAAAACATTCATTACTCAAGAATAATATAATATTAAATTACATTGTATATATATCCGAGAACCCATGCATATACAAGAGAGAATACAGTGCAATAAAGATGGCAGCAGAAATTGTAAATATTTTCAAATAATTAGGTGCCATAATTAATAAACTCTCCTTATCCTGAGCACAGGCAAGCCATCCTCTTGTGCAGAACACGTCCATCCATCCGCTGAGACTCTTCTTTCTGCAGAGACTGATGAAGGGGAGGGACAAAAGGAGGGAGATATTTATTCGTGCTATATCCCCAACCCGTAGACATATCATAATGATAAGTCAGAAAAAGAGATGTGAACAACCTCCGAGAAGAACAGGAACCCTTACTTCATCCATAAGTAGAACCTGTGGACACAAAGCACAAGGGATTAATAGCCCTAGGCGCTGGGAGAATTTAACAAGGATTCCCAGCGCCAGAAATCGTGTTAACGCCAAATCGGCCACGAACGAAAACCAGTAACACATAAAAGTTACAAGTTTTAATTAATATATGGAACAATATCACCTTAGCGGATGATGAGGAGGACTCCTCTGATGCTTTATTATCCGTCATCGTGCAAAAAGATGGTTTAAACTACTGAAAATTCTCAAAAAAGAGACTGGAAATGTTTTCCACATGTAGCTTGTCAGCCCATATATTAGAAAACAGAAGTACCAGTATGCGCATGCGCAGTAGGTGGGGTCTGTCATGTGCATGACTGTGTACATCCCCCTGCCCATTAGGGGCACCTAACTGTTTATAATTCTGAATATTATTGAACTTAAGAGCCGATATACTAGTATATCAAGAGTGTTAGGAAAAATATGTTCTCATGATGTGAAATTTATTTCCTCCTCTATACACAACCGTTGATCTGGATCTCTTGGATTTTGAGTCCAGATCGGAACCAGAGACAGCTGCGATAGCGGACCTACTATCCAGTCGGGATGATACCCGACTGAAAGCCATCGTAAGACTAAGTGGTCCTGAGTTAACCGCTCCCACTCTTGCCTGTGGTGGGCACCCCCACTGGTCCACCTAGGGAGAGGTGGACATGAGCAATGCAAGAGTGGCACTGTCTCTGGATCCAGAAGCACTGGAATGGTCCTTATTGTGGTAACTGGCCCATCAGGCATGGTTACCACATCCAGATCCTCGCGCACCATGTCCCACATCGCGCGCACCAGAGGTGCGCAGGTGGCTGCCTGGCTGGCTGTACTGGCGCCTGCGGTCCCCTCGCTGCAGGCTGTGGCCGGCGCTGCGCTGGTGGCTGGCCTCTGACTTGGCCACCGTCACCCCATGCCTGCTGAGGATGGTACGCAGGGGGTGCTGTGCGAACGCGCTCCATTCTGCGGAGCACTTCAAATTGCTCGCACAAAGCCCCCTGGTTATTCACTGGGGTGACAGTCTCATGGAGGTGCTTACATCACTCACCCCCAAAGAGACCTGGACCTGTCATAGGCGTACACAGAAGCCTGTTGTACAGTTCCTGGGACACGCACAGATTGTCAAGTGCAAACGTGCGCCGCGCCTGGGCACTCCTGGTAACAGACCGGGTTAAACAATCCAGAGCCAGGTTAATACTATCCTGGTGGCTCTCTGGACTGTTACCGGACTTGGCTGGTGCGATGCGGATGCTGTTACTACCCCCTGTAACAGCTGGGAGACGTGCGAGAGTGCCGCAACGAATGCCCTCAATCTCTCGTCCGCATCGCGGTGTTTGCCGAGTGCAGCGCGCTCATGCACAGCGCTCCCGTCTCAGACCGGGAGCCTGGCCGTGTGTCTTCGCCCAGCGCAGCGCGATCATCCGCACTGGCCTTAGGCACTACACCGTACCTCTGGTATACACCGGGTACGATGTGGCATTGCTTTGCCACCTCGCGAGGGGCCTTCGCGAGACGTCCATTCGCCTTAATAGACGTCTCTGCCACTGAGAACATATCCACGATATGCTCCGCTAGCGGCAGAGATGCCATCGCAGTAGCAGCCGGCTTACCTGTTAGCCACGGATGCTGGTCCCACTGGCTAGCCGGCTGATCCACAGCAAGAGCTGGCCTGATGTTGATTAGCAAATGGCAAGCGTCAGAGCAGTCTTCCTCTGTGTCTACCTGTGAATGTTCGACTAGTCGCGGGCCTTCGTCGTCCTCTAGAACATTCACAGAGGATGAGAATCCTTACTAAGTTTCAATAGAATCACAGCTAAATTGTAGGAGTTGTGTTGACAAGAAATGATTGGTACTGCAGTTTATGTATCGGCTTAAAGGTATTTAAATTGAGACAACGCTGTAATGGAAAAAAGCACATGCACATCTTTGAATGGTAATGACTAGTTTTACCATGTTTCAAAAGAATTGTAACTAAACTGTAGGAGCTCCATTGACAAGGATGGACCGACAGACGAACATACATTTTGGACAGATGGATGGATGTACAAGTATACGGATAGCACATCTTCATGTCGTAATGATAACACTTACCAAGTTTCAAAAGAATCGCAGCTAAACTGTAGGAGTTGCATGAAAAATGCACATGATACTGATAATGTGGACAAAATTTAAAGTTAATCCATTGAGACCTCTAAGAGGAGCTGCGTTGACAAGAAATGACTGTCAAAGATGGATGGAGTGACAGACGGACATACATACATTTTGGACAGATGGATGGATGTACAGGTATAGGTATAACACATGATACTGATAATGTGGACAAAATTTAAAGTTAATCAACTGAGACCTCTAGGAGGAGTTGCGTTGACAAGAAATGATTGTCAGAGATGGATGGAGTGACAGACGGACATACATATATTTTGGACAGACGGATGGCCGTACAGGTATACGGATAGCACATCTTCATGTGGGAATGATTACACGTACCAATTTTCAAAAGAATCAGAGCAAAACTGTAGGAGTTGCGGTGACAATAAATGATTGGCAATGCAGGTTATGTATCGGCTTTAAGCTAGTTAAAGGTGGATAACTCTGTAATGAACAATTTGTCGGCCACAAAAAAAGCACATGCACATCTGCACATGATACTGATAAAGTCGACAAAATTTAAAGTTAATCCATTGAAATCTCTAGGAGTTGCGTTGACAAGAAATGATTGTCAAAGATGGATGGACTGACAGACGGACATACATAATTTTGGACAGACGGATGGATGTACAGGTACACACATAGCACCTGCATACCAACATATGGTAATGATAACACGTACCAATTTTCAAAAGAATCGGAGCTAAACTGTAGGAGTTGCGTTGACAAGAAATGATTGGCAATGCAGTTTATGTATCGGCTTTAAGATATATAAAGGGGGTTAACTCTGTATAAACGATAACGGAGTTATCATCTGGAAACCAATTTTCAAGATGGTCACCGGTGGCTGGCGGCCATCTTGGATTTCGGATCATCATCGATTTCAATAGGTTTCTTCCGCAGACAAAGTCCAACCACTCTATGAAGTTTCAAAATGATCCGACAAACGGTAACAGAGTTATCGTCCAGAAACCACTTTTCAAGATGGCTACTGGTGGCCATCTTGGATTTTGGATCATCGTCAATTTTGATAAGTTTCTTCCCCAGTCCTAGTCCAACCACTCCATGATGTTTCCAAATGATCCGATAAAGGGTAACGGAGATATCATCCGGAAAACAATTTTCAAGATGGCCGCCGGTGTCTGGCGGCCATCTTGGATTTCGGATCATCGTCGATTTCGATGTTTCTTCCCAAGACCTAGTCCAACCACCCTATGAAGTTTCGTAAACTTAACGTAAAATATTAACAAAGATTATACTGTGACCTTTGACCGCCATAACCTTGACCTCATGATGTCTGCATCAGCATGCTGCTTCCGTTAAATGTAAATCACCATGTACCCAAGTTTGGTTCCAATTGGATAAGGCATTGTTGGGATATAAGGCAATAACTTTTGTTTAACGCAAAAACTTAACATAAAATATTAACAAAGATTATACTGTGAACTTTGACACCATAAATTTGACCTCATGATGCCTGCATCAGCATGCTGCTTCCTTTCGATGTATATCTCCATATACCCAAGTTTGGTTCCAATTGGATCAGGCATTGTTGAGATATAAGACAATAACTTTTGTTTAACGCAAAAACGTAATGTAAAATATTAACAAAGATTGTACCATGACCGTTGACCCCCATAACCTTGAATGCATGATGCCTGCATCAGTGTGCTGCTTCCTTTCGATGTATATCTCCATGTATCCAAGTTTGGTTCCAATTGGATCAGGCATTGCTGAGATATAAGACAAAAAACTTTTGTTTAATGCAAAAACTTAACGTAAAATATTAACAAAGATTATACTGTGACCTTTGACCCCATAACCTTGACATCATGACCGCTTCATCGGTGGGCTGCTTCCATTCAATGTATATCACCATGTACCAAAGTTTGGTTCCAATTGGATCAGGCATTGCTGACATAAGGCAATAACTTTTGTTTAATGCAAAAACTTAACGTAAAATAGTAACAAAGATTATACTGTGACCGTTGACCCCCATAACCTTGACCGCATGATGTCTGCATCAGCATGCTGCTTCCTTTTGATGTATATTACCCATGTACCCAAGTTTGGTTCCAATTGGATCAGGCATTGCTGAGATATAAGGCAATAACTTTTGTTTAACGCAAAAACGTAACGTAAAATATTAACAAAGATTATACTTTAACCTTTGACCCATGTAACCTTGACCTCATGGCCTTTTTATAGGCGGGCTGCTTCCTTTTGATGTATATTACCATGCAGCCAAGTTTGGTTCCAATTGGATCAGGCATTGCTGAGATATAAACTTAACTTAAAGGTTTACGCCGCCGCCGGAAAAGTGATACCTATGTCTCGATCCTGCTTCGCAGGCGAGACAAAAATTGATGAATCAAAATTTCAAATGGAAGTTCTGGAGCCTACGACCATAGAATCCATTTAACCAAATTTGGTTGAAATATGTCAAGCAACTAAGGAGGAGCAGCAAAATGACAATTTCCGGTAAATTTTCCATAAAATCTAGGATCTTTACCCAAAAGGTTCATGAATTAAAATTCTGTATGGAAGTTCTAGAGTTCATCACCACAGGATCCTTTCAGCCAAATTTGATTATAATTGCTCAGATTTTAAGAAGCTATTTGAAAATTTCCGGTACATTTTTCACAAAATACAAGATTTTCACACAAGAAATTGATCAATCAAAATTCTGAATCGAGGTTCTGGAGCCTACCAGCCTAGAATCCATCTAACCAAATTTGGTTAAAATATGTCAAGCAGCTATGGAGTAGTAGCATTTTGACCATTTGCGGTACATTTTTCATAAAAGTTTAACGAGATTCTATATGGAAGTTCTAGAGCCCATCACCACAGGATCCTTTCAGACAAATTTGGTTGAAATCGCTCAGAATGGTAAGTAGAAGAAGTAATTTGACAACTTCCGGTACATTTTTCATAAAATCTAAGTTTCACCCCACAAATTGATGAATCAAAATTCCGAATGGATATTGTGGAACCTACGACCATAGGGTCCTCCCAGCCAAGTTTGGTTGAAATAGGCCAAGTGATTAATGAGGAGTAGTGTTTTAAAGCAAAAGATGACGGATGATCGCCACGGCATAAGCTCACTTGGCGCTTCGAGCCAGTTGAGCTAATAATGTAGTGGTGCCCGCTTTACATGTCACCTCTACTTTATTCTGGTGTGTGGGTACCAGCTAGATGACTATTCCTCACCTTTGATAATACCAAGCAACTTAAATGGCTGTTCCAGAGTGATCGCCAAACCAATAGCCTTCAAGTATTTCTTTTCATGGACCAGGTTAGATAACTCTTGTTCTCTGTAAAACAAATAAACAAGAATAAACTCTATGGATGTGAGGGATTTCTGGCAAATTTACCACTGAAATGCCTGGCTCGTTAAACAAGCAAGTCATTCTAGTGATAAATTTTCCAAATTTGTCTTCTCAGTCTGCAAATGGACATTCACTAAGCACAAATTTAGATTTTCTTGACCAATTATGACAATTAAAGGGAAAAAAGAATACACTATTTCTGTAATTCAGAACAAAGGCTCAAGGGCCTGTGGCGCTCACCTGGGACATTAGCATTTGAACCATTTGCATTTAAGTAGATATGATGGATAATTTTCAGAAAATCCAAGATGCCCACCCAAAAAAATTAACAAAGTTCTGAATAGAAGTTCTAGAGTCTACCATGATAGGGTCACTTTAGCCAAATTTGGTTGAAATATGTCAAGCGACTAAGAAGAAGCAATGTTTTGACAATTTCTGGTAGATTTTTCATAAAATCTAAGATTTTCACCCACAAAATTTATCAATCAAAATTCTGAACAGATTTTTCTAGAGCCTACCACCATAGAACCCATCTAGTGAAATTTGGTTGAAATATGTCAAGTAGCTAAAGGAGGCGTAACAATTTGACAATTTCCGGTAAATCTTTCATAAAATCTAAGATTTTCACCCAAAGAATTTATCAATCAGAATTCTGAATGGAAGTTCTAGAGCCTATGGCCATAGGATCCTTTCAGCCAAATTTAGTTAAAACCTGTCAAGATGGTAATGAGAAGAAACAATTTGACAATTTCCAGTACATTTAAGATAAAATCTAAGATTTCACCCCTAAAAATTGACAAATCAAAATTCTGTATGGAAGTTCTAGAGCCCATCACCACAAGCTCCTTTCAGGCAAATCTGGTTGAAATCACTCAGAATGTTAAGGACAAGAAGCAATTTGACAATTTTTGGTACATTTTTCATAAAATCTAAGATCTTCAACCAAAAATTTGACGAATCAAACTTCTGAATGGAAGATCTAGAGCATACCACAATAGGATCCTTTCAGCCCAATTTTGTTGAAATTGATCAAAATGGTAAGGAGAAGCAGCAATTTGACAACTTTTGGTAAATTTTTCATAAAATCTAAGATTTTCACCCAAAAAATTTATCAATCAAAATTCTGAACAGATTTTTCTAATTTGACAATTTGCAGTACATTTAAGATAAAATCTAAGATTTGACCCGTAAAAAATTGACAAATTAAAATTCTGTATGGAGGTTCTAGAGCCCATCACCACAGGCTCCTTTCAGGCAAATCTGGTTGAAATCATTCAGAATGTTAAGGACAAGAAGCAATTTGACAATTTTTGGTACATTTTTCATAAAATCTATGATCTTCAACCAAAAATTTGACGAATCAAACTTCTGAATGGAAGATCTAGAGCATATCACAATAGGATCCTTTCAGCCCAATTTTGTTGAAATTGATCAAAATGGTGAGGAGAAGCAGCAATTTGACAATTTTTGGTAAATTTTTAATAAAATCTAAGATTTTCACCAAAAAAAAATTAAGGAATCAAAATTCTGAATGGAAGTTCTAGAGCCCATGACCATAGGATGGTTTTAGCCTAATTTGGTTGAAATTGGTCAAAATGGTAAGGAGAAGAAGCAATTTGACAATTTCCAATACAGTTTTCATAAAACATTTCACCCAAAAATTTGACAAATTACAAATTCTGAATGGAATTTCTAGAGCCTAGCGTCATAGGATCCTTTCAGCCTGATTTGATTGAAATTGGTCAGATTGGTAAGGAGAAGCAATTTGACAATTTCTGGTACATTTTTCATAAAATCTAAGATTTCACCAAAAATATTTTGAATCAAAATTCCGAATGGAAGTTCTGAAGTCTACGACCATAGGTATTTCCAGCCAAATTTGGTTGAAATCAGCCAAGTGCTTAATGAGGAGTAGCGATTTAAAGCAAAGTTGATGGACAGATGACGGATGGTCGCCACAGCATAAGCTCACTTGACCCTTCGGGCCATGTGAGCTAATAATAGGATTTCCTATAAATCTGGTTAGCGAAAAATAGGATTTCCTATAAAAATAGGTATTATGTTTTAGTAATTACATATACCTACCTCCTTGCATTACTATTGCTCTTTCCTTCTTTGAAGGGAAGCGTAATAGGATGAATTTTTGTACAGCCGATGTTTGCTGGGTATTGTGGTTACAGAGTGACTGAAGGCTTCTTCAGGTATCGCCATACTCTCTCTAATGATGAGATCCATAGTAATTCGCTTGAATGCTATATCTCAGAATGAGGCAAGAAAGTAATCCAATACCCAGTGCCACTGAGTAGGTCATTAAGCGCAATGACAACCTCATTGGCTAATAGCTATCACATGACCTTATTGGTAGCAACCAAGACTTCATTCCTTTGACGAATCCAGTCATAAAATCCAGCTTTATGCAGATCCATGAAGAGGCAGATGATCCTATCACTACTCGACTCTGAATACCTGACTAAAGCTGAATTCTCTACATTATGTGACGGGACATTTAATTCAGAAATACCAAAATATGTTGAATTCTGACATATCTGGGTATAACAAAGACTGAAGACTATAATGAATATCTTTCCTGAATATGACTATACTAATAAGATATGAACATTTATATGAAGACCCCCCCCCCCCCCCCCCTCCCCCAAAAAGAATTTGTCAGAGAGGAGGCTTGAGGTGGGCCATAATGCAAGGAGGTAGGTAGATGTAATTAGTAGAACATAAGACCAGACCCTCCTTGCATTACTATTGCTCAAATACAGATTTCAACATTGCCCAAAGCCTGGAGGGAGGCAAATTTGTGCATAAAATTGATGTAAAAATTAGCAAGAATGAATACGAAGTTAGTAATAACAAGTAGAGCAAGATACTACAAATGACAGTAATTCCTCAGATAAGTAACCCTAATAGAAAGGGTACAGAAGACAGAAGGAGAGCAGAAAGGAGGACATTAAACGACCCCAAGAATACAAGAGAGAAGAGATGATCATGCAAGAACGAAATGAATGAAAATAAAGTGTGATGAAAGAGATAATATGAGAGGTGAAATACACACATGAGAAAGAGGTAATGAACTCACACTCAACCTAAATAAAATTTCTTATACGAATGAAGATGATGAAGGAAGAGAAATGATGATGAAGAAATACGAGTCATGGTCCCTGAAGCTACCGTCTGAATATTTTTATAGAAGAAAGAAGGACCAGAATCTTTAAGATAGAAATTAATAAAAGTATTCTCCGATTTCCAGTTAGCAACTTGCATGATATCATCAATAGATCCATTAAAAAGGGTGCAAGAGGTGGCAAGGCCCCTAACATCATGGGCCTTAACACCAACTAGTGAATTGTCCCCGGGAGAAGCTAATTCATGGCAAATTTTAATAGTATCAACGATCCAACGTAAAATAGTGGTTAAAGAGGTAGGACAATCAACGCCTTCTGCAAACGTAACCCAAAGATGTCTATTATCGGATTGTTTGCAAGCAGAATGGAATTTGTAAATGCTGAGAGCCCTAACAGGGAACCAGACAGTCATCTGGAGATAAAGCAGAAAGCTTATGAAATATGACGGGTTTACCTAAAACCTCAACTGAGTTTTGGACAGAAATTCTGACCTATGACAGAGGATAATGCTAATACCTGTAACTTGAAAACTATCCCAATCAACACTAAGGCATGAATTTCCGAGAGACGGCTAGCTGAAGCTACTGCTAATAAAAAGAATGCCCTGAGAGTGAGATGTTTTAAACAACCAGATCCTAAAGGATCAAAGAGTTTAGCAGCTAGAACCTGAAGTACAAGGGATAGGTTCCAAGATAGAAGGGGTTTCTGAAGGGAGGATGAGAATTTCCCAAAACCCTAGAGATCGTGAAAAGTTACTGATCTTGAGTATTAAGTAGACATGTGCAAAAGAGTCCAGGCAAAAACGATAGGACCTAACAGGGTTAACGGATAGCTTCTTCTGAAAAGGAAGAAAGTTTATGAATTATAATGGGATTTACTCAAGAATTTGACTGACTGAGTTTTGGACAGAAATTCTGCTCTGGGATAAGAATAATGCTATTACCCATAATTTGAAATCTATCTAATTCAGCCGAAAGGGCATGAATTTCAGAGCGATGGCTAGCTAATGCTACAGCTAACAAAATACTGCTTTGGGGGTAAGATGTTTTAAACAAACAGAACCTAAGGGTTCAAAATGTTTCCCAGCAAGAACCTGTAATACAAGCGAAAGGTTTCATGAAGGAAGGGGTTTCTTAAAATGTGGACATGAATTACCCATACCTTTAATGAGGGCGTGAAAATGAATTTTTTTTTGTACTTGGACCGAAGGGTCAAGAAGACATTTGACAAAGGAGTTCAGACCAAATCGATAGGATCTGACAGTGCTAACTGAGAGCTTTTTCTGATAGAAAAGGAAAACCAGAAAATCTGTGACCTCGGAGTCACAGAGGCCTCAGAGGGCAGGATAGAACGGTCTGAACCCCATTTTTGGAAAAACTCAAATTGAGCCTTATAAATGTTTTGAGTGGAAGTTCTGAGGGATTTCTCCAAAGGTTCCTGAGATCTGACTGAAAAGATTGTCGAAGGGGCAACTCGACAACTTCCAAACTGAAAGGCGAAAGATTTCTGGATTCTGACGTCGAATCCTGCCTCTGTTCTGGGACAATAAATTGTTGGAGACAGGAAGCAACAGAGGGAGATCTACAAGAAGGTCCAGGAGATCAGGAAACCAGGATTATGTCGGCCAAAACGGAGCTATTAACAGGACCACACAAGGATGTTGCCTGATCTTTCAGAGTACCAGAGGAATGAGAATCGTAGGGGGAAAAGCATAAGCAGAACATGTTGTCCCACGACTGAGCTAGAGCGTCTACTGAAAGAGCCATCACTTCCAGAAAGGGAGACATGAAGGTCGCTATCTTTCTGTTCTTGCCAGAAGCAAAAAGGTCTATGAGGGGAAGACATAACTGGAGAAAAATTGACTGGGCTACAGCCTCAATCAACTCCCATTCCAATTCTGGGGTTCTGGAGGACGAGATAACTGATTGGCCAGAAAATTCAATTTGCCTGGGATGTGGGATGCGTGAAGAGAAAGTTGCGGGACTTGCACGAGTGAAGAACGATCAGTGACTCTCGACACAGAGACCGACCTGGACCACACCCCACCCGACACCCCTTGATGATTGAAGAATGAGACTACTGTGAAATTGTCTGATCGGCTACGGATTGAAAAACCGAGAATCATGGGTTCCCAATGAACTAGGGGATGGAAAAACCGCCCACAGTTCTAAAATGTTGACATGATAGGAAGATTCTGTGAGGGACCAGGATCCTGAAATCTTCTTGGAATCCCAGGAGATCCATCCTTGCAGGGACATATCCATGAAAAAGATGGCCTGAGGAGATGGTGAATGAAGAGGGACGCCTAATAACAGGGATTGACTGTCTTTCCAAAACCGACAATGGTTCATGAGTTGAAAATTTGATGAGCATCCAATGATCCAGAAATCTAGAGACTGATTCCAGTGGGTCATAAGATAGAACTGGAATGGTCTTCTCATCAGAGGAGCCCAAGGAATCGCTTTCTCTACCTACACCATGAGGCCTATGAATCTGAGGAAAGATTTGGCCGAAACTAACTGGCCTACCTTGAGAGGTTGAATTGTGGATACCATTATCTGCACATTGGGAGGGAGGGAAATAACTTCCCCTGAGAGGTCGAAAGTGACCTCCAGGTGGGTAAAAACACAGATCAGAGGAACCTTTCCATAATATGATAGCATGTATAAAAAGCAATCTTTGCAACCAGTAAGACAAAATATGGAAAGACCACCCATTAAGAATGCTTATAAATCGATCCTGATTACAAAATGAAACGTACACATCAGTTATACACATAACACATTAAAAATAGATTAAAAATAAATTAAGAAGACCTAATAACGAAAGGAGATAAGAAGCCTACCAATGGAAGATATACTAGTATGATACCTAATATCTGAATAAAGAAAGCTATAAATGAAGAATAAAGGCTAAAAAGCCTCAATATTCCAATTAGGGCTAGGCTGATAATAGCTAGGATGTTGATACTTAAGATATTTCTTGAGTTATCTCAGTATTAGTCCAGAGCGTTCATGAATCTATTTAAATAATTTAGGATGTTACAATGAGATCAGATAGACTTTCAACCAAAAATTTACACTATTGGAAAGTAATGTTTCTTGAAATCGAGTGAAAGGCGATGTTTCTTAGTTATAAAAGCAATATCCTTATTCTTACCCCTTCCTGAGAGGTAACTTGCATTTATTTCTGCTATTCAATCTCTACCACTATGTTTGTACGTAGAAATAATCATCATAGAAGTACTGCCTTACTTATTAAAAGTTGTAGACATTGAAACATTACAGATAAATTTATTTATAGTGTTTTAACCAGATTTAGTGGCAAATAGAAATCCCATAGTAAACCTATGGGAGGGGTTAGAGTCCAGCTATAGCCAGATAGAATTAGCTAAAATAAAACAGATCTATGTTTAGGATCTATATAATATCCAAAAGAAAAACTCCATGTAAACAAAAGGGGAACGAAATATATATGGGCCGAATTGTCAACAACCTATATAAAAGGTGACAGGAACGATGATGACAATCAGATAGCTGCCGGAAGTAGATAAGAAGGGAATGAAAAAGGATAAATTTCGAGCCCAAAATCACCAATCCCGAACTGGTGGGAAAGAACATGACTCTAAATAAAAAGTTTTAGCTAAAAATAAGAAAATAGCCTTGAAAAAAGGGTAAATAGAAGAGAAAAAAAGCGATGTCACCGAGACGAAATGAGACTAGGACGAATAGACTGCCGAACTAGGAGTTTTGACGATAATACTGACAGCTACTAAAGAACGGCGAAATATGGCAAAGAAACTTATATTAAAGAAAATCACAAAATACCATGAGAGCAAATCTAATCTGACTTTTAGGAAATGAATATTTAAAACAAAAGGGTGATAAATAGGAAAAAAAAGCCTTAAAACAACAAATTATTCACGATAAATAAGAATGACATGTAAATTCTCCTAAAGTTATGAAAGTATGTCAACCTGCCAAAGTATAAGGGAGGAGGTGTACTATATGAAAAGATGAATGGCCCGAACAGAACCACGCCTCTAACTCAGGACGAAAAAAATTACCAAAACTTAGCTAATTAGAATTGCGCAGTAATCTGGCAGATAGGAGAGTGCATGAAGAAAAGGTTGAGAACGAATAAAAATTACTTAAATTGTGAGAATGCAAGGAGAGACAACACACAGAAAAGGGGGAGAAAGACGCCTTAACTACTAAGATACTGCATGAGAGAGTACTGCTAGATAAGATAATGATATGCACATATGTAATAAGGTGGAAAAAGATTCCATTGAAAAAGAAATAACGTATCTAGCTAAGAAAAATTAATATTCGAAACAAAAAAGATGATAGTAGGCCCGAACCCTGATCCAAAGAAATGAGCCGAACCTGGGTCCACAAAAGGGACCAGGGCGCGGTTCCACTAAACCCGGTCCCAAATCTTAGGGCGTTCAGGACATGAGAAAAAATGCCAAAAATAGCAGAAAATCTTTTAAAAGAAATTAAATTCTGACACTCCGGGATCCGAATCCCGCCCCGGGTCAAAGCCGGGGCTGGGGTGGGGACCTCAGAATTCTAGCAAAAAAAATGGATGATGATGGAGAATTTTGCAAGGCACCCGGCTCTAGAGTCCGACTGAGCCCCAGGATCGGGGCAAAAAATATAAATAAAATCACAAAGATACTGACCAAAATTAGTTGAAAAAATCAGATAGAATCTGACTCGCCAAAAAGGCCAACCCCCGACCCGGACCTAATAAGGAACCACAGCGAAGAAACCATATGACTGACCAGAGAGTTGTGGACCCGGACCTGTGAAAAGACCTGGGGCCGGCAAGAAATCAAAACCCGAAGTCTCCCCAGCAGCCGGACCCGGACAAAAGTCTGGATCCGGCCCCCATAGATAAGATCAGGACCCAAAACTGGCCAACATCCAGACCCAGGGTTGGGAAAAAACCCGGCCCCGGGGCCAGCTGCCATACCGGGGAAATTGATAATCCAGAATGACCGGCCCCATCCCGGCCCGGAGCCAGGACGGGAAAACTGGAGCCTGACCAGAGGTGTGGACCCAGACCCGGAGCCGGCACTTACAACATAAGATGATGAAACTGGCTTGGTAGAAGTCAATGGATGGGAGATCAGTTGCATTAACACTGATAGGTGGTGAGAAACAGGACCGACTTACGACCCGCTCAGGCGCAGGCTGCGGAATGTTGAATGGAGAAATACAGGACCAACTTATGACCCGCTCGGGCCCCGCTCGGATAAACCGAACTCGGGCCACATGGGCGGAATGTTGATAGACGAAGAATGATCTGATGTATCTTGGAATGGTATGACTGGCTTATGAACAGGCGGCGAACGAGGCGAAACCCCCGAGTCTTTTACTCTTATTCTTCCCATTTTTTGTGGCCCCTCTGAAACAATGTAAATCACTGAGTTGTAATTTATTAGATTTAGAAAATAGGCGCTTCCTGGGAACAGACAGCTCTAATACTTCACAATCAACTACATCAAGAGATGACGCATTGGTAACTGACTGGTCCACGATAATCTTATTAATCCTACTGTCAATAGACGAGTACATATTGTGAACTTGTTTCTGGAGACATTCCATAGATTGCACAATTTTTTCAAGGATGGCTGAATCCGCTGTGGCCTCGGGGTTGGCCTTTATTTGGGACCATGACCCGCATATCAAACAGGTCGATTCTAAGGTACACGATTTACATTTCGAACACACGTGTCCGGCGTGTTCCGATTTTATGAATCTATGGCAACTGCCATAAGGACATCTGATAGAATGATTCCGATTCTTTTCTTTGACCTTTTCCTTGGTCTTCTTCGGAGACTTTCTCAAATCTGAATCATAATAACAGAGAGATTTGACAGAATAAAGCTCTGAATACGACTCGGGATTAGCCAGCGCTAATCACAAGATTTATTGATAGAGACCCTACTGATCTCTAATTTTAAAATTATTTTGGTTTTCTTAGAGTGTTACTGAGATATCGCAGATTCATGCTCAATCGCAACAAGGATGTCAATTCAGTAGCTTATACATGCTACTGTAATAGAAGCAGAAAATAGACAACACAGTCTATACACTCTGGGCGCAAGTAACCAAAACGGGTAACGTGCCTACCACGAAATTAGAAATGATGTTACAAATCATTATTAATGCACCAGGACCTACAACCACTTATCTTGGGAGGTTTATGCTTGTCCGACATCTTGATGATCCTTATGACTTTCTTCTATCCACAACAATTCCAAAAGTTAGAAAATAACTTTTAAATTGGCTATACAAATTTTTATACAGCCTTCCCTTCAACAGTAGGAAAAGGAATGAAGTCTTGGTTACTACCAACACGATCATGTGATAGCTATCAGCCAATGAGGTTGTCATTGTGCATAATAACATACCCAGTGGCACTGGGTATTGGATTAACCCTCTTCTTGCCTCATTCTGAGACATAGCATTCAAACAAATTACTAGAGATCTCATCATTAGAGCGAGTATGGCGATACCTGAAGACGCCTTCAGTCACTCTGTAACCACAATACCCAGCAAAGATTGGCTGTAAAAATTAACCTACTAAGCTTTCCTTCATAGGAGAGCAATAGTAATGCAAGGAGGTAGGTTGTAATGTAGCAACAACTCATCCCTGATACTGGAATCCATTATTTCTTTAACCCTATACTGGTTAAGCCATTCAAAACAGTCGGCCTGAGAAATGCCCACTTACAGGCCAAGAGAAGACTATTTTTGAAAATCTACAACTGGAATGATTGGTTCAATAATACATTTTAATTTTCTTGACAAATCTTGATCAATGAAAGGTTAAACATATATTGTAAATCTCCTTATGAATTTCTCGACAACAATTTACCTGAAACTTATTGTTTTCTTAGGTAGCAGTGACCTTCAGTCAAATTGCTTCTAAAATACTCAGCATACCTCCTTGTTTAAGGGAATGGAGGGATCGATTTTTAACTATGCCACTCCCATTTCTAGACAAACTCTGCCCTCTCTATACATGTGTTGTAATTGATTTAAAACTTTGAAACCAGAATTTACATTTCAAGTTAACTATACAGATAAGTTGTTGAATATTTTGAAACCCCTGATTGGTGACTATTGCTGCTTCCCAGTGAATTTAATTTCAAAATGGTCACAAGAATGTTTATTGAATTGTAAATTCATCAAAGACATACAATTCGTACATTGGTAAATAGCAACAGGCTTTTCAATTTTCATAACATAGTGATATGTCATTATTATTGTGATGCCAGTTAACTAGTGACGTAACTGATTATGACATCAGATATTTGAGCAACAGATTGAATCCCTTTACTGAGAATTAAATAGCGCAAACATGAGCCGAATAATCCAATACCCAAAACATATATATAGTAAGAGAAATGCTCACTTCATCAAATCAAAATTCAGCAGATCTGCTCATTAGCAACATAATGTGTTTTCCATCGGCACGAAGTGGAGATTGAAAACAATGTTTTGCAGGCACTGATATGCATAGACTGTGGTGTAGGTGTGTCTTTGATAGTAAGTTAGATTGGCAGGTTGGAGAGAGAGCATGTGGCTGACTGGGGTAAGCCAGCATGATGCTGTACTGTATGCCATTCTAGGCGCGCAGCTTGTTACTCGATGAACGTGTTCTGTTTGTTTTTTAATGTCATTAATTAAGCAAATTAACAAAGAAACATAGACTTGAAATAATGGATACAGCCATGAATTAGGGCAAAACATTAGAAATCAGAATATGTGCATTTAATCAATTGTCAGATCAATTGTGTGATTAGCGATATATAACTTTAAAATCAATGTCTTCATGTAGTAGTGCATAAATAACTACCTGTTGTAGCTTTAATCTCTCGAGCCAAGCTTGTACAGCAATATAGTTGCGTTTCTCTATCGATGGGAGAACACGTTTCCCAGTGTTTTTTTGGCCCTCATAAAGGTGGGTTTTTCTTTTATCTTTGTGGCTTTTCGTGTCGCGCTGCAAGTTGTTCACCAGGAAGTTCAAAGACTTCAGCTCTCAATATTGTTAGTTAATATTGTTAACTCACTACCATTATCATCTATATCAGATTTCTGTTCATCAATTAAATGGCTGCCCATGCCTACCTCCGCATGTGCAGGTTTCTGTTCGTCAATTAAATGGCTGCCCATGCCTACCTCCTGAATAAAGGTTGTGCTGGTTATGCATGGGTGGAGGTAAAACGGGGCATTTTATCATATTTTAATCCAGTATTTTAAGCCTTTAATGATCAAATTAGGTCAAGAAAATTTAAATATCTGCCTTTTGAATGTCCATTTATATGTCCAGAGAATACAATTTTTGAAAATTTATCACTGGAATGTCTGGCTTGGTTATCGAGCCAGTCATTCCAGTGGTAAATTTTCAAGAATTTATTCTCTTGATCTGTAAATGAACATTCCACAAGACCATAACAGAGGCCGGTTTTGGCCGGCTTGGCCATTAAAGGATTAAAGCTATCATCCTTAGCACCACCACCCATGTATCATGAAGCATAACAGAAAATGATTGTGAAGGAGTTTGTGTAACAAATACCGGTGTTCATTCTGAGGGTGGTGTGGCTGAAGATGTTCAGCACTTTGTTTCAAAATGAACACAGGCTATCATAATAAAGAGCTAAACAATGAAGACTGCAAATACACCAGTACATGCATCCGGTCATGAGACAGCTAATATATTACATAAAACAATGACACAGACACATTAACTCGTGAGCGCGTGCGCACGCACGCACGCACGCACGCACGCACGCACGCACGCACGCACGCACGCACGCACGCACGCACGCACGCACGCACGCACGCACGCACGCACGCACGCACGCACGCACGCACGCACGCACGCACGCACGCACGCACGCACGCACGCACGCACGCACGCACGCACGCACGCACGCACGCACGCACGCACGCACGCACGCACGCACGCACGCACACACACACACACACACACACACACACACACACACACACACACACACACACACACACACACACACACACACACACACACACACACACACACACACACACACACACACACACACACACACACACACTTACTGTAGTATGAACTTTTCTTTCTTCATTTTCTCCTCTACCTTTTCGGTTTCAGTCACATCCTAAGAAATGAAAACAATTGAAACAGTTAAAGTATTGTAGATTTACTATAAACATATAGTATAATGTAGAGTAGCAAATGGGGATTTGAGAATACTGTACTAGATTTATAATTCCATACTCAGTTACTTTTAATACAAAGTATGAATTATCATTAAAATGAATTATAGAAACCTCATTAGACCTCATCTCTAACATTTCTCCTCCAATTCCACAAGCCACCACCATGCTGTCATACGCTAAAAGCAATATTCCTCACCAAATGACGAATAAAAGAACAATCCACATACCTTCTAGTGTATTCCAAACACTCACAGAGTATCTTCTTGTGTCGATCGATGACTGATTGGCCGATAGGCTAAAATTTGTCAGCCAATCACAGACATCGACACAGCAGGCAATGGGATTGCTTACCATAAAGATGTTGTACAGCTTAGAAATAAGTTTAAATGTTTTCAGAACAAAAACAGAAACATGTTAGTACAATTTTGAATTCGATGTAAGAAAGGTTCTGTTGAATATTTTGAACATAATTGGAATAGAAGACATTGCTTCCTTATGCTGCCATGTCTTCAAATCCAATTTCGTTCAAAATATTCAACAGCAGGCTCTATTTTGTTTTGAAAGCATGTCAAGTTACTTCCGGGCTGTACTGTAATACTATTATGAAATCTCATTCGAAAATTTGCATAAAACGGTTAATTGATTTGCTGATAATAGTGGATATTTACGGACTCATTCTGGGCTGGCATCTGAAGTGTAGTCTGTACAACAGTGTACATACCTTCCAGACAATGATGCTAGAGTCGCCTGAGCCTGTCACCATGATCTCCTCACTACTATCCTTACACAGAGCCCAGACCTTGTCCTCGTGCTCATCAAACGTCTTCTCACATTCACTTGTTTTAATTGTCCATAACTTGACAAGACCATCAGAGCCACTATAGAAAACACAATAATTAGGATTAGGCTACATCAACAATGATAAATATCACATAAATGCAGCAAGATAGTCTAATCACGCAAATATAACAAACACTCTGCAAACATCTCCATACTGAATTTTACAGCAGTATTTCTTCCTGGCTATTAGAACCTCTGCAAACTAGCTTGTCTGCAAACTAAAACTCCACCGATAATTTCAAAATACTTACTTTGCGATAAACATATGCTCCTGAATATTTGCAAAGTAATTTGACATGAAGCCATTACGAAGTCATCAACATGTTTACTTTGAAATTGAAATAGTGATACATGACTGAAAGAGTCAATAATAAAAGGCGCATGTCTAGTTTGAATATTTATCACCTATAATGTTGGATTCACAAGCCAGCTGCATGTGGAGACTAGACAACACACTTAATGATACAGTCACAACAACAGGAAACAATGCTGTAATGTACGCAAACATACTCACAAGTTCTAAGTTTTGATCACATAGAAGACAAACTTTGCATTAAAACCAGGACATATGTATGTGTATAGAAACTATTTGTCCAAATGGAAAAACCATGACTTATTTAAAAGACATAATAGCACCTGTGTGTGGTTAGTGCATCCTGTACCTTTCTTGTTCTTATCAGATATGTGGTTTCTGACGATCCTCAAGGTCATGAGGAAGAATGTGTGATAATGTTGGCATCCTTTAGTGTGGGATTCATCTCTATCCAAACATTGATGGTGTGGAGTATGGGTTCCTATACCTGGGACCGCTATCAGGCAGTTGCCAATGTTATGTATGATTTAATGACGCTTTTATGGCTTTGCGAGTGGGTGCCCATTATGCGCGGAATGTGTTTTGTGGCATTCTTATCAGTTGTTAAGCCGAGACCAGACTATTCTGGGCTGATTATCGAGCCGGGCATTCCAGTGATATAATTTTCAAAGATAGTCTGCTATTATCAAGTAAATGGGCAATCCTCAAGAACAGTGCAGAGGCCACTTTACCATTACAAACACATTTGAAAGATTTTAACAATCATTTTGAAAATATATATATATATATATATATATAAATATATATATATATATATATATATATATATATATATATATATATATATATATATATATATATATATATATTGGCAGAAGCAAAAGGCAGAGAATACACCAGGTAATAAGGTATTTCACTTATTTGAGGTCAAAATACCATGCTTCTTTAAACCTTTGAACTTAGAAGACCAGTCCATCTCAAAATAAAGACAACACTATAGTACACATGTTGGTACACATATTGGATATTTTGAAATTAATTTGACTGGAAGCTGTTGCTGTCTTATGCAGCAACAGCTAGCATTCAAATTAGTCTCAGTATTTTCAACAAAGCAGATCTCTATCATCAGAGGTAATTGCTACACCTGAACTCAGTGTTAAGACATGTGATCTTTTAGCGACCTGTCTTAACACACAATATTTGTTTTCCCCAAAAGGCATGTAGGTGGTCAGCAGTCAGGGTTGATGGGTCCAATTTAAGCATCAGCCATTAACATTGAATACATTTATCTCTATATTACTGATCATAATTACTACATGCTACCGTTAGAATACAAACTAATTTCAGTCAAATCGTTTTAAAACATGACAAATTTGTAATTCCCTTGCAACTGTGTTAATCTACCTGGAGAGAATTTGTGCTCCACGACAAAGAAACTCCACGCGAAGCACAGAACTGTCATGACCCTCAAATGTCTGAAAAGCCATGATAAATAAATTATAATTATTTAACAAAATAAATCAATTTAATGTTAAATATTAACACAAAGCATTTTGGATAAACTAGGTGATAATGGACAATAGTAAATAACCTTTCATCTTGAAGGTTGTCAAAATAAAGTTGCTACATGTATTTACTAGGTAGTTCATATTAGAATTTGTATTAGCATTCATGGCATATACACTAACAGGTTAACTGCAAGCCACCAAACAATAGTTTCAATGGGCAATAACACTGGACTTGCTGAATATTTGGAAAACAATTCCACCAACAACTGTCAGTCAAATTGTTTTCAAAACATTCACCAGATTCAGCGACAAACCCCATGGAAAACGCAGTCTGCAGAAATTCAGCAGGCCTACAGTTAAAGAAAGGGTTAACATCAATTTAACTACAAGCACCAATATTTGCAAAAAAAATGTTTGCCAAATTCGAGATTAATCAGACTAAAACTGATAAAAAATACATTTAATCGCAATACATAAAACATAAATTTTCTTAAACCAATTGGAATGTTTTATTAAGGGGGTAATTTTCAAACTGATGAGGTAATACTTATCACAGCATACCTTGACACAGGTAAAATCTGATAATGCCCAGATTTTAATGGTACCATCAGCTGATGAGGTGGCTAAACACTGAAACATATAATTTAAGTCACATTGAATAACATGTAGACACCAATGAGTACTACGCCA
Organism: Chaetoderma sp. LZ-2023a; assembly: GCA_034401795.1. NCBI lineage: Eukaryota > Metazoa > Mollusca > Caudofoveata > Chaetodermatida > Chaetodermatidae > Chaetoderma > Chaetoderma sp. LZ-2023a. The sequence continues at coordinate 89,871,435 of CM067372.1, forward strand.
GGCCAGTTGCAATGGAGATGAGCTACGACTAGCGAGACTACTGCTTGCAGACACCAAGCTAAGAGTACGAGTCAAGTCAGTGAAGTCTGTAGAGTTTGAGACATCAATCGGCTCCCCACAGGGAGGTCTATCCCGTGCTCTTCACCTGTTACCTGGCTGCTGCATTGAAATCCATGCGGGAAAACTCTACAAGACCAAACGACCCCCCCCAACCCTTCACGAACTTCTCCCAATAGCTGCAAGCAAACTAAAAATTGAGAATTTCTTTATGAATGAATCCAAAACAGAGTTCACCCACATATACCTATCTACAAAGCATGAAACTAAAGAAAATGACGATCCACTCTGTGGCGGCGAACCATGGAGGAAAAGTAAAATCCTGGGCTCACTGCTTTGCAGTAATGCTGACATTGTTGCACGCGGCATCATGGGGAACATAGCTTTCCAGTCCTTCTGGAAGCTATGGATTCGTAGATCAAAGATGCCCTTGGTAAAAAGACTACGTTTATACAATGCAACCTGCGTATCCTTGATGATGTGTAACTGTAACAGCTGGGCAGCTCCAATGGCAGCTCAAGACAAACTTGATGCCTGCCACCGCAAACACCTATACGCACCATCACTGGACACCGATGGCCAGACAGCATAATTTCCAATGATGCACTATACAAGATGTGTAATACGTCACCGCTGCCTATAAAAGTTGCCCAGCAAAGATGCTCCATGTTTGGCCATGTGCTAAGGATGCCAGAAGACACACCAGCACAGAGAGCATTGGAATTCACCCTAATCGGAGCCAGCAAATACAGAGCCAGGAGAGGACGTCATTGCATAAATCTGCTAAGCGTGCTACGAGGTGACCTCAAGAAAGCAGGATTAGGTACACTCAAGTCAAGAATGGACCTGAGGAAGCTAAGGATTTTGGCTGAGGACAAGACACAGTGGACAAAAGCCAAGCAGTACTGATTGCAGCTGTAGGATGTTTCTACTATTACAGCCGCAGAATACAGTAATCATACATACTAATGAGAATTACTGCATATCATTCATATATCATACATAAACAGTGATCATATTGACTATATAAAGAGGATCTGGAACCAAGTCCCATTTCATATCACTATTATCAACCAAGTCGAACGTTATCACATTGCACAAGTTTTAACGAGCGCAATGTGATAAGTTTCAATGAGGCTGATAATAGTGATATGCAATAGGGACGAATTTGAGATTCTATTTATCACATAAACTGATATTTTATCAAACTGTTCAACAAAGTCGATCCCTGAAACCAGTTTGAATGAACCATTTTGAGCTGTCCCTTTTCGTCGCTGTGATGCATCACTTGCTCAGAGTTCTGTCCAATGCGCCATGAAATTACATTTAATCCAACTTTTATTAAAATTTCTTCGTCAATCATTGAAAGTTACATATATATTACAAAATTTAAATCAACAACATAATCTATCTCGTGTCATTTACATTTTCATTGTCCTTGGCACTAGCAAACATTTGCAGTGTCATGGAGCAAGTGGGATTATATTGTGGTAGCTAACCAATGAAAATCTTTTGTTGAATGTTACACATGTGTTCATATCGAGAAATATGGAACAAGCTGAAAACCTTGGTTATTATATAGGATAAATTGTATGATGCTATCGACGCCTATTTGGAGAACAGATTAACTGAGTAAAATTGCCTTGATCTTCTGTTATGTTACTAACTGACACTTATTAATTGGGTACTATATACGAGAAGCTTAAAATGTATTCTCCTCCAGACACACCTGGAATTTAGCTCTTTAATGGTTAAGCCTCAGAAAGCACTGGTTCTATAACGGAGTCAGTCAGTCCCAATGTAATTTAACAAATGTCTTCTCTTGGCTTGCAAATGTACACTGATTACGCAAACATTTGGATTTTTTTTCACCCTCGGCAGTTGTCTTGAGAAATATTCATTTGCCGATAACAAAAGCTATTCTTGTAAATTCCAGTGGTCAATTTTAAAAAATAGTCTTCTCTTGGCCAAAATAGACATCCACTGAGCTAAATTTTTAATTTTTCTAAAAATCTTGAGCATCAAAAGGTGAAATGCTATAGATTTAGTATTTTCAGGAGTTAAACCTTTGATGGTCTGATTTTGCTAAGAAATGAAAAATATTTGCTTAATGCATGTCTCCTTGCAGGCCAAGACAAGTAAATTTGTTAAATTCTACAACTGGAATGCTTGTAAGAACTGTCCTAAGACCTGTACAGAGGCTGGTTTTGACCATTAGTGTTAAAATGTTGACAGCAATATAAGTGATACATGTACTTTGCCATCAGTCTTACCGTCTATGTAAGCAGCCCATTATGATATTGCAGTCTGTTTACGCAGTGATCATTAACTTATTTAGACCTTTAACCCTCACATCAGCCCAAAATGTCTTCTGCAGTGGTCTTGAGAAATGTACATTTGCAGACAAAGAGAAGAGTATTTTTGAAATTTTACCACTGGAATGACTGGCTCGGTTATCTCTTCTTTTGGTCTGCAAATGGACATTTTCTCTGAGAAGATTGAAATTTTCTTGAACAAATTCAAGGGTTAAAGTGTTAATATTAGAAGATACCTGATCTACAGGTGAAAACTGGACACACCATATACCACGTTTGTGACCACGGAACACACCCATCAGCGTGAGATTATTAGCTTGCCAGAGCTTTAAAAAAAATAAACAGATACATGTTGTTACGTTATTAAAATGACTTTAACCTTTTAAACTACACAACCCTGAGATAGTAAATTCTTTACGATGTATAGTGCATTCTGTTGAATATTTGAAACTAATATGGCTGGAAGCAATGGCTTTTTGTTTGTCCTGAGATTGACATACATGGAATTTATCGGTGAAATGGTTAATAGGTTTCAGCAAGTCAGTCAAACAGCACAATGGAACTAGTTTAGCATACTAAATATGATACTGATTACACTAACCCACACAGCAAATCTCTAAGGATTAACCTACAGTTAGCAGACATGGACTTGATCTCACTTTTGATTTATAAGTTTTAAGCCTTTAATTAAGCCAGCGAAAAACAGCCTCCACAGCAGTCGTTAGAAATGTTCATTTGTAGGACATGAAAGGTAATTTTTTTTTCAATTTTACTACTGGAATGACCGGCTCTATTAACTGAGTCAGTCATTCCAATAGTAATTTTGCAAACATATATGTAGGTTGGCCGTGGCCTGCAATTTCACTGAGTAAAAGTTTTAATTTTTTGTCCATGTTTTCAGACAGATCTTGGCCATATGATTAGATGGTTAATATCTAATAGAGGGATCAACTACTAGCAATGCCCCACCCATTTCTAACCCAGCCAACATTTTTCCTCGTGTTGGGATCGATTTATATACTTTAAACCCTGAATAACTAGAATTCCAATTTCAAGGTAACTATACAGGTAAGCTGTTGAATATTTTGAAACTAATTTGACCGGGTGCTGTTGCTCTCTATGACCGCAAAAGCGCCCAGTCAAATTAGTTTAACAGAATATTTAGTAAATTGTAAAGCAATCAAAGATATACAATTCGTAAACTTGACAGACTTTTCAATGTTCATGACAGAGCTATGTGTAGATAGATCACTATGCATTGTGACATCAGCCTGCATGTGACGTAGTTGATTATGACATTATACACTTTAGTGACATATCGGATCCGTCCATTGTTAAAGTGACACAGACTCTTCATGAACCGTTTCAACTCTTAAATCAAAGCCTCTCAATTCTAAATTATTAATTCACATAAGCCACAGAATATTTTGAAATTAATTTGATTAAATCCTTTAAAAATATGAATTCATTATAGGTCCTAAACATCGTTAAAATGATCTTACCTTGGCAGTCTGATCCTGTGATCCAGTGGCAATGAGTTTATCATTGGGCGCAACTGTGATGGAGTTAATATCCTTGTCATGAGCCTTCTCTGTCGCAGTTGAAGTCAGATGACAGATAGATGCATTGTTCTCAGCTTGTGTCAGGCTGGCGGGAATCGTCCACTTCTTAATAGTGCAGTCTTTACTTCCAGATATGAGAAAACTAGCAGAGAGCCTAAAAATAACGATTCAAACAAATACAGAATTTAAGTAGGAGCCAGGTTTTGGTGAATGCTTGTCGTAAATGGAGCAAATTAATGACGTAATTAAAACATATGACTAACAGTGATGAATGGTAAAATCTCATTTGTGTGGGTAACCATGCATCAAAGTTTAGTATGACAAGAAAATTATGATATACAAGAGGCCCAAGCGGCCTGTATCGCTCACCTTAAACATTTGGCCCATCAAATTCCCTTGAACAAACTTGGTTCAGCTGTTGAACCAAACGACTCATGAGTTTGGAAACGATCCCCCAAGCGGTTTTGGAGATTTTTAAAGACATTTAGGCCAAAATCCAAGATGGCTGCACACCAAATTTGTCAATCCACTTCCTTAGAACAAACTTGGATCTGTATGCCCCAAGGATGATCACTGACAGATATAATTGAAACCGTCCAATGGTTCGCGAGAAGACATTTTAAATTTCCTATTGCCCTAGTATGGGAGCTTTTAGTGGGAAAAGGATCCAAGGTGGCCACCAAACCATTTATCCGACAGTTTCAGAAGAGGAAATTTGAAATCAACAATTTCAGCTTCAAAATCCATTAAATAAAAAATATCCAATATGACCGCCAACCATGCTACATTTTACTTGGTCTATGGTAGCCATGATTTTTACCCTTGAACCAAGTCTAAAGGCCCTTAGTCCCTAGACATATCTCCAAATTTCAGCTTGATCCATTCAGTGGTTCTGGAAGCCATTTTCATAAAAACTAGGTCATCCAAGATGGCCACCAAAGCATTTGGCCAATCAAGTTCCATCGATTCAGCTGTTACATGTACCATAGATCCTCTTTCTTGAGTTTTGAATCGATCCTCCTTGCGGCTTCGTAGAAGAATTTAAAGACGTTTCAAAAAATTGGCTAAAGTACAAGATGGCCGATTGGCTTCGTTTGAAAAAACTTGGATCGCAATGCCAAATATTAATGGAGATCAGCCCAGTGGTTCTTGAGAAGTCGCTTAAAGAAAATTGTTGGATGATGGTTGACGGATGATAAGCTCACTTGTATTTTCAGGCCAGGTGAGTGAAAAATATTTTGAACATAGTTGGATTTCAGCGTATAGGGCAATCCAACCATATTCAAAATATTCAACAGAACATTTCTTATATCGTGTTAGATTTATCGTGTTATTTATGAGCTGTACTGTACAGATAGTAGCCTTTCTCCTAACTCTTTCACTGACAGATCCCTCCAAAAGTAAATTCTTTACAGCATAAAACTTATTCTGTTGAATATTTTGAAATTAATTTGACTGGAAGCCATTGCTGTCTTAGGCACCTGGTTTAATGGAATTGTATCAGATTCTAAATTAGACAACAAAATATCACACCAGATTCAGTTCATTATTGAATCATGGTAGCTTTCTTTGTTGTTGATTACAGTGGAATGGACCTTTCCATCATATGACATCATAATTAACGTGACCTGTAGGATGATGTCATAATCATGACATCATGAATGACTCGATTAATTCATCTTTAACCCCTAATACTCCAACACATTGCATGAATGAATGAACGCTTTACCATTTAATAAACATTCTCTTAAATAATTTGAAATTAATTTGATTTGACGCTGTTGCAGCCATAGGCAGCAACAGCGCCCAGTCAAATTAGTTTCAAAATATTTAACAGCTTACCTGTAGTTTTCTGGAAATTGATAGTCCGGGAGTTCAGAGATCGCTTGTTCTCCTGTGCGCATGCGCTATGATGAGTTCCCTCTTATGGGACCCCGCCTGTTCCCCGCATGCGCATGCGCCTGCTCGCCCAAGGGGTACCCCGCCGAGGGACCCCTCCAGAGAAAACAATACCCAGGCGCACACGCATGCGCAGGACAGGGACCCCATCCAGGGACCCCTCCAAAGGACAGTACGCATGCGCACACCATGCATGCGCAATAATGGGACCCCGCCGTCCTACGAGGCATATAAATAGAGGGCACTCAACCAGTGTCAGGCATCCGACTCTGCTCTCAAACAAGAGAACAAGCGTCAGGTCAATGTAATGCGTGTTTTTTCACGTTTCTAAAAATTTGATATACATAAAGCAAAAATATGGCAACAGCCAGCACTACTTCTCAATCAGAGACCATATTGCCTTCTATCTCTACGCTCACCCTACTAACAGTAGGGGAAAACGAAGGAGAAGAGGAATTCATGGAAGCAAGAGATCAAATCTCCACTTCCACTTTGGCTCCACAACCAACAGTGGCCAGCACTACTACCACCACGACCCCCGCAGTCACAACCATTGCGACCACATGGGAGGCAGAAACCCAGAGAAAGAGGAAGCGCGCTGCTGAAACGCCAGCAGACGCATCCACGCCTGTCAGGAGGGCTCCAGATATCAATCCTACTCTGGTCCCGCTATACAAAAAATGGCGGAATGCAGCATGCAAACAGATCAGGCTGGAGACGCAGATCTACAACTTAGAGACAAGGCTGCGAAATGGCCAGGTTCCACTACACCTGACACCCAGGCCACTATTCAAACCATACGAGGACTAAAAAGATTTCCATGCGGCCTGGCAAACAATGCAAACATCGCAGGGCACCGAGGCAACAAAGCTAGTCCTACACTTCCAGAAAGAAAAAATTGCAGCACTAAGTGCGGTCACCTCTGGCTTCCACAAAGCCTTCTCGGAAGCCACAAAAAACAACCCAGCAGCATACAAAGAGGGGGAACATGGTGTAATCGCCACCACGGAACGAACCTAGCAGTTCCCGAGAATACACTCCAGAAGCCCACGAAGAAGGGGTCCACGAAGCGACAATCGGGCACCAACTGCCACCAGCTTCCAACAAGGACCAGGGCGCCAAAGAAGAGGCCCATACAGAAGTCCGACACAACAGGATCGCAGGCAAGAAAGGAGCTATCCAAATACCGGGAACCAGCCCAGGGGCATAGAAGATGCCATAAAGCTTTTACAGAACAAACAGTTCCGGCGCTAATACTTGTTAAACATTACAATCTATCTATATTACCACCTTATATATTGTCTGACTTTTCAAACTGTAATAATAACTGTAATAACTCAATAAACAATATTCTTCCAAGTTTGTAGTAAATCTCTCAAACTATCCATTAGATAAAGCCACCATCCAAGTCCTAGAAAAAGGATTAGGCTTTAGCCCAACTCCAGGACCACCAAACCTGGGACAGTCACACCTCGACGTCAACCGTTTCTTTAGGTCCATCAGACACAAGTACCACTTTGCTTTTCCACCAGACTGGGCAGAAATGGAAAAAGAAACCACTGAACAGAAATCCCAACTACAAGAAAACCTGGCCAGAAAATTTGGCCAAAAGAAAACATGGACACCAAACCCAGGAAGGGATGCCGCCATGGATGCGTTCATCAAAGCAGTCAACTTCGACTGCAACTCACACATCCCATCAAACCACGGCCTCTCTCACAACCTCACTCAGACCCAGAGAACAGCACTACAAAACTTATGCAGAAACCCAGAAATAGTCATCAAGAGAGCTGACAAGGGCCACGTCACAGTCATCTGGTCCAGAACCGACTATATCACAGAAGCGGAACGTCAACTCTCAGACCCAGCCTTCTACTACTCTTTAAGGGAAGACAAAACAGTCCTCTTCACAAACCAAATCGACCAACTAGTCAACTACGGAGAAATATCCACCGAAATAGCACAAGGGTTAACACCAAACCCGCCCAGAACAGCTAGATTCTATCTTCTCCCTAAAATCCACAAAACCGTCCCATGTGGGACCACACCAGGCAGACCAATCATTAGCGGCAACGGGTGCCCCACAGAACTCAGCAGCAGCTTCGTGGATGAACACATGAAAACAAACGTTCAAAAAATTAAATCGTATGTCAAAGATACCACTGACTTCATCAATAGGGTAGAATCCATGGGACCCACTAAACCAGGCACCCTTCTGGTAACAATGGATGTAACATCACTTTACACTAATATCCCAAATAGAGAGGGCCTACGTGCAGTCTGCAAATTCCTACACCAACATGGCCTAGAGGGTCTTCTGACCGTCAGAGGGCTCCTATGTCTGCTCAGGTTAGTCTTGGAAAAGAACAATTTCCTCTTTAACGGGAACCATTATCTCCAAATTGGCGGTACTGCCATGGGAAGCAAAGCTGCTTGCACATACTCTTGCATCTTCATGGCCGACCTGGAGGAGAGACTACTCGCTCAAGCACCATCCAAACCCTGCCTTTACCTGAGATACATGTACATTGACAACATATTCATGACCTGGGATCAGGGCAGAGAAAAACTAGAAGAATTCTTATCCTTCTTCAACTCAGCCCACCACTCCATAAAATTCACTTGGGACATATCAGAAACCAATGTCACCTTCTTAGACACCAGGGTACCCAGGAAAGACCACAAAATCACACAGTTTGATCTCTACACCAAACCCACAGACACCCATGGCTATCTCCATTACACCTCCGCCCACCCACAATCCTGCAATAACGCCAACCCCTATGGCCAAATGCTGAGATTACGCAGAATCTGCAGCTCCTTCAGCAACTTCTTGCACCATAGTACACTTCTAATCCAACACTATATGGAACGAGAATATCCCAGAAACCTCCTACTGGATTCACAAAATAAAGCTGCCCAAAAAACCAGACACTCACTTTTAGAACCAAAAATTGATTCCAACAAAACCAACCGCAACCGCTGCATCCTCGTTTCGGATTTCAACTCGACTTCCATCTATACCAAAAAGGTGATTAGGCAATACTGACCAGTCCTCACTAGCAGCCCCAAAGGCAGAGAAATCTTCACCAAAGAACCCCTTTTTGGACACAGGAGAAACCCCACTATTAAAGACCAGGCCATCAGAGCCCTCCTCACCCCAACCCTCCCACCCACTCTCCCTCAGGTACACACAAACCCGCTCATCGCTTGCCCCACCTTGAACTGCGGGATTTGCCGTAAAATGGATAAAAACAGGAGATTCCACAGCACACACACAGGAGAAACATACTCCGCCAGAATCATCAGAAACTGCAAAACCAGGAATCTCATCTATCTCCTTACGTGCACACTATGCCACAAACAGTACATAGGGGAGAACATAAGAGAAGTGAAAATCTGAATACAAGAACATTTTAGAGATATTGGACATAACAAGGACACACCAGTGGCCATAGGCATTAACCATATTGGATAAGACCCCCCCACCCCAAAAAAAACCTAACCCTCTCCTCCACTCACGTTTTTTTACTCTCGAGTTCAGAGATCGATCCCAACATGGACGAGGTTTGGATGGAGCTTAGATAGAGATGGGTGGGGCATAGCTAAAACTGGAAAGGTCCATTAGGCCTACATGAGTGAAATGTTATCTCTTATATTTGGTGTCTCATCATCTGCGATCCTAGCTAAATGACTACATACGGTCCCATGAACATGACTATGCCGGAATCATGTGGCATGATACAGAAAACCTGTCTACAGCAGACACTGTATGTACCACTAAATAGGGCTCACGGTAAAGAGGTGGTCAATGAAGGGCTCCAATCTGTTACTAAAGTATATAGTGCCGCAATCAATTACATCACATGCAGGCTGACATTACAATCATAATCACATATTCTAACTCTGTCATGAAGCACGAAAGGGACGTCAAGTGTACGAATTGTATGTCTTTGATGAATTTACAATTTAATAAATATTCTGTTGAATATTTTAAAACTAATTTGACTCGGAGCTGTTGCAGCCATAGGTAGTAGCTGTCCCCAGTCAAATACATTTCCAAATATTCAACAATTTACCGTAATATTGTGATTCTGGGAATTCAGGGTTCAAAGTATATAAATTGATTCCATCACACATAAAAAGAGGGAGGAGCTTAGCTAGAAATGGATCCCTCTCTTAACCCTTTAACACTCAAACCGGCCAAAAGCGGCTTCTGTAGTCATCTTGAGAAATGTCCATTTGCGGACCAAAAGGACTACTTTTGAAAATTTAGCACTGGAATGACTGGCTTGGTTATCGAGCCAGTCATTCCAGTGGTAAATTTTCAAAAATTGCCTTCTTTTGGACTGCAAATGGACATTTTCTATGAGAAAATTGAATTTTCTTGAACAAATTTAAGGCGTAAGAGATTAATGAAGTCTGCTATTCGCTTTAAATACATAATGTTTGACCGTATTCTATCCATGGATGTACTATTTGTCTTTCTAAAAAGGATTTCAGGCTAAACACGAATCATTGATTGTTTTTATTCAACTTGTAGACCACTTGATCTGAATTGCCGCGCATGTAATCAGCTGCAATATATTTAACACATTCACGATGAAGCCAGCCAAAACTGTCCTCTGCAGTGGGCATGAGGCATGGCTAAAGATTTGCAGGTCAAGAGCAACCTATTTTTGGAAATTTACCACTAGAATGACTTATGAATGTGTCGATTTTCGAGCCAGTCATTCCAGTGTTAACTCTTTCAAAAATATTCTGTGCTGCAAGTCATTTAATAAGGAAATAATTAGATTTTCTTAATCAAATTTAACCATTAAATGGTTAACCCCTTAACCCCAAATTAATTCAAGAAAATTTCATAAGAAATGCCCAGTTGCAGACCAAGAAGACTATTTTTTTTAATTCACCCCTGGAATGACTGGCTCGGTCATCGAGCCAGTCATTCCAATGGTAAATTTAAAAAAATAATCTTCTTGGTCTGCAACTGGGCATTTCTCAAGAGCACTGCAGAAGCCGTTTTTGGCTGATATGAGGGTTAAATGGTTAATGAAGATAGCCAATGGCTATAACTTTGTGTATTTCTCCCTATCTTTGTGATCACGCTAACACTTCACTAAAGTGGATAAAAGCTTGGATAAATTACTGGGTATTTTGATGATGTTTGTTATTGTGTCTGATAAGGCCAGATAATAAAGATAAGAATTGATCATTTAGAAGCATCGGTTTTTATTGTATTTAGACCACTCGTAGGCTGAGACCAAAAGACTAAGGTAGTCTCGAATAATTCAAGTAAGGGATAACAATGTTTCTATTAAAATAGCATAAATATTAATGGGATGTTATTCTAAAGTTAGAATTGAATGATATTTTCATATGGCTTATTCGATAATTACTGTGCATCTTCTTTAAGAGTTTTTCCAAGAACATATTTTGTCTACATAGTTAGCTACAATTTACTTAAGCCAAGGCGTGGCAACTGCTGATAATGTGATTGTGGTCATATTAGCTGATCCAAATTATATCATATAACAGCAAGACAATGAATGACAGCAATCTGAATGGATCGTTAAACCCATGCGTACTGTATGATAGATATGTCGCAAACACAATTCTTCGTGTTTGTCTACCATTCTGCTTGTTACTAGGTCTACCTGGAAATACATTGATCATCTTACTGATGTGTAGGAGGCGCATGCGTCATAACCCGGCAGCTAAATACTTAGTAAGCTTAGGCATCAGTGATTTAGTGTACCAGATGCTGTTTGTCGGTGGATTATTTATTCTTAAAGTAAGCAACTTTAAGATTCCTTCGTATTCTAACATTTACTGCAAAACGTATCCATTCATTGTATCCACGAGCATCGTATTTTCGAATCACATGCTTGTATGTTTAAGTGCTATTCGATTTTACTACACAATTAGGGCAAGGCCTTCTGGAGGACAAGCTATACTGCGAAAAACACAGATGCTTATAGGGACTGTCTTTCTGTTGTCAATACTGTACTCCTTACACACCACATTTATATATGGAAGTACAAAACAAGCAAACGGAAGTTACAGATGCCAAATAGTAATATCAAAATCCCAAAAAGCATTATATCACTGGATAAGAATAAGCTATGTGTATTCTCTTCCAGCATTTCTGATTGGTATTTTTAACTTATTCACGCTCGTGAGATACAAGAAACATAGGAGCAATCTTCGCCAGGTGAGTGGGGTTCTGGCTGTGCATACAATCTCACCCCAACAATTACAGGAAAACCAAATGACTAAACTATTAATGGTTGCCTCGCTAGTATTCTTTGTATTAACAGTCCCCGGAAATATAATTTGGTGGTCCATGACTACACTGTATTCCAGCAAGTTCTATGAGTGGCATGCTCGACTGTGGGCTATACTTTGTTTCACTGACGGCATAATTCACTCTGCCAGCTTCTATATCTACTGCTTAATGGCTCGTGTTTTCAGACAAGAGTTTTTTCAAATGTGTGCATGTAAGAGACAAAGACTAGTGCACCCCTCAGGAATACATTTTAGAAAGAGAAATGCACGAACAGAAGCACAAGATGTTTTTACCATCTCTAAGACTGGCCAGAGATAGTACTATGATCGGCCTAAATGACTGCTGTTTTTAGTATCATAACATCATCCGTTATATAAATTAAATCTAATGATCGGCAGAAAATAATATTACGTTATTTTACATTTCCGAGTCAAATCACTGGGCCGGTACTGGGCCAATACTTGCCCAGTAAACTGAGTTATCGGGGATGTTAATTTTTACATGCATCACTAGACACAACGGTTAATGCCTGGTTGTTAGGTAGTACTCATGCTGCTGAAGGCCAGTGTGAGTATTGCTGTTGGTGCTGTCTGTTTATCCGGGGCATATCTCGGGAATCCTATGATGTAGAATCATCAAATTTGGCAAATACATTTATATTATGAGTGGCTAGAAAACTATTTAGTTTGGGGCCAAAAGGTCAAAAGTTGAGGTCACAGGGTAACTTAGTGCATAATGGAATACACATTATCATCAATAACTCTACACTGCAAGAATGTAGAATCATGAAATCGGTAACATACTTTCATATTGTGGTTAGCTAAAACTACCACTTTGCTTCAAGACAACATTTCAAATATCTAGGTCACGGTGTCACTAAGTCAATCACGAAATACATATTTTTAGCCATAAAGCCGGAAAGCAATTATGTAGAATCACCAAATTTGGCAGATCCCTTCATAGTATAGGAGCCTAGAAGTTCTATGAATTTCAGGACAATGCATCAAGTATCTAAGTCACAGGGTCACGAAGTGCATACCAAAATGCAAATTTTTGGCCATAATTCTGGAAAGCAAGACGGTAGAATCACCAGATTTAGCACATGCCTTCATATTATGACAGTGAGGGCAATAGAGCAGCTATCTTGGTCATGGGGGTCACTAAGTGCATTGTTAAGACAGCTCGCAAAGGTGTGAATCAACAACTCCCTCGAGTACATTCTAGTTTCAATGCTATTACTACCTGTAAAATAATCAGTCATATTCGTGTAAGTTGATAAACATGCACATTTCCTTGCACTATATATTACATGTATTTTCTGTATACATGTAACCCGCAGAGGCTGAGTATATCTCAACTGATGAATCTGTTCTGTTACTCATGTATATGATGTCATAACTAATTATGTCACTTGTAGGCTGACGTCTAGAGCTGCGCGATATAGAGATCTCACATCGTAAACAGGCTCAATATAGTGATGGTTTGCAAACCTCTGTAATCATGCTCAAACCAATAACCAGTTTTATTAAATTTTCAGTTTAGCCAATTAGGCTTGCACGATTATCCGATATTATCGAAAATCGCAATTGCAAGCCACGATTTCTTATGATATACGATATTTTTACGAAAATATTCTGCCTATTTGTAGCATAGGCTTCTATTACGGCAAGCTTTCAATTTATTTCCAAACCAACATTTCTGTGAAAGGGGTGGACTTATATTAGGAATATGAGGAAGAATAATAACAACATACTGGGCGTGTGCGCCCGTGGTGGGCGTGTTGGTCCAGGGAAAGGGCGTCCCTTATCCTGCTCGGTTTGTGCCTATAGGCTCCATCGGGTGGAGCTGGTGTATCCAATGACATTCTTTCTGTGTTCACCATGAGGTGGCGTTTTCATCGTCCAGGTCTGATTAGAATACCTATGGCGGTTTGATATCAATCTGAGATGTCATTGGATTCTGATTTTAGAGGGGCGTAGTTTCCCCTACATACTTATGGATGGTTATTGCTGGTTCTGCCATTTTTGGCGGTTGGGCAACTTTTTTTGGCGGTTGTGGTCAACTTCACCGGTTGTAATTGTTACCAGTTATTTTGGTGGCATTCAGGTCTGTGTAGACCTGGCGGCTTGCGTGGCCGAACCTACTGAGCTTAGACTCAGTGTGGACAGCGGAGGTATTGTGACTATCTCCGTTTCCCGTGGCAACGGTTTGCTGGATGAATCAATTGTGAAATGAGATGATAACAACGTAGTCAGTTATATGAGCTACTCGTCGAAGGTTGTTAAGCCTGACGCTTGGTCTCGATGTGAGACCGAAAGTCTGAATGATCTGGAGTGGAATTTTCTTCCCTTTTATACCCTTCCTGGGCGAGCCTGTGGATTGAGTCGATCTTGACTAAATATTGGCAGAAAAGAGCCAGATTGGCTGTTCCCCCGTTTGGGATTTTTGGGGGTTTGGCGGTCTGGTCAAACATTTTACCGGTTGACCTGTTTTGGCAGCCTGTGACCGTTTTTTGGCGGTTGTGACCTTTTTACCGGTTGTGCCAGTTTTGGTGGCTTGTGACCGTTTTTTTGGCGGTTGTGATAATTTTTACCGGTTGTAAGTTTTTTGCCTGTTCTGTCATTTTTGGCGGTTGAGCAACTTTTTTGGCGGTTGTGGTCATTTTTACCGGTTGTGAGTCTTAACGGTTGTGTCCATTTTGGCGGTTGAAAAAACCTTTTAGCGGTTCAGAATTATTTACCGGTTGTAGGTCATTTTAGTAAAAAAAAATTTCCAAGGGTTTCTGAAGGCCAAGATCGTAGAGGTATTGCTCCTTTAGGAGATTTTTTGCAAATCACGTGATATTGATATAGCTAAATGAGATGGTATACAGGCTTTAGCAAGCAAGGCGAACTATCCCAGATGTTTCTGAAGGCTAACTATTATTAATAAAATATATAAATCATGTGATATTGCTCTCTCCTGTTTTTTGGAGGCGAGAGGTGGTGTGTTCATAAATGTAAGAGCTAAATGAGATGGTATGCATGCTTTAGCCAGCAAGGTGAACTATCCGCGATATTTCTGAAGGCTAACTATTATTAGTAAATGGGTACTAGGTAAATGAGGCTCAGATCTAAACATTAGATGTCTATGGATCTAAAGTACATTAAATTCCTAATGTCACGTGTATGTTTTCACAAAGACGATATGACATGTAAAATATTAGGATTAATTTTGATGTAATAAACGATGATTATAACAGAGTACGCTATATTTAGGTTGTCCAATATAATAATTTCACTATCGCAATGATGGGCAGCGCATACCATAAGCCAAGGTGTAAGCCGGCAAGAATTTATACCCGGAAATTGTGTCCTATTTTCGAGTTATTAACGATCGCTCTTTAAGCATCTTGGTGACTGGATTTCAAGTTCTTGTTGAAATTTACCAATTAGAAGTCATATTCGGTTAAAAGTGATATGACAACTGATAGCGAAGCCGATATGGACACATAAGCCAAACCGTGCAGTCCAAATCAACCCAAGACCAATTTGCCCGGTAAATTCATATACCATAAAATAGGCTATATGATATATCAAAATGTAGCGATTTTTTTTCACCACGATATATCGCGATACCACCTAGGACAATATCGTGCAAGCCTATAGCAATACGGATTAATCTTTTTTAAATTATAACTATTGCTGCCAAGTCAGCTTCTGCAGTGGTCTTGAAAACCGCCAATTTGCAGACCTAATAAGTCTATTTTTGAAATTTTACCACTGAAATTACCCATTCAGATAATGAAACAAGACACCCCAGTGGTAAATTTTCAGAAAACAATCTTTCTTAGTCTGCAAATTGACATTTTCCTTGAGAAAATTTAATTTTTATTGCCCTAATTTGTCCATTAATGGGTTAAAACGCAGACCTATTTGAACATACATACGTCAACATTTCCGCTATTTTCTATTCCGACTGAACTGCTTATGATGAATGGTACTCTGTCTGTAAACGTTACAATATTTTGAAACTAATGTGACTGCATCAATAAAGCATCCGCTTTTGTTTCTACGAGAATTGATAATACTTACCAGATGTACTATTATGATAATGTCTATTACCTATTCTAGCTCAACATAATCAATTAAAACTCTGCACTCTCCATGGTCCTGCCCATACTGTGCTCAGGAATTACCATAGCCTCCAGATACTGAGTCAATTCCCCAGAACAGTTAGATTTGTCTTATATTTGTCTAGACAAACAGCGAAAGCAGCTCAGCCTCACCTCAGCGGGTCAGCTAAGGGGGGGGGGGGCCATAGTACATCTGGTAATTATCAATTCTAGTAGAAACAAATGTGGATGCTTTTTTGATTCTACTTCAAATAATACTTACCAGATGTACTATTATGATAATCTCTGGATTTCGACAGCCAGGAAACTCCGGTGGGCAGAGGTGAGGCTCGAAACAGCTCTCAACTACCAGCCAAGAGAGCAGGTTGTGAAGAGACTAAAAACCCTAGCATACGCTTGGGTTCCGCCATCCGACCCATAGTGCTAAACTTCCATGGTCTAGACCGCAGCCACACACCAACCCACCCCCACCACCACCCACTCCCTCATTTGTCCACACAAATTCCTGAGGGCTGTTAAAAGGGAGGCAACACCCACCAGACACGTATCAGCCCCACGTCTTGGCTAGGGCACTCCAGGAGAGTGCAAAGAAACTACAACTTCTAAATATGAAAATCTATCAATAACCTGATCAGATTTTCAAACTGGAATGAGTCTAACGTTTGTTAGCGTAGGTTCAAAACTCTTCAAGATCTGCTCCGGACAAGAAAATTTTGGATGAATTTTAGCTTTTCAGGTGAGATAACTCGGGCAAATATGTCCGGATTTTGTCGAAATGAAATCATTGTACTTCGACTATCCATAACACATCTGCTGAAAAAAACTTTGAGTGTAGGTTCAAAACGCTTCGAGATCTGCTCCGGACAAGAAATCAGATGGACGGACGGATGGAAGGATGGTGAGCGCCATCACATAATACGACCCCGCTTACGTGGGCGTATGAAAACACATGATTACCTCTATCTAAGCCTAATTGTTCAAACCTTCTGCTAATCTAAAAGGATAAGCCACATCGCGAGTTCTGAGGGATTTTTTTTAATTGTCGCAATTCACATAAAAAACAGAAATGTGGTTGCAATGCAGCCATGAAGGTGGACTTTACGCTTTTGCAATGAATTATGAAGCTCGACTTCAAACATAAAATTAATATAGAAGGCTTCTCAACAAGAGGCCCAAAGGCTTGTAATGATCACCTGGACGATTAGCATTTGAACCATTTGCATTTAAATACCGGTAGACATTAAACGAAATCACAGATTTCTTTTTTCATGAGAGGGTTGATACTTACCTCCCTAACACTCTTTGATATTCCCAAATATCGACTTTCATTCAATAAACACTCAGATTAAAAAAGTTAGGTGCCCCTAATGGGCAGGTTGTCAGATGACAGTCCGGCAGATGCCAGCCCCAACCAACCCACGCGCTTGCGCAGACTAGTACTTCCTCTGACTAATTTATTGGCTGACACTATGCAACAATAAGAAAGCCTGAAGACCGAGCCTCTGTGGGGCGGAGAGGCTGGGTCCGTGTTAGGGAGGTAAATATCAACTCTCGTGGAAAAAAGAAATCCGTGATTTCATTTATTTCACTTCAAGAGTATACTTACCTCCCTAACACTCTTTGATATTGCCAGAATTCGTCAGAGAATTCGGCAGGAGGGAGGCGAGATCAAAAGACCAGCTCTTCCCTATGCGCTTTTCTGCGTTTAAGGGACTTAAACGTCTGAAATTGTGTGAAAACACAACCAGGGATAGATTTGAACATCGGATAACACAACCGATCATTGCGAGAAGACCATATGTCATATGCGCTCCACCCACCCCCACCCCCCACCCCTTTTATTGGGAGGAAGACAGAATGACCTCAATGTCCCATACGCTCTCTACGTACAAGTGCCATGTACTATAGGACATTAAAACGAAAAGGATTAATTTTCGTATACTCTCAAGAATGAACCACATAAACCATGTACCATCACCATATTGATAACGAAGGGTCACGTGACAACACAATCAACAATGAACAACACATAAACAAGACTGACCGTGTGAAAGTTGGCTGCTGTCATCATCTTCCCATTGGTGAAGGCTGATGCAGTCCAAGTAAGTGGTTGTTACCATTGATAAATTGTGATATGTAAAAAATGAGAGAACATCATCAAAATATGTACACCTAAATTATTTTTCAAAATCGTTAAGGCGAAAGGATTCGAGGTGTCATGGAGGTAATGGTCGGTAAAACTTGACTCACAGTGCCACTGGGCTACTGACAATGTTATTCACAGAGACCCCATTAAACATGGCAGTAGAAGCCACTATGCCACGAACACTGTGAGCCTTGGCTATGTCAACTTGTTTACCTGTGGCAGATTTATGACAAAGTTGAATACACTCTACAATCCATCTGGAAATGGTGTCCTTAGAAGCCCTGCCATGGGGTTCAACATATGACAACTATAACGCCGTTGGGTCCATCTGCCATTCCTGAGTACGTTGTTTGTACCGGTTTAATGCTTAGACTGGACACCATGCTTTTGAATTAGGATCATATCTAGCCAGAGCTGGTAAAAATATGGGTTGACCTGGCTATTTCAGACTGATTTTTAGCCATGAAATTTATCCTCGGTAGAAGCTTAAGACCTTCTGTAACCACATAACGGTCTGCCTCGGCTGATAAGGCATGAATTTCATTTCTCCGCTTGCCGAGGCCGCAGCAATTAAAAATACAGTTTTAAGTGTCAACATTTTCATAAAAAATGGAACTAAGTGGTTCAAATGGCTTAACAGCTAGTACCTGGAGCACTAGAGATAAACTCCAAGACAGAATCACTGGGGGATTCCTTGGTCTTAGATTGCCCATGACTTTAACTAAAGTATTTAATGTACTTACTTCATCACTTCCCCTATTAGCCAAGCAAGGGATAACTGTCATTAAAGCTGACTTATAGCCAGCAATAGAGTTATGCTTGAGACTATAGGCATCATACAGGTGACAGAGGAAATCGGCTACTACCTGAACAGATGAATCCATTGGATTAATACATCTTTTTGAGCACCATTCTGCAAATCTGTTGATTTTATAATTATATGCTCTAGAGGTTAACCCCCTTCTGGCTTTTGCCATGAACATGGCTGCTTGCTCAGAAAAGCCCTCCTTAATTCTAGATTCCTTGACAACATCCACGCAGTCAATCTGAACATTGACGGATTGCTTTGAAGGGCCTTGCCCTGGAAGATACAATTGTCCATCAGAGGCAGAGGAACCGTAGTGCAGACCAGAAGGTCCAGCAGATCTGTATACCATGATCGGCTTGGCCAATCTGGGGCGATCAGAAGCACTTGGCACACCTCCTGTCTGATTTTCTGAAGAATTTTTGGAATCAGGATTTCTGGAGGAATGCGTATGCATACATTCCCACCCAGCTGATAACTAACGCATCTGTTGGGATAGCGCTCAGATCGGGAATCGGAGAGACATACATTGTCATCTTCGCATTCTTCTTCGTTGCGAATAAATCTATGATGGGTTTTCCCCAGTGGTTGAACAGACGATCCGCCACACATTGATTTAGTTGCCATTACGTAGGTAAAACACCCATCCTTCGGCTCAATGAGTCTGCTAGCAGATTTAACCTTCCCGGAATATGAACTGCTTTCAAGGTGATCCTGTGATCCAGGCACCAACAAAGCAGTTTCTGTTCCAGGCCCAGGACGACTGCTCGCAATTCCAGTAGGTTGATATGTTCTTCAGACTGATCCAGATTCCAAAGCCCTGATACTGTGGCTTCTTCCAGGCAAGCTCCCCCACCCCTCCATCGATGCATCTGTATACATTGATAACTGAGGGTGGGGAGGGGTTAGCATCAACCCCCGCCAGGAGATTCTCTGTCTTCATCCACCACTGAAGGTGGTGAATAAGAGGCTCCAACACTGATCCTGTACTCTGGGTCCATTGAGTCATGAGAAATAACTGGATAGGCCACCTGTGTAAGAAGAGAAACCATCAACCCCAGCATTCTCAAGTAAACCCGTGCCAAGGACATGACAACTGTTGCACACTGACTGTATTAATGAAAAGAGTACCCTCTACCCTCTCTCCTGAGTAGGATAAACATACCCTATCTCTACATCGAAGAACATTCCCATGTAAACAAACTTCTGGGATGGAGTCAGCTCTGATTTTTGAAAGTTGATTATCCAGCCTAGATCTGTAAGAGTTTTCAAAACTATCTCAGATTTGCTGATAGACTTTCTTGATTGTGTGCTTTTAACAGCCAGTCGTCTATGTACGTGTGGATTGCTATGCTTCTCCTACGGAGGTATGCTGTTATTGCAAGAACCACCCTGGTGAAGACCAGAGGAGCCGTCGAAATTCCAAAGGGTAAAACCCTGAATTCCCACTCTGCCCTGGAATGCGAACCTTAGGAACCGACGAAAACTCCTTGCTATTGGAATGTGGAAATAAGCATCCTTCAGGTCTATTGATGCTGTTCACATTCCCTTCTCCAACCCTGCCAACACCGTTTCCACTGTCTCCATTTTGAAATTCGATGTGTCTATGAACTTGTTCAATGGCTTGAGGTTGAGAATTGGTCTCCCCCCTCCAGTGCTCTTTGTCACTATGAGCATGGTTGAATAGAAGCCTGGGCACTTTTGTGCTGGTTGAATTGTTCCTTTTCGTATGAGGGAATTTATTTCCTCCTCTATACACAACTGTTGATCTGGATCTCTTGGATTTTGAGTCCAAATTGGAACCACAGACACCTGCGATGGTGGGCCTGCTATCCAGTCAAGATGATACCCGACTGAAAGCCATCACAAGACTATTCAGTCCTGAGTTCACCGCTCCCACTCTTGCTTGTGGTGGGCCAACCGGCCTCCCACTGGACCACCTAGGGAGAAGGTGGACATAAGTAGCGCAAGAGTGGCACTGTCTCCTGGTCCAGAAGCACTTGAGTGGTTCTTACCGTGGTAACCGACCCGTCATGTACGATTACCACGACCAGATCCTCGCACGCCACGGCCTGCGCCGCGGCTGCCTGGGTTGGAGGAGCCTGCGCACCCCCCCCCCTTTTGTTGCTGGCCGAAGCGCGCATGGCCTTGGCCAGCGCTGTGCTGGTGGCTGGCCGCTGACCTGGCCACCGCCACCTCGAGCCCGCAGGGGATGATACGCAGGGGGAGCTGCGCAAACACGCTCTCTAAGAAGCACTTCAAATTGCTCGCACAACACCCTCTGGTTATTGACCAGAGTGACCGTCTCCTGGAGGTGCTTACATCCCTCACTCACCTCCAAAGAGACCAAGACCTGTCATAGGCGTTTCCCGCAGCCTATTATACAGGTCCTGGGACGGGCACAAGTTGTCTACGGCAAACGTGCGCTGCGCCCGGATGCTCCTGGTCACAGACCGGGTTAAACAATCCAGCCAGGTTAACACCACCCTGGATGGCTCTCTGGACTGTTACTGGACTAGGCTGGCGCAATGCGGATGCTGTTACTACACCCTGTAACAGTTGGGAGACGTGTGAAAGCATTGCAATAGATTCTCTCCTCCGCATCGCGCAACGCGGTATTTGCCGACTGCAAAACGTTCGAGCACAGCGCTCCCGTGTCAACCGGGGAGCCTGGCCACGTATCCTAGCCCAGCGCAGCATGGTCATCCGCGCTTGGCGTAGGCATCACACCGTACCTCTGATACTCCTCAGGTACGATGTGACATCGTTTCGTCAGCTCGTGAGGGGCTTTTGCGAGATGTTCATGCGCCTTGATGGACATTTCTGCAGCTGAAAACATATCAACAATATGTTCTTCCAGCGGCAAAGATGGCATAACGGCAGTAGTCGGCTTACCTGCCAGCCACGGGCGCTGATCCAGTTGGCTAGCCAACTGTTCCACAGCAAGACCTGGTCTGACGTTTATTAGCCAATGACAAGCGTTAGACCCGTCTTCCTCTGTGGCTACCTGCGAATGCTCGACAAGGCACGGGCCTTCGTCATCCTCCTGAGCAATCGCAGGCGTGAACGTGGCTGGAGGAACTGATAATCCTGGCAAGCCATAGAAAGCATGCAGGCCTGAAAGAGCAGGCATGCTAAACTGACTGGCTTGACTAGGAGCAGGCGCCGTGGTATTGTGTGGGGAAAATTTGGCCACACCAAGGCCCTGGCAAGCCGAGGTATGTGGTAATGCTGGCCATCAGATCCAGCCCAGGATACCTTCTGCGCCGTGAATGCCACCTCTGCGTGATTAGTCCCATGGAAAATGTTACCCGTGCTCCCCGTGAGGGGTGCACGTACGTCAATGTCCATGGCCACGGTGCCAGAAGGAGAACCCAGCAGATAATCCTCTTCTTTCTGGCCAGAAAGATTAGACTCCAGGTCAGCGAAGAATGCTAACCCGGACTGGCCAGGAAAGGTACCATAGGAGGTAGTGGTACCTGTAGGGTGCGGATAAGCCTGGCCTGATAAGCAGGCACCAGGCTCCAGCGACACCTGTCCACGAACAACCGGCGCGCCAAGCCTGCTGCCAGTGTCCTCATAGTGGACTGCCCCTTCTAATGGGGCCACCTCTGTATATTGGACAAAAACTGCTAAGTCCCTAAAGAGCACCGATTCAGAGGTGGAGATTATCTGCTCCAGTGCAGAGACGACAATAAAGGATTTGGTCCCGGAAGCATGCCACGAAGCAACTCTGGAACCAAATCCTCAATTGTCCTCTTTATCTTTCCCATCAATTCAACACGGAAGGCCTCCATATCCATGGTGGATGAGGCCACCCTTCTTACCAAGAACCTCTTTCCTCGTTCTTCTCTCCTCCTCTATCGCCTTCTCCATGGCCTGTAATGATAGAAACTCAGACATTAGCTCACCCCCCACCAATTTTTACAGATGTCACAGTTCAGTAATGGGCCACAAGGACTGCATTGGAAACATAAATGTGGGCCGAATCTTTCTTTCAAATACCTTCCACAATTAGGGCACCCAGGCTTCTGAAAAAGGCCAGAAGATGAAGACAATGAGAATTTAGTTAATGAATTAGTAACTCAAAACCAAAATACGATAGAGGGAAGGTGGCCATAAAGACCACTAACTAATAAGTAAACCAGTGTTGGACAAAACTTTATAATTGTTAATAAAGTGCAAGGCTGATTATGACATCATAACTTCAAAAACAAGAAGTTAATCCGACCCGAAACAAAATCCAGGTGTAAGGACGAATTGTATTCATATCCAGAACATTTAACTGGAACAGAATAGTACAGACAGACTATGCAAACATCAAATATACAATGATAAAATGGCAGCAGATTTCAAAAATATTTTCCAAAATAACTGAAGTGCCTAATATCATAACTAGAATACCTGCATCTTCAGCATAGACAAACCATCCGATCTGATGCATTGGAAGCTCCACCAAACTCTATGACCTCTTAACTCTCTCCACCATTAAGAAAAGGAAGTGGACCAAGAGGGCAAA
Source organism: Chaetoderma sp. LZ-2023a (assembly GCA_034401795.1). Classification (NCBI taxonomy): domain Eukaryota; kingdom Metazoa; phylum Mollusca; class Caudofoveata; order Chaetodermatida; family Chaetodermatidae; genus Chaetoderma; species Chaetoderma sp. LZ-2023a. The sequence goes on from CM067372.1 coordinate 89,895,141, forward strand.
GTGAGAAGACCTTCTTACGAGGCCTCCAACTCACTGGGCATAGATTTGTATTAGTTCTTTCTAACATTGTTAGTACGAAATGGAACCTCGGTGGAGAGAAAAACAAACCCTCTGATGATGTGTTGTCCTCTTCAATCATAGATAGATACCTGTGGACACAAACACAGAGAGATTAGTATTTCATAGCGCCATATAGAAATAAACCAGTTTTTTGGGCGCTAATCACGTCTAATAGCGAGTCCCGGAAAGACATTACATTGAGACTAAAACGCTAAATTAGACAAATATGTATCAGAAATCACCTGATGACTTGGTCCTGGGCCCTCCTCTGGTTACTTCCCACGCTCGGACATGATCTCAGATGATCAATAAATCCAGTTAAGTGATGAGAAACAGCAGAAAACTCTTAGAAAAAAGTAACGCATGTGTCTCTTTGCCAATAAATTGGAAAAGAGGAAGTACTAGTCTGTGCATGCGTGGAGGTTGGGCCTGGCATCCGCCGGACTGTCAACTGACAACCTGCCCATTAGGGGCACCTAACCTTTTTAATCTCAGTGTTTATTGAGTGAAAGTCGATATTTGGGAATATCAAAGAGTGTTAGGGAGGTAAGTATACAGTTGAAGTGAAAGATAATTTTCAGTCATCAAAGAAATTGACCAATCAAAATTTGCGTTTGATATGTTGAAGCCTACCATGAGGGATCATATCACTCAAGTTTCGTTGATATCGGGCCACTAATTAATGGTTCTGGAAAACTACGAACAAATACAAATGGCTTCCAAAAAAATCGACCAACCAAAATTTTGAACAGTAGCTCTAGAGCCTGCCACTATAGAATCCGTCCAACCAAATTTGGATAAAATCCACCAGGTGGTTATGGAGGAGATGCATTTTGACAATTTCAGGTAAATTTCTCATAAAATTAGATTTTAGCAAAGAAATTGACCCATTAAAATTCGGAACAGTTGTTCTGGAATCTACTAGGATAGGGCCTGTTCAGCGAACTAGGGTTGAAATCTGTCAAGCGGTTAATGAGGGTTGAAATCTATCAAGCGGTTAATAAGGGTTGAAATCTGTCAAGCGGTTAATGACCAGTAGCGTTTTGAGAATATCCGGTAAAATTTTCATAAAATCTAAGATTTTCTCCAAAAAAAAGATTGACCCATCACGATTGTGTATACAAGGTCTGAAGCCTAGCGGCATAGGATCCTTCCAGTCAAAGTGGTTAATGATGAGTAGCATTTTGACAATTTCAGGTAAATTTTTCTTAAAGTCTTAAGGGTTTCAACCAAAAAAATGACCAATCTAAATTCTTTATACAAGTTCTGAAGCCTATCGCCATAGGGCCATTCCCGCCGTTTCCAGTACATTTTTCATAAAATCTAAGATTTTCACACAAAAAACTGAACAATCAAAATTCTGTATACATCTTTTGAAGCCTAGCCATAGGGTCCATCCAGCCAAAGTAAGCTGAAATCTGCCAAGCGGTTAATGAGAAGTAGCCCTTTAACAATTTCCGGTAAATTTTTCAGAAAATCTAGGATTTTCACCCCGATCTAAATTCTGTACTGAAGCGTACACCCATCGGGTTCTTCCAGACAAATTAGTTTGAAATCCGCCAAGTGGTTAATGATGAGTATTATTTGTAAGCAAAAGTTGACAGAGGGATGACGAATGAGACAGTCAACAACCTTGACCTTTGACCCATAGTCATTGTGTGATGCCGTGTCATTATAAGAAGACATGTGTCCAAGTTTGGGTCCAGTAGGATTAACCAAATATGAGATATAAACAGTAAAGTTGAGCTAAACGGAAAATTTTAAAGTTGAAAAAAACCATTTTTACCACGGTCAGTGATGTTGACTTTTGACCTTTTGATACCAAAATCATTGTGTGATGCCGTGTCATTATAAGGAGGCATGTGTCCAAGTTTGGCTCCAGAATGATTAACCAAACATGATATAACGGAAAATGTTCAAGTTGAAAAATGTTTTTACCCATGTCACAGTGACAGTGACCTTTGGATCCCAAAATCATTGTGTGATGGCACGTCATTATAAGGAAGCATGTTCCCAAGTTTGGGTCCATTATGCTTAACCAAACATGAGATATAAACAGAAAAGCTGAGCTAAAAGCAAATTGGATGACGCCGACGCCACCACTGGACGCCATACAGGGGATCGCAATAGCTCATTTTACTTCGTAAAGTCGAGCTAAAAACTGTGTTTATTAGTGCTATATTTTTTAGTGAGGGAGTTATCACAACAAAACCTCGTGTTTAGATAAGTGTTTAAAGCTAAGATCACAAGTTAACGACCAGCAGTGGTCAGTTCACATTATTAATTCGGTAGGCGTATGCTCTAACACCAACCCCCACCCCCTGTAACGGGCCAAAATCATCATTAGTGGGATGTCTAACCAATGTAAACGATAGGACTAGATGACTGTGTGTCACTAGAATGTTAAAGTGAGAGTAATTGATTGAAAGTTGCTGCTGTCCGTGACTTCAACAGTTTTCAACAAGCAGACACTATTTAACTGATCAACAAAAATTAAAGTATATATCCCACTGTTTCACTCGTGATTATTAAACAAACGATAAATCTCGCACATTAGAATTAATCGATTGTAAATGGAGCATATTATAGTTAGTCCGTAAGAAGCTAGATTTTAAAAACTAGAATGTTATATACCTTATTCCTGATGCTTATAAAGACATTAAGTTGTGAGCGTGTATTCTGGCTCAAATGTTCCCGACAACACACGCATACTTGCTACATGTTTATTGAAAAAGTATTACATAGGTCTACAAAAATTGTACCCACTCATCCATGGCAACACCCCACAAAACCGATACATGGTTCAAACTGGTTTGAAAATTGACATCGTCCCCAGTTTGACATTATGCCATACTGCACAGCCTTACTGGCGTCACAATCATAACTCTGTCCTGAAAATTTAAGTCTGTCACTAATGTACGAGCTGTGTCTTTGATGAATTTACGTGTTAATAAACATTCTGTTGAATAATTTGAAACTAATTTGACCTGGAACTGTACCATAGGGAGCAACAACGCCCGTTCAATCAGTTTCAAAATATTCAACAGCTTACCTGTATAGTTACCTTGAAATTAGGATTCAAAGTGTATCAATTTATCCCGACATGTGGCAAAATGATGGCATAGCTTAGCTAGAAAGGAGCGGGCCATAGCTAGAAATGTATAACTCTATTACCTGGAGAACGCGAGAGCACCAACGGCATGGGTGTGTCCGGAGCCAATACCCACACAGTACAGCCTATGTGAGTCTGAATTCATTGCCCACACGCGGAATGTACTGTCCTATAAGCAACAGACGAATAGCAAACATTAGCCAGTTTTAACTCTTACCACTCTGATGTCAGAATTTTAAATTTTCTAATTAAATTCAAATATGAACTGGTGTACATTTTTCAACAAATTTTGTGGAAGATGGTGCTGTCGAAGACAGCAATATCGTCCACCAAAATTGTTGAAAAATGAACACCAGTTTCTTTGCTATTGACAGGGTAAAAGATAGACTATTGAGATCAGAGTGGTAAGAATTAATAGGTTCAAGAAATGAAACAAATATATCACATGTTAATGTGAACTCATTTTGGTCTAGATAACTATAATCATAGTGACGTAGGTTGTGTTCACGCTAGAGTTAATTTGGAGGAACACCAAAGTTTCACATACTGGCATAAGTGTGAACACGCTAATTCAAAACCTATGTTATTCAGCTAATTTCAGATCATCCTCCATTATAGGTGTTCCCTACCAAGATACTCATATGATCAAGCGCAACAACCCCTTATTGGCTAATGTGTTTTACCAAAAATAGACAAAATCGCATAATCGCCAACACCCACCCACCATCCACAAAATAATAGCCTTCTTTCCCAGCCCAATGCCTAACCTAGCAGGACGCTTCATAACCCTATCCTAAGTAGAAGCAAATTTATGGAATGCTATCTGCACGTATGCATGGACTGAAAAACACTGATGAAGGGACACGTACGTGGAGGGAAACAAAGTAATCTCCCAAATATGATAATGAAAATGCGCTAGTGTGAACAGAAACTCAGTTCCAGAGTACAACTGTGAGCATGGCCATAGATTCAAACTACATAAAATTTCAATGGTCACAATTGATCAAGAAAATCTGAATATTAGAATCAAGTGTCCATTTGCATCCTAAGAGACTATTTTAGAAAATTTACCACTGAAATGAGTGGCTCTGTTATCGAGCCAGCGCTGCCAGACATTCCAGTGTTACTTTTTTTCACAAAAGACTTCACTTGGCCCACAAATGGACATTTGATGCCAATATTCAAATTTTCTTGATCAACTTTAAACATTGAGATGTTATGTATATTGTATAATATTTGTAGTAATGTCTGAAGCTATGGCCATGTTCGCGCTTGTATTCCAGAACCCGACTTTATTTCGAGGAATGCCCATTTGCCGGCTATTTTTGAAAATTCACCACTGGAATGACTGCCTCAATAACCGAGCCATGGAATGGTAAATAAAAGCAAGAATGCTGACGCATGCAATGTCTAGTCTGTAAATGTACGGATAGCGTGGATTGCCAAAGTAAACTTGTCATGGTTTGTAATACATATATTCAGTGAGGCACCAACAAACAACTGTAGCCCATCAAACATGCCAAATTTTGCTACACTTTGGATAGTTTGATCCAAATGAAATTAGTAATGTTGCGGATATTACCTCTGCATAGTATATAACACTGCTGTAAAATGTTGCTGACATGCTGTGAGCCATTGTTGGTCCATAAAAAAAGGTTCACCAAAAACCACAAAAAAGTCAGAGATTAATAACTACATCTTCAAATATACGGGATTGAATATAGGTGTCCCAGGGGCACCGTTCATATAACCGGTTCCCTCATACACTTCTACCGGTGTCAAAAACAGACATTAAAAAAATCGGTGCCACTCTGACACCGGCAGTGCCACACTTTCCAGAATTAAGACACCGAAAAAATAACAGGTGTAGGGACACCACTGAAAAGGGACACCAAGATTTTGACCGGTGCCCAGGCCATAGGGTATAAAAGGCAGAGAAAACTCAGTCTCGGGCCCTTCAGACTTTCGAGTCACACCAGCACTCAATTGAGGACAATCCCGTACATTTGAAGACGTAGTTATTAATCTCCTTTACTAGACAAGCCTTCCTGCATTGTTAACATGGCTGCCAAAGAGACAGTACAAGAAGTCATCGCCCTGCCTTCGAACTCTGGACTTTCACTGCACTCAGTTATGTCCGAGATCCTGTCTGATGGCCACCAATCTGCCATCCCAGATCCAGTGAGGGACACCGCCAAGGTGCTCCACCCTATGGAGACACCAATGTCGGAACCAGGACCCAGGCGCCCACACTCCGTCGTCAATGTGGCTGAACCCAGCCCATGCTCGGAGAGACCAGCAAACAAGAAGACGCCTGCACAATAGTTCAGAAGACCTGACCACGCACATGGACACTGCCAGACCGGTACCATATGGGGCAACGAAGATCACACACTCGTGTCAAGACATTTCAACCTCCAGGGACATACTAGAAATGACATGCAATATCGCGTCATCCAGATCCTATCATCAGATCCTGATGATAACAACAACTCTCCTTGGAGAAGATCTAAGGAATCACACTGGACACATCAAAGTTCTACACTGTATGGAACCGCAAGGCATTAACAACACAGCATAGGGGACGTTTTAATGCCAGACCCCAGGCATGACGTAGTTATCAAACCAACAAAAAAGTTCAAAACCATGCAAAAAATAGGAAAAGGTTCCAAAATTCAAACTAGTGATGATGCCGACTGCATCCCAGCATGGCATAGAACACATCTGTAGTTTCATTGAAATCTGATGAACCATTGTTGAATAAGGCAATTTAAAAACCTTAACCTAAACTAGATGGACTGCATCCAGTGTGTCAAGCCCTTTAGTTTTTCTGCATATCACAAATGTGTGGCAGTGTCGCAAGTAGTAGTAAAATATGGGTGTGGGACCAGTTTTCTGGACCAAATAACCCAATAGAGACAACGCCCATGCACCACACCTCTGGCTTATGGGCCACGCCTCTGGCCCATGCACCACACCTCTGGCTTATGGGCCACGCCTCTGGACCACACATCTGGAATGGGGCAACTCCCAGGAATTACTCTTTTTCAAACCACTATTCCAATATATATTTTAAGAGCCGGGCGGTTGAAAACCATCATCCGGGCTATGACCTAAAAACAGACTGCCCTGCTTTTACTTCCATCTTATCAACACTATGATGGCAAAACAGAAACCAGAGTTATAGACTCAAGGCGCCAGACAGAGAAGACCACGCCACTGGCGCTGCCGCATACTGTCGCAAACAAGAGCGCCGCCTAGCGGGCTTAATACCATGACAATTAGTCTCAAAGTATATGTTCACTGGAAATCGAATTTCACATGTAGTTTCAAAACAACCTAAAATCTGGCCTGGAAAACATTTTTTGACAAATTTTACTCTTTTCAGGGGGATAACTCTCACAAATATGGATGGATCTCATCGAAACAAGATCATGACACATCCTCTCCGCCTAATATGTGCACTGGAGCAAAAATTTCAAATGTAGGTTAAGTTTTTGAGATATGGTACTGACACAAAATTTTTGATGTATTTTACACATTTCAGCAGGGATAACTATAGCAAATATTGGCAGATCTCGGTGAAACGAAATCATGACAGGTCATCTCCCTCTACTATGTGCACTGGAGCAAAAATTCCAATTGTAGATTTAGAAGTTTTTTAGATACGTTCCGGACACGATTTTTGACATATTTTACACATTTCAGGGGGGATAACTCCAACAAATATTGACAGATCTCGACGAAACAAAATCATGACACATCGTCTCCTCATACTATGTGTACTCGAGAAAAAATTTCAAATGTAGATTAAGAAGCTTTTGAGATATTGCCTGGACACAAAATTTTTGACACATTTTACACATTTCAGGGGAGATAATTCCAGCAAATATTGACAGATCTCAACGAAACGAAATCATGACACATCATCACTGCCTAATATGTGCACTGGATAATAACTTTCAAATGTAGGTTAAGAAGTTTTAGAGATACAGCCCGGGCACGAAATCTTTTACACAATTTAAGCATTTCTGGGGGGATAACTCTAGCAAATATCGACAGATCTCGACGAAGCGAACTCATGACATATTGTCTCCGCCTAATATGTGCGCTGGAGCAAAAATTTCAAGTGTAGGTTAAGAAGTTTTTGAAATACGGCCCGGACACAGATTTGCTAACAGACGGACGGACAGATGGACCGACAGACAGACACCATGTGCCATCACATAATACGACTCATTTTTTTTCAAAAGGGGCATATAAAAAAGGATTTCTTAAATTAGTATACCCCTTGATAAATTAAAAGAACATACAATTTCAACCATTTTTTGGAAAATTCAAGACGGCCACCGAACAAATTGACCAATCAAAATTCTGTATACAAGTCCTGAAATCTACCAGCCTAGTATCCTTCCAGCCAAGTCTGGTTGAAATTGCTCAAGCCGCTATCGAGGAGTAGCATTTTAAACGATTTCCCACCATTTTTCAGAAAATTCAAGATGGCCGTCGAAAAAATGGACCAATCAAAATTCTGTATACAAGTCCTGAAGCATACTATGATAGGGTTCTTCCGAGTTTGATTGAAATAGTGGTTATCGAGGAGTAGGCCTTCAAGTGATTTCCAGAAATTTTCAGAAAATGCAAGATGGCCACCGGAAATATTGACCAATGAAAATTCTGTATAAAACTTCTGACCCATACCAGTGTACTACCCTCACAGCTAAGTCTGGTTGAATGAGTAGCGTCTTAAACGATTTCTCGTTATTTTTCAGAAATTTTAAGATGACCGATGAAAAAATACACCAATCAAAATTCTGTATAGAAGCTCTGAAGCCTACCACCCCCGCACCCCCCCCCCCCCCCCCCCCCCCCCCCCCATAGGATCCTTCAAACCAAATTAGGTTGAAATCTACCAAGCGGTTAATGAGGAGTAGTGTTTTTAAGCAAAAGTAGACGGATAGACGGACGCCGGATGGACAGACGGACGGTTAACATGGCATAAGCTCGTGGCCATTCCGGCCAGGTGAGCTAAAAAGTAAAAAACCTTAACCCAAAAGAGAAAATCTCAGTCTAAAAACGTAAAACATGTAAATATTCCCCAAAATCATATCAATAATGATGCAGATCGCATCCCTGCATTGCATAGCACACATCTGTAGTTAATCTGCATGCCCATAGGGCTCGCAGATTATTGTTTTCTTACCGGATCTTTCTTCTTTCTTTTTCTCGGTAACAATTTTCTAGAACTATCTCCTCCTGCAGTTTTCATCCGATCAACTTCAAACTTGGTCAACCTTTGGTTGGGATCTTCATTGCTATTGGTTTTATTTTTGATCTACCCAATGGGTTTCGAGCTACCCATGTTTTCATGGGCAAAAAAGTCACATAGGGAATGCAGAGGAAATTTCAGGATGGATGTTTGAACTACGACTACGCCTAGTTTTTATCGGATCACTAACAAACTTGAGTAGGATGTTACCATTGGTGTCCCGAAGATGTCTGACTCCCTGACCGGTGACCTTGCCCTTTGTTTTTTTACCCACAATGCAGGAAATAACTCCCATAGGGAATGTATGGGGATCTTTGAACTGCTACTATGCCTAGAGTTTTTATTGGATCACCACCATACTTGGCCAGAATATTAGCCTTGGGGTCCTGAACATGTGTGGTGACTTGGGGGTCCCAGCCCCTGCGTCACCCCCCCCCCCCCTAGGGGTCAGTTACCAGTTTTCGTTTTTGGCAGAAATTATGTCTCCTGAGTCATACAATTTCAATGGGCTCATACTAAGACATGGTATCGCATGTAATAGGGTTCAGGGACCTGATTTTCTACTCAAGAACCCCACAGTGTTGCAAATATCTTGGTTATTTGATGTTTCTGGGCTTATTCCTTGATTTTCATGAAAGCTTTACAGAAGGTATATGTCATATTCCGAAACCAATGGTGATGGTTTCGAAGTTGTCCGACCTGAAGGTCAAGGTCATCCACTAGGGTCCCAAGATACCAGTTTTTGTTTTTTGCAGAATTCAACTCCCCATGATGAAATATGTTGAAAAAATAGTTTTTATCTTTGGATAAAAAATACCAGTTTTCGTCTTTGGCATAAATGAATTCACCATGCTGAAAAATGTTGAAAAACTAATTTTTTTTCCCAAAATGGCCACCAAAGTCTTTTTGTGTCTTATCAACCTGAAATTTGGCACACTTCTAACTCTTATAATGCCATTTATTGGTTTCAAATTTCTCTTCGATCCATCATGAGATTTTCGAGCTATCCCATTTTCCGTGGTCAAAAAGGTCCCATAGGAGATGCATGGGAAATTTCAGGATGGATCTTTGAACTGTGACTACGCCCACAGTTTTTTTTATCACATCACAACCATATTTAGTCAGGATGTTACCCTTGGGTTTCCAAACATGATGGATGATCTTGGAGCCTCCTGCCAAACTGGAAGACTACCCCTTCGGCATAAAAATTATCAGTTTTCGTTTTCGGCAGAAATTAACTGCCTTTTATCAGAGGTCAATGGACATATTAGAAGATGCCCTATGGCACCATTTCATGTTTCTATCACCTCTGGGCCACATTGTCAATAGTGAATGTATGGGAAATTTCAGGATGGATATTTGAACTGTGACTACACCCACAGTTTTTATCAGATCACTACCATATTTGGTCAGGATGTAACTCTTGGGGAAAATGTCAGCCTGTAGGATCCCAAGATAGCAGTTTTCGTTTTTTGCAAAATTCAACTCTCCATGGTGAAAACTGATGAAAAATTATTCCCCCAAAGTGGCCGCCAGATCACATGGTGACCTATAAAATACCAGTTTTCGTCTTTGCCATAAATGAAATCCCCATGCTGAAACAATGTTGAAAAACAATTTTTTTTCCAAAATGGCCACCAAAACTTTTTTGCCAGATCGACCTGAAATTTGGCACACTTCTTACTCTTATAATGAAAAAAATGATGTGCAAATTTGACTGTCTGCTGTTTCTCCGTCCGGCCGGCTTGCCGTCCATCAACGTTTTCGTCCGATTTCAATTATATTTGACAGGAAGCATCCTTAGGATATAGAGATTCACGTTTGTTCAGATGATCAAGTTCAAACTTGGTCAACTTCTAGTACCCATGTAGGCGGTGTGTACTATTCAAATTATGAATGTTGAAAAAGAATTTGAAAATGGCACCCAAAATCTTTTTTCGTCCGATCGACTTCAAGTTTGGCAGACTTCTAGCACATATGATGAAAATTCTTACACTCAAATTTTTCTGCGATCTATCCACTAGTTTTATTGACCAAAAACATTTTCATAAGCCATGATCCCATACAAGCATTTTCTTGCTATTGCTAAGTGACATTTCTCAGACAGCTGAAGAAACGAAATTTGGCACAGCTCTAAGTGATCATAGCCCGAGTGGATAACCATAAGAAGATCTCTCGCCCTCCCAAATACCTTTCCACAAATTCGTAAATCACGATAATCTGGCTGAATTCTCTGAATATCAAAAAGTAACCCAGTGTAACGGTTAGCAAGTACATTTCCACATAGAGATCTTTTTACAGAACTAAGATTGGACAAACCGAGACATTTCTATTTTTGTAAAAGATATTTTGTGCAAAAATCTCAAATGCTACATTCTGAGGTTATCTTTGTATTTTAGAGATTCCCAGATTATAGCGAACACTACCATGCTTCACTTTTCTACAGAGCACACAGATTTACAGTTACTTCAGTAAATGTCTTCGTTTTCATTGAAATTGGAATGACCATTGTTGAGTTACAAGGCAAACAAATATCATATGGAAAGTTTCTATGTCCAAAACTGGGAAAAAAAATTCAGAATGACCCCAAAAAGAAATCTGTTGTCATGCAGATTGCATCCCTGCAAAGCATAGAACACTTCTGTAAGGTTTCATTGAAATCGGATGAGACATTGTTGAAAAATAAGTTGATTTAAAAACCTTAACCAAACTTGCAAATATTCCGCAGCTGGAATTAGTGATCCCTATCTCGCTATCTGCTTCGCAGGCGAGACTAAAATAATCTTCTCTATGATATTAAATGGCCATTTAATAAGGAAATATTTAGATTTTCTTGACCAAATTTACCTATTAAATGGCTAAACTATCAAGAAATTATCCTACCTTAGAACCGCTAGCGACTAAATTCTCTATGCTACACACATCGATGCAGAGCACTATGTCTGTATGACCATGCAGCAATTGGCAATCCCATGACTCCGAGTTGAACACCTTAATTAGTTCACTGTTAGTCGCGACGACAAGGTGGTTATCATCATTGAGAAACTGGACATCCAAAACTTCCTGATTGTAGCCGGAAAACTGGGGAGTATAAATCATAAACTCTAAGTATGGATGAACAAATAACCACATAATGGAAGCAAGCTCAAACAACATATTTTCATTATAAAATCACAATGTACTAAATTTATAAAAGTAGCTCATATTAGTTCATAAATCCCTTTAACCCTTTACTGGTTAAATTTGGTCAAGAAAATTAAAATATTTGTTTATTGAATGTCCATTTCCCGGCCAAAAGAGAACTATTTTTGAAAATTGACCACTGGAATGACTGGCTCGGTTATCGAGCCAGGCATTCCAGTGTTAAATTTTCAAAAATAGTCTTCTCTTGGCCTGCAAATGGACATTCCTCAAGAACACTACACAGGCCAATTTTCGCTGGCTTGACCATTAAAGGGTTAATAATAACAAAGGGCCTACCACATTAGTGTCCTTTAATTCAAGCAAAAATATGTCATGAATAATGTCTATTTATAGATCAAGAGATAGATATTTTGAAATAGAAGGACTGCATCCTATATGTCGATCCCTTTTGTTATCCCTCATATTTCATGTTGATGTCACAAAATTTAGATAGCTATAGTATCGTTGGGGAGTCAGTGTGATCTATCGGCACTATTGAAGTTATAAGTATTATGCAAAATGACATCGAATCTAATTGACCATTGGATATAATCTTATCTTAAAAAGGCAAAACTGCTTGCCAGAGCAAGATCATCCATGGTATTGGCCCATGAGGAATCCATAAGGATATAAAGATGTAGTATCCAGACTGAACCATAAGGCCTAACAGCTTACCATACCTGCAGTATGGCGCTCCTGGCCTGAGCAAGCCTTAAAGATAGGAAAATTGCATACCTTTATATGTATACATGTTTATATGCCCTATGTAAAAAGACTTTGTTGAATTAAATGCCCCCATACACTGTTGGTCGTTTATCCTAAAATTAATCAAGTCCACACTACAAAATATGAAAAAATAAAGAAGAATTATTTTACTATGATGTAGAATGGATGCAATCGTCGCAGAGAAGAAATCTGTAGTTTCATTAAAATCGCATATGCCCTTATGAACTCAATGTCAAATGAAAAACTTTAACATCGGTTCAAGTAAAAGGAGACAATTAACACCCAAATACCAAACTACGCATAAATATAGAGAATTAAAAATCACTTTCATTATGATGATTACTGAATGCAGTGATGGAATAGAACAAATCTATAGTTTTATTGAGATTGGATAAGTCCTTGATCAATTAAATGTCCATTGAAAAACATTAACATTTCCCTAATTCATGGTGAATGTCACACACTATTTGGATCGCTACGTCGAGCCATCCTCCGCTTTACGCAGGAACCGACCAAACCTACCACAAAAGAGCCAGCCATTCAAGTGTTAACTATTCCTAATATATTCTCTTGGTCTGAAAATGGACACTTCAAGACCACTATTATTGTTGCCCTGTCCATAAAAGGAAAAATTAATTAACCCTTTCACTGATAAATCCCTGAAAAAGTAAATTCCCTGCAATATAAAACTTATTATGTTAAATATTTTGAGATTAATTTGGCTGGAAGCTGTTGAGGCAGCAACAGCTTCCAGTTAAATAAATTTCAAAATATTCAACAGTTTTCCTGCATGGTTACATTGAAAATGAGTTATGGCCAATTCATCTGTGAAAGGGCTAATGTTTTACCCTCGTAGTCCTTATCGCAACACTGAACATTTCAAAATGAATATAAAGAGGCTCTTCCAGCAGCTCATACAACCTCATGAAGCTTACCTGTAGAAGTAGACTTGTGTTATATTTGTAGCTAAGCAGTCATACCTGTTTCTTCTGGAGAAAAGTCTCTGCATCAAACAGCAAGATATTGTGATCATGTGTAACCATGGTGATCAGGCCTGTACTAGGGGTTAATAAAGTTTGTGTGATAACCATCTCACCATCATCCGCCTCCTCATTAGAGGTCTTTGGTTTTGTGGTAGGAAAAATTGCTTCCTGTTTATAGACGCAATCAGATGTCGCTGTATTCCATATACGCAAGAATCCTGAGATGTAAAAATCAAATATTAAATAGTTCTATACAAAATGAGTTGAAGTTTTGAAATACATGTAGAAATAAAATATAACGGTGAATTCAGGATGCATGCAGGGAAATAGGTCAACTGATATTAAATCTAAATGTAACTACACATGTATGTATTGTAGCTCTGAAGTTAGATTTTGAACAATCAATTTGGTTAAAAATGGTACAAAGGACCATACATGTAGGTTGGACAAATACGGAATCAATCAACAGAATTTGCAATTGGTCTAATTTGTACCATAGTATTAATCATTTGATGATCAAGTCAGCCAAAACTGGCATGTGGAGTGGTCTTGAAAAATGTTCATTTGCAAGCCAAAAAAAAAACTATATTTGAAAATTGACCACTAGAATAACTGGCTGAATAACTGAGTCTCTCTTCAAATGGGCATTCACAAGCATTTTGATTTTCTTCTTAAATTTGGACCATTAAAGGGTTAATTAATATTCTGACATTCATTCATATCCGTTCTGTGTGCCTGAAATAATTGAATAAAATAAAACTGACTTTAAAGTCGTTTTATTTTTCCAAGGCCTCTGGACTGTTAGAAGGGTGCTCCCTGCACCACCACCCCCACCCCGCCTTTAAACTCCTGTGCTACTAATGGATGGATCGTGATAAAACTTGAGGGGTGGGGGGGGGGGGATTCTTGTGGCTGCTGTCGATGCCATAACAGAGGCTGATATTCGATTCACCCCCTGCCAGGTGCCAACTCTTAAACTTTAAAGTCGCTACTCCGTTATTGATGAACAGATCACGAAAGAACATAAAGGGGTATTCTAGGGCCATAGCTGTTTACATCACAATGGAGACAATTTATTATTCACCTCATGGTGAGGTTTAGAAGGATGCCCCACTATAATGTTAAAAGTTCTCTACAAGTTGTGAGACATTTCAGATCTTGGCTTGGATGAAGTTTTTCTAGTTATTATTGGCTCTGATAAGAAAATTAAGCCTTTGACCTATATCTTCAAGAAACTAAACAAGATAGACATCATTTTTTGTAAGCACTTATAGCTGACCACCCACCATTGGTCAAATTTCAATTAAAATCCCTGTAGCAGAATGCCAGGCGACCCGTAGGGTCTGGTCTTATGTTTTACTAATTACATATACCTACCTCCTTGCATCACTATTGCTCTTTCCTTCTCTGAAGGGAAGCGTAATAGGATGAATTTTTTACAGCCATTGTTTGCTGGGTATTGTGGTTACAGAGTGACTTAAGGCTCCTTCAGGTATCTCCATATTCTCTCTCTAATGATGAGATCCCTAGTAATTCACTTGAATGCTATATCTCAGAATGAGGCAAGAAGAAGATTAATCCAATACCCAGCACCACTGAGCAGGTCATTAAGCACAATGACAACCTCATTGGCTGATAGCTATCACATGACATTGCTGATAGAAACCAAGACTTCATTCATTTGACGAAATCCAGTCATATAATCCAGCTTGTATCAGATCCATGAAGAGGCAGATGATCCTATGATGACTTGACTCTGAATATCAGACTAAAGCTGAAATTAAAATTATCCTAATTTCTCTACATTATGACAAAAAAAGAATTTCTTTCAGAAATATCCAAATATGTTGAATTCTGACATATCTGGGTATAACATATGGGCCGAAATATAAAATGAATATCTTTCTTGAATACGTCTATTCTAACAAGATATGACCATTTAAATGAAGCCCCCAACCACCCCACCCACACACACCCGAAAAACCCTTGAGAGAGGGGAGGCTTGAGATGGGCCGTAATGCAAGGAAGTGGGTATATGTAATTAGTAAAACATAAGACCAGACCCTATGGGTCATCTGGTCATTGTTACTACATTACAACCTACCTTCTTGCATTACTATTGCTCAAATACAGAATTCAACATTGAACAAAGCCCGGAGGAAGGCAAATCTTTTTTAGCAAACGTGATGTAAAAAATGGCAAAGAATGAACACGAAGATAGTAATAACAAGTAGAGAGACTACAAATGATAATTCCTCAGAATTACTACCATAAGGAACCCTAATAGAAAGGGTTCAGAAAGCAAGGAGGAAGAGAGTCCATGGGCTGGAGGGGCATGTAAACCATATGCAATCGTAGACGATACCATAAGCAAAATTTTGAGTGGTCAATCACCAATCTACAATGATTCTATCAAAAGATATGTTAGTTTTTAATACCCCTATGGTCTGCTTCACTGTGGGTATTAACTCTAATATAACCCATCAAATACCATATTGAGTCCCAGTTTATCACATGTTAACATACATAATCTTAGAGGACATCGAAAGTTGTTAGAAAAATATAAAATATAGTTTCATCAATTAGTGGGGTGGTGTATCCAAGTGGGCCCCTCCAGCCCAAGGACTAGTAGAAAAGCGGGTCTTTAAAGGATTTCTGCCAACAATGAACTCCCGTGAAAATATTGCTATATACTAGTAGTATTCTCTTCTCTGCATTTATATTTGACTAAATTTAACTAACTAGTTAAATATTAACAATTTTATAACGCAATAGTTGGCAATCCATTTACTACTCACGAATAAATCCAAACTTTAATTAGCTACGCGTCACATGGTCGGCGTGACCCGATATTGACGTGAAAAGCGATGATGAGGCGGATTCAGAGGAGCTGACAGCTACGATATCATTCATTCGTTGTATAATACAGCGGGCACGATGAAGGGTAAGGAAAATATAACTGTTACATGTACATTAATTTATCCAAACTTTACTTTTCTTTTTTAAAATGTTCTCGAGATTTAGATATTAGTATTGAAATGCAGTACACGAAGCGAAAAATACTGCAAGTGTAATATTTGAGCAAGAACCTGTTTTCGTGATAGTAAATAAACTATATAATGAGAGTATAAGAACGCCGTCGGTAATCCTAACAGTGTTTTTATGCAGTAATTGTGATCTATGAACTTGCTCAAGGATTGACAATAGAAGCTAAACTCCAAACAGAGAGCCCTATCCTTACTTAAAATGCATTCAAAATATTTTTTTGCTGTCAATCACACTGACAATACAATTCCAAGAATGAAAAATGTGTATGAAAATATTTCATATATAGGCCTATGGTTATTTTATTTAGAAAGCATAAGGAAACCGCTTAGAGTATCTAATTTAAATTTTCCAGGGGGGGGGGGGGGTGCATTCACCCACCCCACTTTTTTGGAGGCTGCCACAAAAGAACTTCTCCCTGGACCAAGCCTGCCTCTCTGCCCACCCCACCCTAAACAAACATTTTCCTGGTGACACCACTGTGTACTGAGCCTAGGTAATGGGGATAGTAATAATGATGCTGGACAACCCACCCATCCACCACCCCACCCATTCTGCATTCCATCCAATTAAGAAAACCAAAGTAACAACCACAACACCGTGGCAGAATTACCATTATCTGCAGTTGCTGTCATAGTTAACCCTTTAACCCTCGAATTTGTTGAAGAAAATTTCAATCTTCTCATAGAAAATGCTCATTTGCAGACCAAGAAGACTGTTTTTGAAAATTTACCAATGGCATGACTGGCTTGGTTATCGAGCCAGTCATTCCAGTGGTAAATTTTCAAAAATAATCTTCTCTTAGTCTGCAAATCGACATTTCTCAATACTGATGAGTGTTAAAGTGTTAATAGCCATCAGTTTTTAAACGACTAAGTCTCAGAAACTGAGAATCTATTTCCAAGTTGAAGACTACGTTAGATATTTGATTTTTCAGTACCTACAGGGACAGTACATTGCCTACAGGAGATTTGCACGGTGAATCTGGCGCACACTTTGTCACAAAGTGAGAAAAGTTTTACCAGCATGTGTCATGCACAGAAATTAATTTAACACTAGCCTGTTACCACTGTTAGCCTAATGCTACTCCAAATTGACAAGTGTTAAGTAGAATTTGTGACTGACCATGCCTCGGTGGGCTAATATTAATTTAATATCTAAACCCTTTAGTGGTCAATGCAGTCAACGACGTCATCTGCAGTGATCACGAGCAATGTCTTTGTGCAGACCAGATTATATTTGAAAATTTACAACTGAAATGACTGGCTAGATTACCGAACCAATCATTAGTGATAAATTTTCAAAAATCTCTTGGAGTCTTGGTCAGCAAATGAACGAACCAGTACACTGTTTAAAGCTCAGTTTGCTCACCCCAATATACATATTAGGCCTTCTGCCATGTCTGTAGTTGTCTTTATAATGTCCATTTGCAGACCAACTAAAGACTATTTTTGAAAATTTACCACTGGAATGACAGGTTAGATTACCAAACTAGTCATTCCAGTGGTAAATTAAAAAAAAAAATCTTTTGGAGTCTTTGTCAGCAAATGGACATACCGATACACTGTTTAAAGCTCAGTTCGCTCACCCCAATATGTATTGTTCTCAATGGTGTGAATAAATTGTAAAAAAAGATGTTACCGTTCCATCATTAGGACTTCTGTCATGCCTGTAGCTGTCTTTATAATGTCCATTTACAGACCAACTAGACTATTTTTGAAAATTTATCAATGGAATGACTGGTGAGATTACCAAAACCAGTCATTCCAGTGGTCCATTTTCAAAAATTAATAATCTTGGTCAGCAATGTACACTGTACAACTCAGTTCACTCCGACACCACAATATGTATTGCTCTCAATAGCATGAATAAATATATTAAAAGATGTTGCAATATTTCCATTAGTGTTTCTGTAGTCCTCTTGATAAATGTCCATTTGCAAACCAAGACTATTTTTGAAAATTTACCACTGAAATGACGGGTTAGATTACCAAACCAATCATTTCATTGGTAAATTTTCAAAAATTGTCTTATTGGTTTGCAAATATACATAATAAATTTTTCATGGTGCGCTAAACATTGTCAAATCTGCTAATCCATGCTATCTAGTCCACCTTTACTTTATTATAGGCCTAATATCATGGCCTTATATTTTATCGTTGATTATACATTGCATCTTGTCGTTATCCATGACTTGTACAATTTATCACTCTAAAATATGAAAAAACATGAAATGAATAAACATATGACAAATAATTACATGAATAAATGCTGCATATTTCCTTGATATAAGCTTCCGGTGTCTTAATTCTTTTCAATTTGAAACTGATTATAATAGAAAGTAGGAACGCGTTCTATGTGCATATTCGATGTCAATAGCTCTAAGTATGACAAACCGTGCCACAACAGTAATAGCGCCGCATCGGGCTCAATACTTAAGAAAATTAAAGAAATCGGAGGTACAATGAATCCATTTTACTTAAATCAATGATTCTTCACAACAGGATAAAACTTCTTGTCGGCGCACACATGACACTTGACAGACTATTCCAGCTTCATGGCAGAGAATTTCTCTCAATTATGGATGTGACATCAGTCTACATGTGATGCCTGATGTAATTGATTATGACGCCATATACTTGAGCGACAGATCAGTCATCCGCAATGATGGTGATAATGGTGGCACTAACAATGGTGATGGTGACAATCATGGTGATCATGATGACAGTGATAATTTTATGGTGACCATGATTGTAGTAACATTGATAATGCTGGCACTAGCAAAAATGGCAGACAATGATAGCAATAACAATGGTGATTACGATGGTTCAAAATTTATGCTGACCATGATGACAGCAACAATGATGATGCAGACTCTAAAATTAGACAAATTTGGGTAGCCTAAAAAATAGGTTATCTAATTTTCAGTCCAGGTAATCTATTCCTCTGGGCCACTTCAGAGGCCCATCTTGGCCCAGACTGGAGTAGATTATCGCTTCACCGACATCGCTACATGTATCACAATCTTAGGTCAATCATGCAGGCAACCTGTTGAATATTTTGAAAATAGTTTGACTGGAAGTCATTGCTTTGTAAGGCAGCAATGGCTTCCAGTCAAATTATTTTCAACTTTTTCAACAGAATATAATTTTCGATATTATGCATCAGAAAAATTCTTATATCTGGTATGTAGGCCTATGTGTTAATGTAGATTGTAGTTTTATTATCAGTGACACAGCATGGTAATAAATATAAAGAAATAAGATGAGACAATCCACCGAGGCAATAACAAGCAAATGTCTTATGCCTCATCGATGATGATGATTATGATAATTTATTTTAGATGTCACGGTTTCTTTGTCCGTTTTGGCCATGAAAATCGTCGGGATAGCATCTTGGGGGGTTGAACCTGCGTATGGCTCCAGTATATCTATATTTCAGTAATCGTAGTAAGACAAATGTGTAGCGACTTCTCAGTTTTGAGTTTTCTGTTTGTAAACAACAGAAATTACCTCCCCTAATACGCTGTAATCCACACTTTACGTACCGATTCATCCGTTACAAAACAAAATAAGCAAATGCCTGAACCTTTCAATCCGTTTAAGCATCCATATGCGGCAGAGTATGCCACTAACCATTCATATTTCAACAAAACTGATTAAGGATAAGTTATTTATAAATTCAGAAACAACACAGACCATTTCATGTACAAAATCTGCCTGTCAAATATGACATCACTGCCGGAAATTACTGAGAATTAATGACAAAATATGCATATTTAAAACGGTACGACGTATCACAAAATAACCAAGAAATATTTAATATTACGATAATTTTTATCAATGATGATGTATTTCTTCTAAATAAATAGTTAAAATAAATATAAGGAGGCACTAAAACACAGGATAGCAGCTTGTTGGCAGAAATCCTTTAAACAACCCTAAGAAGGCAGGAAAGCAGAGATGATCATGCAAGAATGATATAAATAAATATAACGGGTGATGAAAGAGATGATATGAATGAGGTGAAATACACACATGAGAGATGTAATGATCTTACACTCACGCCAAATAAATGTCTTATAAGAATGAAGATGATGAAGAATGAGAAGATGAAGATGAAGAAGGAATACGAGTCATGGCCCCCGAAGCCACCTTCTGAATATTCTTATAGAAAAGGGAGGAAGGACCAGAATCTTTGAGATAGAAATTAATAAAGGTATTCTCCGATTTCCAGTTAGCTACTTTTAACCCCCACTAGTGAATTGTCCCCAGGAGAAGCTAATTCATGGCATATTTTGATGGTATCGATGATCCAACGTGAAATAGTAGTTAAAGAGGCAGGATGATCAACACCTTCTGCAAATGTAACCCAAAGATGTCTATCGTCGGATCGTTTGGAGGCAGTATGATGTTTGTAAATATTAAAAGCCCTAACAGGGCACCAGACAGAGTCATCTGGCGATAAGGAAGAAAGTTTATGAATTATAATGGGTTTACCCACGAATTTAATTGACTTGAGTTTTGGACAGAAATTCTGCCCTCGGATAGAGAATAATGCTATTACCCGTAATTTGAAATCTATCCAATTCAGCAGATAAGGCATGAATTTCCGAGCATCGGCTAGCTGATGTTACTGCTAATAAAAAGACTGCTTTGAGAGCAAGATGTTTTAAACAAACAGAACCCAAAGGTTCAAAATGTTTCCCAGCAAGAACCTGCAGTACAAGAGAAAGGTTCCAAGAAGGAAGGGGTTTCTTAAAGGGGGACGAGAATTTCCCATACCTTTAATGAGATCATGAAAATGTTTTTGCACTTGGACCGAAGTGTCAATCAGACATTTGCTGAGAGTGCAGACCAAACCAAAAGGATCTGACAGTGTTAACCGAGGGCTTCTTCTGATCAAAAAGGAAACCCAGAAAATCTGTGACCTGAATCACAGAGGCCTCAGAGGTCAGGATAGAATGGTCTGCACACCATTTCTTAAAAAACTCAAATCGAGCCTTATAAATGTTTCGAGTGGAGGCTCTGAGAGATTTCTCTAAAAGTTCTTGAGATCTGACTGAAAAGATTGATGAAGGAGGGGGCAACTCGACAGTTTCCAGACTGACAGGCGAAAGATTTCTGGGTTCTGATGGAGAATCCTGCCTCTGTTCTGGGACAAGAGATTGTTGGAAACAGGTAATAGAAGAGGGAGATCTACAAGAAGGTCCAGGAGATCCGGAAACCAAGACTTTGTCGGCCAAAACGGATCTATTAACAGGACCACACAAAGATGTTGCCAGATCTTTCTTAGGACCAGAGGAAGAATCGTTGGGGGAAAGGCATAAGTTAACATGTTGTCCCAAGATTGGGCTAGAACGTCGACTGAAACGCTTCCCTTCTGGAAAGGGATATATAAACATGGATATCTTTCGGTTCTTGAGAGTAGCAAATAGGTCTATGTGGCGATGACCGAACTGGAGAAAAATTGAATGGGGTACAGCCTGTTTCAACTCCCATTCCGTGTCTGGAATCTTGGAAGGGCGAGACAATTAATTGGCCAGAAAATTCAATTTGCCTGGAACGTGGGATGCGCGAAGAGAAATGTTACGGGACTTGCACCAGTGAAGCATTATCAAGGACGCTCGGCAGAGAGACCGACCTGGTCCCTCCCTGAGGATTGATAAATGAGACTACTGTGAAATTGTCAGAGGGGATAAGGATTGATAAACTGAGAATCAGGGGCTCCCAATGTACTAGGGTATGGAAAACAGCCCACAACTCGAGAAGGTTGACATGGTAAGAACCTTCTATAGGGGATCAAGTTCCTGAAATCTTCTTGGAATCCCAGATGGCTCCCCATCCTTCCAGGGATGCGTCTGTAAAAAAGATGGCCTGAGGAGATGGGAGGTGTAGAGGGACCCCTAATAAAAGTGACTGCCAGTCTTTCCAAAACCGGCAATGATCCATGAGTTGAAACTTGATGAGAAACCGATGGTCCAGAGAATCTAGAGACTGATTCCAATGGGCCATAAGATAGAACTGGAAGGGTCTTCTCATCAGAGCCCAAGGAATCACTTTCTCTACCGAAACCATGAGGCCTATGATTCTGAGGAAAGACCTGGCAGAAACTAACTGGCCTACCCTAAGGGATTGTATTGTGGACATAATTATCTGAACATTGGGAAGGTAGGGAAATAACTTCCCTTGGGAGAGGTCGAAAGTGACCCCCAGGTGGGTAAAAACTTGACTTGGGGAGAGACGCGACTTTTCTATATTGATAATCCAACCCAGATGAAGACAAACTTGGATGGCAACCGACACATCCGCAATGAAGGAGACAGGATTGGGGGTCTTGAAAAGCCAGGAATCTATATAAACATGTACCGAGATTGCCTGGAGATAGGCATGAAGCTACCGACGACACTATTCGAGAGAATACGTATGGGGAAGTGATAAGGCCAAAGGGAAGGCTGCAAAACTGCCAGACCCTACCTTTGTAAGCAAATCTGAGGAGCTTGCGGAATGCAGGGTGAATAGGGATGTGAAAGTATGCATTTTTGAGGTCAACGGATATAGTCCATAAGCCCATCTGAAGAGCTTGAATAATGGAATGGATCGTTTCCATCTTGAAGGAAGGACTCACAATTAGAAGATTAAGAGATTTTAGATTTATAACGGGTCTCCAACCCCCCTTTTTTCTTTTGAACAAGGAACATGTTCGAGAAGTACCCTGGATTGCACTGCCAATCCACCACCTCCTCTACCGCTTGCTTTGAGATCAGAGAAAGAACCTCGGAATCCAAAGCTAGAAGTTTCTCGGGCATGATGGAATGGGAGTCCACCGAGGAACAAAGGAGAGGGTTTTTTCTTTCCAGCAATGATGATGACCATGAATTATTGTTTCTATGACCCACTGATCCTGAATTAGGAGAGCTCAATAAGACTTGAGCCTGGAAAGACGATTTCCTACTGGGATGTCTGGAAAACTTGAAATAGTTGTTAATGAATCCAACAAATCTAGCATCTAAATTACGGTTGAACCTTGAAATGTCTGCCAGACAAGCCATAACTGAAGGAGGAATAGAATCAACCTTAGAAGAAACCTTAAGAATAGCTTCTGAGAGAAGGGCCGAAAAATTAGAAAGCTTGAATCTAAGCCTAGCAGATTGTTCTATGGATCTAAGCAGAGCCCAATCCGAAACAGGTGATCTACCAGTATCCTTAATAAGATCCCACGTGACACCAAACAGAGACTTAGATCTAATTGTTGCGTCATAATCAGAAAGAGGGACTCTAATGGAAGAAGCTAAATCCGGAGGAATCAAGGAAAATTCTGAAAAACAAGCATGCTGAGAAAAATGATACAGAATGTCCGCAGGAAAATTGTTAATCGGAGTACACGATCAAAGGAAAAATTGTCATCTGATACCAGAGGGGATTCATACGATGTGGAGATAATTCGTTCAGGCTGTAATTCAATATGGAGAGAATAAGAAACCCACTGGTGGGCACTAGACCAATCATTCTCAGCAGCACTAAGGAGGAGAAACTTGGAATCAGAGGGTCTCACGTGAAAAATCTCCGGAGTAGGTTGAAAAATTGAATCCTGAGTTGGGAGAGAATCCTGAGAATCATCAACAATGGGAGAAAATTCAACGTCCCAAGAAAGGATATCAAATATTAGAGAAGGATGAATGGATGAGGATGATGAGTAATCCGCGAACTTAATCTTAGGGCGAGAATGAAGAATACTCCTAGGGAGCAAACTAGATTCAAAGGACGGAAGAAAATCAATAGAGCTTCTAGAAGCCATGATGATAGAGTTCCCTGAGCTGTCTTTTGACAAAGAAAAATCCTTACTCGACAAACCAATATAAGTAATTTCGTTCACTAGAGATTCATTAAGATAACAACTCACTGAGTCCTGTGAAAGATTATCATGAGCCATAGAATCTGAAGAAATGGAGGAAATTTGAGAATTCGAAACAATACTTACATGGGAATTAGAATGAGGAAAGGCGAAATGATCGATAGAAACATCAGTAGAGGAAGTGGGTCTAGACATGTTAGAATAAGCTTCACTAATGACCAGGATATGACTAAATAAATCAGATTTTGAACTGTGAGAATATTCTGAGAACGAGACAAAAATCTAACACGAGAAAGCTGGGATTTAGCCAGACACAGGTCCTCGGGCACGGCTCTACTAACGCTGGATGCGGCCCCGGACCCACTCTAGGATTATTAATAGAATCCCAGAGGACCAGCGGACCGCCCAGAAAAGTCCTTTGAGAAGTAAATAGAGGATGCCGGAGAACTTAGAGCGGAACTCGGCTCCAGAGCCCAACTAGGCCCCGGGAACGTGGAAACGTGAAAAATCACATGAGGATTGGCCAAATTTGTTGAGAAATTCAAATTTAAATTTGACAATCCAGAATGACCGGCCCTGGCCCGGTCCGAAATCAGACCCAAGAGGTGTGGACCCGGCCATGGCACGGGGAAAAACCCAGGGACTGGGGTCGAAGCCGACAAGAACTCCAAACCCGAAGCCTCCCTAGCGGCCGGACCCGGACAAAAGTCCGGGTCCGGCCCCATAGATGAGATCGGGAACCTAAGCCGGCCAACATCCAAACCCGGGGCCAGGAAAAAAGCTGGGCCTGAGGCCGGCTGTCAGGCCGGGGAAACAGCAGATACAACGTAAGATGATGAAACTGCTTGGTAGAAGTCAATGGATGTGAGATCACCTGGACCACTCTGGTCGGGAAATCCTTCGAACCAGCCAGAGTAGCTGTAGTAGTGATAGGTGGTGAGATACAGGACCGACTTACGACACGCTCGGGCCCGAGAGAGGATGAACCGAACTCGGGCCACATGGGCGCAGGCTGCGGAATGTTGACAGAAGAATGATCTGCTGTATCCGGGCACGGCATGACTGGGTTATGAACAGGCGACGAACAAGGAGAAACCAGAGTCTTGGTACTCTTATTCTTACCAGTTCTTGTGGCACTTCTGAAACAATGTAAATCTGTAAGATGTAATTCATTCGATTTCGAAAACAGGCGTTTTCTGGGAGCAGCAAATTTCAATGCTTTACATTCAACCACGTCAAGTGATGAAGCATTGGTATCTGACTGCTCCAAAATAATCTTGTTAATTCTACTGTTAATAGAAGAGTCAATTTTATGTACCTGTTTCTGAGGGCACTCCATAGACTGCACTATTTTTTCAAGAATGGCTGAATCAGCCGTGGCCTCGGGTTTGGCCTTTATTTTAGTCACCGGCCTTGAAGGAAAAGGATTCCCAGGGAATTTTGAGATATCTGGTGAAATAGGTTTAAAGACAGTCTGGCAGAATGAGACCATGACTCGCATATTAAGAAAGACGATTCGAATGTACACGATGTACCTGCTCAGTGGCGCTGGGTATTGGATTAACCTCTTCTTGCCTCATTCTGAGATATAGCATTCAAGCGAATTACTATGGATCTCATCATTAGAGAGAGTATGGAGATACCTGAAGGAGCCTTCAGTCACTCCGTAACCACAATACCCAGCAAACAATGGTAGTAAAAAATTGATCCTACTACGCTTCTCTTCAGAGAAGGAAAGAGTAATAGTAATGCAAGGAGGTAGGTTGTAATGTAGTAACAACATGAGTGACATTATATATATATATATATATCAGGGCTCCCAAACCAGATTTTTACCAGCCAGGTGAGGGGTTTGATTCTCTAAAATGACTATGTCGGTAAGTGGTAATAGACACTAACACGAAAATAGAACACATTTTCACGCTAAACATGGTAGAAGTTCTTGCGGTCTTACGACTAATGTATACCTCATATCCATCATCGAGGTAGTGAAATTATTAAATGAGACTGCCTAAATATTGCCTACACTTTAATAAACGCCATTTATTACCGTTTATTACATCAAATTTATTCCACAAGTTGACATAAAATGGCGTCGTGGAAATATAATCAGCTAACGACGAATTTAGGTTATTACTCGAGTAGCGCCAAAACTCATAGATTCATATGATATGGTTGAGTTCTTATGTTTGTAGCCGCATGAATAAAAACAAGAGGCCCAAAGGGCTTATCGCTCACCTGGAACATAGGCATTTAAACTAGAAAGGTGATTGGCTATAAGAAGAGGTTCTAGAGTTGTTTTTGTGAAAACTAGGTCATCCAAAAAGGCTATTAAACAAATTTGGACTTTTGCCATAGATGGTTTTTCACGAGACATTTCTAAAAATCGGCCAAAATCCAAGATGGGTGCCGACTAAATTGGCCGATCAGCTTCGTTTGAACAAACTTGAATCTCTACACCCCAAGGACACTTCCTGCCAAATATAATTGAAATCGGCCTAGTAGTTCTCGAGAAGACATTTTAAATTTCCAATTGCCTTAGTATGGGAGCTTTTGGCGGGAAAATGATCCAAGATGGCCACCAAACCTTTTTTCTGACAGTTTCGAAAATTGCAAATTTGAGATCAGAATAACCAACATATATAAACATCTTTAAAACCAATTTCAGCCTCAAAATCCATCAAATAAAATCCAATTTGGCTGCCAAACACACTATTTTGATTGGCTCATGGCGGCCATGTTTTTTTATGGATCAACTTCCCTTGAACAAACTTTAATGGCCCTTAGTCCCTAATCATATCTGCCAAATTTCTGCCCGATCCCTTCAGCGGTTCTGGAGAAGTCGTTTTCATTAAAACTAGGTCAACCAAGATGGCCGCCGCCGCCTTGAACAAACTTGGTTCAGCCCTTGCGCTAGATCATATTTCATTGGGTTTCCTTCAATCCACCAAGCGATTTCGGAGATTTTTAGACATTTATAAAAATCTACCAAAATCCAAGATGGCACCTGGTCAAATTGGTGGATCAGCTTCGTTTGAAAAAATTTGAATCTTTGCACCATAAGGATGTTTCCTGACAAATATAATTGAAATCGGCCCAGCAGTTCTCAAGAAGCCATTTTAAATTTCCCATTGCTTTAGTATGGATGCTTTTGGCGGGAAAATGATCCAAGATGGCCATCAAACCGTTTATCCGACAGTTTCGAAAATTGCAAATTTCAGATAAGAATACCCAAAAAACATATATAAAACCAATTTCAGCCTCAAAATCCATCAAATAAAAAAATCCAATATGACTACCAAACAAGCTATATTTTGATTGGCCAGGTGTGGCCATGTTTTTTGACGGATCAACTTCCCTTGAACAAACTTTAATGGGCCATAGTTATATCTGCCAAATTTCAGCCCGACCCCTTCAGTGGTTCTGGAGTTGTTTTCACTAAAACTAGGTCAACCAAGATGGCGGTCGAACCATCTGGCCATTCAAGTTCCCGTGGACAAACTTGGTTCAGCTCTTGCCCTAGATCATATTTCATGAGGTTTGCATCAATCACCCAAGCGGTTTCGGAGATTTTTAAAGACGTTTCCTAAAATCAGACAAAATCCAAGATAACTACCAACCAAATTGACCGATCGGCTTCGTTTGAACAAACTTGGATCTCTATGCCCTATGGATGCTTCCTGTCAAATATAATTGAAATCGGCCCAGTGATTCTTGAGAAGTAGTTTAAAGGAAAAGTTGACGGACGGACACATGACAGACGGTCGCCATGGCATAAGATCACTTGGCCTATCAGGCCAGGTGAGCTAAAAACCTCATACATAAGCGCTTTGGTGCTGCTAATGATCAATGTTTCTCATAGCAGCTAAATTTTTTAGGGTTCCAGGGTCCCCACACCCTGGGGTTCTCATGCAGTTCTTTTCATCTATGCTAACATAGAGTGTACAATGGCCTTACAACTATGAATTATTTAGGTACCATGCTAGATTTTGTGGGTATTTTTGTGCAAAAACCTATAAAGGTTATTACATGTCATACTTAACAACAAGCTTGGGCCTGTTGTCGCTCACCTGGAGCACTATGCATTTTTGTCAAAATTGTTGGTGGGTGGTCTAGGAGTAGTCTTTTAAATGAGTTTGTGAACATTTTTGCAAGTCCAATATAGCCGCCAAACATGCTACATTTTGATTGGTCCACTGCGGCCATGTTTCTGACGTAGATCCTTCCCTTGAAAGAACATTAATGGCACTCAGTGCCTAATCATAGCTCCCAAATTTTGGCCCAATCTGCTCAGTGGTTCTGGAAATCTTTTGGAAAAAACTAGGTTATCGAAGATGGCTGCCAAAATAATTGGGCAATCAAGGTCCCTTGAACAAACTTGGTGCAGCTCTTGCCCTAGATGATATTTCATGCGTCTTGAATTGATCCCCATAGCGGTTTTGGAGAGGAAGACATTTCTAACAAGAGTTTTAGTGAAACTCAACATACGCCCGCAAGCATACTTGTTTGAGGAATGCTAAATGTGAAGTTAGTCTTTGATAATTCTCTGAAAAAAGGGAGGGGGCACAACTTCTATTAGGTACACATTTGGAATTCACAGCAAAGACATCAATAAAAATCTTGAAAGTCTTCACAGCTGCATTGATCATTACAATTACAAGAGAATTTTAATCTTTCAAGGGAGATAACTCTCACGAATATGTGAGGATTTTGTCGAAAGGAAATCATGAGACTTCGTCTATACCTAACACACCTGCTGGAAAAAAATTGTGACTGTAGGTTAAAAATTCTTCGAGATCTGGCCAGGAAAAGAAAATTTGGACAAATTTTAATCATTCAAGGGAGATAACTCCCGCGAATATATGAGGATTTTGTCGAAATGAAATCATGACTCCCGCGAATATGGGCAGATCATTCCAAAACAAAATCATGACACTTCGGCTATATGTACCACATCTTTTGGAAAAAATTTGTGAGTATGGGTGCAAAGATCTGTCCCGGACAAGAAAATTTTGACAAATTTTAAGCTTTCAAGGCAGATAACTCTAGCGAATACGGGAGGATTTTGCTGAATCGAAATCATGACACTTCGTCTATAAGGAATATATCTGCTGAAAAAAATTGTGACTGTAGTATCAAAACTCTTCGAGATCTGTCCCGGACAAGAAAATCTTGACGAATTTTAAGCTTATCATTGGAATGACTGGCTCTGCAGGCTATCCATTTGTCTAGACATTGCGCCAGCAAAACTCCCCCCCCCCCCCCCCCCCCCCCCACTCTAGCGAATATGGGAGGATTTTGGCGAATCGAAATCATGACAGTTCGTCGATAGGTAATATATCTGCTGAAAAAGATTTGTGAGTGTAGGTTCAAAACTCTTCGAGATCTGCTCCGGACAAGAATCAGATGGACGGATGCAGACGGACGAAAGGCGAGCACCATCACATAATACGACCCCGCTTTGCGCGGGAATATAAAAAATTGACCAAAATCCAAGATGGCGCGAGAAGAATACATTTTAAATTTCCTAATGCTTTAGTATGGGAGGTTTTGGCAGGTAAATGATCCAAGATGGCCACTATATCGTTTATCCGACAGTTTAGAAAACGGCAAATTTGAAATCAAAATGTGAAAAAACATATATAAAACCAATTTTGGCCTCAAAATCCATCAAATAAAAAAATCCAATATGGTCACCAAGCATGCTATATATTGATTGGCCCACGGCGGCCAGGTTTTTTGATGGATTAACTTCTCTTGAACAAACTTTAATGGCCCTTAGTCCCTAATCATATATCACAAATTTCTGCCTGATCGCTTCAGCTGTTCTGGGAAAGAAGTTGTTTTTGTGAAAATGAGATCATCCAAGATGGTCACTGAACCATTTGGTCAATCATCTTCGCTTAACAAACTTAGGTCAGCTCTTGCCCTAGATCATATTTCATGAGGTCTGAAATGATCCCTCAAACGGTTTTGGAGCAGATTTTTAGACATTTCTAAAAATCGGACGAAATCCAAGATGGCCACCAGCCAAATTGGCCGATTGGCTTTGTTTGAACAAAATGGAATCTCTATGCCCTAAGGATGCTTCCTGCCAAATATAATTGAAATCAGCGCAGTAGTTCTCGAGAAAACATTTTAAATTTCCCATTGCTTCAGTATGGGAGCTTTTGGCGGGAAAATGATCCAAGATGGCCGCAAACCATTTATCCGACAGCTTTAGAAATTGCAAATTTGAGATCAGAATACCCAAAAAACTATATAAAACCAATTTTGGCCTCAAAATCCATCAAATAAAAAAATTCAATATGTCCGCCAAACACGCTATATATTGATTGGCCCACGGCGGCCATGTTTTTTGACGTATCAACTTCTCTTGAACAAACTTTAATGGCCCTTAGTCCCTAATCATATAATACAGATTTCGGCCTGATTGCTTCAGCAGTTCTGGGGAAAAAGTCGTTTTTGCATGAACGAGGTCATCCAAGATGGCCACTGAACCATTTGGTCAATTAAGTTCCCTTGAACAAACTTGGATAAGCTCCTGCCCTAGATCATATTTTGTGAGTTCTTAATCGATACCTCAAACGGTTTCGGAGAAGATTTTTTAGACATTTCTAAAAATCGGCCGAAATCCAGGAAGTCGGAAGTATCATCGAAATCACGATACTTCCTTGTATAAACCGTCTCCTATCGACAACAAATTTTTATATATATCAGGGCTTCAGAACACAATTTTCCCAGCTGGACATGCCACCTTGGAAGAGGGGGGGGGGGGGGGCGCCAGAGAGAATGCATGATGTAATACCACGGCTTCTAATAGGGCAAGCGCTGTAAATTTTCTAAATCGAATGCTCCGAGTAAAGGGGGGGGGGGGGGGGGGGGAGACTTCTACTAGGTATATTTCATGAAAAAAAGAAGAAAAAAGCACGAAAATCTTACACATTTCACGCTGGAAAATCTTACACATATGCTTAATGTATACCTTATATCCGACTTAGCGGGAGTGAAATTATTAATTGTGATCGCCTAAATATTGCGCATACTTTAATAAACATTGTTTATTTCATCAAAATTAATCCAAATTTTGACATAAAATGTCGTCGAGATAATATAGAAATTCTGGGATTTATCAGCTACCGCTTATTGTCTCCCTTTGTGTGACTAGTTTAGGTCGCTACTCGAGTAGCACGATGATGCTAATATTAGTACCCGGGTAGAGACTTGCTCAATTCACATATATAGGAAGGAGCTTCGAGAGTGACGGCGTAAACTCATCCTATTGCGGA
This sequence comes from Chaetoderma sp. LZ-2023a, assembly GCA_034401795.1. Lineage (NCBI taxonomy): Eukaryota > Metazoa > Mollusca > Caudofoveata > Chaetodermatida > Chaetodermatidae > Chaetoderma > Chaetoderma sp. LZ-2023a. The sequence goes on from CM067372.1 coordinate 89,926,662, forward strand.
AGCTGATTAATACTCGGTAGAATCGTCTGCATATATATATATATATATATATATATATATATATATATATATATATATATACACCTGTGCAAAAGTTAAGCACCAGCAAAAACAATGGAACGTAGAAACATGATGGTACAACTAGGCTGCCATACTTTTTGTCCCCGCGTTAGCTGACATAATTCCAAGTACGAAATGCACATGCATGCATGACTTCACGCCGCTTGATGTCCGTGCGTGGCGGGAAACAGCACACGTGTTCAGTTATGTAAAAGTCCAGTTTGAGGTGTAGAACATTACATGCAGATTTAGGCGACAAGATTAGGAATTTTGTGTTCATGACCGTGGTTTATTTGTACAGAGAGAATTAGCTCTTGATTGTGAACCGCTATGGCAAGACGAAGGTTAAGTGATCGTGTGAAATGGCAAATCATAGGCATGCATACCACTGGTATGTCATGCAGAGAGATTGGCAGACAGCTGAACATTAACCATACTGTAATCAGTCGTTTGATTGCAAAACATGGACAAACTAACGAGGCGAAGGACAGGCCTAGATCTGGAAGACCGAAGAAGACTACTGCCCATGATGATCGAGCCCTAGTACGCCTTGTTAGGAGATCTCCATTCACCAACAGCAGAGTGCTCAGCCAGCAATGGGAAACACGCAATAGAGTGTCAATGTCTACCGTCAAAAGGAGACTGTATGCTGCTGGCATGAAAGCTAGGAGACCTGTCAGACGTCCTCTCCTTACTGCATACCACAAAGAGGAGCATCTGAGGTGGTGCAACGAAAGAAGACACTGGAACATGAGATCCTGGAGACGGGTACACTGGTCCGATGAAAGTCAGTTCCTACTTCATGCCACAGATGGTCGAACTCGTGTATGGAGGTCCAGACGCACGGCGTACGACCAACGTAACATCATGGAAGAAGTTCCATTTGGTGGAGGTTCCGTTATGATATGGGGGTGCCTCTCATTTGATTGTAAGCTGGATCTGTTGACTGTACCTGGAACACTAAATGGACAAAGATATCAAGATTCCATACTGGATAGAGTTGTGGTCCCTCATTTTGTAAATCATGCACCTGGAACCCACCCTATATTCATGGATGACAACGCCCGACCACATCGTGCTAGAGCTGTGCATGAATACCTCCGCCAGAATGCCATCGAAACCCTACCATGGCCAGCAAGGAGCCCTGACATGAACCCTATTGAGCATATCTGGGACATTCTGGGAAACATGGTGAGAAGGAGGGATCCTCCTGTGCAGAACATACAGGAATTAACAGACGCACTCCATCTTGAATGGCAACGAATACCACAATGGCGTATCAGTCGGTTGGTGACCAGCATGAGACGTCGTGTCCAGGCCGTCATCCAGGCACAAGGTGGATATACCCGGTATTAATAATGACAGTCTCAAACTCGTGCACAGATGTTAAACTTCGTTTTCAGACACCATTAATGACAATCTAGCCACGTGTGTCAACTGTAGGGCAATAGTTGTCAGTTGTGTCAACGTAACCATATTCAGGCCTCGTTTTCAAGTTCAAACAAAAACATACAGTGTTTCCCCACCATCATAATCAGCATTCCTCTAGTTGCATTATTACCTCTTGCACTAAGATGGATGGGTACATAAATGTTTATGCTATTGCTTTCTTCATAGCACATGAATATACCTTCGCATGTGCGTAAAAATAGGGTGGTGCTTAACTTTTGCACAGGTATATATATAATGATTTCGTGATGGTAAACGAGTATTATACATTCAATCCGATCCGCATATTTGGTACGCATTAAAATAATGTTTTCCGTTGATAGTTGTATCATACAAGGAAGTGACGTAATTTGGATGGTATTGCCGCAAAGTTATTGCAAAACTTTGTTTTAAATCTCGTTTTATTTAACATTTATACGATATTTAACTCACAGAATTTTTTTTATTTACACAAACTGACAAAATTTGGATGCGACTTCTATTAGACACATTTGCTGGGTTTTTTTTATTCACAATGATTTAACAAAATACATACATTGCTGTCCGACTGGACACCACATTTACCGGTCATCGAAGACAATTCTCGGACATGTCCGGACAATATGGATATTTTTTAAGCCCTGATATATATATATATATATATAACTGTGGAAGAACATGAACTATCTATATATTGCATACCTTTGTTACCAGCAGTGACAATATGTAAATTTTCCGTTAGAACACCAAGCCTCTGGTGTGATGTTTCTGGCAAGGCAATAATGGACTCGACAGACTGAAAGAACATATAACAGGAGAATGATTCAAATTTAATTGAAATTTCACCGTGTAGTCGATGGTGCGCCATTGGAAATCCTCACTTTTGCCAACTTTGAAGTTCTAGTCCACCCCACAAGCTGTCCCCACATCCTCTTATCACTTTGCAGGGAGTCCAATGCAACCGACATTTCATAATGCGGAATCATATGGGTGTAACTTAGATGATCTTTCATGAGTTTCCCCCCACCCCACCCCTCCCCACCCCACCCAAGCAGTTACGGAGATTCATAAAAAGGTTTCTAAAGATCAGCTGAAATCCAATATAGCCGCTGAGCAAATTGGCTGATCGCCTTTGTTTGAACAAACTTGGGTCTCTATGTCATAAGGAGCTTCCCGTTAAAGATAATTCAAATTGGCAAAGCGCGTCTCGAGATGACATTTTAAATTTCCTAGTGCTTTAGGATGGGAGTCTTTGGTGGGAAACTGATCCAAAATTGCTGCCAAACCATTTATCCGACAATTTCGAAACTGCCAAATTTGAAGTCAGCAAACCTAACAGGGTATATCAGTAAACTGATGTAGGGTCCCCGAAGGCATACTGCACAGGGACACTTGAAACAATGGCCCGGTCAAAAATTCTCTGTAATGTTCAGTGAATCATGAAAAGGTCAAAAACATGTTCAGTGAACCGTGAAATGCAGGTCACTGACATATTTTTCATATGTAACACACTTTCAGTGTATAATGCATCCATATACTAAGTTTAGTTCCAATATACAAAAAAATCTTGAAATTACAGCCTGGACAAAGATTTTCTGTAATGTTAGAAGTGAATCGTGCAACGTATGTCAGGGTGACCTACTTTTTGTATGCAACACACCTACACCCTATAATGCATCCATACACCAAATTTTGTTCCTGTACACATAAAACTCTTGAACTTACAGCCTGGACAAAAATGTTCTGTAATGTTCAATGAACAGTGAAATGTAGGTCAAAGGTAGGTCACGCTGACCTAATTTTCATACACTGCACCCCTCCCCAATATGCATCCAGATATCAAGCTTAGGTACCCTATAACAAACTGTTGAAACTAGCCTGGACACAAATTTTCTGTAATGTTCAATGAACCATGAAAAGTAGGAAAAGTAGGTCATTCTGAGCTAGTACATTGTACTTTTCATACACTCCACACCTGCTCCCTAAGATGCATTCACATACCATGTTTAGTTCCCATATACTGAAAACTCTTGAAACCACAGCCAGCACAAGAATTTTCAGTAATGTTCAATGCACTGTGAACACTCGGTCAAAAATAGGTCATGCTGACCTACTTTTCATACACTGCACACCTTCTCCATAAGATGCATCCAGGGTTCTGATGACACATGGCCCTTCCAACATTTAGCTCTAAAAAATTCACCATGTCCCATCATTACCTTCACACATGGGTCAATGGCCCACAGGATTTTAGGCCATAGCTATCTTCCATGTATGCAATTGACCCATCATTTGCCTAAATGACCCATGTCTTATAGAGGCGGTGGGCCATTTGACTCCACTAAGCAACTGGCGCAGCAGAACCCTGTGCATCCACATACCAAGTTTAGGGAAAATATTTGAAACAGTCTTGAAACTATGGCCCGAGCAAACTCGTAGAGGGCAAACGGATGGACGCACAAAGCGGCGACTATATGTTCCACCCAAAAATTTTCGGGGACCATAAAAATCTACATAAAAAAACAATTTCAGAGATGATGTTTCATGAGGTTTGCTTCGATCCCACAAGTGGTTACGGAGATTTTTGTCTGCCCATTGGTTCTTAAGAAGTTATTTAAAGAAAAAGTTGATGGACAGGCGGATGGACAGACAGCAGGCGGATGGACACACAGACAATGGATAGACAACGGATGTCACCACGGCATAATCTCACTTGACTATTCTGGCCAGGTGATCTAATAACAAAGTTTTGTAGGGGTCAGTGACCTTGATCTTTGACCTCATGACCTCCCTCCCAAGTTGTGTTCCATTAGGCTAAAGCTGAAATATAAGCCGATAAGATTTGCTAAACGTAAAAACTTAATGTTGAAAAATAAAGTTTTGTCGAGGCCAGTGACCTTGACCTTCGACATGGTGACCTTCCAGTAACCATTCTGCATCCTCTTGGATGGAAGCAACCATGTACCCAAGTTGAGTTCCATTATGATAAAGTAATTCCCAAATAAAGCTGATAAGATTTGCTAAACACCAAAATTTAACATAACACCAACGTCGGAAAAGTGACACATGTCTCGCATTCCGCTTTGCAGGTGAGACAGTTTATGCATTATGCATGAAAATATACTTACATATGTGACTGTTAGATTTCTAAAAGGATTTTGAGCAATTGCTTCTAGTTTCTCCAAAATCAGCCTTCAAAGTAACCCCTATAGCATCATCTACAGACACCACAGAAGTGTTGGAGACAATTACTAAGTCATAAACAAATGACACTCTTTAAACCATTAGTATATTATAGTTGTCTTAATCAACTTGATGACAACAAGATTTCATTAACAAATTTTTTTGAAGATCTTTAATCATTATATAACCTTGTTCTATGTCTTAATATTTAAGACATTGGCAGCAATTCATTTCTAAAGTCTACAAATTGGTTGTTATTTTTTATTGTCAGTGTATATCACATGTCTGTTGTACATGTATATATATATAATTTTTTCTTATTTGAAAAAGAAATTGCAGACATACAGATTTTAAGAAATTTATTCAGAAGCATTATAACATAAATAACTTAGTCTTACAATCTATGGACACTACAGAAATTTTAAGCGTGGATTTTAATAGTAAATTTTTGGTTTCCATTCGTTTCTCTTGTTATATACTCCCGGTGGTTGAAAGAAATATTATTCTTTCCTTTCTCTTGTAGAGTTCTGAAGTGTTCATCTAGTTTTGCTAGTCCACTAACTCACATCTGGAGCAGTTTATGGTAAGACACGCTTGAGATGGAGGCTCCTAATCTATGGACCTTCGGTTATGTCTGCCAATTCCTTTTTGCGCATTTCAAGGATGATAACATTTCAGTATCGGAGTCTTGGGCCTTGGACATGTTGCCAATGAACTTTTGAAGATATTCACATTGCAATGCGACATTACAGCACACTTGACATAAGCATACATGTATATGTGAATTTGTTTCAGAAATTCTGTGAATTTGTCATATTTGTCTTGGTTTACATTTCACAAGAGAAGTTAAGCATATTCTAATGTTGCTCTGATACTGTGAAGTCTGGAATAGCTCAAAGACCTTCATTGGCATAATCATAGTGTGCTTAGGAAGAAAATGTTTGTGCCAGTGCCATCTTAAATGTTCATAAGAGCCTTTTTGATTGAATTTTCCACGCTGACATTGGGCAGAAAGAAGAAATATTGAATTCTTTCACTGCTTGGAAAATGGCATCTTTGCTCATGTTTTATGGCTTTGGTTTCCACCATTCTTTTGCTCTCTGCTGTTTGGTGTATCTTCCCATATGTGGCCATCTCTCTTCTAAGCTTGTATAAAATCTTGGTAACTCTGCAGATTAATACATGTTTCAGACAACTGTAGGCACATGATGTTACTCTCTGGTTGTAGTTTGTATGTGTTTTATTTCATTGTCAGCTTCCTCTACAGTTTCAAATGACATATTGCCAAGTTCACGTTTCTTCATTGTTACAGCAGAATGAAGGTTTTGTGCTACTAGGGACTAGAATGTACTAGGTGAATCCATTAGTACTTTTACCACATGGGTACACCTTTTAGGTGTTTCAGGTAAAAACCTAGCTCTTTTATATGCTAGCTGATGACATCTGAAAGGACTTGTTGCACATGTATCTCATGCAGGAGTGTGCATCTTTAAAATCTTAGTCTCCAGTGTTGTGTCTTCAGAACTCGTCGGTGTCTTTTCCAATGTATGCTTGTTGAGCGACCATTTGTGCTTGCTTTCGGACTGCCTTTTCCTTGGTCATCCCCTTTTTGACAGCTTCTGCTCATTTGTTTTCTATTTATTCGCAGGTATCCTCATCAGTAGCTAACTGAGATTGTCTCTGTTCAGCTCTCTTTTTTGTCTATATTTCTGCATTTCTAATGCTTTTTTCTACTGATAATCCATATTAAGTTGTTTTTCTTTTTCAACATTTCTGTCTTGGCAACCCATTATCTCTGCTTCCTCACTCTATTACTTGTCTTTTCCTTCTCATGTCTCGTGATCATGTTTAATTTTATTCCTCTGATTAATAATTTTTGTTCATGTTAATGAACAGGGTCTTCTTATTTGATCTGCTAATTAGTACGAAAAAGATCAGAAAGAAAAAGATATGGTTATTCGACCAAATTTAGAATTGTTTCCTATATGTAGTGTCTGTGGATCAGAATAACAAGTTATCAAATCCACAATTTAGTCTATTACTGTTCTGTTTCATGCCACATATGACCATAATGTATTTTTCAGCCTTTCAGATGGAATATAGCATAAAATTATTTGATGTATACATTATTATAAAGTTCTGTGAAATTTCAACTTAATGAAGGTCATCAGTGATAACATACCTTTGAATCTTGTCATGTTGATAATTATTATTGTGTTTAAATCCTTTCAACAAAACTCCTCTAAGATTAAGCCATTTCACACAACAATGATATAAAAACTCTGTCATAGAATCGTCTTAAAAATTGCTAGATTTTGTGATTTGCATCATGATCTACAGAGACTACATGAATCTACGGACACTACATCTTCAACTATTTCTGAAGTTTGTCTCACATATATTATTAAAAGTTAATATGTATGTCATAAATAATATGTGCATATGTATAAATAAATCCCTATAGGATTGCATTGCAATCCATATCCACACCGGTTTACACCAAGGTGTTCACGGACACTACACAGTATTCTGGGACAATTTGATTACATGAATTACACACAATTCTATTAGATTTTTGCAATGTACTGACATAAAACATGGTATCTTTTGAGAAGTTGTATTATTCTGACTAGAAACAGAATATATTCATACAAAATAGAGATGTTTTGTGTAATTCTGATATTGTTGTTCCTGACAATGTGACAAAATATTAAAATATATAACAAGATGGTATCTTTTTCCATCGCTGATAGCTTCGCACCAAATTGACCAAACTGCAAGTGAAGAACTGATGTTCAATATGTTTTATATATTGAATAAAGAAATTACATTATGGGAGACCTTTTAACAGTTTAAGGTAGAATATCGGACATTTTTCAATTGCAACATTATACAGTACAGATCATAGTTAGGTTTACTTAAACGCATCCTAAAGCTCGCTTAAAATGCGTCTAAATGGCGTCATTTTCTCGTAGTGATCGACGTAGACATAGCGCGGTTGGTAAAATCTCAAGATGCATCTTGAATTTTATCTTGATGGGTTTAAATTTTGACACTACGGGTTTGACATTTTGAATGACGGGTTTAACTTTTTGCCCTACGCGTTTGGTAGTGTTTGATAAATTAAACGCACCATCAATTCCAACTGCGGATCTACAGATTCTATCTCCTCTTCTATGCACAACTGCTTGTCTGGATCTCTTGGAATTTGAGTCCAGACCGGTACCAGAGACGCAACCAGATATTAGCAACGGCGGACCTCTTATCCATTCTGGACTGTATCCGCGCGAAAGCCATTGCAAGACTAAGCGGTCCTGAATTAACCGCCCCCCACTTCTGAATGTGGCAAGTCAAACGACCTCCCACTGGTGCACCTAGGCTTGACGGGGTGCCCATAAATTTTAGAAGTGGGAGTGTCTCTGGTACAAGTGACAACACCCGAGTGGTACCTGTGGTAACCGGAAAAAATCTGAGCCCATAAGGCCCGGTTACCACATGCCGCTCCTCGTGCGCCGCGCCGTGCCCAGCGCCACGTGCACCGTGGTGCACGCCTCGTGCACAGGCTGCTGTCTGGCTGGCTGCGCTTGAGGCGCTGGCTGACGCACAGCAGCACGCCGCTGCTGGCGCGGCAGATGCGGTCTCTTGAACCCGAGCGTACTGCTGTCGAGCAGCCGAGGGCTGAACACGTACGTGTTCTCTGCGCAGCACTTCAAACTGTGCACGCAGCGCCCTCTGGTTGTTCACCAAAGCCCTGTCTCTTGGAGGTGCCAACAACTCACCTCCAAAAAGACCAGGGCCCGCCATCGGCGCTTGCAACAAGCGCGACTCGAGCTCTTGAGACGGGCACAAATTGTCCAAAGCAAAAGTGCGCCTCGTCCTCAATGACTTCGTGACTGACCTAGTCAGACAGTCCAACGCCAGGTTGATCCCATCCTGGATGGCTCATTGGACTGTCACGGGGCTAGGTTGTTGCTACACCGAGGCTGCTACTACCCCAGATAGCAGCTGAGACATGAGACAGCGCACTAATCGCTGCTCGCGAGCTCTCTTCGGTGTCGCGCATGGCGGCATTAGCCGAGCGCACACCACTCCCGTGTCAGCACAGGAACCCGGCTGCGTATCTTCCCCCAGAGCGGCGCCATATCGAGCACACCGACTACCAGTAACCCGACATCATCTAGCAAACTCGCGGGGGGGGGGGGGGGGGGGGGCTTCGCGAGGCGACCTTTCGGTCTAATCGACTCCTCTGCCGCAGAGAACATATCTAAGATATGTTCAGCATACGGCAGAGACAGTCGTGTTGGCCAACGGCCTTGCCTGTAACTATGCCCGAGGGTTACCGGCGGCCGTTTCGTCCACGGAGAGCTCTGGTCTGACAGCGAGGAGCCACGCGCATGCTTCAGACCAGTCTTCATCCATGGCTACATGTGAATTGCCGACGAGCAGCGGGCCCTCGTCATCCTCAATGGCATTCGCAGGTACGGCCGAGGTGGAGGCTATAGACGAACCCGGCTGTCCAGGGAATGCATACGGGCCCGAGAGGCTGACCAGGCACCAAGGTCACGCTTGTGTGAGGGGTAACATGCACACCAGCGCGGCCCGGATCGTCCATATGAGATTCCACGCTTAAGCTCCAAACCGGCCCACAGGCTGAATCATGAAGCCTGCTCCCGAGGGAACAGTGCCATAGGTGAGCGGCCGCGCTCCCCATCGCATCCATGTCTTCATGCTAATCCTGTGGACCGAGCAGGTAGTCTTCATCATCTTCCTGGTCAGGAAAGTTAGACTCTGGGTTTGCAAGAAAAACTAACCTAGACTGACCCGGAGAATGCCCGAAAGCAGATGACGAGGGTACTCCACGAGTGATCGTGGTCAGGCCTGCTGGTCAGGTCCCGCCTGATGCTGCTCGCGCCGCTGGATCACCAGGCGATGTGAACATCAAGCCTGGGTCCAAGACGGCCGCTCCTGGATCACTAAACACTTTGTCCGAGCTAGTAGGGCATGATCCAGGGACGGGGGCTACCTGCACTGAGGTCGATGCGCAGGAAGTTGAAACACCTGTGCCAGGCAACATGCTGCGAAGCATGTCAGGCATCAGATCGTTCAAAGTCCTGCGCATCTCACTCACTAACTCAACCTTGGAAGGCCTCGAGTTCACCCTACTCAGAGGCCTTCTTCTTACCCTCCTTCTTTGCCTTCTTGCCCTCCTCAGCCAACAGCTTAGCCTGAAAAGCAAAGGATTCAGAGGTTAGATCCCCCCCCCCCACTCTTTACAAATGACACATTTGTTAGACAGCCTACACACTGAACAAAGATGGCAAGGATGGGGGAAGAATCTAGCCTTCATAGGCTTGAAGCAAGATGGACATGACTTCTGAAAAAAGGAACGGAATACGAAGACAATGAGTATTATAGTTTTCAAACCCTTGTTAATTGACTATTAGTACAAAACAAGAACAAACTCGAGACAAGACATCCACTTTTATTACAGACAACCCTGACGGGACAGCTGACATCTCTAGTTAATAATAACCAATCACAACCAGGATCCCAAATTAAGAAAGAGAGAGAGAAAGATTAATGACTATCTAGATATCTCTCCACCTTCATAATAAAGGGTGACAAACACATCAAAGACTTCTCTAAACTAAGATTATGACATCAAGGAAAGAGAAAAAACTCTGGTTGTTTATGACATCAAACCTCAATGCAAAAGCTCCTTCAAGGAGAGGAGACGTCAGAAATGAATGCAAGAAATATCTAGAGACTAAAGACATTCATTACTCCCGAATAATATATCAAATTATATATATATTCGAGAACCCATGCACACATAATACAGAATACAGTGCAATAACAAAAGGCAGCCGAAAATTGTGATTATTTTCAAATAATTATGTGCCATAACTGATAAACTCCCTTAACCTGAGCACAGGCAAAACCATCCTCTTGTGCAGGAGAACACGTCCATCCATCCGCCGAGACTCTTCTTTCAGAAGAACTGATGACGGGGATGGGACAAAAGGAAGGAGATATTTCTTTTATTCATTTAATATATCTCCATCCCTTACACATATCACAATGATAAGTCAAAAAGGAGATATGAACAACCTTCGAGAGAAGAACAGGGCCCCTTACTCATCCATAAGTTGAACCTGTGAACACAAAGCACAAGGGATTAATAGGCCTAGGTGATGGGAGAAATTTAACAAGGATTCCCAGCGCATAAAAACGCAGTAACGCCAAAACGGCCGCGACGAAAACCGGTAACATATAAAAGTTACAAGTCTAAATTAATAAATGGTACAATATCACCTTAACAGATGATGAGGAAGACTCCTCTGCAGACGTAGAATCAGCCATAAATCCAAAAGGTCATAATTATTGAAAATTCTCAAAAGGAGACTAGGAAAATTTTCAACATGTGGTTGGTCAGCCAATATATTAGAAAACGGAAGTACCAGTATGCGCATGCGCAGTGGGTGGGGTCTGTTATGTGCATGACTGTGTACATCCACCTGCCCATTAGGGGCACATAACTTTTTATAATTCTGAATATTATTGAATTTAGAGCCGATATACTAGTATATCAGGAGTGTTAGGGAGGTAAGTATGTTCTCATGATGTGAAATATGCATTTTGACAATTTGTCCTGCCAACTAGGGTTGCAATCTGTCAAGCGGTTAATGAGTAGCGTTTTGACAATTTCTGCTAAATTTTTCATAAAGTCAAAGATTTTCACACAAAAATTGACCAATCAAAATTCTGTATGCATGTTCGGAAGCCGAAAGCATTAGGGTCCTTCCAGCCAAATTAGCTTGAAATCTGCCAAGCTGTTAATGTGGAGTGGCGTTTTTAAACATAAGTTGACGGATGGACGGCGGACAGCAGATGGTTGCCATGCAGATCAGTGACTTTGACCTTTTGGCCAGAACATCATTGTGTGATGCTGTGTCATTATAAGGAGGCATGTGTCCAAGTTTGGGACCAGTATGATTAACCAAACATGAGATATAAACAGAAAAGTTGAGCTAAACGCAAATTGGCCGCCGCCGGGAGATGTGCAGGGTATCACAATAGCTCATTTTACTTCGTAGTTGAGATAAAAATGGCCTCTTGTACTCCTTAGTTACCTACAACATTTGTTTGAATTCCATCCACCGGTTTTGGAGGAGTTGCATTACAGAGACTGGCATGGATCGCTGTGAAAAATCTGAATGTCATTAGGGGAAATGATCTGTGAGAGCAGGGGTTAAAATTAACATGAGCATGAGGTTAGCAGAAATTGACCAGGGCTAGTACAACTTGTAACTGACCAACCTAATGGTAACAATTTGACATGTCAACCCTTTAATGGTCAAGGTGGTCAAAAATTTTCTCTGCTGTGATCTTCAGAAATGTCGATTTGCAGAGCAAGACAACTATTTTTGGAAATTTACCAGTAGAATGGCTGGCTCGACAATTGAGACAGTCATTCCAGTGGTAAAATTTTAAAAATAGTCTTCCCTTTTGCCCTGTAGGTGGGGCTTAGAATACACCTTCCGCATCCTCTGCGTGTCGTAAGAGGCGACTAAAGGAGGTAAGGGTGAGGTAACCCTGACAGAAACCTCGAGTGCTGAAGACGGAGGTTCCAGGCCGCACGGCGCACTCTAATAAACCATGGATCCACGCACTTAACGCTTATGATCATGTCGATAGTCACTTACAAGACTGGCAGTATGATCAGCGAACGAAAAGAAGAAGAAGTCTTCCCTTGATCTGCAAAGAAGATTTGAAGGGCTATTGTAGAATCTAGTAATCACTTATCCTTCTATCTAAATCTAGTGGCTCATCTGGCTTAATTTAAAACTATAGAGAGGGTGTCAAATGATGTGCGAGAGTGTTGGCAGGACTATGGGATATCCTAATTTTTCCAAAACATGGAGATAAAGAAAGGACTCGAGATTTTAAAGGTAGGTAGGTAATTAATTAAGTCATACTAAAATGTCATTTTCTTTCAGATTGAGAAATTAGGCTACCAGAATCAGTTGCCATTCCACATTGTTTTCAGGACTTGTCGGTGAAAGGGATAAACATAGCAAAAACTGGAATTGGCAAAAGGATAAAGCAGAAATTTAGATTTTCTAATAGATGGATCCACTTTTAGCTATGCCCCGGCCATCTCTAGGTAGGCTCTGTCGATGCTTTGCGACTGCGTGTGTTGGGATCAATAAGTACTTTGAATCTTGAATTCCAAACTTCATGGTAACTATAGATACAGTTAACCCGTTGAATATTTTGAAACTAATTTCAAATAATTTGACTGGGGTCTGTTGTTAAATATTCAACAGAATGTTTACTAAATAGTAAAGCCATACAATTCGTACAACTGATTCTTAAAGGTTTATGACGGATTTAGCTACGTCAGCCTACATACGATGTAATTCATTATGACATCATATACTTAACCCTTTAACATTCATGCAGGATTTTACAGAGGCAGGGCCCTTGCACCATTTAGCACTCTAAAATTCGCAATGTCCAAGCATTACCTTCACACATGGGTCATTGGCCCACTGGATTTTAGGCCATAGATATCTTCCATGTAGGTACTTGATCCAACATTTGTCAAAATGACCCCACTAAGCAACCAGATCGGCAGAACCATGCTCATATCATCCAAAAACGGCTTCTGCAGTGGTGTTGAGAAACATCTATTTGCAGAGCAAGATGTCTCGATAACAGAGCCAGTCATTCGTCATAAAAAATTCAAAAATAGTCTTCTCTTGTTCTGCAAATGGATATTTTCCTATCAGCCATTGGCGGTCTGACTTGAGTCAATCTTTCACTTTTATATACTGAAGGACTATGAATCACTCTCCTGAAATGTGTGAATCAGTCCTCAGCGGTCACTCACCTGGAAACACCAAAGCGAGTGGTCGACTCACCCAACCCTTCACCGGAAAACTTTGAAGTCTAGATGCTCTTCGAGTATATATAGGCCTAAGGGGTGTTTTGTTGTCTATGAAATTTAGATATTTTTTACTAATTTTCCATAGAATTTTTTTAAACTTCACATCACCTGAGTTGTAACCACCATGCATGTCACCCAGAAAAATTAATGAATCAACCAGCATGATTATCAGGTACCACTCTACCACCATGCATGTCACCCAGTAAAATGAATGAATAAACGAGCACGATTATCAGATAATCGTGCTGGTTTAATCTAACAAATATTATCGGTGAGGTATGTGGTGGTATAGTGAATATCACTATGAGCAATATACGCTGTACTCAGACAGTGAGATTATAGTAGCTAATTTATTATTGTAGCGTGAGACTGAGTGCTGGTAGTAAACACCTGACTGGGCACTGCACCAGTATCATGTCAAAATAGCATTCTATCAGTATTTGTGTTGGTACACGTTTTAATAATTTATTACATAATGTGCTTGTACCAACACAGATAGAATGCTATTTTGTCATGCTACTGTTGCAGTGCTAGGTCAGGTGTTCACTATCAGCGCTAAGCCTTACGTACAGTTTTGCCCAATGGAGGAATCCAGTTTTAGCTATGCCCTGCCATTTCTAGCTAAGATTCACCCATGCTTTGCCTGCATTGGGATCGATCTCCACACTTTCTGAATCTGAAATTCCAGAAACCTATACATGTAAGCTGTTGATATGACAGCAACAGCTTCCCGTCAAATTAGTTTAAAAATATTCAACATCATTTTTATTAACCCTTTAATGGTCATGCCGACCAAAACCGGCCTCTGTTATGGCCTTGTGGAATGTCCATTTACAGGCCATGAGAATAGAATTTTTGAAAATTCACCACGAATGACTGGCTCAATGACCGAGCCAGTAATTCCTGTCATAAATATTCAAAAATTGTATTCTCGTGGCCTCTGATTGGACATTCAATAAGTGGATATTAAAATTTTCTTGAACAATTTTGACCATTAAAGCGTTCAATATTATGCATATAGTTCATCATCAATTAAGTGTCTGTGATGATTGACGAACTTATCTACGTCATTGATTATGTCATTGATTATGTTGTCATCCTTATGCATCATGTAGTTGATTATGATGTCATATGATTGATGGATAAAATGGAAAGGTTCATTATGTAATACTTATAACTCCCTGTGTAATCATATTTGTTTCACTTTCTATTTCAGCTACTGTTGAAACATAGGCAGACTACAAACATAAGTATAAAAAATAAACGTACAAAATCTGGAACAGTAGGACAAAAATTTGAAAGACCACTCAGTAATATATGACCTGTGACCAGCAGAAGAAACTACAGTAAAAACCAACACTGTGCAACACCATTCATCAACACAACACAGACAGTAGCATAACCATAAACCACCACTGATGACCAGCATGAGCTATATTATATAGGACCAAGATAGTTTAATGTCATTCTAGATAACAATACAAGTCTCAAAATCAACAGTAAAGTAAACTATCTTGGACCTGCATAATATTGCTTATGCTGGTAATCAGTGGTCGTTTGCACCACTGTCTGTGTTGATGATTGTTTGAGCAAACTCTGCATTATATCAATATGGCAGCATTCAATAACAATGACATAGAACTTTTAAGTGAATGAATAAACAATTTAATCAAATCCAAAATGACCAGGTTTGACTTATTTACTGTATGTAAGTAAAGGTTGTATGGTGTTTTCATCATTTCTTTGATCTTCAGTGGAACAAGGATTGAGAATTTGTCCTCACTGTGAACAACGGAACAAGGTAGTTAAAGTATTAGCTTCAGCTTTACAACCCTTTACTGTCCAATATTTGTCAAGAAAATGTCAATTTCTGCTGAACCCTTTAATGGTTAAATTTGGTCAAGAAAATTCCAATTGTCTCATAAAATGTCAATTTGCTGACCAAGAGTATTCTGGGAGCAAGTCATTCCAGTGATGAATTTTCAAAAATAATATTCTCTTAGTCAGCAAAAGGACATTTCTCAGGAACACTGCAGAGGCTGGCTATGGCTGGGGGTCTAATAAATGCCTATTTGCAAGCCAAGGCAATTTTTTAACATTTAGAACTGTAATGACTAGCTTGGTTATCAAGTCAGTTATTCCAGTGGTAGTGTTAAAAAAGTAGTCTTCTCTTGACCTGCAAATGGTCATTTCTCAAGACAATGTGATTTCAGAGGCCGGTTTTGACCACTCACTGAGCCATGGTAACGTTTTCATATGTCTTGGACCGTTAATCCTAAAATTGGTTTAAGAAAATTTAAATTTTCCTATAGAAAATATCCATTTGCAGAGCAGGGGAAATAAATTTGTGAAAATTTACCAGTGGCTCGGTTATGGAGACACTCATTCCAGTGGTCATTTTTCCACAAAATAATTCTCTTGTTCTGCATATAGACATTTCTCAAGGCCACTACAGAACATGTTTTAACCAGCTGGAGTGTTAAAGGCTCAATTGCTAAAATGTACAATTCTTATAACAGCGACTATCTATTAACTCTGGGTGCGTTATTGTTATTGTTATATCTAATCATGATAGTTATCGTTAATTATTCAATAGAACAAAGTTTTACAGTTAATTAAATGCAAACGGCACAAATGATCATGGTGAATGTACTGTTAGGCCCTATGACCCGACAGCGGGTGTTATGGTCATACACCGGCCTCAGACTTTGGCGCAGAAATCAAACACATTATAATAATACAGGGTGGGAATATCTCCTCCTTTCAACCGACAAGAGAAAATAATACATTTGTTACGAATGTGTCAAAATTTAGTTGAATATATTGAAACTAATTTGACTGAAAGCCAGCTTCCAGTCAAATTGCTTTCAAAATATTCAACATCATACTTATATAATGACTGTAAAAGTGGAATTCTGGGATTTCAGGTCAAATGGGTAAAATGTGATAATTCATTGGTTTTGATTTGTTGCCAACTTCCCTGATAATGCAGGTTACTAGGCCAATATTGGGCCAGTAATCTGCATTATCATTCTTGTTTTAGTAAATGTGATGTCACTGCCAAGGAGAAAGTTATAGATTGTTGTAAGAGAGCCGCAGACATTATATATATATATCGTTTACCTCTTGTCGCGAAGAAAACAATAATGATGAAGATAAACAACCCGTTTACAATTTTCGAGAAAACTAACTTCAAGCACTGTCAGTAATACGGCCAAGTTAAGATGCAGACGCAGTCAAATATATAGGCATCACACTTTCTAATTGAGAGTTTCGTTATTCTGCGTTATCTGTCTACTCTTTAGTCTGTGGCATACACGAAATGTGCATAGATTGATGTATTGCACATGCAAAATAAACGAAATCACAGATTTCTTTTTTCACGAGAGTTAATACTTACCACCCTGATACGTTATGATATTTCCTAAATATCGACCTAGGTTCAATAATATTCAGAATTAAAAAGAAACCACCCACACTGGGCAGGTTACACAACTGACAGTCCAGCGGATGTGCAGCCCAAACTCGCACATGCGCGGGGGCTGACTCATTCTATTCCAAAATATTGGCTGACCTAATTGCAACATAAAATGCCGATTGACCGAGCCTCTGTGGGGCGGAGGCTGGGATCGTATCAGGGTGGTAAGTATCAACTCTCTCGTGAAAAAAGAAATATGTGATTTCATTTATTTCACATCAAGAGTATACTTACCACCCTGATACTTTATGATATAGCCAGAAATCGTAAGAGAATTCGGCGGGAGGGAGGTGAAGGTCAGAAGACCGGCTCATCCCTGGAAGAGCAAGCTTTTGCTTTTGGAGCACAACAAACATCTGAAATTGTGTATGTAAACACAATCAGGAAATGATTTGGACATCGGATAACACGACCGATGTTGAGAGTAATGACCGTTTCACATCCGCTCCCCCCCCCCCTCTTTTAAAGAGGGAGCGATGACCTCAATGTCCTATACACTCTCTATGTACTCGTGCTAAAGTACTACAAGACATCGGACGAAAGCTTCATTTCGCATACTCTCAGATGGAACCACAAAGAACACAAAACCATCACCATTTTAGTAAGTAATATAAAACGTGACAAAAAATAACCATCATCAAATATAGGACTAACCTATTTTGACGAGATTCCCCTTTGATCACCGCTGGCGATGATAGGTACAGTACGGAGAAGCGGGGATTCCCCCCACTAAATTGCACGGTGTGTGAGTCAACGGCCTTATGTACAATATTTACAAATTTATATACAGATTTAATGTTTATGTAAAATCGATAAGGCAAGTGGATTTGACGTGTCATATAGGTAATGATCTGTAAAACTAGACTCACAGTGCCATTGTGCTACTGACATAATATCATCCACCGGCACTCCGTTAAACAGAGCTGTGGATGTCACTACGCCACAGACACTGTGAGCCTTGGCCATGTCAACTTCTTTACCCGTGGCGCCTTTGTGGCAATGCTGGATGCATTCCACAATCCACCTAGAAATGGTATCTTTAGAAGCTCTCCCATGGGGTTCAGTGTAAAATAGCCATAAAGCACTAGGGTCCGTCCGCCATTCCTGTGTACGTTGTTTATAACACGTTAATGCATGGACTGGACACCAAGCCTTTGAATTAGGATCAAACCTAGACAAAGCGGCTAAAAGTATAGGCTGACCAGGATATTTTAAAGACTGGTTCTTCGCCATAAAGTTAACTCTAGGTAGAAGCCTAAGGCCTTCCCCTGTCACCACAAAAAGGTCTGGCTCTGCTGACAAAGCATGTATTTCACTTCTCCATTTGGCTGAAGCTGCAGCAATCAGAAAAACTGTTTTAGGTGTCAACATTTTCATGGAAATGGAGCTTAGTGGTTCAAAGGGTTTATCTGCTAATACTTGAAGTACTAACGATAAACTCCAAGACGGAATCACTGGAGGATTCCTTGGTCTTAGATTAACCATGCCTTTGATTAAAGTATTTAGATTACATACTTCCATCACTTCCCCTAATAGCCCAGCAAGGGATAACTGACAATAAAGCTGACTTGTAGCCAGCAATAAAGTTAGGCTTGAGGCTATAGGCATAAAAAAGGTGACAGGAAATCGGCTACTACCTGAATAGATGCTTCCATTGGATTAATACATCTTTTTGAGCACCATTCTGCAAATCTGTTGATTTTATAATTATATGCTCTGGAGGTTGACCCCTTCTGGCTTTTGCCATAAACATGGCTGCTTGCTCAGAAAAACCCTCCTTAACTGCTGATTCCTTGACAACATCCACGCAGTCAATTGGAACATTGATGGGTTGTTGTGCAAGGCCTTGCCCTGGAAGATTATGTTGTCCACCAGAGGCAGAGGAACAGGATTGCAGACCAGACGGTCCAGTAGATCCGTATACCATGATCGGCTTGGCCAATTTGGGGCGATCAGAAGCACTTGGCATTCCTGCTGCCTGATTTTCTGGAGAACTTTTGGAATCAGGATAGCTGTCGTGAATGCGTATGCATACATTCACTCCCAGCTGATAGCTAACGCATCTATTGCGATAGCGCTTGGATCTGGAATCAGAGACGTACGTCGTCATCTTCGCATTCTTGTTCGTTGCGAATAAATCTATGTTGGGCTTGCCCCAGTGGTTGAACAGGCGCTCAGCCATACATTGATTTAGTTGCCATTCCGTGGGAAGAATGCTCATTCTTCGGCTAAATGAGTCTGCTAATAAATTTAGCCTTCTCGGAATATGAACTGCTTTTAGGGAAATCCCATGATCTAGGCACCAGCAAAGCAGTTTCCATGTCATCATACAGAGACTGGGTGACTTCGTTCCGCCCTGTCAGTTTATGTAAGTCACAACTGTTGTATTGTCTGATCGAATCAGAACACTCTTGCTCTTGACCGTCTCTAGGAAGTGTTCCATGGCTAAGACCACTGCCCGCATTTCCAGCAGATTGATATGTTCTCTTGACTGATCCAGATTCCAAAGCCCTGATACTGTGTTTTCTTCCAGGCAAGCTCCCCATCCCTCCATTGATGCATCTGTGTACATCGTTAACTGAGGGTGGGTGGTGACAACGTCACCACCGCCAGGAGATTTTCTCTCTTCATCCACCATTGAAGGTGGTGAATAAGAGGTTCCAACACTGACACCTTTGAGTCCAGGAAACCCGTACCCTGGGTCCACTGTGTCATGAGAAATAACTGGATCGGCAACCAGCGTAAGGTTGCCTGAGTATTGACTGGTTCCAAATAAACCATCAACCCCAACATTCTCAAGTAGACCCGTGCCAGGACATGAGGACGGTTACACACTGACTGTATGACTGAGATGAGTATTTCTACTCTCTCTGGAGATGGATAAACATATCCTATCTCTAGATCGAAGAACATGCCCAGGTAAACAAACTTCTGGGATGGAGTCAGTTCTGACTTTTGAAAGTTGATTATCCAGCTTAGATCTGTAAGAGTTTTCAAAACTATCTCCAGATTTGCTGATAGACTTTTTTGATTGTGTGCTTTTAACAGCCAGTCATCTATGTACGTGTGGATTGCTGTGTCTCCTGTGGCGGTATGACGTCATAGCTTGGACCACTCGAGTGAAGACCCGAGGAGCCGTCGATATACAAAATGGGAGAACCCTGAATTCCCATTGGCGGCCCTGAAATGCAAATCTCAGGAACCGACGAAAGCTCTTCGCAATGGGAATGTGAAAATAGGAATCTTTTAGATCTATTGATGCTGTCCACATTCGCTTCCTCAATCCTGCTAACACCGTTTCCATTTTGAAACTTGTAGTGAGGATAAACCTGTTGAGAGGTTTGAGGTTGAGAATTGGTCTCCACCCTCCAGTGCTTTTTGTCACTAGGAACACGGTTGAATAATAACCCGGACATTTTTGTGCCGGTTGAATAGCGTGTTTTAGTATGAGGGATTGAATTTCTTCCTCTATACACAACCGTTGATCTGGATCTCTTGGATTTTGAGTCCAGATCGGAACCAGAGACAGGCGCGATGGCTGATTTGAAATCCAGTCAGGATGGTAACCGACTGAAAGCCATCGCAAGACTAAGTGGTCCTGAGTAACCCGCTCCCACTCTTGCATGTGGAAGGCCAGACGGCCTCCCACGGGTGCACCTAAGGATTGAGGTGGAGCCGAGAAGTGCAAGAGAAGCCCTGTCTCCGATGGCTGTCCTAGAAGCACTGGTGTGATCTTTTTGAGAGGCGACCCATCAGATTCGGCTCCCATGACCAGAACCCCGCGCTCCTCTACCAGCGCCACGCGCACCTCGGTACGCAGGCTGTCTGGCGGGTTGCGCTGGAGAAGCCTGTGCTCACCCCTAGCTGGCTTGCGCTGTCATTGCCGTGGCCGACGCTGCGTAGGTGGTTGGCCTCTGACAAGGCCGCCACCACCACCTCTAGCCTGCTGAGGGTGGAAGGCAGGGGGCGCTCCCTGCGGAGCACTTCAAACTGCTCTCGCACGCCCCTCTGTTTGTTCACCAGGTTTACGGTTTGTTGGAGGTGCAGGCATCATTCACCTCCAAACAACCCTGGACCTGCCATCGGCGTCCGAAGAAGCCGATTGTACAGGTCCTGCGAGGGGCACAAATTATCAAGGGAAAATGTGTGCCTCGCCCGTAAACTCCTGGTTACGGATCTCGTCATGCAGTCCAGAGCCATGTTAATGCCGTCCTGGATGGCTCTCTGGTCTGCAAGAGGAGAAGTTTGGCGGGCCACGGATGCTGCTACTACCCCCCCTGTAGCAGCTGGGAAACGTTCGAGAGAGCCAAGATGGCTCCTCTCGTTCTTTCCTCCGTGTCCGGCAGCGCAGAATTAGCGTTGCGCAGGGCGTTAGCACACAAGGGTCCCGTGTCAGACTGGGACCCAGGCCACGTGTCTTCGCCCAAAGCCGCACGGTCATCCGTGCAAGGCTGTGGAACGACGCCATACTTCGGATATAGATCAGAACTTTTATGGCAGCGCCGTGCCACCTCGCGAGGGGCCTTCGCAAGGCGTCCTTTCGGCAGAATGGACGTCTCTGCCGCAGTGAACATATCAACTATATGCTCCGCATACGGCAGAGATGGCATGGTGCTCGTCACCGGTTTCCCTCCCAACCACGGGCGCTGGTCCCGCTGGGAAGCCGGTGGATCCATCTGGGGTTCTGGCTTGATGTTCACCAGTCTTCCTCGGTGGCCACCTGTGAATGTTCGCCGAGCCTAGGGTCTTCAACGTCCTCAACCACATTCACTGGTTGGGTAACGGCCGGAGCTGAAGATACTACTGGATAGCCAGGGAAGCCATACGGACCCGCAAGGGACGGCATGGCTTGCGCCATGGCTATTCCAGGAGCCGGATCTACGGTGTCATGGGGGGCTAAAAACATGACGTCACAGTCTGGCCTAGCCGTTGAGCCGTGAAACCCCCTGCCGAAGAAGTAGTTCCATGGAAAAGTTCCCCCATAGGCCTCTGTGGGGGCCCATGGCAATCCATTTCCATGCCCATCGACTCATCGGTAGGCCATAACAGTGTCCTCTTCTTCCTGCCCAGAAAGATTAGATGCCAAGCTTGAAAAGGGATCAAGCTCGGCCTGGGCAGGAGGGGTATCACGTGGAGCGCTGATACCCTTAGCCATAGGCTGCTCTAGAGCACTCGATAAGCGAGCGCATGAGGCCATGGCTTTCACTCCCGGATCCACGGGCGAGGCAAGCCTCAGCGCCGGACCAATGGGAGCCGTCTCTGGGTATATAACGAACTGGTTTGCTAAGAGAACCAGACCCAGAGACGGGAACACTCTGTCCCGGAGCAAATGAAGAATACAATGACGAACCTGACCCGGGAAGCAAGCTGCGAAGCAACTCCGGGACAAGATCTGTGATCATCTTCTTCATTTCTCCCACCATTTCAAGATGGAAGGCCTCCATGTCTGCCTTCCTTTTCTTACCACACTCTTTTTCCAGACGCCTCTTCTCGTCTGCCGCCTGGTCTTTTACCTGCCGATTTAAAAAATCAGTTAACACCTCCACCGGCCACAACTCAGACACATGGCAATTTAGAAGAGGCCCGCATGTACTGCACCTAGTGCAGTCATGAGGGAAAAAGCGGGCCTTCACAAAACAGTGACAGGAAGTTGTTCTCAATTACCCTCTGAAAAGACGGAAACAATTAGTTTTTAGTTATGACGAACCAAAAAAACAATTGCAGAAGGCTAATAAGATCCATAAGGAAAATTTTTGCCCATCAAATGAAAGATAAGCCAGGCCCATAGAAAAAACTATAGACCTGACAAAAAGTAAACAAATACTAAAACCTTGTTATACTTCTTTAAGAAGACAAGGGAGACATAAGAATTTGAACTTGAATACTTAAGAGGTGAACCTTTTTAGACTTCACAGCTCAAAACAAAGATTCATTAGTAATTGAACTTTATAAACACAATGAACCCATGCAAACCACCAAGAGAGATAAATAACTCAACACTCAGTCAGAAAAACTTCTAAAATATTTAGAAATAAAATGACCGAAATTTTTTTTCTCCTAAATAACGTCATAAGATGACTTCTGAGGACGAGCGAAGCCTGATAAACAACACAGGAATACCTGATCCTGAGTCAAAAACCCTGTGGTGGGGGGACAATGCGGAAAAATTACTTCTTATGGTAATAATTCCCTCAGCAAACTCATAATAAATTAGGACCCAGAAACCAAGTATAAATATTGTTTAAAATAAAAGGATACCCTTCAAATATCAGCTCATGTGTCTGAAAAACAAAGCACAACATGCGTTAGCTAATATATAGGCCTCCCCCATAAAAGAGCTAGCCTAATAAAGACGCATCCACGAGATAGCGCGAATCCCGGAAATACCATCCGAGTCAACACGCAAATTTTTTATCAATAAATTTACTAAAGTACACCTGATGGCTTGGACCGGGAGCATCCTCCGGCGACTTGGCAGCGTCAAACATACTAATAATAAGTCAAAGCAAGTTGCAAAACTACTCAAAGCTTCAAAAAGAATGAAAGCAAAAGCAAGGCTAGAAAGCGTGTTGCAATGGCAGGTCAATATTTTAAGAAGAGAATGGGTCAGCACCGCGCATGTGCGAGTCTGGGCTGCACATCCGCTTGACTGTCAGTTGTGTAACCTGCCCAGTGGGGGCGGTTTCTTTTTAATTCTGAGTATTATTGAAGCTACACAAATGTAGGTCGATATTTAGGAAATATCATAAAGTATCAGGGTGGTAAGTATACTCTTGATGTGAAAATATGTTACTTTCTAAACAGTTGACGCCATCTTTGCTAAATCTCATTAAATATGCGTGTATTCTCGACCAATCACACTCGTGTGATACGGTGATACCTGTTGCCGAAAACGGGTATTGAGCTTACATACACGGATATCAGGCACCGGTAAAACAATTATGTATGCATGCGCATGTATATGTAAAAGCGGAGATTTTCGGTTACATATTATGTATGAAATAGCGAATTCGAATACTGAATGTCAGGTTTGCAGATTGTGTAAATCGCTTCGCTTTCCGTTATAAGACGTTACAACACTAGCCACAACAGATGCATATATTGTTCTAAAAAGTTATGCCTTGTACGTCGGCTCAAATTAGACTATATTGTAATAATCCCATTTCAGAGAATATTTTGGTATATTCATCCAGATTTCAAGAGAAATTGTGGATTGAAAATTTATTAAAATATACGCACTGTCATCACACTGGCTTCATACACAGTAAAGAATACCCAGGTGCGGAGTTCACATATGTCCATTTTACACAAAAGTACAATTACGATGATATGGTATTTCCGCAATTATCATTTACGGTCACGGAAAAAATAACTAAATGTGATGCATGTACTTAACGGCTCCAATTGCAATTTAAATCTACATGTACGGGTCCTCGACAGACCGTAGACCGATTTCACTTTATGTTTAATGACGCATAGTTAGAATCTGTGTCCCGTTACTGAATACATTTGATTGGTCGTTTGACTTTTTTCGTGATGGGTTTTAAATATTCCATAATGCGTTTAACATATTGTAGGACGGGTTTGACTTTCCATTAGACACGCCTATAAAATAAATTAAATGCTTTTGGTGTTTGGCCACACATGTAAACGCTACAAGTTTTTGACGCTAAAAAGACACATTTTTGTTTTGTTTTTGTTTCGTCAAACAGTAAAGCTAACTATGATCTGTACTGTAACATTAAAAATGGCGTTTTTGAGCATATACAAAGCTCTGGAGACAAACGTCCATAAGATATATGGGTAAATATGCAAGTTGCACTGCTCACTGTCAAGCTTAAATTACTTGCACTCAACACATTTAACAGTTTGATCCAATATATCAATAGTTAGACCACTATAACATGGATGCGTTTCAAAATATACACTTGATTGTGATTTTGGTGAAAGGTAAAAGTCAAGAATTCTAATTAAGTTCTGCCCAACATTCTTATTATTGGTTTACATGGGTAAATTAACATCTTCTAGAAGCAAAGTTTGACTAATGTAATTCTTATGCCTAGAAGTACCTACCCATGATCGCCAAGTTAGAAATCAATGGCTTTAAAGTCTAACGAACCATGTAATGTAACATCAAAGGATTTATCTTTCCATATTAATTGCCTACAATACTTTGAAAAATTTCCTAAGGACACAACATTGGTGTTCGTCATTGAATAAGCATCATCTTGCTAGTTTGAGATACATGTATTTAAGTATCACATAGAAATAGACTGACCAAGTTTGGTATCAACCAATCACGAAATAGCAGGATGGACAAACAAGCGATGATTGTTATTGATCATCTGAAACTTACGTAAATAACATTTTCTATTACTGGTACATAATTATTCACTTATTGCAATGTACCGTGTATCATAATATAAGTGCCTGGTTTGTTTATGACCAGTCTGAGAATATCATATAAGTGCACATAGTTACAGAATCTTAGCAAGCCCATTGCGAAAAGTTATAAAAATATATTTTTCATAACCACATCATACACACCTCATAGACTGGAATGACTTTCTTCAGTTTCATCTCTTGTAAATTCCACAGACACAGAACACGATCACGACTACAGCTGCAATAAAGCAACATATTAATAGTTAATTGACAAATAGTAGTGTTAATGTTCGTTCTACTGACCAACTGGTGAGCCCATTCATATAGCAACAGGTAAGTGACAGTGTATATTAGAACATGTTGTACATTCTAGTATCTCAAACTTCAGTACGAGGTTTCTGACAGGTTTACCCCACCCTGGGAATTTAGAATCAGGATTTACCTTCCTTTAGATGGATTGCCTACCAATGCTAATGCGCTCCATCTACCCAGAGATAACTGATTTTGAGGTGCCAGATTCGGTTGTCGAACCTCGACTGTTGGTTGAAACACCCTTGCCAAGGGAATGACAGTAGTATGAGATAAGTGGTCAGAGGTCAAAGTTCTGTCGAGCCAGTTGCTTAGTGGGGTCAAATGGCCCACTCCCTCTACAAAACATGGGTTATTTGGCAAATGTTGGGACAATTACATACATGGAAGTCAGCTATGGCCTTAAATCCTGTGAGCCATTGAAGGCGAGTGTGAAGGTAATCATGGGGAATTGTGAATTTTATAGTGCTAAATGATGCAAGGGTCCTGCCTTGACAGAACTCTGCAGAGCTTTTTGTGACATGTGCCGTTGGAGCATTTTGTGAAGTGGGAGTGAGTGACTGAGCGAGTGCATTGAGCATTATTCTAATGCATCCAGGAAAACCACTCTTGTTTCTATAATAACATTACAACCTTGAATACTAAGTAACTTGATTACGAATTCCAGACATATGGAATTGGAAAGTGGTTTAATCATGGGATTATCCAATAGCATGAGCAACATGTTTCTACAATATATTTAGAAGATCAGGTGGAGAGGGTAAATTTTTCTCTTTAAATTTAATAGCAACTTTAACATGTTTCAAGAGATGAAACAGTTACTTCTAAATTTCTATTACACAGGAAGATAGGGTAAACATTAACCTTTTACGCCTTTGAATTTCACTTTCAAATTCAAGGCACCTCTCCAGGAAAGCTAATGAATATAGGCAGCAACAGCTCCCAGCCAAATTAGTTTCAAAATATTCAGTAGCATATTCCTATTCCCTGTAAGGGTTAAAGGTGTACCTGACAAGGACATCACCATCACATGAGAGGACGAGGCCTGTGATGACGCTATAGTGTGCATCGAGAATAGCACTCAGTGTGCTCGTCTTTAAATCCCACAGGTGAATCTTGTAATCCGCCGCAGCTGTAATCAACTGCAGACGTGATGTGTCCGGATGAAAACGCATCACACTGAAACATTTATACGTGATATAAAGATGAACCGAGGTGGTAGATTGAATGACTTAATGGACCTTTCCAGTTTATCCATACATCATGTGATGTCATAATCAACTATGTGATGTCAAGAATGAAATCATGAATGAGGTAAATAAGTTCATTAAGAACACATAATTGGTGATGGACTATGCATTGTTGTGTGAATTGTATGTCTTTACTATTTAATAAACGTGCTGTTGAATATTTTGAAACTAATTTTACTGGACGCTGTTGCTTCCATAGGCAGCAACAGTGCCAAGTCAAATTAGTTTCAAAATATTGAACATACGACTTGTATAATTTTCATGAAATTGATAGTCAGGGACTCTAGGATCGATCGATCGATCCCAACAGGAGCGAGGTGTGGGTGGAACTTAGCTAGATATGAGCGGGGCAAAGCTGAAAACACAAGGTTTAAACAGTTGAAGAATGTTGAAGCAGACTTAAGGTGCTCAAGGCAATGTAACCCAAACAACTGAAGATAACTGTTATGAGCCCAGGGCGTAGAAATCCTGTTCCATTTATGACACTCTCACACAATATCTCACACACAGCGACACTCTCTCATGAACAAACATGTACACTTGCACACACAAATCTAAAGCTTGTGTCATTTATTAATTAGTTTTAGATACTTTCAATGTACATATAATGTTTCAATAACTAAAGCCATACTGTTATTCTCGGGACGAAGTGTCGCGAGACTATCATCTGTGTCAATCCCAACACAAATTCTGCAGGGATCACAAACAAACATGTGTTAGTTTTTGCTCTTACACTCTACAAGAATGCGCTGTGGCAGCACCAACACCCAGGCAAATTAGTTTCAAAATATTCAACAGAATGTTTATTAAATAATAAAGCCATACAATTCAATACAAGACTTAGTCTGTCATCAATTAAGTGTTCATGACGAACTTAGCTACATCATTCATGATGTAATTGATTATGACATCCTCCTAAACGTCACATATATGTAGTTGATTATGATTGATGGATAACTGTTGCTACCGAAGACAAGCAACTATTTAAAGCAACAGTCTCTCTTCCGCAGCACCTGCTATACGGTATGCTTAATGCTTTAGTAGTCAAGATTTGTCAAGAAAATTTTATTCTTTTGCTTAGTGACCGTCTATTTTATGGGCCAAGACAAGATTATTTTTGGAATCTTACTACCGAGTGACTGACTCAGTTATAACGCCAGTGATTTCATTGATTAAATTTCAAACATAATTTACTTTTGGCCTGCAAATGAACATTTCTCAGGACCATGTTTCCTAGAGTCAGTTTTGGCTAGCTTGAGTATTAAAGAATTCAGCACATTAAGTATTTTATATCTACAAACCAGTGTAGCTACTGTACCTTAGACAGCAATAGCTTCCTGTCAAATTAGCTGAAAATGAGACACTACTTGAATTTCAGGGATGAAAGTGTGAATGATTTAACTAACCTAATAACACCTTGATGGCCGCGTAAATTATGTGTACAGAAGCGATTAATGATATCCCATACTTTCACTGTTGAGTCTGCACTGCCAGTGGCTAGTAATGTAGTTGTGCTGTCAAATTCCATTGTAGTTATTGGGCCGGTGTGGATGGCCTAAAAGAAAATAGATGTACATGGAAATTGCAATTATGTCATTAATTGACCGAGAAGCAATATATATGTCCAGAAAACAGCATAACGAACCACCTCTCTTTTGAGGCCAAAAGATGCCCGTTCTAATAGGTAACCATTTGACTAACATTTATCAGAATTGTAATTTTCTGACACAAATGGCATTTACTATATTTTGTTACTCTTATAGGGAATGCAGGAAATTTCAATTTGCCTTTCTCCGAGATCTAACAATACTCACCATTCTGTTACTTCTGATATACAGCTGGCCTTGACAGCTGGCTCTAGGACTATAGACTTAGAAAGCTTTACCGACTCCTTGGAACCGGGTACTCGGCTCCCAACTGCCGAGTACCCGTCTACCATAGAGCTCATATTATTTGCATAGCCACCAAACAAGAGAAATCCATGGCTTGCCTCCGTGGGGCTGGGAGGCTGGGTCCGTAACAAAATGGTGAGTATTGTTAGATCTCGGAGAAAGGGAAATTGAAATTTCCTGCATTCTCCTTCGATCAATACTCACCATTCTGTTACTTCTGATATACACCAGATTTGATCAGTAACTTGGTGGGAAGGGGCAAGCCATAAATGCTACTTTTGCCCCTTGGAGAAAGATTTAGACTTAACAACTTGACTAACGGAGACCTAAAAGGACCGTCAAGTTATCGGAACCGAATCACATTTGCGTCACTGCCCCCCCCCCCCCCTTTTTCTCCTAAGAAAAGGGAGAGAACTCACGAACATGTATCTCGCCTGAAACACAAATATGCCAAGAGGGTTAACTGCTCCTTGCATATCCACGTGTATTAGCCTGGGAATGAGCATGAATATATAGACATAATACAAAAAACTCTCACTAATGAATTACCTTATGATAATTGGACTTCAGACGTACCGCCTCCAACCATTCACTGGTCCGGCCATCAGTGACACAATCTGGTTGTCATCCTCACGCTCGACCATGCCTGCTTTAGGTTCTTTTCTTACCAAAGTGAAAAAAGGGTGAAGAGCAGTGTGGTCACTTAACTATCGTCTCAAAACAGCTAAAGCGAGAGGATTGGCTGAGTCTGACACATCCCTCATATAGTAATCCGTAAATGAGGACTCACAGTGCCATTGTGCAACGGCCATGATGTCCTCTAACGGAACACCACTGTAAAGGGTGGTCGAGGCGGCTATTCCTCGAACATCGTGTGCCCTTACGCCTTGCACCTGGTGCCCAGTCGCCATCTCATGAGTAGTCTGAATGCATTCGACTACCCAACGAGAGATAGTATCCATGGATGCGGCGCCATAAGGCTTCTTATGACAGATCCACAGATGTCTATCGTTCGACCGTAACGAGTCAGTCCGTTTTCTGTACTTAGTCAATGCACGGACTGGGCACCAGACACTGGCATCACGATCAAACCTTGTTAACCTCGGTATTATGATCGGTTTGCCGGGATATCTCAAAGACTGATTCTTTGACATAAACTCTGCTCTTGGCAGAAGACGCAGACCCTCTCCAGAGACAATAAATCGGTCCCTCTCTGCCGAAAAGCATGGATCTCACTGCGCCTTCTAGCTGAGGAAGCTGCCAATAGAAAGACCGCCTTTAGAGTCAAATGCTTTAGACTAGCCAAACGCAACGGTTCGAAAGGGTGCATGGCCAGTACATTAAGCACTAAAGATAGACTCCAGGCTGGAATGACTACCGGTTGTCTCGGTCGGAGATTGCTTATTCCCTTCACCATCACATTTAACTGGGCCACCTCTGGACTATCCCGGTTGGCTAGACAAGCGATAACTGATGCCAAAGCTGACTTGTATCCAGCAATTGTGACGGGAGCTAGTCCTGAAAAGAACAGCTCACAGAGAAAGTCTGCTATTTGCTGAATAGTGGATTGAAAGGTATCAATACCCTTTTCTTCACACCAGTCTGCAAATCTGTTAACCTTGTTGTTATATGACTTGAAGGTTGACCTCCTTCTCGCAGCCGCGATGAAATCAGCAGCTTGTCGAGAAAAGCCTTCCGACGTGGAACGTTGTTTGATAACATCTACGCAGTCAATTTGAACATTTCGGGACGCTCGTGTAGGAAGCGTCCCATGGCCTGGGAGATTATGTTCGGAATCTCGGGCAACTGCACTGGGTCTTCCACCAGCAGATCTAGCAGATCCGTGAACCACGCCCTGCTTGGCCAATACGGCGCTATTAGCAGGACCAGACACGGTTACTCCCTGATCTTCACCAATACCTTCGGCAGAAGGATGGTGGGTGGGTACGCGTAAGCGTGCATCCCCCTCCAGCTTATCGCCAGAGCGTCTGTATCGACGGCATTTGGATCTGGAATCGGCGAGACATAAGTCATGATTTGAGCATTTTCCCTTGTGGCGAACAAGTCCACGTTGGGTTTGCCCCAATGCTCGAAGATCCTTCGTAGAACTGGAGGGTTGAGGGACCATTCTGTTGGCAGAATTTTCTGTCTGCGAGACAAAGCATCCGCCAGAATGTTCAATCGGCCAGGAATGTGAGCTGCTTTCAAAACAACAGAGTAATTCCTGCACCACTGAATCAAGTGCCACACTTTGATATAAAGTGTGGGTGACCTGGTCCCACCTTGACGATTTATGTATGATACTACCGTCGAATTGTCCGACCGTATCAATATCACCTTGCCCCTGATCATCGGAAGAAACTCTCCCAACGCCAGTTCCACTGCCATCATTTCCAACAGATTGATATGCAGCTGACTCTCCAGGAGAGTCCATGTGCCCGAGACCTGGTGTTCTCCCAGACAGGCACCCCACCCTTCCAACGACGCATCCGTGTACACGGACAGCTGGGGGCGAGGTAGGTGCAGCGAAACCCCTACTAGGAGATTCTGACGCTGTTTCCACCATACAAGATGCGATATTATCGGCTCCAAAACTGGCACCAGTTTTGACAGGGGTTCTGTTCTCTGTTTCCACAGAGACATCAGATACAACTGGATAGGTCTTCTCATTAGAGCAGCGAACGGGATCACTTGCTCCATGGAGACCATCATGCCCAGCATCTGAAGAAACCGCCTCGCCTGAATGTGGTTTCCCACTCGAAAACTCTTGAGGATGGCTAACAGAGACACCACTCTGGGCTCTGACGGGCAAACCCTGCCCTCCTCGAGATCGATTCGCATCCCCAAATAAACGAAATGTTGAGTGGGTGTCAACTCGGATTTCTCCTTGTTGACTATCCAGCCTAGATCTGAAAGTAACTTCAGAGTCAGAGCAGTATCCACGTTCAACCTGGCTGCCGAGTCTGCCTTGAGCAGCCAGTCGTCTATGTAGGTGTGTAGCACCACGTTCTCTTTTCTGAGAAACGCTGTCATCGCAAGGACCACTCTTGTGAAACCCCTCGGAGCTGTCGACAGGCCAAACGGGAGAACAGTAAACTCCCATACTTGATTCTGAAACGCAAATCTCAGAAACCTGTGCCAACTCCGGTTCATAGGAATGTGGAAGTATGCATCTTTCAGATCGATCGACACACACCACATTCCCTTCCTCAATCCCGCCATTACCGATCTCGGTGTTTCCATCTGGAACCGAGGCGTATGGATAAACCAATTTAATGGCCTGAGATTGAGTATGGGTCTCCATCCCCCCGTGCTCTTGGGGACAAGGACCATGTTTGAATAGAAGCCTGGAGTGTTCCGGTTTGCTGGTTTTATTGCTCCCTTCAGAAGCAAACCTGACACTTCCTTTTGAACGGCTTCTAACTTGTCTGGCTCCCTTGGTACGGGTGTCCAGACAGGTGCCAAAGACAGATTTTGTGGCGGAAAGTCCCACCACTCCGGCATGTAACCCTGGGATAACCATCCCAGGACCAGACTGTCTGATGTCACACCTCGCCAGGCCTCGACGAAACGCATGAGCCTTCCACCCACCATAGACGCCTCGACGTCTAACGGGGTTGTCCGGCTCGCAGCCTACTCCCCCCCCCCTTTCTTAACGAGAGAGAGAGAGAGAACCATTTCGGTCTCGGCACGGCGGGTATAACTGGCACCGCTGTTCCTGTCGCACAGGTGCGGTCCAGGTGGATATGAAGGGAGCTCTCGTAACCTCAGGTACGATCCGCTCCCTTCTGTCCGCCCTTTGAGGACTTACCTTTACCCTTCCCCTTGCCCTTGCCCTTCCCGCCTCTAGGGCGGTCAGGAGCAACCTTGGGGAGGGTAGGAGCCTCTACAACCTTCCTGGCTTTCTTAGCCGGCGGCGGCTGAAAAAATCCAGCTGAAGCAGAAGTCGCAGCAGGCTTAGCTTTCGCCTTGCCCCTACGCTGCTTCTGCTTCTTTGGAGGTTGTCCAGCTAGCGGTTTCCACACAGCCCCTAGTGCGTGCGCTTGCCGCACTAGCTCCAGCTGTAGGTTGACCGCCAACCGATTCTGTGCGATGCTGGCCGTATCCTCTAGGATGGCCCGCGCTTGGCCACCGAAGATGCTAGGCCCTGTCAGGGGCGTCCCAAGAAGACGCTCCCTGACTGCCGTAGCCAGACGCATATGGTCAATAACCATTTGCCTCCTGGATTTGGTCACACGCGCCTGCACCCTTGCCAGTGCGTCCATAGACAGCACCAAGCCGTCATTTACGCACGAAAGCGCCACATGTGGCACAGGGTGGCCTGCCCCCGCTTCAGCCCACACCGACTGAAGAAGATGATAAGAGTGGTTGACAGCGCTCATAGCTGCCCTCACACCCTCATCGCATAGGGACAGGACTTCCTCTTGGTGTGCCTGGGACTTGTCCACAAGTGCCGGGCCGGGGCCACCCGCCCCGGCACTCTGAACGCCCAGCACCCATCGGTCATCCTCGGTGACCGATGGTACCACACCATATCTGTCGTATTCCCCCCGCGGAATACGACACCTTGCCCGCACCTCCCAGGAGGCCGCAGGGAGCTGACCCTTAGTCATAAGCTGCTTGCTATAAATAGCATCCAACAACTCGATGAACCGTGGATCCAGTCCAACCAGTCCGGGCCGCGGGCAAGATCCCCGTCCTAATCGACGCACAGGGCGCATCCTCCTCGGCCGTGGCCGAAACCACAGACGGGTCAACCCTGGCTAGCCAAGCCAGAGCCTCTGACCAGTCTACTTCCGAGGAGGACACACCCGCAAACACGTCACCCGTTGACGTGTTCACGGGCCTGCCAGCCACGGCCTCCCGGCAAGGAGCCGCTGCTGACACGCCAGGCACTCCGGTACCAAACGGTTCACCCGTAGCAGACGCGGAACCGTAGCCAGACACAGGCGCCAACGGCACCACACGTCTGACCGCCGGACCAGGCGAGATAGGTGAGTACCACGCCTGGCCCGGCACACCCGTCACCGTGTCAGCTGGCGTCAAACCAACCATCACGGGACCGGTGCCTGGGACCAGATTGTTCTCAACCACAGGCGGAGCCGCTGCCCTGGCTTGCGCCAAGCCAGACAAATGGAGGACGGTTCCGACCTCCATATTCTCCACCCGTGGTATCACAGGCCGCAGCAACCTCTCCTCCTCGTCTTCAGACCCCGAAGAGTCGTCACTAGACAAGAAGACCGTGGAGCCATCCTGGCGGACGGCTCCCATCCTGGCGGACAGCTCCCACACCTGACGGACCGGCCACCGCTACTGGACCACCCGGAGGTGGCCGCAGAGAGACAGAACCCGTCAGGCCGGAGCCAGACGGGACTGCCAGGGGGCCGTACGAGACGGACACCTCGGTAACCAGTCCAGAACCCTGTCCAAGGACAGGGTCCGTACCAGGCATGGGGAGAAACTGCCCCCCCCAACCTTCGGTAGCAGTGACGACACCAGCGTGGGAAGAACGCTATGCAGAAAACCCTGCATAACTGGACCGAACCACGCCGGCGGTGCCATCTCCGCCACCTCCAGCTGGGGACGTGGAGCGCCCCACCGGCCGAACCGGACGCTCCACGATTTAACATCGGACCGCCTGACCCCGCGTCAGACCCAGCCACATCCTTCTGGGCAAGGAACTTTACCATCATATCGACGGACCACACTGCGCACACATTACATCTATGATCTAGGTTACAGGGCGTACACCTAAAACAGACATGGTCCTTCCTTAAACACGACGCGTACAAACTTATGGCACTCGTCACATGATGGCGGGGCTGGCTTGGCCTATAAA
This sequence comes from Chaetoderma sp. LZ-2023a, assembly GCA_034401795.1. Lineage (NCBI taxonomy): Eukaryota > Metazoa > Mollusca > Caudofoveata > Chaetodermatida > Chaetodermatidae > Chaetoderma > Chaetoderma sp. LZ-2023a. Next base: position 89,961,439 of record CM067372.1, read on the forward strand.
ATAAGCACAAACCTACAATAAGCAAGCGGAACGACACGGATGGAAGGCAGACAATTAATTTTCAAATAACGTGACCATAAATTAACTGTAACCCTCCCGCACCCCACCCCGCAACGTTACAGCAAAGATCGCATTGATTATGACGACAAGAACGAAGCGGGCATAAATACACCCATAATTGATCCTCCAGGATGTATCACGGCTCCAGGAATCATATCGCATAGCATTCGGGGTATATTTACCAATCAATATAAATTATACTCCTAACGAAAGCCGACACGATATGTGAAGAAACAACAAATGTAAACAAACTGCTGTAGCACACGGTAAAACCGCAGACCACGCATCTCTCAAGAATTTTGACACCACCGATCATTGCAAACCGATCGTGATCACACGTAAACTTGACCATTCCAAAGTTTCCGGTACCATTTTTAGTACGCAACACCCAGAACAAGATGCGTGAATTAATGAAAAATTTTCTTCACATAAACATCCGAGCATCACGGGTGTGACGTCACCCGCTCAGACCCTACGGAGAACGACGTCAGCTGATATTCGTGTTAGAAATACTGTAGCAAACACCTATTTTCATATCTGCCGATCGCCTGTTGGGGTTTAAAGGCGATCGTCTGGCATATCTCGTTGTTAGCACACATCCCAGATTCTTTGGGGTCAGAAATTGGAACATGCGACACAACGAAACCTAAGTCTTTTAACTATGGATAATAAGGAATTATACAACCTGGTTATCATCGGCGGTATTCTCCATTTTATCCAGTTATATCCTTTCAAGAACGCACAAACTATCAAATCACAGACAAAAGACTTCTTTTCAAAAAACTTTAAATCTCTCCCTGCAAAAAGCATGTATAGCTCTTGTTGCTATGCAAACAAGAATGAGCTCTATGTAGACGGGTACTCAGCAGTTGGGAGCCGAGTACCCGGTTCCAAGGAGTCCGTAAAGCTTTCTAAGTCTATAGTCCTAGAGCCAGCTGTCAAGGCCAGCTGTATATCAGAAGTAACAGAATGGTGAGTATTGATCGAAGGAGAAGGGGTCATTTACACCTTTGTCAATTTTTATAAGCCTTACCATTACTTATTATGGCTGCGATTACAGGTGAATCACTGTTGGAGTTGCAACAGATAGGCTAGAAAACATAGATTCACATGCAAATATAAGCCTTCTCAAGATAACCACTTTTAAGTGATATATTACGCTACCTCAGTCACACAAAAGTAGTATGAACCAATCAAGTAGTTAAGATAAAACTAGAACACAGTCATTTTGGATGAATGGACAGAGACATGACAGTATCATCTAATTCTATTTCAAGTATACTCACAGAAATCAGGGCATATAGAAAGATACAAATTATCTGAGCATGGAGTAAAATGAATCAAGTTTTGCATTAATGGGTTTGGCACTCTTCTAAAATGCTTAACCCTTTAATCCTCAAATCTTTTCAACAAAATTACAAATTTCGAGAAAATTAAAATTTTTCAGGAAGATTTAAATTAAATTTTATATTTTCTCATAAAAATGTACGTGTACATATGCAAAACAGGAGATTATTTTTCAAAATTTTTTCACTATAATGAGTCATCCCAGTGGTAAATTAGTCTGCAAATTGGTCTGCAAATGGACATTTCTCAAGACCACTGCAAAAGCCGTTTTGGCCAGCTTGAATAATAACAGGTTTTTGGCCAGCTTGAGTGAAAAAGGGTGAAATAAGTGGCTAGAAAAGTTTTGTTAACGTTACATAACGATTAGTCTAAAAGCTATCTATTTCAAATAAAACAAAAACAAAACAGTTTACAATAGAACAACGGGTGGAATTGCTTTACCTTCCATGTTCGAACAAGAGTTTCCTTTCTCCAGTCCCATTGCCGTAGCACCAGCTGTTGAGTGGCAATAACCAAAACCTGCTCAACATGTAAAGATATAGACAAGTAAAATGCAAACATAATAAATTGAAGTTTAATTTTCAGTGAATTTCACTTGTAGTTCACATTCGAATGGATAATTACACAGTATATGTACAGGCATCTACACCAACATTCATACACATACCTTGTATTAAAGTATTGACATCCTAATGTATCTATCTCAAACTAAAAGCAGCTATGTATAGGTAAGTTGTTTAACATTCATAAAGCAGTGATCCATTCCTGACTAGCATGCGAAACAGACACAGGTCACTGGATCAGTGGTTAGTTTCTATCCCTGTACATGTTGTTATAAAACTATACAAAGCAAAACAAAATATTCAACAGTATGTTTATAATATTCGAATTAACCAGACATGAAATTCAGACACTTTCCTGACAGTCTTTTACAGATTTGTGACAGACTTACATCGTTTTGTTTGTAACATTGATGTCAGATATTTGAGAGATAGACTGGATGCCTCTATTCTCACAGAGATGACGTAACACACAACATCTAAAAGTCACATCATAAAGGTGCATTGAGGATATTTTTAAACAAAACATTTCGCTATAAGTCACAGAATAAGAAATCACTGCGATATTGTGGTCATTTTGTGCCTATAATTCTCTACGGTTAATATATAAATTTCAGTGCAATATAAAGAGTTCTAGACAATTACCGCATCATCTGGGCTGAGAGCAAAACTTGTAATTTCCTCTTCTTCCTGTGAACAAACAAAGTAAACCATTTATTGATGCACAATTAGACTTGTCCATAAAGACATAAAAGTATTGACGCGATAACGTGTTGATATTCATAGATGCTTTACTTAGCTTTAGCAACATTTTTGACTGTAGTGGGTGCATTGAAATCTGGTTGAGAAAGTTTAAAATGGGCCTCAATATAGAAAACAAAGTTCTAAATATAATAATTTAATTATCAAATTGCAATGTCATTAATTATTAACCCTTTAACCCTTGAATTTATTCAAGATTCACATAGAAAATGTCAACTTGCAAAACAAGAAGACTATTTTTGAAAATTTACCACTGGAATGACTGGCTCGGTTATCGAACCAGTTATTCCAGTGGTAAAATTTTCAAAAATAGTCTTCTCGTTGTCCGCAAATGGACATTTCTCAAGCCCACAGCAGAAGCTGTTTTGGCTGATATGAGTGTTAAAGGGTTAATCAGACTCGATTTTCTGACGCCAACAGACTCGATTTTCTGACACCAACACGTCGCAACTGATGTGTCACAAAACTGATCTCTGATACATGTACCTCCCCACTACCAAACAGACATTATTCACATTAACACTTTCATGGTGGACATGCCGTCGGCAGTAGTCTTGAAGAATGTCTATTTGCAGGACAAGAGAAAACTATTTTTAACGCTTTCATGCTGGAATGACTGGGAAGGTAAGCGAGCCAATCATGACAGTGGTACATTTTTTGTTGAAAGTTTTCTCTTGGCCTGCAAACAGACATTATAAACATTTAAGTTTTCTTGAGCAAATTTAGCTATGAAAGGGTTGAATAATACTTAATCCTGAGGTATGGATTTACCAAATTTGAAGTGAATCCATAGATTTTCTACAGTTGTGCTCCAGAAACCATCCTGGATGCCCAACGGACAATGTAACAGAGGGACAGTATTGTAAACCAAGTGCTTGTAATAGCACTATAACAACTATATTTATAACAAGAGGCCCAAGGGCCTTAATGCTCACATGGACTAACAGCATTTGAACCATTAGCATTTGAAAAGACATAATAATTCAGCAGTAAAAGATATAAAATACAAAATTGGAATTCAGAACAAAAATATTTAGTGGGATATTAATGATGAACACTGAGTACACAATCAGATTGAACCTTAGGTTCCATCCAGCCAATAAAATAATCCACTATGGTCACCAAACCCAAAATTTTGACTGGTCAATGAGACCATGACAACCATGTTTTATCAAGGATCAAGTTCTCTCAAACCGCAGTTCCTGAGAAGTCATTTTTGAGAACAAGATGGCCACTGGAACTAGAGGCTACCACTCTAGGATCCTTCCAGCCAAAGTTGGTTGCAATTGCCCAAAGCGGTTGATGATGAGAAGCGTTTTATACGAATTCCCATTTTTCGGAAGATCCAAGATGGCCACCCAAAACAAGATGCCCAAGGGCCTGTGATGCTCACCTGGACTATTAGCATTTGAAACAGTTGCATTTAAATATATATGATTCGCTACATTAAACAAGATGGGAAGAAAAATTTCACAGTAAAAATCTACCAATCAAAATTCTGAATGGAAATTCTGACGCCTATGATCATAGGATCATTTTAGCCTAGTTTGGTTGAAATTGCTAAAAGTAGTAAGGAGAAGAAGAAATTTGACTATTTCCAGTAAATTTGTAATAAAACGTAAGATATTTACCCCGAAAATTTGATGAATCAAAATTCTGAATGCAAGTTCTAGAGCCTATAATCATACGATCCTTTTGGTCATATTTGTTTGATATCAGTTAAGTTGACAGAAGAAGCAATTTGATAATTTCCACTAACTTTGTCATAAAATCTAAGATTTTCACACAAAAAATAGCTCAATCAAAATTCCGAATGGATGTTCTCGAGCCTACCACTATAGAATCCATCTAACAAAATTTGGTTGAAATATGTCAAGCAGCTATGGAGGAGTAGAATTTTGACCATTTCTGCTAAATTTTTCCCTTGACCTTTGATGCAAAAATCAATAGGGTTCTTTGGACCACAAAGGATAAGTTCCCATGCCAGATTGTAATGACCTCTTCAATAGAACTTGAGTTATCATGCAGAAATGCAATATTACGTAGTCTTGACCTTCGAGCGTTTGGCGCAAAAATCGATAGGGTTCTTCGGAACACACGCTCCCATGCCAGATTGGTAATGATCTCTTCAATAAAACTTGAGTTATCATCCGGAAACCCAATATTATATAATTAATTAGGTCCCTGTGACCTTGACCGTTGACGCCAAAATCTATAGGGCTCTTCGGACCACGAAGGACAAGTTCCCATGCCAGATGGGTAACAATCTCTTCAATAGAACTCGAATTATCATCCAGAAACGCATTACGTAATTAATTAGGTCACCGTGATCTTGACCGTTGACGCCAAGATCTATAGGGCTCTTCGGACCACGAAGGACAAGTTCCCATGCCAGATTGGTAACAATCTCTTCAATAGAACTCGAATTATCATCCGGAAACGCAATATTACGTAATTAATTAGGTCACCTTGACCTTTGATGCCAAAATCAATAGGGTTCTTTGGACCACCATGGACAAGCTCCCATGCCAGATTGGTAACGATCCCTTCAATAGAACTCGAATTATCATATGGAAATGTATTACATAATTAATTAGGTCACAGTGACCATGACCGTTGACGCCAAAATTGAAGAAAGCCCGAATGGACAGATATTTACATGGGGGGGGGGGGGGGGCATAATAAAGTTCTACTAGGTAGAAATTCAAACAAGCTAGTTTTATCTAATTAGATTTGTACTGATTTGACTAGATCTAAGCATTCAGTTTGCAAATTCTAATACTATGCTAAGAAATATTTACCTGATGAATTGAGTGAACAGTGTTGCCAGATTGGCATTCCAAAACCTGTACTTTGTTGCCACAGCCACAGAACATATATTCTCCATCAGAGCTGACCTGCATAAAATATTTGTATGATGTAATGAAGGCATAACATTCATTGTAACACAATATTAAACCTTTAACAACAAAGCTCGCAAGAATGCCTTCTGTAGTGGTCTTGAGAAAGTTTCATTTGCAGACCATGATTATTTTAGAAAATTTAGCACGGGAATGACTGGCTCGATAACATTATTTTAACAAAATTATCAAGGCATGAAGATAAGAGACAGTCTTCAAGTTCATACATCATAATTCTGGTCCATTGTAGCTAAAAATGTCTAAATTGCAAACATTGAAGATAATTTAATTATTAACCCTTTCAGTGTCAAATTTTGTCCGAAAATTTCAATTTTCTTTTAGAAAATGTCCATTTTGCAGGCCAATAGACCATTTTTGAAAATGTACCACTGAAATGACTGGCTTTGTTAAAATAGTCTTCTATTGGCCTGAAAATGGACATTTCCCATGAGTACTACAGAGGCCGGCTTTGGCAGGCTTGACCATTAAAGGGTCAAACAACAGCAATCAGAGATTGCAGACAGGCTCTCCCATTTTTTCACATTATAAACAGTAGATGGTTCACACTTGTACTGGATCTTTTCTATTTTACAGATTTTTTTTATTACACCCAAAGTTCTGGAATCATAGTGTAAAGTCACACCATTTTTTGTGTTAAACCTTCAGCCAAATTATACCACAGAATTTGATCCAATCCGGACAGTGATGTAACTTAGCGAATCCCCTCATGGAAATAAATGCAGGTGAAAATTACCAAGTGCATGCAGATTTCGTCAGTCAAATGCCCTTTAAGGCATGCTACTTTTTGTGTGTCTGCAAAACAGCAGAAAAATGTGGATATCTTAATTACCGGGAAATACTTAGACCTTATTCATCCTTGGAATATTACTAAACATTAACAAATGCTCTGTTTGTCGACTGTGGATAGTAGTGTCTGTCATGTGTCATGAGCTTGATGAGCTCGGTAGGAGTATGGACAGGAACACACTCTAGATAGCATAGATGTTTATATACAGAAGTCTTCGATGCTATTTAAACCCACAAGAGAGGGAGAAAGGAGAAACTTACATGTAAGTCGGGATTTAGCATTTTAGTAGACAAACTGGCTAAAAATGGCCTTTCAAGTGGTTTTCATAGAAGTTCTAATTTGCAAACAAAGAAACAACTATTTTATGAATATTTACCATTCATGGTAAATTTTCTAAAACAGTATTCTCATGACATGCCGATAGACATTCAATAATAAACTTGATTGCTCGGTCAATGATGCATCATCACAATGCCCACGTTCAAAGTTTTGACCTTTTGACACACCTGGGGGCGGAGCCAAATGTAAATGTCCTCTTGCGCTCCGCAATCATATGGGTAACTCTCATACCATATTTGGTTGACTTCCATCCAACAGTTTCACAGGATTTGTGTCACAATTAATTTCTTGACCATTTGACCCCTCGCCCATCCCCATGGGGGGGGGGGGGGGGGGGGGGGGGGGCGACGTAAATGTCCTCTTGTACTCCTCGATCATACACAATGTAAGTGCAAGTCACAAACCAAATCTTGAATTCCTTCAAATGGTTTTGGAGGATTGTGTTCCAATCGATTTCACCTTTTGACACCACCCCTTCCCCCTGTGGTAGAGCCAAATGTAAATGCCATCTTGCACTAAGCAATCATATAGGCAAATTTGATCACGTACCAAATTTGGTTCAATTCCATCCAATGGTTTTGGAGGAGTTGCATTACAATCAATTTCGACAGACAGATAAACAAACAGACAGGCCCACCTGCATGCAGTGTCGCTTGCACGCACACACACACACTCAGGTAATCCCCACTTTTCTTTGAAGAATTTAGTATACTTGAAACTGGGTACTATTCATACTGCCTGATGCTTTCTCTGGTTTGAGAAGTCTGGATGCCAATGGCCAGTTGTGACGTGCATTTATACATTCCTTTTGCGGGTAATGATTCTACATTGGTTCAAAATGTGGCTAATGCGATGTGCATGTATTTCCCGCATTTTGCTGTGTTTCCTACATCTTAGCCGCATATCCACTCAGTTGTAGCAGATAGCCGCATTTTGCTGTGATCTCCGCAGTTTGTGGATGCAGTAAAATAAAATAGATCAATGCCAAAAACAAAACTGTGCATTCTGTCAAAATCAACAGAAAGGGACAACTTTCCAAAGCATCCAGAAATGTGATTGCAATGCAACCATGAATCTCGCCTATGAGTTTGCAATGAATTATGAAGGTGGACTTCAAAACATAAAAAAACCCAGAAGGCTTATCAATACCCTAATCAACAAGAGGCCCAAGCGCCTATAATGCTGGACCATTTGCATTTGAACCATTTGAATTGACCAATCAAAATTCTCTTTATGTACACGCCTACCGCATTGGGATCATTCCACCCAAGTTTCGTTAAAATCTGGGCCACTAATTAAGGAACTTAGCACTTTAAATGGCTATGTAAATTTAAAAAAAATCCAACTGGCCACCAAAAATCTGACATGTATTTTGCCAATTTCAAGCAAATTTTTCATAAAATTTATTATTTTCAGCAAAAGAAATCGATCCATTAAATTTCCGAATAGATGTTCTGGAACCTAGTGCGATAGTGTTTGTCCAGCCAACTAGGGTTGAAATCTGTTAAGCGGTTAATGATGAGTAGCGTAGCGACAATTTCGCCTAAATTTTTCATAAAGTAAGATTTTCACCCAAAAAAACTGGCCATTCAAAATTGTGTATACAATTTCTAAAGCCTAGCACCATACGGTCGTTCCAGCCACAGTAAGTTGAAATCCGCCAAGTGGTTAATGAGGACTAACGCTTTGACAATTTCTGGTAAATTTTTCATAAAATCAAAGCTTTTGACCAAAAAACGTGACCAATCAAAATTCTTTATATACGTTCTAAGATCTAGCCTCAATAAGGTCAATCAAGTCAACGTAAATTGAAATCTGACAAGCGGTTAAAGAGGAGTAGCGTTTTGACAATTTCCGGTAAATCTTTCATAAAATCAGACTTTCACACCAAAAAATTGACCACTCAAAATACTGTACATACAAGTTCTGAAGCCAAAAACATTAAGCTACTTCCAGCCAACTTAGGTTGAAATCGGCCCAGCAGTTAATGTCAGCCCAGCAGTTACTGAGGAGTAACATTTTGACAACTTTTGGTAAGTTTTTCATAAAATCTAAGGTTTTCACCCACAAAATGTAAGTTTTTAAACAAAAGTTGACAGATGGACGACGGATGTCATGCGTCATGGTCCTTGACAGTTGACCTTTAGACACCAACATCATTGTGTGATACTGTGTCATTATAAGGAGGCCGAGACTTGCGTCCAAGTTTGGGTCCAGTATGAATAACCAAACATCAGATATAAACAGACAAGTTGAGCGAAAAGGAAAATGTTAAAGTTGAAAAAAAAACCAAGGTTTTTTTTACCAAGGTCACAGTGACCTTGACCTTTGAACTTTTGAGCCAATGGTCATTATGTGATGCCATGTCATTATATGGAAGCATGTGCCCAAGCTTGGGTCCAGTATAATTAACCAAACACGAGATATAAACAGAAAAGTTGAGTTAAATGCAAATTGGACGACGACACCAGCACCGCCGGACGACGTGCAGGATATCGCAATAGCTCGTTTTACTTCGTAAAGTCGAGTTAACACCAAATTGCACCACCAGAAACATGCTTACTGTGCCACAAACAGTGTTGGGGACACCAAACGGGAATTCCAAATATGCATCAAGTAGCTCAACATTTTAATCAAACTGATCATGTTAACTGCATCCAATACAAAGTCATTAAGTTCTTCGCCACGATCCTGATAGCCTAGAAGCTACCACTTCACGCAAGGATCTTCAATCTTATTGGATCCACTGGGCATCAATCACGCGGACTGGTATACCCACATGGGTTATGAACCATTATCTTTGAAAAATGTTGGCATAAAAATATTGATGTACTTGATCAATTTTGAGCACTAAAGTAAATAAACATTGCACACAGTTTATCCCTCGTAGAATTTAGTTATACTACAAAATCAAAATATCCATAGACCAAGAGAGGAATATTTTAGAAGTTACAATAGAGGCATTTGATATGTCACTCAAGTACCTCACGCCATTGTCATATATGTTACATGTTATCTGACACAATGATGAGTGCTCCAGTGAGGTATCCGTATCAGTTAGGCATGCATCACGTGATTAAATAAAAAATTGTGACTATTATTTAAATCGTGAATTTATGATTAAAATTTAAATAATCGCATAATCGTGACTATTTTCAACCACATAAAATATTTCAAAACAACTTATATTTACTCAACACTGCAGTCCAATGATACATTTTCAAAAATAATCTTCTCTTGGCCTGCAAATGGACAAGTCTACACATCACTGCACTTCAGTGATTTGCCTTTCTTGATATATATCTGAGTAATTTTTGCTCAGGCTGATTAATTTAGTAATCACGATTACTCATAACTATTAACTAATAGATCAGAATCACTCGAAGCAATAATCGTGCAGGCCTAGTACCAGTAAAATACCGACTGGTTTTGGTGAATTATAAAATTTACCAGTATCAGATACTGACGGACTGAAACATGTCTTGCTCTGTGAAAGCACGAAATGGCTAACACAATAATTTTAATTACTGCGTATTAAAATATCTTTGAGGAGTGATTTTGCATTATACATCCTACAATGTATGGCAGTATCTTTGTTATAACCAGTACTAGGAAATACTTCTAAGTGCCTTAAATTCGTTCTCAGCATGATTTCACCAAACTCCATCAGGATAGTATTAACTGACTGAAAATTAACTAGCATTGGACACAATGTCACAATCAAACTGAAGGCACTCGGTTACAAAAATCTAAAAGTCTGTTACGAAAGTGTATAAATTCTATGTCTTTGTTCTGACTTTGATAAACTTACAAGTTAATAAACATTAAACATTCCCTTGTCTTAGGCAGCAACAGCCTCCAGTCAAATTAGTTTCAAAATATTCAACAGCTTACCTATAGGATAACTTGAAATTTTAATTCAGAGAATTCAGGTTTCAGTTTCAAATCGATTCCAACACGCGTACAATGTGGACAGGTCTGAGCTAGAAATTGGTGGATCATAGATAGAAACGGATTCCTCTATTTGAAAGATTGGCTCACTACTAAGACTCAAAAATGCGCTTTTCTCAAGCATCTCACCTGAATCCGACCTCCTGTATAAAATGCACCATATTTCTTCTTGATGGCAAAACTATAAATAAAGAACAGAGACAGTAGAACATCAAGTCCGATTTCAAACTCAGCATTTTTATCTGTATAATCTATTTACATTACACTTTTTTGCTGGTCATGTGTCTACTGACAATCAAAGCCACCTAAATTTATTGCCCCAAAGGTACTGATCGATATATATATATATATATATATATATATATATATATATATATATATATATATATATATATATACTGAACCAAAAAATTTAGCAACACTGAGAATATTACTGTATAAATGTTATTCAACAAAAACAATAAATTCATTCAAATATATTATTTAATTGATAGGTAGGTCATTTTCCAATTTGAACAACAGTCTCTTGTTACTGTAATGCTAGCATCGCGCCTTTAACACGGAACATTCAATGGAAGGGTCCAATTTAAATAATGACACTGAGCTGTCAATACCGGTTGTGACCCCCGCATGCATTAACCACCGCCGTACATCGCTTTCTCATGCTTCGAATTAAGCACCTGATGTCACGAAGAGGAATCGCATCCCATTCCTGGAGCAATGCAGCTTCCAGCTCCCGCACGTTGTGAAGATGTGGATGGTTTATCACGCACCATACGGCCAAGAATGTCCCACACGTGTTCGATAGGAGACAGGTCCGGTGATCGCGTTGGCCAGTCCAACACTGGAACGTTGTTAGCCTCAAGGAAATCACTGGCGACCCTAGCTGAATGAGGACGGGCGTTGTCTTGTTGGAACATAAAGTCTGCATGATGTTGCATAAAAGGGATGACAACAGGGGCGACAACTTCTTCACAGTAACGTTGAGCCGTTAAATTTCCGCGAATCACAATAAGATCTGTTTTGCCATTTTTATGGATTCCAGCCCACACCATGACACTGCCGCCACCGAATCTGTCGTGCTGAATGATGTTGGCTGCATCATACCGTTCTCCTAAACATCGCCAAACCCGTTCCCTACCATCCGCCACATCCACACAAAACCTCGACTCATCACTGAACAAAACATGGTTCCATTGTTGAGCACGCCATCGCTGATGAGTTCTTGCCCATGCAAACCGATTCTCGATGTGACGCGCTGTAAGCGGAACAGCACCAAGTGGACGATGGGCATACATTCCAGCATCATGGAGTCTGTTTCGCACAGTTTGTGCATGCACTGTAGTGCCGGTAGTGGTGTGCAAATTACGGGACAGCCGGAGCACAGTCTCAAACCTGTGACGTCGTGATGACGTCACTAAGTAGCGGTCTTCTCGTGGTGTTATTGCTCTCGGTCTGCCAGATCGTGGTCGGTCATTAACATGTCCAGTTTCCTGCTCACGTTGGCGGAGATGGGAAATGGTTGAGGCATGAACATTAAAATGTCGAGCAACAGCGAGAACGCTCTGCCCAGCAGCGAGTCTTCCCATTGCTTCATGGCGCTGATTTTCGGGTAGCCCTGGGCGACGGCCCATGTTTGGTAGGGTAAACTTTTAAGCGTTTTCTGTTAACGTTCGTTATCTGCTTTTGCAATATGGTGAATTTTTGCTTTCACTACCCGCCAATGTGGGCCAGTGCATGAAAAATGCATTTTCACATGCAGTAAGCATGCGGCCGAGAAATGCAAGAAATGATTTACATTTCTTCATGATCAGCGAGACATTTCATTGACGAAACATGCCTGCAAATTTGGTTATAAATGGACGCATAGTTTTAATACAACAAACCAAACTTCACTGTTGCTAAACTTTTTTGGCTCAGTATATATATATATATATATATATATATATATATATATATATATATATATATATATACATATATATATATATCTTTATTCTGTTTTTCTTTTCGTCGCAATATACTGTATATATATGATCTTGAACGGGGCCCCATAAAGGCCTGTGCTGTAATGGCGAACGGTTGAATAGGCCCTTTTCTGGCGACATCAGCGCACCGCGCAATCGCGCACTCCGGCAAGTTGGTTGACAAAATAAACTCAGCGCGTGGTGGTTTGATATGAGTAAACAACCACATAGGCCTAATAGCAGCACAGATTCCCGTTGAAAAACGAAGAGCTGTTGTTTTAATTGAATGTCATACCGTATATCATGCCAACGTGATCACATAAATTTATCCATCATTCATATGCCACGCTTACGCAATCATTAAATCAAGTAGTTATTAATAACTTAAACATTATAGTGATAGTATGGTAAGAATTTTTTTCAAGATTTGCGTGGCAATAATCAAATCAAATCAAATCAAAGAGTATTTATTTGACAGTACCATGTTTTTATATAATTGAGTCCAGGTTGTCCACCAAAGGCGCAACCTATAATTCTGGCAGACCCTTACATATAAAGAACAGTAACAATACAGACAACAGAGCCAGTTACATATCAGGATATACATTGCATTTAGTAGACAGTATTATAAAACAGATACGGGGATGGGAGGGAGACGGGCCGATGTTATAATTACCAGCTCATCCAGTAGTAGTAGTAGTAGTAGTAGTAGTAGTAGTAGTAGTAGTAGTAGTAGTAGTAGTAGTAGTGATGGCGGTGATGGGTGGTGGTGGTGGTAGTAGTAGTAGTAGTAGTAGTAGTAGTAGTAGTAGTAGTAGTAGTAGTAGTAGTAGTAGTAGTAGTGTCGGTGATGGGTGGTGGTGGTGGTAGTAGTTTCAGTGGCAGTAGCACTGTTGGTGGTGGCTATTTTTGTGTGGTGTTGGTAATGCTATATATTCGGGTCCTAGTATGTATCGATTATGTAATTTTTGTATTGCTTTCTTGAATGATTTTGCTGTTCAAATTTTGTCACGTGCTACCTGTTTTGTACTGTTCCATATTTTCGTGGCTGCAGTAGATATTCTGTTTTTCTCTATGTCTGTTCGTGCATATTCAACGTGTAGACTATGTCTTGTTGTTGTGTTATGTTGTGTGTGTGAAGTATTGGGGGGGGGGGGGATGGATTTGGGTAGGGGGCATTGTCATGAGTATATAACAATAGTAAGCATTTGTGATTTTCCGATGTCCGAGTTTAAGCAGTTTTCAGTTTTAAAAATGGTTTGGCCATCTGCTGGATTAGCGAATAGTTTAATGCTTTTTTTCTGGAGACTGAATTTTTGATAATTTATTTTTGTGCGTGTTAGTCCAAACAGAAAACTGTGTGCGTGCGCGTTGGGAGTGGGTGGGGGGGGGGAAGTCAGCTGTAATCTGGTGGGTCAGGGAGGGCATCCTTCTCAGAAAAATAATATTGAAATCTATCTGATGTTCTGAGATGGCATCTTTATTTGGGTTGAGTGGATGTTATGGAATTTTAGACATAAGACTCAGTGTGTGTGCGCACGCGTGCGTGTGGGGGGGGGGGGGGGTGACAAACAGATATCTTCACCTCAGCTCCAAAAGTGTGGAGACACTACCAATTGCCCCCATTGCCTACCTCTTCCCACTCCTATGAGCATGTATTCCACGCACATCCACACATAAGTTCGTATATACTGAGTTGTATAGCCTACCTTGTCATATCATTAACCCAGCTAAGATGAAGCACTTTATTTGATGTAGGATTTCCACGTTTGGTGGTGTAGGAACGTTCTTTGCCACCACCACACACCCCACCCACTGGTTTTGTAAACTGTCTGCCGTGTTAGACTACTGGGCTGTTGGACCACGCAGACAGGGTTAGATTTAATACTGTGGAGGAGCCTGGGCAGTAATTAGGGTGTGGTGGTGGCCTGAGAGTGATGCCTCTCACAAATGGGGATGGGTGGGATTGCAGTAGGGTTGGGCGATTTTTCGATATTATCGTCAATATCGCGATATACCGATACCGAAATCGTCATAATTTCGAAAAATCGTAAATATCGTCAATACCGACAGGACGATATTGCACTTTTAACTGTGAGTATAATAAAAATAATTAAGTTAGAAATGTCATACTCTTACCTCTATTCGGTCCAGTAATAATCTTTAAGTAATAATCCAGTCTTTGTCTAAGGTAATAAAAACTTAATAAACTCCAAAATAATCTGTGCTCATTTAATTCATGGTTTGTTTGCGCTAATAAAATGATTTAAAGTACAAAATAACCCTTTGTTGTTCACTTTTCATAATTACACAAATAGACGACGCCATGTTTTTTCTTGCCTCATTCTGAGTATTAGTCAGTGGGGAATACCATTTGCACTACCCACATTCCATTCTGATGACGTCATTACCACAGGTCAAGCTATTTATCCATTAGTCATTGATCTGCATGGTTAAACATTCTTCTGACCGTGAGAGATTTAAACTTTAAAACTTTTTATCCGATAGGAAACCACACACTTAATCCCTTATCAATACCACAGCTTGGAACGGTGGGTGAGGGGGAAGTTAATCTCTTGCTTTACCGCTATACGTTTTTATGTAACTTTATACAATTTATTTAGCATTTTTAAACGAATCAAATCAAAATTCATTCCACATATAACATTACAGATTTATTCTAAGTGAGAAACGTCCTTAAAATAAAGAATTTAGGCCTAATTATTTCCAGTCTTCTATCTGTTGTGGCAGTCTTGGCTGCAGAGTTAACTGGGTTAATTTCACACATCCCGGCTACGCCTTGAGATCAGTGGATAAACCCGCTAAGTAGTGAGCGAATTTGAATAGGTCTACAATGGGGTAAATTAGTATTTAATATTACAGACCAAATAAAATCTGATATAATTGTTTCCAGTCTTCACGCTGGTTCTCGTTCAAAATCATGCAGTGTTATTTTATTAATTTGCATAGTCTATGCTGGCGGCGGGCGTGATAACAGCTGTTGGAATTCTGCAGTGTGAATTCTGATTGGCTCAAGTATGATACGGCGGCCAATCAGATATCGCTCTGCGGAATTCCTTTCTGCACAACGAAGTTCATGCGTATTCCTTGCTCAATCTTTTGACAGTTGTCGTGAGGTAGAGATAACACAAAATACAACACAAGAACAGAAGAAAATCCTTTATTTTTCTTTTTTGTGATGAATACGGTTAGTTGCATTACATTCGTTGCTTTAAACTGTATATTGAAGGGTGTCAAAGTGTGGAATTTCGTGTATTAAATATGCGGAAATGGCAATCATGGCGATGTTAATTTACGGTTTTAATGCAACAAATTTAATGAAAATAACTTGCAGACGCCACCAATTTGAAATACATGTTATTCTATCTTTACACCCTAACTCCACACCCCACCCAAATGACGATATATCGTGATACCGCGGTATTCTAATGAGATACCGATATCGTCATGCCTTGAGCAATATCGCCCAACCCTAGATTGCAGGATCAACAACACCCCCACCCCACCCCTCCCCAAACCTAAAGAAAATTTAAAATTTAAATGATCTGAAAAACAATTAAATGGCTTCTCTGTGCATCTAATTTTCAATTTTCTCAGGGGTGGGGTGGGTGAATTTCCACCCACCCACCCATCTGTGGGAGGGGACACGCTGCTACTAACTGCATCATGAGTGATAAATAACATTTTATTTTACACACAATAATTTTCACTTCCCAGCACTATTTCTTGGTGGAGACACCCCATAGAAATTTTCAAATTTGATTTTGGTGGAGGCCCCTCATTTGCCGCTGGCCAATTGCCCAGTCCTAAATATGGCTCTGACTACTGGTATTAACCCTATTACTAATAATGTGTACGCCTTCAACCTTTTTCTAATTATACTCTCCTGGGGAGTCAATGCAATACACAGGCTTACAGGTGACATACAGGTGTAACTATAATTTATCGGCGACCACAGAGAGATATTTAGATCACAGCCAGTCTGAATGTTTTAAGGATCCTTCTCATCATATCTTTATTTCGTATCATTTCCCAAAGAAATATAACAATTAAACATAGTTGACGCCTGTATTTATCATGTATATAAAACAAGTGAGCGCGTTTATTTTGTCAACCAGCTATAATGCGCATGCGCTTATGACGTCACCAAAACAACAACAAGAAGAAAAGGGCCTATTTAAGGTGACCTGCTATCGGTTACCTTACGAACTGGTTTCCGCTAGCCAGTACAAACTGCTCGGAAATATGTAAGAACGAAGTAAAACACACCAACAATTAAATGTACCAATCTGCTATAATAAGATTACGCGATGTGCGGTCCTCTTATTTCGGCATCTTTCTGTAAAGGTCTATGTCGCGATCAAACATACCAAATTTATGCCAAAACGTTTTAGCGTTTGTGCAATCAGATTTTTTCGGCTTGGTACTCTAGGAACAAATGAATCCGACAACAACCGAGTGTTAATCTTCCACAATGCTTGGACACTGCAGGGCTCGAAATTCGACGGAAATCCGAGAATCCGATTCTTGTAATATTCACGAAATTGAAAAATATGGGAATCCAACTGGATTCTCGTAAATAAACACTTCCAAAAACGTAAACATTCCATTCTTACAGAACGGCGCGATCGCGGTTACGAATTTCACCAATAAAAATTATGTCACAAATCAGCCGAGAGGGGGGTCTGCTAATTCACCAGTAATGAGAAATGTCTCGCGTGACTGCGCAGTCGTAGTTAATAATAATCCATAATGCGCACATCCATAATGCGCACTCGTAGTTTCTGATTGGCTCGCGGGTTATCCGATGTCATTAGGCATGAATGAAAATTACTATCACGTGCCTCGTTGTCGTTCGTAACGAATTAATCACACGATTTATTTCAACCAATCTCTGTGCGACTCTCACGATTAATATTGACGGCTAGTGGCAAACGAAAAATCTAGTCACTGTGCCGCTTTTAAACGCTGTAAAGCAATATCTTAGCACCAACTTTGACAGGTTATATGACCCAATATATTATTACTGGAAGGTTCCGACAGTAATACCACCCGATATTTAAGTGGTTCATTGCTTTGGAGCGACCGAGAAACCAGGACTATATGTCAGGAAAAAGTGACTTGTTTCCAGTAAATCGCATTTGCAGTAAATTGTCAGTTTAAAGCGTACAAGTTTAAAAGGGTCAAGCTATCTACTAAATGCCTTAGAGCTGGTTACGCTTTTTATTGTGGGGGACTTGCGGGTTATTGCTTTATATTATAAACGTACACTGCTTGTACAAGTATAAATATTTGGTGACAGTTACACAAAAATCTACCTGTCACCTGGGACAGGTACAATTTTATAAGCATTCCAACCCCTGTTGTTTTGGGGCCATTAAAACGGTAGTTCTTTGATAGGTAGTTCTTTGATACAGGTGGAATTCTTTACAAATTAAAGGATATTCTTTTAAATATTTTGAAAATAATATGACTGGAAGCCATTGCTTTCAAGGTGGTGGTGGGTGGGCTGGGGAGGGTTGCTCAACTAGGTAAGCCACAACAATGTAAGATATTCAATTCTTTGTTTTTGTAGTGGGGTTTGTGGGTGGGGTGGGAGGAGGGTGTTAAGATAAATATTGGGTCATTAGTCACTAATTATTATAGTGGGTCTGGAAGTTTGAAATATATGTTTGGAAAAAGTATGGAATTTTGTGCCAAAGGTGTATGAACCCTAAAATTGTTGCAAGCTGGAAAGATGTTACTCATGAGTGTTGTCATACAAATACCGATATTTTGGCAGAGAAACTGTACATTTACAGACCAAGGGAGTATTGTTTTTGGAGATTTACCACTGAAAGACTGGCTCGGTTATCGAGCTTGTAATTCCAGTGGCAAAATTTCAAAAATAGTATTCTCTTGGCATGCAAATGGACATTCAATAAGCAAATATTTAGATTTTTTGACAAAATTTAGACTTTAAAAGATTAAAATAAACCGCAGACAAAACAGTCGGGTTCCCTATATTTTCTCCTGTTTTTCTGAATCCTATTTTTCTGTCAAGGGTGGCTGGTAGGCCTGCAATTTTCTTTTTAAATGTCCCCCCCTATCACAATGAACACATGTGTTGGTGTGGGTCCAGTCCCTCTGTCTCTAGGTTCCTGTATGGTTGCTGGCCACTTTAAATTGTGTGTATGCATGGGGGTGGGGGTTGCTGGAAGTTGTTTCTCAGGCTGCTGTATGATAAATGCATCAAAAACCGTTGTCACTCAGGTGAAGGTTGAGTGTATCATACATAATTCTAGTCATCATAGATTACGGTACATCATGGTAGTAGTCAGTCAATGGTTACAGTATAAATAAAAGACAGTAACACTGTTCATTGTTCAAAAAATTGATTGGTCATGTCTTAAAACAAATTAACAACAGTCATGACAGTTGTATACTAACATTACCGGGTAAATGTATTATTTAGTGTGATCATTAAATTAAAACAGGTTCCCAGGGGTTACCATAGGTTTCCTTGTTCAGTTGTAAGGCAACCCTATTTTAGGTTACCATAAGCCCTATAAGGCAACCTGTGACGGGTTACCATACGAAACATTACAGCACAGGCCTGCCATAGATCGAGATGAAAATTATATATTATTACATTCACTATTAGCTCTTTAAATTAATAGTCAAATTGCATGGAAAAAATTTCGATTTTCTCATATAAAAGGTCAATTTGCAGACCAAGGTAAAATTGTTTTTGAAAATCTTTCACTGGAATGACTGGCTAGGTTAAGGAGCCAGTCATTTCAGTGGTAAATATTCATAGTCTTCTCTTGGTCTGCAAATGGACATTTCTAAAGACCACTGCAGGCGACAGCTTTGGCCATTTTGGGCATTAAACCATTAACCCTTGAATTTGTTCAAGAAAATTTCAATTTTCTCATAGAAAATGTCCATTTGCAGACCAAGGGAACATGATTTTTGAAAATTTTACCCCTGGAATGATTGGCTCAATAACCAAGCCAGTCATCCACGTGGTCAATTTTCAAAAATAGTCTTCTCTTGGTCAGAAAATGGACATTTCCGAAGACCACGGCAGAAGCCGTTTTGGCCGATATGAGGGTTAAAGGATTAAATTAGTGTGAAACTACAGCTCCAACTCCAGCACAGAAAGCCCCCAAGTGAAGCGCGATGCTAGACACACAAATATCTCAGCATCACATTGCTTGCTTTAAAAGAATTTTCTGCACAACTTGATTCGCAATATTTTAGACAGATGTTCAAAGTAACTGTAAGGGCAGGAAAGTGGTATGTGAGATATTTACTCTGCAGTGTATGGTATTGTGTGATGACGATAGTTTCTGACTGACCGCTGTTCTGAGTCTTCTGACTGTTCGTTCGCCTTGTGTGGGTGAATGCATTTTTGATATAATGTATTGCGCTTTAAACTACAGTGATACTTTTGTGCCTCTCACCACTTATCAGTTTTTCTAAGGAATTCATTTGTTCATAAACGATGGTAAAGAAATGGAAGGATCTGAATTTGTCACTCAATTATCTCAATTTATCTGAGGTCATTAATCAACTTATGTCACCAGTTGAAATTTTAAACTAATTTGACTGGGATAGGCAGTTCTGATATGCGTTTTGCAAATAATCGACGTGGTTTGATTTTCTGAAATGAAACAACTCAAAATAGATCAGTCATAAGATGGTACCCATTACCAGTCTTTGGGGCTCATTGAATTCATTCGATAATGAAACCCAGGAATGCGATATCACAGTGGTGACATATGCATGAGCAGACTGCCAGTGTGAGTGAGCGAGTGAGCGAGTGGGTGGGTAAGTGAGCCAGCCACCCACGCACCTACCAACCGACTCACTCACTGCCCCTCACCAACTGACTGTAATGTAAAGTGACAATAATGAACACACCATAAATAATTGAACATCTTGTGTAAAAAACAAGATTGACGTGATCTCGATCCGTCCGTGCCTTTCGAGTATAATTTAATTGTCATGGGTGTTGAAATTGCTGCCCGCGGCGAATTTGTGTGATTCTTGGGTCGCAAAGACATGTACTACGTCATCAATTTTCTGCAATAAAATTATGGCTGTCTGCCAGTGAAAGTTTATAAAATTTGTTAAATATCGAGCTAAAAACGTAAATAACGGGAGATATATGCCACATTTCATATGATTTAGGTGCGAATAAATGGATATGTGAATTAGAGGAAGTAATAACCAAGATTAGGGCCAGTGGTTTTCGCGATAATGGAAAATAAACGGAATTCACAGAATTACTATTTTGAAACGGAAAAGTAATTTTCAAATGGAAATCAATGGAAAACAGTTCTAAAATGAGACGTAAACATGATATTAAAACAGAAATTAACGGATTAAAGTAATTTTCCTCCAGAATGTGGGACAAGCTCGCGTACAATTGCAAATTTTTGCACAATCATATCTTCACCACCTTAACCATGTATTGTCTGGGCATAATAATAACACAATGAACAACACAAATTTGATTGTTTTATTGGCCTTATTAAGTGTACATCCAGCTTAGATGACGCAACTTTGTGAAATGCCAACAATTTTGTGAAACAGAAAATGGCAAATATTGAAACGGAAAATCACTGCCTACAGGATGTGTGTCGAATACTGTAGCTTGGATCGATTAAGAAGCACGCAACCAAGCGGTAGCAGAGGTCTCCAACTTTGAACATATAAATGGCTCCGATACGTCAGTGTGTCCATATATCTGTCACAGGGGTGGAGTGAGTCAGAGCAGACTCGATCACTCAGACTAGACTTTGTAGAACAGAGTATAGTTAAAACAGAGTATAGTAGTTTTGTTTCCTGTCTCTCAATGGTAGGAGGTTTAGGTTTTCCATTATGTCTGTCATACTGCCTGGTTCATAGCTTCAGTTTGAGGTGATAAATTTAGCTGCACGTTTCTGCACATTTTCTACATTGTCCTGAAGAGTGATTTCATAAAAGTCCCAAACTGTACTTGCATATATTATTTCAGAATTGGTCTAATCTGTCCCATGTAACCAGTATGCTTGTAATCCGATTTCTTGGGAACAGAATGATAAATTTCTCCGCAATAGTCCTAATGTTCTGTATCATCTTATAATGGGTTTTCGAGGGTGTACGGAAATTTTTGCCAATTTAACTGCTGTATAAACCCCAAATAAACGTACTGCTTATAAATATCAACTACCTGATCTACAGATGGATTCCGAGTAGTGCATCATGTGTTTTCGAAGGTGGTGTAATCTCGTAATTTCTATTCTAGTGAGGCAGTGAATTGATGTCAATGTTGATTTGAGCAAAGGAGTCTGTAACCAATTAAATTGGTAAATGAGGTATTCAAAATGAACATTTGCTCTGTCCCGACATAAACATGTTCCGTAACTCCGCCTGTCATCCTGACAGATGTAGGCAATCCGAGGCACTGCTGGCTGGGATAGCCTATGCGAGCGAGTTGATATCTGTGTTGAAGCCTGACTGACCGACTCATGCTTACCAATACACACGGTACCTACTGACTGACTCACTTATTCACTGAATTACTCAGTCACTGAATCACTCACTCACCCACCCACCCACCCACCATCCCTCCCAAACCCAACCTCACACAGATGTAAATGAGAACAATGAAAGCAGCATAAGAGATTGAATATCTTATCTAAACAACAAAACTGACCCGTCCTTGTCTTTCCAGTTTAATTTAATCATCCCAGGGGGTGAATTTGCGTGATTTTGGAGGCTAAAAGTTGTGTACTACATCATCAATACTGTCCTCTTGAAATTTGATAAGATTTGTCAAACACGAGGTACAAAGTTAAATTATGCGAGATATATGACAGATTTAATAGGATTTAAGGGTGCAAACGAATGAATTATACGAAGCAATAACCTGGGTTTGTTAATTAATAAGCGCGCTACCAAGTGGTCTTTAAACCATTCAGTCTTCGTTTTATTCAAAGTAAACAACAGGCACGTTTGTCTGCGCGTACATTCTGTTTTTTCGTATCTTCTCGCTTCGGTTGACGACTCACGTGACGAGCGAGTCCGCACTAAACACGGATCACGTATTGCGTTGCCGGACGGCGCCCGATTGTAGATTGAACAATCTACGAGGTTGAATAGAAAAGGTCTGATTGAAAATATTTTATTTTAAAATTGTTTAATAAATAAATGAATAATATTAATTATATTAGTAATAATCACAATAATAATCAGCATAATAATAATAAGAAGAAGAAGAAGAAGAAGAAGAAGAAGAAGAAGAAGAAGAAGAAGAAGAAGAAGAAGAAGAAGAATAAATAAGAATAATTGGAATTTAACAAATAAAAAAAATAAAAAAATATTAAGAAGAAGAATCAGATGAAGAAGAACCAGAAGAAGAAGAAGAAGAAATAAGAATAATTGGAATTTAACACATTAAAAAAAATAAAAAATAATAATAAGAATAAGAAGTAGAAGAAGAAGAACGAGAAGAAGATGAAGAAGAAGAATAAATAAGAATAATTTGATGTTAAAAAATTCCAAAAAAATAAAATAAAAACAATAATAATAAGAAGTATAATAAATAAGAATAATTTGATGTTAAAAAAATTCCAAAAAAATAATAATAAGAAAAAGAGAAGAACAATAATAAGAATAAGAATAAGAAATCTGAATAAGTTGATTTAAAAAATAATGATTAATAATTTTAATAATAATAATAAGAAGAAGAAGAAGAAGAAGAAGAAGAAGAAGAAGAAGAAGAAGAAGAAGAAGAAGAAGAAGAAGAAGAAGAAGAAGAAGAAGAAGAAGAAGAAGAAGAAGAAGAAGAAGAAGAAGAAGAAGAAGAAGAAGAAGAAGAAGAATAGTAAATAATAATATTGTCATTACAAAAAAACAATAATAATATTAAGAATACTAATACTAATTTCTTTTATAATTTAAAAAAATAAATAAATAATAATAATCTTAATAATAAACATAATAATAATATTAATATTAATAATAATAATAATAATAATAATAATAATAATAATAATGAATATATTTTTAAAATGAAATAAAACAAAAAAAATAAAATAAGAAGAAGAAGAAGAAGAAGAAGAAGAAGAAGAAGAAGAAGAAGAAGAAGAAAAATAAATAATAACAATTTGATGTTAAAAAAATAAAAAATAAAATAATAATAATAATAATAATAATAATAATAATACTAATTATTATTATTATTATTATTATTATTATTATTAATAATAATAATAATAATAATAATAATAATATGAAGAAG
Organism: Chaetoderma sp. LZ-2023a; assembly: GCA_034401795.1. NCBI lineage: Eukaryota > Metazoa > Mollusca > Caudofoveata > Chaetodermatida > Chaetodermatidae > Chaetoderma > Chaetoderma sp. LZ-2023a. The sequence goes on from CM067372.1 coordinate 89,985,429, forward strand.
AGGAGGAAGAGGAAGACGAAGAAGAAGACGAAGAAGAAGACTTTTCAAGTTACTTTATTACGATTCACGTGCCATTAATACACATCACAAATTCATATATCACAGTCAATCAATATAATAGTAGGTCAATAATAAAATAAAATAAGCGGATTGATATCACATAAAAAAATTAAAAATATGATTCAAAATACAGTGTTTCATGTAAGAGGCATTAATAACAGCTTATATTCCATTGTTCTATAAAAGTTTGTTAAATGCTTGCTTTACATTCAACGTGTTGAGAACATCACAACCTGTGTGTAAAGCTGATGTTATAAACGAGCCACTTTTCCTCAATCCACTGATAAGAAATTCTGTGACAGGGCTTTCCTACTTAATGCATGATTTTATACATGCTAATGTCACTACAGTTGGCGATATTGTTGTTAGCGATCACATGCTTTCAATTGATGAGCTGTGTCAGAAAATTTGCAATCAGTCTAAACGAATTCTCCAAAATAATCTTTATTATTATTATTGAATAGTTTTCCGTCTGAATGGAATGACTTATTAAAACGTCATGATGACATTCCTAGGTCTGTATACCAAATCGAACTTTCCTGTATGAGCGATGCCTTCGAATATTGTGTGTCTCTTCCCACTATTTGTAAGAAAGACATCTATAAACTCTCATTGCTGCATTGTTATTCGAATAGCTTACATAACCCTAATAATAGTATATGGGCAGATGTGTTATTGTTAGATATTACGTCGCTAGAGAATTGTTCCTGTTTTTATGAATATCCATGTACGAGTTATGAAGGTGATTTGTCCTGGAAAGTTATGCATAATGCGTTAAATACAGGAGTATTTCTTTATCGTGCTGGTTACCGCCCTGATGATAACTGCCCTTATTGTGGTGAGCGGGAAGATATAACTCATATGTTTTTAACTTGTCCATGCCTTCAACCTTTGTTTTTAGCTGTTAGAAGAACGTTTTTGCAATTACAGGAGAGGGAAACCTTTACAATGAATGACTATATAAAGGGTATGTCTTGTCCGAAATGCTCTGCTAAATGCGAGCGTAAAATACGTCATCGTCTCAGCAATTGGATTATAGTGAATGCTAAAATGGCAACGTATGTAACCAGACAACGCCTCTTAGATGAAATTCATCAGACAGACCCGCTTCGTGAATGCATATCTAGATTACGATCACGTATACATATTGAGTTTCAACATCATTTGAACATAGATTCTTTGGAAATTTTTAAAAACTTTTAGGCTGTCAACAAGTTTATTTGTCATGTTGAAAACAACGCACTTATTTTTTTATGGAATATAGCTGTTATTAATGCCTCTTACATGAAACACTGTATTTTGAATCATATTTTCAATTTTTTAATGTGATATCAATCCGCTTATTTTATTTTATTATTGACCTAATATTATATTGATTGACTGTGATATATGAATTTGTGATATGTTTTAATGGCACGTGAATCGTAATAAAGTAACTTGAAGTCTTCTTCTTCGTCTTCTTCCTCCTCTTCTTCTTCTTCTTCATATTATTATTATTATTATTATTATTATTAATAATATTAATAATTATTATTAGTATTATTATTATTATTTTATTTTTTATTTTTTTAACATCAAATTGTTATTATTTATTTTTCTTCTTCTTCTTCTTCTTCTTCTTCTTCTTCTTCTTATTATTATGTTGATTATTATTGTGATTATTACTAATATAATTAATATTATTCATTTATTTATTAAACAATTTTAAAATGAAATATTTTCAATCAGACCTTTTCTATTCAACCTCGTAGATTGTTCAATCTACAATCGGGCGCCGTCCGACAACGCAATACGAGACCCGTGTTTTAGCGCGGACTCGCTCGTCACGTGAGTCGTCAACCGAAGCGAGAAGATATGAAAAAACAGAATGTACGTGCAGACAAACGTGCCTGTTGTTTACTTTGAATAAAACGAAGACTGAATGGTTTAAAGAGAATAATTCACTAAACTATTTACGGCAATCTGATGTTGCCGATATATTTTTATTGACTGCATAGTTTGTTTCGCACGTATTTCCAGTTTTCGTATAAAAAAAATGCGTGTTAAATATGGACCGTTTCGGCGGAAAATCCAGACAGGAATCGATAGGCAGATGTTAGAGACTGCGGCTCTTCATAGAGACTAGTACAAGCTGAGAGCCTTGATATATTCAAGTCTCTCACAGAGTAAGCCCACGGAACCTTATTTTTAAAGAAAATTCAAAACCACAAAAAAATGTTTTTAACGTTGCCGTGCGCTCTCCACAGTAGCAATATCATCTTTCCATCCTCCTACATAGGATTTCAATGGGCTTCCGGTTTCTGGTTTTCACTTGAATTATGGCTTGACATACATAAATACAATTTTTCTATTCGCTACAATGAATCGATGATGGCAATAGGCAAAGATATTTAGTTTTGCAGCCTTTTCCGTTAAACGGAAAAAGCTGCAAAGTGAAATAAAGTAGAAAAACTAGTTACCAGTTTTCGTAGGGGGGATAGAAAGACGATATTGCTACATAATAATCAACCTGTTGATGGTGGCGACTAAATGGCAGAAGCAGAAACCCATGTTAAATTAGCCCCTCCAAAAATGGTGTTGCCCCGAGGGCATTATGGGAAATGTGCTCATGATGATGTCAGCGTGATTGTATGAATGGCTGGAATATGATGCTGATAATTAGGAGGAATTACAGTGAGATTAGAGATCGTGAGTGATCTAGTGCTTATGATATCTATGGTTGCAATTCACGGAAACACAAGAATCTATAAAATTGTTCCACTAAATACAACATATCGAAGTGCTAGCTATACTCACTTTGATTTTAATTTAGGAGGCATTTAGTTTCTGCTTTATATTTAAAATAAATTTGATATTCCTTTATCACTGACAGCAGAAAATAGTTGAAAATAAATTCAATTGAATTTATAAAGTAAATTGGAGCTTGCAATTCGGTAATATTCGCATTTCTAAACACGTGCTTCCGGTTAGTGATGTATAGCCCTCTAACGAATCGATTGGTTATAATTAAATGTAGGTAATTTTATAATAGCATCAATATTTTCTTTGACTGGGAAAAATTATAAAATTAAAATAATTAATTCAGTGATTAAATTCCCGATTCGATATTAAGTAATTCGTTAAAACACCGCCACAAGGGTGTGGCTAGCGCAAGCCAGTCAAATTACTGGAAAACATAAATAGGCGTGGTTAAAAGCAATTTGACAGCGTAAACAAAGTCAACGCGTACCAGCGTTTGACAGCATAAACAAACTCAACTCATGTAAGCGAATCGGACGTGTTGTTGAATCGATGTCTCACGATGTGAGGTATTTTTGCAGCCACTGGCGCCGAAAAGTAATGGAAAGACGGGCATCCTTTTATCCAGACTGGCATAATAAATATAAACGGAAAGATGGCGACATATTTGAAGCAGGTAAATAATACAATTATTATAGTGGATACGCTTACTAACTAATAGACCACAAGATGTAGGCGTAGCCTATTAATAATTATTATTGACCAGTTGTTGTGGCGTGGTGGGGTGAGTCTGGTGGGTAGGGAGGGTGGGTGGTGTGTTGCGCGCGCGCGTGCGTGTATGTGTGTGTGTGTGTGTGGGGGGGGGGGGGGGTTGTTTGTCGTGTAATTGATCTATTAGATATTTATTCGCTGTGTACAGGGCTGAACTTAGTGCAACAAGTGTATTTCACATCGCCCCCATTAATTTACATTGCACCCAAAAGTACACAAAATATTTTTTTGCGACCCCTGCGTAACTTGGGTCAATAAAACCAAACTACCTACCTACCCACCTACCTACCTCTACCTACCTACCCACAGATTCCCGACCTCAGGGCATCTAGGTAATTTAGGTAAAGTTTCTGAGCGCAGGTTTGTAAAACCTCTGTGCTCAGCTCCTATGCACTAATAAACGTGTTGTGTCTGACTTTTAAATTTTTAGAATAATGCCCTCTTCTGTTTTTGTATTTACATGAAGCTGGCTATAGATATATTCAGTAGCATTTAATATATACAAGCTATATACATATATGGGATCTTTCACAATGGTTGTATAACTTCTGTTTATATATATATATATATATATATATATATATATATATATATATATATATATATATATATATATATATATTAGTCTGCTGTATGAATATGTATCGTGGGCGTGGGCTGCTGTGTGCCGCCTACGCATGTGATGATTTCATACAATCATGACAATTGTCTATATTAGTACGTTAATTCTCTCAGCCTTCCTCTTCAGTCACATCAATCTCTGTGCCATCTGTTCTGGTCAGTTTTTGTGTACAGTCATAGACCGCCTCTTGACATTGCCATAGCTTGTCTAATGTCTAGTGGTTTTTTCAAATGATATGACTGTTTGTGCTGAAATGACAGAGGAGCCTCGGCGGCATTGTGGTTGAAACATGACTTGACCTTTTTCGGGATCGTTTCCAAGTTTCACCCCCCCCCCCCCCCCCCCCCCCCCCGGATAACGCAGCTTACTGGGCCGATACCGGGCCGGCACTGTATCAGCCAGCATCGCCCCATTAAGCTGCGTTATCTGCCCCACCCCCCACCCCCATCACCAACCCCCTTTACGAATTTTAGAATCTCGGTAACTGCGGGTTGCCGGGGATTTTACGCGGATTTTTTTTCCGGATCACGTACAAAGTTGTGGAATCCTAGTGTCTGGTCACGCTCTTTCTGGTGTTAAAATTTTAGCCAAATCGGACATTCAAGGATATCCACAGATCCATAGTGGTTTTTTTACGCGGAGCACGGTCAATTCTTTAATGGTGCGCAATGCCTCTCGCGCGTGACCTTTCCAATCATTTATACCATATACACCCATCCGGCATGTATGTTTATAATGGCAAGAACCACACACGCACGCACGCATTATGCCTACTCGAGTAAGTGGCATAATGTTGTGCTTTTTATAATTTCAAATTTAGTTTTAGCAAATATTCCTAAAATACCTTTTCGAGCCAAGTTTATAATTTAAGCCACAAATCAGTACGTGAGAGTAGAATGGCGACTGGATGGACGTATGCTCTGATTGGTCGAGAGTTATGACGCCATTTCATTTGCATATTAGTCCACGCCCACACGGCCATATATGTTCAGGGGCGTGGCCTATTTTCCTTGAATTTTTTAAAGAGCCACGCATGTGGGCATGGCCTAATATGCCAATGAGATGATGTCATAACTCTCTCGATCAATCAGCGCAGCCGCCAATCCCTTCGCCACATTTTGGTGTTGTAGAGGTTGAATCTGTGCCAATGATGTAATGAGCCATGAAGCTGTTGGAGGCATCGGCTCATTTGCATATTAGTAACATCCTAGCTCTCGACCAATCAGCGCATCCACTTATACAGTCATAATTGTTCAAGGTGTCAAAATATTAACTCGATAATGCCGATTTACATGCCTAACCACCCGTGAAAGTGTTAGGGGTATGAAGAGGGTTAGGGGGGGGGGTGTCAAGTGAAGGATTACATAACCCTTTGCTGCCTATCTGCGCAGCCGCTTATACAGTCACCAATGTTTAACCTGTAGAGGTATTGGAAAGTAATGAGCCGTGAAACTGTTAGGAGACCTAGGACTAATTTAAGTACTGATGACATCATAACTCGGAGCCAATAGGAGAATCCTCTTTTATGGTCGCCAATGTTTGATCTGTGGAGTTAATAAAATGCGCAAACACTTAGGGGTCTGTGTGCTGGAAGCTCTATAGAGTTATAATGCATTCAACCAGGCATGCACCTACTACTACTGCTATTACTAGCACTGCTAATACTACTTTAGAGGCAATGGGTGTATAGTCTAAATGGTTAACATTCAAAACATGTCTGTAGTGTTTCCTGGCCTAGATCAAGTCAATATAGCAATGGCAACCCATATATGTCCAACCCCTGGGCCTCTCTTCTATCAAGAAGACAAAGTCTTAACAGAAGCTATGAGATTCTGCAAAAATGTCTCAAAACATGCTATCACTAACCGCTACACAACACCCATAATTATAACAATATTAATTATAATAATATTAACACTAATTAATATATGTAACTAGGCAAATGCCCCCATACAAAAATATCACCCTACCTACCCCCCTCGTAAAAATTAGCATGAAGATATTCATATGAATATTAGTTTGAGGAGAGTTTTTTAGTACAAGTTTTACCGAAGAGTGTTAGATTTTTGCTATCCAGATGACTCTGGTGTGCTTTCGGCTGGCCGCTGGGTTTGTCTCAGGCTGATTACTTTTCAGTTAGGACTTTAGCCCAAGTTTCGGCCACAAAAATTAGTTTTCAGTGCAGCAGAGTTTTTGAGTGTCTTCAAATCGGCACTAGGAGTTGCCGAAATTTGTACCTGTGTAGATGCGTGTACGCTGCTCAGTACAGTGCTTGGAGCTTCATATGTATGTCTGCTTGACTGACCACTCTTGACTGATTTTTAAGATCCTTTTATCGTTAATGGTGTCCAATGAAAAAGCTTCAGCACTCCACCCAAACCAATCCACATTGGGGTTGTAACAACCAGGCAAAACCATGCAGTCACTTGTTATAATGGCATGGGTACTACGGGGAGGGCTACTCTTATTTAGATTTGATGGAATTATTAAACATGTTGAAAATCTATTGGGTGTGTTATTGGGACAATGTCTCTCAAACGTTTATATTAATATGAAATCCAATATGTCTGCCGGATGCCCATTTTGAAAATCAGTTTCTGTGAGATAGCTCTGTAACTTTGAATGATTAATGAAACTCCATTGGGATTGTATGTGCTATGGGACATAGGGGCATGGCAAGATCCCTATCAAAATTAGTTGAGATGCAAAATCCAATATGGCGGCCAAACAAATATATTGAAAATTAGTTTCTATGAGAAAACTGTATTATTGATATTATTAATGTCATGTAGGACATGTCTTTGGTTCTCCTGGGGCACTGCTGAAGTGATTTGTAAAGGGATACATACCTAAATGTACTTTCTGAAGTACATGTAGGTACGCTTACTTCTGCCACTATAAGCAGCATATATAATAAACTGAAATGAAACTTACATAATTAGTCCTAATACTTTGTTAAATAAACTTAACTAGAGCTTGCGAGGCCTGTTCAGTGAAGTTCACAATAACAAATGAATTTGTTGGTCAAATTTGCTTTTCATTGTTAAAAGAATAAGGAAAAGCTGATATAAATCAAATAAATCTGATTTAAATCAAATAAATCCGATTTTTAAAAGATTTAAAAAATCAAAAAATTGCCAACCCTGGACGTAACAATTTTAAAGGTCATAGTAAAACCCAAGACATTGCATGGTGAACAGCGAGGCAGACAGCAGCAGCATCTGACTATAGCAGTCAACAGATATGCGCCTTGCTACAGACATGTTTTAGTGGAGCGAATAATAGCAGCACGAGCAACAAGAGGAATTAATCCAGCGCTTCATACTGCCATGAAGATCCATCCCTGGTGAACATTCTGCAACTGTGTTGCCATTAAACAAACTCTTTATTGTCATTCACCTATTGTACTGTGCTATTTTTCAATTGTTTGTCATCACTCTGTATAGTTGACTATTGTATAATTATTTAGTGTTTTATCCTTATTATCACCATTGTTTCGTACTGTTATCACATATTTTGGTGCGTAAATATTGACACATAAATCACCATTCTCCTCCATCTGTTCATTCATCCTGCTCCCCACCCCACTACCCCTGTAACACTATAATGCCCATCCCCTCCACTACACAGGCCGACTGTGAGTCGACCACCATGTATTCATCGCAGAAGCGGGGAATGCTGCGGACAAGGATAGTAAACGTATCTCTGAGGGGCACTCAAGTCCAAATAAAAATGCATGCAAAGTACAGTCAGAAACCCCAATAACCACCGGGTTTGACATTGATGTGACATGGGCCCGCAATTCGCCTGGCGTGGACTTCCTCGTCATAACAATCTGGTGTCCCACCGGAATTGAAGGGCGTTCTGAGTATTCTATCCTGTGCTAAGTGTGTGTGTGTGTGTGTGTGTGTGTGTGTGTGTTTATGTGTGTGTGTGTGTGTGCGTGCCCACGCACGCGCATGGGCAATCCGGTATGTGTGTGCCTGTGTGTGCATGCAGTACGTGTTTGTGCATGTGTATGTGCATGTTTGCATGTGCCTTGTGTCACTTTAGGTTTGCTAAGCATGTCAGCGTCACGCCAGGTTTCCTGTTGTGGGCACAAGTTAAGGAAATGCCAGTTAATTTCCCTGATCGGAATGTGAAAATAAATGTTGATTATTGCTCAAGCATGTTTTCCACCTTTTTTTTAACAATAATGTTGCAAAAGTCCACAAAATAACATGGCCAAGACAACACCTAATTCCATACTGCTGAAAGACCTAAACATACTTAAAGGAACAAAGTGTTAAATTCATACTCCTGAAGTCACGTGATGCCGCCCACTGTATTTGGGGGACTATCAAGTGCTGTCTACAGAAGTGGAACGTTACTAGTCTTAGCAGCCTAAAACATGCTCTAAAACAGAAGGGAAAACATGTCTTTATTGATCATATTTGGACCCTGCAAAAGAGTATAAAAATTATTTTTGGGGTGTTCAATTTGTGACTCATAAGCATTGTCTATCACCAACGCTCATGCGTCACAAATCGAACAGCTGCAAAACAGTTACTATTTTATCTTATTGCTGACTGGATTATTTTATTTAATTTGCGGGGAAATAAATTGAACACATCTAGTATACGGGAATTGCTGAGACTGAAAGAAGAAGTATATTTAGGGGGTCGTAAAATGACTAGTTTCAAGTAGTTACACTAATATCAATGTATAGTTATTTTAATAGGTTACTATTGCACTGACTACATTAAATGCAATTATATTTATTTTACAGCATTTAGTGGAGATGAAAGTACGCTACAGAAACTTATAGAAGGAAACAAAGAAGTAAGAATATTAAAAATAAATTAGATGTTGAAGTTAGAAGAATCTTTATGAGCTAGAATATATGAGTATTACAAATAAGTTGCAATACTTTATGGTAATATTTTTATATTAACACACCAATATTATATTTTCCCAAAACAAATTGTATGGCCCATATATATGTAGCCATTATATACAGTATTTTACAGGGTTTTAGATAACTAGCCGTGATAGGGTAGGGGGTATTTTGCAAATCGCCAGTACAGGGGCACATTGGAACTCACTATTTATCTTGTTCGCTCTTTAAATCTTATGATCTGAGCAGGAACGCATTATGAAAAAATTGTGAGGTGTCAAGAACAACTCCGAATGTTCATCATTTTAACATGCATAAACCATTTGCTTGTTATTGTTTCGGGAGATTTGGTGTTGAGGCTGTATTATTAGTACCTTCCTTTGTTATTATTGGTGTCATTTGTCTGGATGAGCAGTGAATCTAACTGCCACAATCATTTATTAAAACAAGCGTAACTGTATGCAAAAAAAATACATCATATATATATATATATATGTGTGTGTGTGTGTGTGTGTGTGTGTGTGTGTGTGTGTGCATGTGTGCGTGCGTGCGTGCGTGCATATTAATCATATGTATTGTAAGCTATGTGAACATTGTTGTCCTTTTCTCTGTGTATCTCTTCCCGTTGGTAATGTATTGTGATGTATATATGTATGTTGCCCATCACCTTATAGGCATTGCCTTGGATGGACTACCTGTAGTATTTGTATATGTGCATAGGTCATGGAATAAATAATATTGAACTTGAATTTGAAAGATCACTAAATTCCGCCATTGATTGAGTGATTGATCATCATATATTCTTACTGTTGATAGGAGCACCCACAGATGTTGTTACATATACAGTTCGATTTATTAAAGGGGAACACAAGAAGGGTCACCATCATTTGCATAATGAAACATGCAGTTCTATTGTAGAGTCCATATTTAAGCTACTGTGTAAAGCTTCCCCCCCCCCCCCCCCCCCGATATTTGTATATAAATCCGAGTAAAATCGTGTTAAAAACGCTATGTTGCTATAATTTTCTGCGAGTTAATTAAACCTATGACATCATAGGTTGAATCCCATCCAACAAGAACCATGATAACGGCACTCTGAAGACAGGAGTGCATGCATTTGGATGGTGATATCTCTATTGGTGATAATGCTATCGTCATCATTTATATATGTACAGATTGAAGAGATTAAGACATGTATCACACTATCACAAATTTATGGAATACATTTTTTATTTTCATACATTAGTTGCCGAACCTTAAGATGGCCATTTTCTATGAAGATACCTGCCAATTAAATTAACGTTACAAAATCTCAGGAAGTTTTGAGGCTAGTATGAAAACATAGGTACCTAAAGATGGACTGGATACATGTACAAACTATTTAAACTCATATTAATGGATGAAACTTTAATAACATTATCTGCCGTAGCCACAGTGAGCGTGTTGATTCAATAGTGGCAATTATATTGATATGCCTATACTATCGTGTCATTCATTTACCTCAAGATCAAAACTTCATGTCAAAATTGGCACCATCAGAGAAACCAGTCAAAGGACTGTTAATATATATTCTTCAACATTTCCGCAAATATAGCTTATATATTCCTAAAACCGCTGAAGAGAACCCCCTTATAAAAACGCAATTTGCAGTTTTATTGCGATAGCGTTGGATGACAGCGAGAAAAACATTAAACTTATGACGTCATATGCCTCATCCGAGAATAGAAATTTAACTAATGTATCACATATTTAAATAACAAAGATATATATTTCTAATTTGAGCACAGGGCTTACTATTATATGTTAGAAAACGTTACGGTCTGTAGATTCATTTTATACACAGTAGTATATATGGTCTGGTGTTTCCCTTCAACACAGTCTATGTAATTAGAATTTTAGTCTGCAATTATTAGTACCTCACGTGTCGTCATCAGACCGTCATCATCAACAATTCCAGGTCACCTGAGCGCAGTTTACACTCGGGGTACCACAAGGATCCATCTTGGGCCCCTTGTTGTTCACCATATACACAGCGCCGTTAGGTCAGTTGTTACGCTCGCTTGGAGTCGAGTACCACTTCTACGCAGATGATACGCAACTATACCTTGCCTTTTATCCATCTGATCAATTAAACGCGAGTGAAACTTTAGAACATGTCATTCATGAAGTTAAGCTGTGGATGCTAAACAACCTCCTACAGCTTAACAATAAGAAGACTGAGATACTGGCAATCACATCACGTCACCTGCGACCTCAGCTTAAAATAGAATCTCTTCAGATTGGTGAGGACAATATTTCATTTAGCTCAACTGCCCGTAACATCGGCATAATCTTTTATGACACCATGTCAATGAAAAATCAAGTAACCTCTATATGTAAATCTGTTTATTTTAACTTACGGAACATAAACAAGATCAGAAAGCTATTGGATGATAATGCTATAAAAACGCTTGTACACGCGACCATAACTTCGAGACTGGATTACGGGAATTCTTTGCTAGCTGGCATATCAACAGAACAGCTTACCAGTCTTCAGAGGGCTCAGAACACTGCGGCCAGATTACTATCACGGACTAAGCCATATGAACACATTACACCTGTTTTGAAAGATCTTCATTGGCTACCAGTTAAACGGCGCATAAATTACAAACTTGCACTACTGGTTTTCAAATGTCTTAATAATCTTGCCCCGCCATATCTAACATCATTGATCGTACAGAAGACAGCGCCAAGGGCTCTCCGATCAAGTAGTCATTTACTCTGTGTAGTGCCACCATCCAATCTACTAATCGGCCAATGCGCGTTCTCTAGAGCTGGCCCCAAGCTTTGGAACAGTCTTCCACCACATATACAAAATTGCCGTAAAATTGAACCTTTCAAATCTGCTCTCAAAACATATTTATTATCAATTTAAGTTTTTGTACATAATTGTGTAATTTTATATAATCTTGTAAAGCGCCTTTGAGCTTCAATTGGAATTGGCGCTATATAAATGCATACATACATACATACATACATACATACATACATACATACATACATACATACAATTATATTAGCTAAATATATACACCTGTGCAAAAGCCGCACGTTGCCAGTGCGTCAATAAAATAAATATACATATACTGCCAGAGCCGTGCTGGAGTCAGAGTACAATAGGCGTAAAAGCCTAGGATTGATTGTGACAGATGCATCCACAGATAGTCCCATATGAATCGTCAGTGTGTCAGTATATCGGACATGTGAAAACTGGTCGGCCAATCCTTGACTTTCTCTAGTCTTGGTGCGGTGGTCCAGTGGAAAGATGCCTGGTTGCTGATGCTATGCGGAGTTGCAGGATGACAGTTCGATCCCCCGACCGGGAGATGGTGATCAACAAATTAAACTAACGGGTGCAGCACTGTCGGCTAAGTTAGCACATGGAAATTGAAGCCGCACGTTGCCAGTGCGTCAATAAAATAAATATACATATACTGCCAGAGCCGTGCTGGAGTCAGAGTACAATAGGCGTAAAAGCCTAGGATTGATTGTGACAGATGCATCCACAGATAGTCCCATATGAATCGTCAGTGTGTCAGTATATCGGACATGTGAAAACTGGTCGGCCAATCCTTGACTTTCTCTAGTCTTGGTGCGGTGGTCCAGTGGAAAGATGCCTGGTTGCTGATGCTATGCGGAGTTGCAGGATGACGGTTCGATCCCCCGACCGGGAGATGGTGATCAACAAATTAAACTAACGGGTGCAGCACTGTCGGCTAAGTTAGCACATGGAAATTGAAGCCGCACGTTGCCAGTGCGTCAATACAATAAATATACATATACTGCCAGAGCCGTGCTGGAGTCAGAGTACAATAGGCGTAAAAGCCTAGGATTGATTGTGACAGATGCATCCACAGATAGTCCCATATGAATCGTCAGTGTGTCAGTATATCGGACATGTGAAAACTGGTCGGCCAATCCTTGACTTTCTCTAGTCTTGGTGCGGTGGTCCAGTGGAAAGATGCCTGGTTGCTGATGCTATGCGGAGTTGCAGGATGATGGTTCGATCCCCCGACCGGGAGATGGTGATCAACAAATTAAACTAATGGGTGCAGCACTGTCGGCTAAGTTAGCACATGGAAATTGAAGCCGCACGTTGCCAGTGCGTCAATAAAATAAATATACATATACTGCCAGAGCCGTGCTGGAGTCAGAGTACAATAGGCGTAAAAGCCTAGGATTGATTGTGACAGATGCATCCACAGATAGTCCCATATGAATCGTCAGTGTGTCAGTATATCGGACATGTGAAAACTGGTCGGCCAATCCTTGACTTTCTCTAGTCTTGGTGCGGTGGTCCAGTGGAAAGATGCCTGGTTGCTGATGCTGTGCGGAGTTGCAGGATGACGGTTCGATCCCCCGACCGGGAGATGGTGATCAACAAATTAAACTAATGGGTGCAGCACTGTCGGCTAAGTTAGCACATGGAAATTGAAGCCGCACGTTGCCAGTGCATCAATAAAATAAATATACATATACTGCCAGAGCCGTGCTGGAGTCAGAGTACAATAGGCGTAAAAGCCTAGGATTGATTGTGACAGATGCATCCACAGATAGTCCCATATGAATCGTCAGTGTGTCAGTATATCGGACATGTGAAAACTGGTCGGCCAATCCTTGACTTTCTCTAGTCTTGGTGCGGTGGTCCAGTGGAAAGATGCCTGGTTGCTGATGCTATGCGGAGTTGCAGGATGACGGTTCGATCCCCCGACCGGGAGATGGTGATCAACAAATTAAACTAACAGGTGCAGCACTGTCGGCTAAGTTAGCACATGGAAATTGAAGCCGCACGTTGCCAGTGCGTCAATAAAATAAATATACATACATACAATTATATTAGCTAAATATACACCTGTGCAAAAGTTAAGCACCACCCTATTTTTACGCACATGCGAGGGTATATTCATGTGCTATGAAGAAAGCAATAGCATAAACATTTATGTACCCATCCATCTTAGTGCAAGAGGTAATAATGCAACTAGAGGAATGCTGATTATGATGGTGGGGAAACACTGTATGTTTTTGTTTGAACTTGAAAACGAGGCCTGAATATGGTTACGTTGACACAACTGACAACTATTGCCCTACAGTTGACACACGTGGCTAGATTGTCATTAATGGTGTCTGAAAACGAAGTTTAACATCTGTGCACGAGTTTGAGACTGTCATTATTAATACCGGGTATATCCACCTTGTGCCTGGATGACGGCCTGGACACGACGTCTCATGCTGGTCACCAACCGACTGATACGCCATTGTGGTATTCGTTGCCATTCAAGATGGAGTGCGTCTGTTAATTCCTGTAGGTTCTGCACAGGAGGATCCCTCCTTCTCACCATGTTTCCCAGAATGTCCCAGATATGCTCAATAGGGTTCATGTCAGGGCTCCTTGCTGGCCATGGTAGGGTTTCGATGGCATTCTGGCGGAGGTATTCATGCACAGCTCTAGCACGATGTGGTCGGGCGTTGTCATCCATGAATATAGGGTGGGTTCCAGGTGCATGATTTACAAAATGAGGGACCACAACTCTATCCAGTATGGAATCTTGATATCTTTGTCCATTTAGTGTTCCAGGTACAGTCAACAGATCCAGCTTACAATCAAATGAGATGCACCCCCATATCATAACGGAACCTCCACCAAATGGAACTTCTTCCATGATGTTACGTTGGTCGTACGCCGTGCGTCTGGACCTCCATACACGAGTTCGACCATCTGTGGCATGAAGCAGGAACCGACTTTCATCGGACCAGTGTACCCGTCTCCAGGATCTCATGTTCCAGTGTCTTCTTTCGTTGCACCACCTCAGACGCTCCTCTTTGTGGTGTGCAGTGAGGAGAGGACGTCTGACAGGTCTCCTAGCTTTCATGCCAGCAGCATACAGTCTCCTTTTGACGGTAGACATTGACACTCTATTGCACGTTTCCCATTGCTGGCTGAGCACTCTGCTGTTGGTGAATGGAGATCTCCTAACAAGGCGTACTAGGGCTCGATCATCACGGGCAGTAGTCTTCTTCGGTCTTCCAGATCTAGGCCTGTCCTTCACCTCGTTAGTTTGCCCATGTTTTGCAATCAAACGACTGATTACAGTATGGTTAATGTTCAGCTGTCTGCCAACCTCTCTGCATGACATACCAGTGGTATGCATGCCTATGATTTGCCATTTCACACGATCACTTAACCTTCGTCTTGCCATAGCGGTTCACAATCAAGAGCTAATTCTCTCTACAAATAAACCACGGTCATGAACACAAAACTCCTAATCTTGTCGCCTAAATCTGTATGTAATGTTCTACACCTCAAACTGGACTTTTACATAACTGAACACGTGTGCTGTTTCCCGCCACGCACGGACATCAAGCGGCGTGAAGTCATGCATGCATGTGCATTTCGTACTTGGAATTATGTCAGCTAACGCGGGGACAAAAAGTATGGCAGCCTAGTTGTACCATCATGTTTCTACGTTCTATTGTTTTTGCTGGTGCTTAACTTTTGCACAGGTGTATATATACAAAGAGGAGCGTCTGAGGTGGTGCAACGAAAGAAGACACTGGAACATGAGATCCTGGAGACGGGTACACTGGTCCGATGAAAGTCGGTTCCTGCTTCATGCCACAGATGGTCGAACTCATGTATGGAGGTCCAGACGCACGGCGTACGACCAACGTAACATCATGGAAGAAGTTCCATTTGGTGGAGGTTCCGTTATGATATGGGGGTGCATCTCATTTGATTGTAAGCTGGATCTGTTGACTGTACCTGGAACACTAAATGGACAAAGATATCAAGATTCCATACTGGATAGAGTTCTGGTCCCTCATTTTGTAAATCATGCACCTGGAACCCACCCTATATTCATGGATGACAACGCCCGGCCACATCATGCTAAAGCTGTGCATGAATACCTCCGCCAGAATGCCATCGAAACCCTACCATGGCCAGCAAGGAGCCCTGACATGAACCCTATTGAGCATATCTGGGACATTCTGGGAAACATGGTGAGAAGGAGGGATCCTCCTGTGCAGAACCTATAGGAATTAACAGACGCACTCCATCTTGAATGGCAACGAATACAGTGTTTCCCCACCATCATAATCAGCATTCCTCTAGTTGCATTATTACCTCTTGCACTAAGATGGATGGGTACATAAATGTTTATGCTATTGCTTTCTTCATAGCACATGAATATACCCTCGCATGTTCGTGAAAATAGGGTGGTGCTTAACTTTTGCACAGGTGTATATATGAATGGCTTGCGT
This sequence comes from Chaetoderma sp. LZ-2023a, assembly GCA_034401795.1. Lineage (NCBI taxonomy): Eukaryota > Metazoa > Mollusca > Caudofoveata > Chaetodermatida > Chaetodermatidae > Chaetoderma > Chaetoderma sp. LZ-2023a. The sequence continues at coordinate 90,001,796 of CM067372.1, forward strand.
ACTGTCTGCAACCACCTCTCACCAATATTGTTTGCAGGTGATACTAATGCTTTTTGCTGTCATAATAATATAGAAACGTTGTACAAAAATGTAAAGACGTTGATAAAAGTAATAAATTGGTTTCAAGTAAACAAATTATTATCTTTCAATGTTTCTATGACTAGCTAGAAAACAGTGTTTGACTCACAGAGTGCCTCACAATCACTGAAAATACTGTTCTCTATTTCGTACATAGCAATTTTATTCAAAGCCTTCATATTATTAAAAATAATAACAAAAAATTTTAAATGCAAGGAAGTTGACAAAAATTTTAAGTGTTTGCATTAAAGGCCCATTTTCACCCAAAAGTGTGGACCTACAATGGTGTATCCTCGAAAGGACGTCTCTACCCATCATAAAGCAGCCAACTGCTATGTTGCATTAACTTATTTTAAGCAATTCTGTGTGTTATGCGGTTTTATGAGAACATTGACAAACAAAAAGTGTTTGCATTAAAAAACAAATTTTCACCAAAAATCTTGGGCCTATAAAGGTGAATCATTCGAAAAGCACTGCGTATCATAATTGAGGCATATACCAAGTTTCAATAAATTATTTTAAGCGATTCTATGTGATATGGTGGTTACGAGAAAATTGCTAGAAATCGTGGATTTTGCATTAAAACACCATTGTAACCCAAAACCGTGGACCTATAGAGGGGAATCCTTCATAAGACACTAATGTCTACCCAACATAAAAAGGCCACCTGCCAAGTTTCATTAAATTATTTTGTATGATATGGTGTTTACAAGGAAATTGACACAAATCGTGAGTTTTTGCAATAAAAAGCCCATTCTCATCCAGAATATTGGATGTATAAATGGGAATCCTTCAAACGGCACATCTGCGTCTCATAACTGAGGCATGTACCAAGTTTCATTAAATAATTTTAAGTTATTCTGTATGATATGGTATTTAAGAGAAAATGAACAAAAATTGTGAGTTTTGCAATAAATACCCCATTTTCACTCAAAAGCTTGGCTTATAATGGTGAATCCTTCAAAAGGCACATCTACCCATTATAAAGTTTCATTCAAATATCTGAAGCCGGATGAACATTATGGCGCTTCAAATCTTGCATCACTCAAGTTGCACCTGTCTGGCCAAATCAGTTTGTCAGCTGTACTAAATAGTCTCTCAACAGGCTCAGACAGTGGAATTGTAAGGTATTTGCACACAAGAATTGACAGGACAGAGAAGTGTTGCTGCTTTTCTTTCCAATACTGTAGCGGATCAGCATCCTCTTGTATACATGGTTCACTCAAATAATCAAATACTACTGTTGAATGGCTGGCCATGATGGAAAAGAGTTTAAAGGAAAAGAATTTAATTTATTTTCGTGGAGGAGATAATGCCACATTAGTGGAGTGATTGAGTTCTTTAGAAGACAATCTATTCAGATGGTCTCTCAATAAGTCCCTTATCACCTGGACCTCACTATCCTCACACCAGTCTAACTTAATGTTGATCAACTGTACTTGCCAACTTGAAGTGGTCCATTTCTTCAAACTTTGACAACCGCTTCTCTAATTATAACTAATTTTGCAACTAACTTTCCACTGTGCGTTTCTCTTAGCATTGACAGAGCTTGTCATAATCCCCATACACATGTGATGACAAGACAGGAGGTGACAATTTTATCTCCTTGGACCCTTTCCATAACTTATTCAAATGGGTTCAAAATTCACATAATTCATCAATAAGTTCAATTGGTACACTGTGAGCTTGCGTGGTCAATCCAGATGTGGGAGAGTCTCTTCTGGAATTTTCATTATAAACCGTATCATCTTTATTTGCATGTTCCACCATGTAGCATTCGTAAGTTGAGGTTTTAGATGCCCCTCGAGAAACTCTGGAACCATTGTTGATCTCTGACAGAAGCCTACCAATCTAGATACTTTCACGATTACTTGCTGAATTCAGCCAGCATCTTGTAGACCATCATGGACAACAAAGTGGAGTGTCTGCGCAAAGCTCAAAGATCAAATCAAGACATTGTTTCTTCATACATATGGAAGATATTATCGGCTGAGTGTTTACCTGCTAACATGACATTGTGCAGGGTATAATTAAGAATATATTGTCCAGGTATTCCGATGAACGACCTCATGTTTCGACTAAACCACTGATCAATAAATAAAGCAAACATCTTGGGAATGTTGCATTTGACACTTCATTTTATTAGCTCACCTGACTTGAAAGGCCAAGTGGGCTTATGTCGCGGTGACCGTCCATCGTCCGTCCATTCATCCGTCAACTTTTTGTTTAAACCACTTCTCAAGAACCGCGCAGACGATTTCAATTATATTTGGCAGGAAGCATCCTCAGTGCATAGGGATCCAAGTTTGTTCAAACGAAGCGGATCAGCCAATTTGGCTGGTGGCCATCTTGGATTTTGGCCGATTTTTAGAAACGTCTAAAAATCTTCTCCGAAACCGCTTGAGGGATTGAAGGAAACCTCATGAAATCTGATCCAGGGCAAGGGCTCAACCAAGTTTGTTCAGGGTAACTTGATTGGTCAAATGGTTCAGTGGACATCTTGGTTGATCTAGTTTTAGCGAAAATGACTTCTCCAGAACCGCTGAAGGGATCAGGCCAAAATTTTGCAGATATGATTAGGGACTAAGGGCCAGTAAAGTTTGTTCAAGAGAAGTTGATCCATCCAAAAACATGGCCACCATGGGCCAATCAAATTATAGCTTGTTTGGCGGCCATATTGGATTTTTTTAATTGATGGACTTTGAGGTTAAAATAGTTTTATATAGGTTTTTGGGTATTCTGATTTGAAATTTGCAATTTTCGAAACTGTCGGATAAAAGGCTTGGCGGCCATCTTGGATCATTTTCCCGCGAAAAGCTCCCATAATAAAGCAATGGAAAATTGATACATAAAAAAAAACTGGCCGCTTTAAAATGTCTAAAAATCTTCTCCAAAACCGCTTGGGGGATCAATTCAAAATGCATGAAATATCATCTAGGGAAAGAGCTGCACCAAGTTTGTTTTACGGGAACTTGATTGGCCAAATGGTTTGGTGGCCATCTTGGATAACCAAATTTTTTGCCAAAATGACTCCAGATCCACTGAGCGGATTGGGCCGAAATTTGGAAAATATGATTAGGCACTGAGTGCCATTAAAGATTTTTCACGGGAAGGCGCTACGTCAGAAACATGTCTGCTGTGGGCCAATCAAAATGTAGCGTGTTTGGCGGCCATATTGGACTTGCAAAAATGTCACAAACTCATTTTGAAGACTACTCCTAAACCATCCACCAACAATTGTGACAAAAATGCATAATGCTCCAGGTGAGCGACACAGGCCCATTGTGCCTCTTGTCATGAAGAAGCAGATCGCTTACGGAGAAGATTGGATCTAAGCTGTTTCCTAATTGGCATAGTAAACTTTGGTTGAGCCGTGTTCATAAGCTGATGGAAACTAGCACTATAAACAACAGCACCAAATCATTGGCAATTAAACTAGCAACGCTTGGTTAGCTGAATTTGTTGCGCATCTATGGCCTTCCATTTTGAGGGGTTTTCCGCTGGTACAAAGCTAGCAATGGTCTGTTGATCATATGCAACAGGAATAATGTGTTCCTGAAGTTGCTTCAAGATCTCTGGACATTTTCCCTGAAAAATAAGCGTAAAATGATATAACTACTAAGTAGAAAACACACACGCACACACAAACGCACGCATGCATGCATGCATGCCATGCACGCGCGCGTGCACACACACCAAAACTAAATTCCCAGACACCTTTGTTCAAACGCAAAGTAGCTAAATTAAAAAAATGCTGATTATATTTTAACGCTTAAATGGTCACGATTGGTCAAGAAAAGCTAAATTTGTCATAAGTAAATGCTCATTTACAGTCTTATCATTACAACCATCTCCTTCAAATTTGCACCTGGAAGGAAAGAGTTTATGCCTAGCAATGCTTCGTTTTGAAGTAGCATTAGTTTAACTTGTATTTCTCAATATCCTAATTTATGCACCTATTAATGGTTTACATAACTTCAGCATAATTATTACTTCATGTAAACTGGCTTTTTAGCAGCCGCTAGCATAGCTTGTGCAGTAATCAAGGTCATTACGAGGTCATTACGCAAGTCCGCTACATTAGCTTATTTATAAACTGATTAGGAATCGAAGTAATTATCCTGATACTCGAAGTTTTTAGTGACATAGCTTAGCGTATTTTAAGATCAACCACACCTAAACACAGCAAATTCTTTCTACAGTATCTACATCATATGTGGGAGACATAACGACGGCTACATATTTGTGACATATATATCATGCAACAATAGACTTTTTGGGTAACATAACATTTTACATTTTTAAGATTTACATTTACATCCTAAAACAAGAGGCGCGGCGCGATGTGGATATAAACGCAAAGCAAACATTTACACGCTGCCATCATTGTTAGCAAACGGAAACTTTTGACTCACCTTTTGTATTATTTGCTCACCTGGCCTGGCATAAAAAACATAGCCACCATCGACAAATCAAAATGTAGTGTTTGGCGGCCATATTTTATATTTTTATTTGATGGATTTTGAAGCTGAAATTGGTTTTATATAGGTTTTTAGGTATTCTGATTTCAAATTTACAATTTTCAAAACTGTCGGCTAAGTGGTTTGTCGGCCATCTTGGATCATTTCCCTATCAAAAACTCTCATACTAAAGCAATGGGAAATTTAAAATGTCTTCTTGAGAATCACTGGCCCGATTTCAAGATTTGACAGGAGACATCATTAGGGAATAGGGATACAAATTTGTTAAAAGGAAGATGATCGGCCAATTTGGCTCGTGGCCATCTTGGATTTTGTCCCAATCTTAGAAACATCTTTAAAATCTATGAAACTGCTTGGGGGATCGATGCAGGCCTCATGAAATATGATCTAGGGCAAGAGCTGAGCCAAGTTTATTTAATTTGCCAAATGACCAAGTTTTCGCAAAAAGGACTTTTCCAGAACCGCTGAGCATTTGGCTGATATGATTATGGTTGAAGCGCCATTAAAATTTGTCCATGGAAAGTTGATATGTAAAAAACCTGTTTCCGCCATGAATCAATCAAAATATAACGTTTTTGGCAGACATCTTGTATTTTCTGCAAATTTCTAAGAAAAACATAAAAAGACCTAATTATTAACCACTGGGCCAGTTTTAATAAAACTTGGCTAATCTTTCTTCACAGAAATTTGATTGGTAAATTTTTACAGTCGTCATCTCATGTTGTTAGGTTGTGCCAGTCGCTAATAATTGCAAGTGAGCGACACAGGCCCCTTGGGCCTCTTGATATTTTGGGCATTCCCTTGGATTGAACTTCGCATAGCTTTCTAATTTCCTTTTTTTCCTCAAAGAGCAATTGATGCAGGCTGTGCAACATACATTTAGTTTATTTGATTTAAACAAGGTTTATTTTTAGTCTATGTGGGAGAACAATAAGACATGTCTTATGAGTGTGTCTCCCACTTATATACAAATATATTACATTAAATAAATCAAGAGGGGAATAATAATATTGCCAACTGTCACAACAGTAATAACAACAATAACATTATTAATAGTAATAATAATAAGAAGAAGAAGATGAAGAGGAGGGAGGAGGAGGAGGCGGAAGAGGAGGAGGAGAGATGTTGTAGGTAGCCTAATTATGACAGAATAAAATCTTCGGGAGAAGGAGAAAAGCATGGTTTGATGAATCACAAGGCGGTATTAGGAGAAAGGAGCTCGATTTAGTTTATTTGTTGGGTACTCACTCATTTGAATTAATGTATTGTAAAGCAATTGTGAGATTTTAATCGCGATGGTTGCAATCTTTAACATTGTAATAATGGTAGAGTTGATAAACTTAGAGGAGCTACACCTAAAGTTGATTGGGCCCTTGCTAGGTATGTGAAATTCATTCTAGACCACCGTCACTACCTAAGTGTTCATGTATTCATGTACGTGAGAAAAAATGGAGATTATTATTATTATTATTATTATTATTATTATTATTTGATGCTCACAGCTACTGTTCAGTACCACACAATATGGCCAGACCGCAGTACATAGGGCATGCATGAATGGCCACTTAGGATGTGTGCAACTATTGGTCGCTTATAGGGCTAACACCAGCATAACTGATCAGGCAGGTATAATCACATTTAGAAATTGTGTCTGGTTGCATATCATAATGCAATATCACAATCCAACTTATTGTTGTGTTGTTTGTTTCTCCAGTTTGATTTTTATCCCTAGATGTAAATTAAAAATATTAATATATAATGCATTGTTGGTAAAGCATTGGGGTGCAAAATATGAACTGACAAATAAGTAAGTGGAAAGTAATTCAGTATAAAGACTTATCACTATGGGTTCATTTAATTGGTGGTTGAAAAGAGTTACCAATTGGACCCCTTGGTAGAAGCATGTATAGTTTCATATTGTGCAATTATATAATTTATAGCTAATACTTTTATATGCAAACTCTACTAATGTAAAGAATTTTGAATCTTTTGAGGTAGGCTTTATATGTCAAAAGATTCGTGCATAATGAATCAAATTAATATGAAGATGTCATCACAACAATCATGCACACGATGCTGTCACAGAAATAAGTTTATGGTGATTGGAGAAAACTACTTTCTGTAATAAATTTTATCTCTAGGAAAATCGAAAAGTGCAAATAATGTAATTAAAATTATAGGCTATAAAAGCTTCATTTGCCATACATTAACCTCCCCATCCCCCTCCCTCCACCACCCGCCCACGCCCCCCCTCTCTCTCTCTCTATCTCTCTCTCTCTCTCTCTCTCTCTCTCATGTGCCTTTCGTGTAACTGGGCCATGATAATACCATTGACAGTAGTCCATAATATTATGGGATTGTGTTATTAAGCAGTTAAAGCAGTTAGTATAAAACGTAGCTGAGACTGAGTTTGTCTTGCATTCTGCCATGCCATTTTATTTACATTACCCTACCTGAATTCTATTCAATACTTGTAGGATGCACCCCATTACACTATGCAGCCAGAAATGGATACCTGGATTTGGTGCAGTACCTCACTGAGATTTGCAGTTCTAGGATTGACACAGAATCGAACAAAGGGTACACACCTATTATGATTGCCAAACGCAGCAACCAACAGGCTGTAGCTGCATACCTAGAACGTATAGGTGAGTCGGTATGCATATTCTTTAAGGCCCTTGTTTTGAGAAGTTAATCACAGTGTTCTTTTTCAGTCATAAATGATTGATTAAATTGGTAGGAACATCTCAGTAGAGAATAATATTCAAGATGGACAAAAGTCTGGCTCAAAACTTCCTGTACAATATGACACACAATTATCACTGCATTTTAGTATGGGGCACATGATAGAAAAATTCCATTGCAGTTACTAGTAGGCCATATTGTATATGGGATCATACAGTAAATCCATCACATATGTATTTTACTGAATGTCATGTTTTATGAAGACTGGCCAATATAATCTGAAAACTATTGCTGTAGTAATTCATGTACAGCTTTGATACATGATTGAAAAGGGTTGATTATGTAATGGCATGTGTGCATATGCTAGCTCATCACTGCATCTGCCATCACATATCAGGCAATTTCAGACGAGCCAGCAGCAGAGGTATGTGTGTGAGTGTGTGCATGCGTCATCTGTTACAGATTACCATTTTTCCTTTGAGTGATGAGTGATGGCCTTTTAATATATTATAATTATGGTGTAGTTATGGTCAAAAGGCCTTAATTATATTGGCCCATGGAGCATTTGTATATTTAATACGGGAAGACATGCCCTATTCTAGCTTGCAAGTTTAAGTGAACGCATGCGCCCAAATTCCTGAATTCTAGTGGTATCTCATTTAGATGAGGTGCTTTATAAATTATGCTATACTTGGCCTTTCAATTTGTCTATGTCAATGAACCTAGCCTAAAAATTCTTTGATTAAAACTGGTTGAGCGGAAGACGAATGCTATTCAATTTGAAAGTAATGTTTCTGATCAATGTTTTTGCAACACAAAGTCCCAGTTTGCAATGAAATTATCTTCATAGCAAATATTAACAGCTTAGCCTACTGCAAAAGAGAAAATAAATAGGTGTGTGCGTGCGTGCATTTGTGCATGGATATGGAAAGTTGACCCTTGTATGCTATGGACTATTGTGTCATTGTCATTTGATCAACGATGGCAACACAGTTGACAATGCAGAAGAGAAAGAGTGGCGGAGTTCACAGACAAACACAGATTGCTTGATAACCAAGCCGTAATAGACAAGTTACCAGGATTGTCGGTTGTGGGCGACCTCTCGAATTGTGGGGTGAATAACACCCTGAGCAAACTAGGAAAAGATGCTTTGCAGGAAAAATAGTTGACTACCCAATCAACTCTATCAATGACTGCATCTGGAAATATCGAGTCTAACAATCATAAAGAGTTCACCACATCAGGCCAGGAAGAGTCCACTGCGCCTAGTTATGAAGAGTCGACCACACTTAGACATAATGGGCCACCACACACCAAGAGATCAGGAAGCCTGATCAGACTTGGTGACAATCCAGCAGGTAGCAAGGGGCAAGAAAGAGAGCAACACAGAAAAACAGAAATGATACAATTATAGTGATATGGAGGCCGGTAGGACTAATAAGGCAAGAAGAGTAACATTTCATGGGTAGGTAACGAAACGGCTACATGCAGTAGCCAGTACGGGAGAGGAAATTAGTGAAAGAATGGCTAGCAAGAAGATCACTGGTAACTATGATTCCATCATCAACGATAGAATAATAGTAACCCATGCCGGCAAGGATTGATGGCTGTCATATGTGTGACAAAGCGCTTGACAAACTATGCATAGACTGCTCTGTATGCGTTAAATTGTCAGCCTACACTAAAGATTTAAGAGTCTGAATGCACCTGATATTGAAAAGTGATGCTCAGCACAGTGTGTACACTGTCTCTTTAAATATGATGATATAGACATAGATAGTCGAAGACAATCTAAAAGCGAGGAAACTACATGATCTGTAGCAACAAGTAGGACATCGACTAATGTCATCCCAAAGGCAATATAGGTACAGAGACTAACAGAGTAAAGATGACCACTAAATCACATAGCGAAGAATTTAGACAACGTCCAGAAGAGGGCAATAGAAAGAATGAAATGCATGCTGATGTATGCCGTTGTGGAATAATGCAATATGAGAACAAAGTCAAAGAAACACATGCATAAGAAAGCTAGAAAACTGGACAATAAATAATAAGAATCAGCTAAAAGAGTGAATGAACATATCGATGAGAGAGAAAGACAGCTGGCTATTTATGCTGTGATGTCCCAACATAATATCAGAACTCTGATGGGCACTAGGAGTGAAGAATGCATATGGATGCACAGTAAGGGCAAGGCTTCTGAGAACAGAGAGATATGAGAAGAGTTGACAACATCACAGAAAATAAGTGCAGCACGTGTATGTGATGAGGTAGCTCAGAACACGACCAGAACAGAATATGATAGTAAACTGAATTCTATTGAGATCCAAGAAATAAAATAGATCTTTGCAATGGACTGATCTGCATATGCAGGTACAAGAAGTTAATGTAGCCACTGGTCGTTAAGAGACAATATGAGATATATAGTGGAACACATAAAATCATCTCCACCCTGGCAGGAGTGTAGCAGATCAAGTGATGCTACACCGGATGCCGAAGGTCACGTTTAGATATAACATGTTCTGTGTCTGGATGTGAAATTATCATGATAACACAAAGCGGCTGGTAGAGGACAGGCGATTGTGTGGTAGAAATCATAGTTCATCTCCATTTCATGTGCCATGTGGAAGGGGCAAGGAATGGGCATAAGGAGGTTGCCAGTTGATTGAGAGTCAGTAACATGCTAGTACAGCGCAACTGGCACCTGTGAGACAACCAAAGTTTCCAAGCAGCAAGGACCCAACTGGCAAGGGTCGACCATGTCTTCAAGCAAAGGAGGTTTAGTGAAAATTACTCACACCAGATTGGAAAATGCATTGGGCTGGAACACCTCGACGATGGATCGACTAGTAATTATAATAAGCATTCACAAGGCATACTCAAAATCTGTGTTAACCAAAGTGAATTAGAATCAGTCAAGTAATGGCATCTCCGATAAATATCAACACAGCCTCACTAGAACAATTACAATTATTAAAATACATTGAGAAGACCCAAGGCAAAGGGAACATAACCTTATGTGAACAAAATGTGGGTCAAATTACTCTTCCAAACATTCAGGAATACACAGCGATGCCTTCACCAGTGAACATCCTCACCGCTTTGCTCGCTGAAGGTAATATATCATTTAATGCATTAGAATTAGATGAGGGGTGGGGGGGGCGTATAGATGACTCTGATACAGAACACGAACACACAAAAGACGAGCTGCTTTCTGCTGCTCGAACCAGTGATAGGATGAAAAGTATGCGTAAAAGATTTGAAATGGAGACTGAATTGCTTATGAACCACCCGGCCCAAGAGCTGAGCAAGTGTCCTTTCTTGCAACGGTCTCCTGGAGGCGGATGATGCCCAGGGTAGCTCATTTGTGGATAGGTTAGCTCCTCATGGTATATATAGACAGGAGCTTGCCAGCAAGATACATGTTCCATTCCCACCCAAAATGTCCATGTTGAATGATTGTGCAGAATGGCAGCCCTTCCTTACCCAGTTTGACAGTACCAGTTTCCCCCAGCCTCATGATGATTACGCAACAATCAGTGGGCACGGGCCAAATGCATAGGAGGTGTGCATGTATGAGCATCCATGCTAATGGTTTAGCCTATTAATCCCTCTCACCTAATCATCCCTCCCAACCTTAATGGGGCATAAGTCAATGCTGTTATTGCCACAGCTGCACATTGCCAATGGTCATATCACCTAAAGCTAGAAATTGATTGACTCTTTATGCGAAAAAGCTTTGAGGTTTTTCTGTAGCTGTTCTCAGCAGACACAAAAAAATTATTATATAACAGGCTAATTAGCAAGTTTAGTGCTAGGTTAGGTAAAAATAGGCCTGCTGAGCACGACGCAGCATAAATTACAAGTTCGTCAGGATAACATGTCATTAGAATTTTGTTGAAATGGTTCAGGAACTGACAATTGATGTCTATCCGGATGATGGTGAAAGACTGACTGAGACAATAGCCATTGACAACTTCCTGAGCGTGGTTGAGAACAAAAGAGTAGCATTGACTGCCATGGACAAAAATAATTTTACCCATGAGAGGGCATTGCTGATGGTGAAATCAGCTGTCCACAATCAAGGGTTGGTGATGAGTACAAGGAAGGGAGATGTTCGGAAAGTACATTTCTTAGAACATGACACCTTCAAAGAATTTGATAACGATTTTTTTCCCGACCAATCTATGAAAATTAGAACAATCCATCCGCCATCATCTTCACGAATAGACAAAATTGAGAAGGACGTAACAGAAATAAAGACCAAGCATGCCACCCGAATCTCCTCAATGAGCACAATTTTGGGCCTGTTGACATCTGAAACCTGCTCACCTATAATAAACAAAGAGTACCAAGAAATGGCTCCCCTTCCCAAGATAGTGTAAGTGGCAGTGGAAGGGGTGCCTGTTTCAATTGCAAAATGGAGTGTATTTTACCCATGAATGCCCATTATGGCAATGCGCACATTCCCCCAACCTCATGACGATTGCCTAACAATAAGTGGGCATGGGGAAAATGCATACGAGGTGTGCATGTATGAGCATCCATGCTAACCTTCTAGCCTAATCATCCCTTTCAACCTTTCAGTCAATACTGTTATTGCCACAGCTGCAAAAGTCACAGTAGTCAGTGACACACTTGCAAAGTTATTGCTGCAATGATTAAAGATAAAAGCATGTTACCGTTAAAGGGACTGGGCATAATAACGTGGTTTCTGTTAGGGTTGGGGAGAGAGCTTGCTTCGAGGTTGGCAAGAATCACATCACAGCCTTTACTCATGGCAAATATAGCCGATCCTGTAATAATTGGTTCCGACTTCTTGCAGAAACATACTGATGTTATAGCTCTGATAAACTTGTGTCTGAAAATAGGCAATGGTGTCCTGTGTGCTTCTATGCTGAAAGCTGAAGAGAAGGAAATTCAGGTGGCCAGAGTAATTCTAAAAAAAGAGACATGATAGTGCCATATGAAACTGTCTAAACAATTAGTATGTTAGATCGCATATTTGACCAAGACCTAGATATTGTGTTACAACCTTCCTATGAGCTAAATGACCTTGCATTGAGTTGTCACTCACTTATCAAAAAACATGATCTGGTCCCTGTAAATCTCCGTAATCTAGCACATAAATACATTACTCTGAAGAAGAACCATTCTCTGGGTACGGCTAAAGAGGCAGAGGAAATTCTAAGTGAAAAGTCACATGAGTGTGCCAATGCTCACTCACTTATCAAAAAACATGATCTGGTCCCTGTAAATCTCCGTAATCTAGCACCTGAAGAAGAACCATTCTCTGGGTACGGCTAAAGAGGCAGAGGAAATTCTAAGTGAAAAGTCACATGAGTGTGCCAATGCTGAGCTAAATTCTAATGTCATGAGAGAACCCCTACCTGATTATCTGCTAGACTTATATAATCGTTCAACCTAGCACCTATCAGAAGAGCAAACTGTAGCAAAAAAGTCTACTTGTTGAATTTCAATGCTTTTTTGCCAAAGATGACTTGGGCCAAAGGTATGTACCACAAGGTATATAAGGCAATGCTAGACTAATCCATGCAAAATGTGGAGAACACTAATCGGGTTTGAACACGAAGATGGGGCACATTTTCAGTCCATGTTATAAAAGCCACAGAGCATATGTGCAAAAAGGATTTCTCTTTCAGGTATGGTATAGATTTGTGTTCCGTGAGCAAAGTTGCATGTAAAGATGTGATCCCATTGCCAAACATCGGTGCCTATCTTCATACTCTGGGAAATTATCTATATTAGTACCCTAGATATGGTGGCAGGCTTCCAACAGATCGAAGTTGATTCGAATGACTGCCACAAACTCACATTTATAACTAAGTATGGTTTATTTGAATTTGTCAGGATGCCTTTTGGTATATGTAACAGTCCTGCCACATTGCAGAGCATTATCCAAATTGTGTTACAGGAGCTCACTTTGGCAGGAATGCCTAGTTTATATAGATGTCATAGACTTTGCAGCACACTTTTATAGTCACAATATCCGTTTGCGAAGGGTGTACAATTGATTCCTATCACATAACCTAAAATTAAAACCAAAAGATTGTCATCTGCTGAAGAGAGAATATTGTTTCTTAGGGACACTAGTAATTGAAACAGGCATAGCTACCACCTCTGATAGGTGGAAGTGTATAGCGTCATGGCCATGCCCTAGTAATAAGAAGGAACTCGAATCCTTCCTTGTATACATAAACTATCATCGAGATCATATTAGAGGATTTGCTGTTATGTCAGCTCTTATAATCCCTCACTAGTTCAAAAGTAGACTTCATATGGACTGATCGACATCAACAGACATTTGGAAAGCCATGACAAATCCGTCAATCTTAGGGTATTCAAGCACTACAGGCATGTTCATTCTAGACACAGATGCATCAACTATCTCAAGTCCATGATGGGAAGGAGATAGTAATTGGGTTTGCTAGTAAAATCCTAACCCATCCCCAAAGAAAGTACTGTGTAACCAGGAAGAAAGTGTTAGCCAATATAGAATATACCTTCTCAGCAGACCATTTATTGTTAGAACGGATCATAGCAGTCTTGCATGGCTGGTGCGATTCAAATCCATAGAAGGACAAATGGCATGTTAGCTTGAGGAGTTATCCCAACTTCACAATACACACTGCAGTGGGGATAAACATAGTATTGCAGATTGTTTGTCCAGAATACCTGTTGCGCTACCAGTGTGTGACTACTATAATACTGGGCATGCCTTCAACATTGCCATGTAAAGGGTGCAAATATTGTACCATGTTACATTATCAGTGGGAGAGATTTAATAATGATTTTGATGATGCGGTGCCATTAAGTGTCTGGGAACTATGCACACATGACCCGTCTGAGCTCCACGATGTAGAATTGAAGGATTAAAGGGATGATGGATTATTTTCTCATAGACTTGGTCGAGATGATAGGAATGAACTGTCTAATTGGATAGCAGCCTATTCTCAAAGCCAGCTGATGCAATTTCAGATGTCTGATCCTGATTTGAGTACGCTGCTTTCGTCGAAGGAAACTGTTCATGTACCAACAGACTGAGTTATACTTGTCAAGTCCAGCTGTGAAGGTCTGCCGGACATGCCATAACCACTTGTATCTAGAAATAGGAGTGATTTATTATCAGAGGGAGGCCCCTGATCTGTCCAGGAATTTACTACTTGTCCGTCATTCCATACAGGAAACAATATTAGCTGGCTATCATGATTCCAAACTAGCAGGTCATATGGGTCAAAACAAGACATTGATTACCTACAATATGCCAACACTTTCTATTGGCTGGTTGCTCCAAAGACTAAAGAATATGTCCGGTCATGCAAGACCTGTAACCAGAACGAAAAGGAAAATGTCAAAGCAAAAGAAGCATTGGGTCAATTCCATGCTGAATTCCCTCAAGAACCTGTCCATCTGGACATGTTGGGGTTTTTTTTCTTGAGTTCCATACAGGTAATCGATATATTGGCTTTAGTTAGCCAATTTACAAAATCGGTTGAGTGTTATGCGATGCGAAACTAGGGAGCTGAATTAACAGCCAAATGGTTTTCTGAGAATTTCATTGCAACATATCGGGTGTGCTTTTCAAAGAACTTTGATGGTGCCCTTTTTCATAGCCTCTGCCGATTGCTGGAAATTGCCAAAATGTGTAATACTCCAGACCATGCATATGGTTATGGGCAGGTGGAAAGATATAGTCCTAACAAATGCAAATTATGAGGTGTTATCTCCAAAGTGAAGCACATCAAAGGAACTGGGATAGACATATTTTATTCAGGGCTGCGGCCATTAGAGCCACAGTGAACAGACAAACTGAGTTTACACCTAATAAACTGATGTTTGGATGGGAGATCCTTCAACCACTCAACATTATGGTGTGATGATGCACCAGTACATTACTATGATTCACCACAGAGACAACATAGATGAGACCATCCCATATAGTGAAGTTGAAAACAATGAGCTGTTAGATAGTAGTGACAGGTGTAGGGAAGATGCTGAATAGGTTCAGGAGGGTGTGGTAACAATGGAGAAGGAGGAATAGCTCAGGGATCTATTTGGAAGGATACAAAGATGCCTTCCCAACAGATTACTGGACGAGGACATCTATTAACGGGTTATCTCATCCTAAATAGTTTTAAATTTAAATACGGCTTATGTTATAGGTTATGTCTCTCTATAAATAGTATTATCGTTTTCAATAGGCTCAAATATATGTTTTACTCTTTGTGGCTTGATTATTCTGGCCCAAAGAGCTTCTTGGGATTACCCCCCCCCCCCCAGCATCACTTTTTCACTGAGGTCACTGTTCAGGTTCTCATTAAGCGAACCTGACATGAGATCGACTAAACCTGGCTTTTCTAGATCGATAGGATATGTTTAAAAGCTGTTAGGAATGGTCGCTCATTAGGAGTCATTTGTTTTGCATCCTTTCCAGATGTAGCAGAAATGTAACACCGCACACCGGCTAGGTGGTATAAATTGGCCATATACTTTAGGACCTCCTTATTAATATATGAACGATCATCTCTTCCTGCGTTCCTCCAGCTGTAAGGCTTATAATTGTCTGGACCTCCCTTCGACACGTTGGCGCGATCCGACCCCGGAAACTATTGGGGTTTCCGAGCAGTGAAGACTAAAGTGTTGATTCCACAAACACTCCCTCTGTATCTTCGGATACCAGTTAGCATAAATATCCACACCAAAGTAGGAAGCACTGCGAAAACATTATATTATTTTAACCG
This sequence comes from Chaetoderma sp. LZ-2023a, assembly GCA_034401795.1. Lineage (NCBI taxonomy): Eukaryota > Metazoa > Mollusca > Caudofoveata > Chaetodermatida > Chaetodermatidae > Chaetoderma > Chaetoderma sp. LZ-2023a. The sequence goes on from CM067372.1 coordinate 90,017,802, forward strand.
GCCAGCAGTGCATCTCTGGGCATTTCTAGCATAACCCTAAAGACAGGTAAAATATTAGTCCCCATGATCAGATCTTATATGGTCTGCCCCAACACACCAGGTGATGGACGGGACACGGATCTCCCTCTAACTCTTCACAGTGACTGGGTGCGGTCTTGGAACCCACCCCGCCCTCACGAGAAGGTCACTATAGTTGGATATCCGTCTCCTTATCCCCACCGTAAAAGTATATATGCGCTTTTCAAATGCTTTTGTAAATATGTCTTATCCTAGTGATGTTGTATGTGGGTGCAGTGCGATAAGTAACAGGATCGTTATATGATTCAGGAGCTGCCGCACCGTGATGTGTCTGCTCGCTGTCTTTCTGACGGGGATGCTCCGTAGGGTGACCATATGGAACCTGAGCATTTCCGCCAGTCAGGCATGTGTTTAAAGGTTAGGTAGAACTACTTGCCACTTGCGGCCAAAGCATGGAACATGGACCTAACAACTAAAGGTTAGTTTAGGGTGTAGCAGAAGGACCGCATAAATAAAGCAGCAACTTCCAATGCAGTATCTTTAATCTACATAAGATGATGGTGTTGAATTTTCCGGAAATCATCCACCCCATCTTCACGTAATTCAGCGTGCATCACGATAGCATACAGTTTCACTAGGTTAACCCACACTACAAGAAAGTGGCCCTTTTTGCCAACTCTCTTCCTCCGCTTCAGCGTTGAAGGAATTTTCCTGTGACGGGGGCCCGCGCGAGGCACTTTCCTCTCACAACAATAATATTTTGTTAGGAGTATAATGGTTTATATTAAACCGCATAAGTGACCATGCTAGGACTCTCCCTTGCAGGGTTACCTCGCGGATTTGAAGATCAGCAAGGTACCTCTGACGAGCCCACAATAAACAAGACACCAACTTAGTTCCGTGTACTATATTTTCTCTCTCATACAAGCAAACGAATAGCATTGTTTTTTTAAGTTATATTATTTTATTAATTATGTCTAACTCCCAAATTGAGTAATGGACCGTCATACTGGTGACACGAACAGCCGGGACAAGACGGTGTGGTTCAATCTTGGCGGCACGGCCCCACTGGAACATTATTGTTCCACCGGCTCTAGAAGTCGTCTTTGTACATTCCGGAGAGTCGCGAAACATGATCCGTAACCCTGAGATCCGATGCTAACCAGCTAATCTACGCATTGTGTACATCTGGTGCAGTGGAACAGAATATTCGGACGGACCGCCGCGTACCCACCCCAGAGGCTACAAAACCATGTAATAGATTGTTTCAAAATATCCTTTGTGGCTTGATTATGCTGGCCCAAATAAAACCACTATATTAACCCATTCATGATGAAGCCGGCCAAAAATAGGCCTCTGCAATTGTCTTGGCGTATGTCCATTTGCAAGTGGAGAGAAGACTATTTTTCGAGATTTAACACTGGAATGTCTGCCTCAATAACTGAGCCAGCCATTTCAGTGGTAAACCTAAAAAAATAGTCTTCTCTTGGCATGCAACCTAAAGCCTGGTAAGCAAGCCCTCCTTTACATTACATCGATTTACTGCAAACACCGTACATTTTGATTGGCTCACTTTAATGGCCCTTAGTCGCTAATCATATGTCCAAAACTTCGGCCCATTCCATTCTGCCATTATGAAGAAACGGTTACTTTCATGAAAACTAGGTCATCCAAGATGGCTGTCCAAGCATTTACTCAATCAAGTTCCCTTATGCAAACTTGGTTCAGCTGTTGGCCTGGATGAGGCTTCCTGAGTTTTGCATCAATACCCATGCCGCCTTGGAAAAGATTTTTAAAAGGTTTCTAAAAATAGGCCAAAATCCAAGATGGCCGATGGCCAAATTGGGCGATTGGATTCGTTTGAACAAACTTGGATCTGTATCTGGTAAGGATGATTCCTGCCAAATGTAATTGAAATAGGACCAGTGGTTCAAAGAAGATATGTTAATATCTTATGGGAGCATTTTGGTGGGAAAGTGATCCAAGATGGCCACGCAACTGTTTATCCGACAGTTTGAAAAATGGCAAAATTTAAATCAGCATACCCGAAAATGTACACAAAAACACTTTCAGCTTCAAAATCCATCAAATAAAAAAATCCAATATGGCCAACAATTACACTATACATTTTGATTGGCTGACAGCAGCCATGTTTTTTTATAATTAAAATTGCCGCAGTGGTTCTTGAAAAGTCAGTTAAAGAAAAAGTTGATGGACGACGGTCGTCTAGGGAATGAACGTATTCCGATAGAATTTAAAAAATGCACAGAGATTAAAACATTAGGTCATGGCCAAGTAGATGTTGAACCTCATAGCATCAGTGCTTGTGGGGGAAAATATTCCATGATAAGAGTCGGTTTCCATGACAAGAAGGACTTGCCTCCTTTGCCGACATGTAGGGTGTGGATGATTTACATAAGTCCTCGCCTGACAGATGGATTAGTGGCAAGCTGTCAAATCCGTACTGATATCAAACTACCAGAAGTTCTTGTAGAGATAGATAGTCGTAGCGAAACTTGGGGCGCTAAAGAAAAACATTGGAAAGAATGCCATAAAAGATTACTGACCTGAGAAATTGTGTGTCGAGTTGCATGATAAAGTGCCATTGAGATACCTCATATAAATCACACAGCAGCCCAAATAGGAAGAGCACCCCATGTTTGTCAAGAGAGATGTAGAGAAGTTGGAAGCAAAGCAAAGATGTTAACACGTTTATATACTTGACAGAGGAATCAAACCAACTTCCAAGTACCAGGTGAACCATACATATCTCATGTGCATCCTATGCGCAGTATTGAAGCAGATGATAGTGTCATCTAATGTCATGGTGCAGTATATAATCTGATCTGTGCCAAAGATGTGAAAAGACTGGCACAGGCCGCGCAGTATTTTAGCCAGGCGAAGTAGTCTAGATGGTTACAAAGACTCGGATAATGTTAGATGGTTGACAAATTGTGTTGAATTCCCCAGTTCAGCACATGGATCCATAAAAAAAATCTAGTACACTCTAGAGAAGCATAGCAGGGATTTTATTTATATACACACCGGTCGCTTCCAGTAAATAAATGTGATATTTTGAGATCAATTGGTCCATTCAGTCACTTGAATCTGAGACCATATGGCCACGTACTCATCTCAATCGACATATGGACCATTTTCCGAAATCTGTAGCCTTTCATTGAGACCTCATCATGAAACAACTTTCGATATCACCAAACATGAGAATTTTTCTTTATATTCTATAGTGCCTGGCGGCTTTTCGTTCATCGAATAGTTCGAATTGTTGATCTCATAGGAATATAATTCTTTAAGTCAACAGCAATCAATATGACCGCATAGTAACTGTGCCAATAGTCTGATTGCATAGCTCTTGAAATCTACTTTTGCGGGGGGGGGGGGGGGGGGGGGGGGGGGGTGAGGGGGAAGTAAATGAAAAATAATTCTAATGTCTTGGAAAAATCCCTATGTGTAGGTTTTGGAGAATTTGTTTTTGTAGTGCTATAAAATTTGGATTTTATGAGCTCATTGAAATTAAGGGGTAACCCTGGCAAATCTTTGTTTTTCACCACCTATAATGGCGCTGGGTCAAGGAAAATCGGCAGAAATTTATGAAAAATTATTATTCACTGACATCATAATACCATCTTGGTCTGCGTCCACCTCCAAGTCTGTAAAGTAAACTAAAAACTGACAAAAACTTTGTATGATTTTCTGATGTTTGCGAAGATAAAACTTTATCAAAGATTTTAGTTTCCTGCAGTTTCCTGATTATAATTTAATTTGAGACATTATTCTGGTAAAAAGGTGAACTAGTCAGACTGAATTAGACTCATCATTAAAACAGTTTATTCAAAAGGTGAAAGAAAAGTCGTTGTAGGTCGATGGTGCCATGGAAAATATGGTACACTAAAAGAAAACGGTCATCTGCTTAATCCCACTCGGTGAAGATTCTGTGACACTATTCTAGAAAGCTCTCACAACAATAATGGAAGTAAGTGTTCTTCGCGGTGAAATGGGTCTTCATACGTATCTGACAAAGGTGTCAGTTGGAGATGTTTTCATCCCCAACAACTTAATATATGGATAAACATGCAGCTTCTGAGAAAGATGAAGAATGGCAAGCACAGTAACCTGATACTAAGAAGTTGAGGACTATGTCTACCGCAATTAGACTTCAAAACAAATGTTTCGCTGTTGATGAATAGGTGTTGCAACGGAGACCATGTTTTTGAAGTAATTACAAAGAAAACATATTATACTGTGCTGAAACGCTGCGATAGATTTGGAGACGTTGCTGGTGATGTCCGAGTGCGGCTGAATGTTTGTTTCGACCCGATTGTTGCAGAAGCCTTATATCATAAAAATTGTTGTAAACCTTTCTCAGACTAAACTTTTGGGTTTGATATAGCACACCAGCCCGTGGCGGATGATACGAGGCAAGGGTTTCAGGCCTTATGTCATTGGCTGGAGATTGGTAGTGATGCTAAGTTATATTGGCTAACTGATCTATGCGATCAGTTGTCTCATCTTGCAACTGGAGAGGAGGTTTACAGTGACAAATTTCTTCAAACCAAACTATATGACCATTGCGGCAATTATGTCTTTTAGTAGTAGAAGGGATGTATTTTGCTTCAAAAATATGGCGTCGTAAATAGTCAGTATTGTGTGGTACAACGAGGTGACAGTAGACAGCAAGAAAGAGTCAGAAATGACAGTAGACAGCGAGAAAGAGTCAGAAAGGGTGAGGATCGCTGTTGCAAAGCTTGTTCGGGAAAAAATAGAGAAATTACAATAAAGATGTGAATAGAGTTTACGTCTCTTCCTTGATACTCTGATCACGGTGATGGAATCGGGCAAGCGATCTCACAAGAAGCATGTCCAAACACTGTAATGCCAGCATTGCTGTTAGGTCTTGCCGTAGAGCTATCCTGCATATTGTCCATATCAACGGTCATGCCTTCAATGAAGAGTCGAGGTGATTTGACAGGTGGACGATGATTGACTTAGTCTGTCTGGTACCAATGGGTGTTCACCTTACCTATCTGTATGGCAATCAATTATGCAATGACGACTCACTCGCAAAAGAAGATACAGGCTTTTGAAGAACACATAGATCTCAACAGTGCTCGACATGACCGCAATGTCGCTGATCATGATACATTGTTAGACCGGATCACAAGCCATTCGCCTGTAGCTTCCATGACTTGCATTCATTATTAACATGTTTAATAGCAGAAAAATAGGATGGTCTCCATTGTGATAGGGCTGAGGAAGTGCGTTCTAAACTAAAGTCATAAATGGACAGTGTATTATATAATGGTCAATCTGAGCAAACTAAGACCAAAAGTTCTTCAATCTTGAGTGAGGGTAGGACGAAACAAAACACTGCACATCGATCCAGCTATTTTATTCAGTCGATGTTCTACCATCTCACAAAGAATTGACGAGAGCTTGGAATCATATTTTAAATGGGAAATATGTGTGGTTCCTCCATCCTTGTTCAAGGACTTCAAGAGAAGGCCCAAGAGGTCTGAATTGGTTAACTTTAGCTCCGGTGCCGCGTTGCTCCGGCAATTCTGCCTCGTATTCTGGCTCGTACCCAAGGTACTCGTTGGCCCGATGATGCTGGTTAGCTGGCCTCGGGGATGGAGACTGGAGACAGCGGGCTACCGATGACCACAAAGACCGACTTCTAGAGTCGGTGGAACATTCACATTCCAGTGGGGCCGGCGACCATTGCCGCCTACAGTGAACACCACAGTGTCATCTCGACTATCCGTGTAGCAAGTGTGTCTCTGCATTTTTGTTCCTTAATTTGTAGTATAGTCGAATGATGGCTTTTAGTTCAGAAAAGGTACGCTGGTTTAACAATGTAAATCATTTCCTACGATAATCTAATAAAGTGACGTGTTGGCGCCGTCTGTGTTGTACCTTGCCAAAGATACCTAACCTATCCTTATTTATATGATAATTTTCAAATTAAATTAAAAGATGGAGTGGTGTTCATTTCTCAACAAATTTGGTGGAAGATTTCCGACACAGTAAAAGATATAATATTGACACCAGAGAAGGGTTAAATGGACAAGCCTGACAAAAATGGCTTGAGCGATGTTCTTGAGCAAAGGCCATTTGAAAGATAAGAGAGGAATGATTTACCACTGGAATGACTGGGTCGCTAACCAAGCCAGTCATTCCAGCGTTGAAATTTAATAGTCCTCTCTTGACCTGCATATGGACAATCACTGAGCATGTTTTAAATTTATTTTATTGATAAATCTTGAGCTTTAACCATTTGGCCTCGTAATTTGTTAAAGAAAATCTAAATTTTCTCATGGAAAATGTCCATTTGCAGACCAAGAGAAGACTATTTTTGAAAATTTACCACTGGAATGGCTGGCGCGGTTATCGACCCAGTCAGTCCGGTGGTAAATATTTTTAAAAATAGTCTTCTTGGTCTGCAAATGAACATTTCACAAGACCACTGTAGAAGCCTTTTTTGGCTGATATGAGTGTTAAAGTGTTAAAGAATTAATGTACTGTACCCTAGAAAACTGTCCACGAGGACAGTATTAACCCATTTAAAGGAGAAAGTCTTTAGGATGGCTGAAATATTCAGTTTAACATTTTTGAAACTATTTTGACTGGAAGCTGTTGCATATATATGCAACCAATGACCTATATTTATGTTATTTTCAAAATATTCAACCGAATAATTACATTTGTAAGCAGAATTTAATATCTCATCAGCATAGCTGAAAGGGTGTCCAGAAAACCCTTCAATAAAATCATCAAAAAACTTTTGTGAATGAATAAAATCACACATCCCAGAGGATTGATGACCACTGGTGGCGTTAACCATACTTCCCCCCATGGTAAATTACATATAGACATACTAAGTTAGTATTATAGTATTACTAACTATATGAACTAAGTTCTTTAAAATAATTTGACTGTAAGATGGTGATTCGTTAAACAGCTACAATTTCTAATTTATTTTCAAAATATTGTGCAACTCCCATCAGACATGTCAGAGTACTTTCCTGCAATTTAGAGTGAAAAGGGTTAGGTTGATATACTGGGCTCAATAGATAAACACGGTCATGAGGGCACGGTATTTCGGTATACATTTAATTCATCCATGGGACACCCTGTTGACCATAGAGAATGGTCCTTTATACGCAGGTGTCATACATGTAATTGTCATTTAGGAATTAAACATTTCAATGAAAGGTCTACAAAATTTGGTTGACTATTTTGATATCAATTTGACTGAAAGCTGTTGCTGTCTAAGACACCTTTGATTTCCATTAAAATGATTTTAAAATTTCAATAATTTTCTTGACATTCTTCTGTATTTACATGTATGCAAAACAAGATTTATAATAAAATTAATTTTTTTTAACCTGAGAGCAAATATGAAAAAGCATATATTTTTGCCCCAAATATCCTGTTTAATATTTTGAAACTAATTTGACTGGAAGCAGTTGCTGTCTAAGGCCTAAACAGAGTCGGGCACCAATCACGGTCACTCAAATTAATGTTAATAGGCCTTTGAGCCCAAAAAACAAATACAAAAAATCGCATGTGCTTTTATAACAAATAATTTTGTTTAATATTTTGAAACTAATTTGACTGGAGCAGTAAGGCAGCAGCAACTTCCTGTCAAACTAATGTAAAAAAAATTAAACAACTTAATAATATGATAATTTGATTTGTTATACATTGTGCACTTTCCTAACATGCCTAATGCATTGGGATTTCTGTGAAAAATTAAGAAGAGATATTAATTTATAGTTTCAGCATCAAACAGACATGCAATTTTTGTATGTAATTGATAGAGTAATTGAAATTACCAATTACAAATTACACAATTTTCAATTGTAATTAATTACAATTCACTTATAATTATTTTTGCAGCTACTGAATTACAATTACAACCAATTACTTGAAAAATGTAATTAAATTACAGCCAATTACACATTACAATTACCCCATGTCTGGCACTGTTGTTTCTTATACTAGTCGCTGGTTTAGTCAGTACCACATTATTTTGGCGGTCCTTCTTGAGGAGCTAGGCTAACCTGTAGTTATTGAGTTCAAACACATAGGTTTTATCCCTCGAACGGCTTAGGCATGCATAACTTTAATAACAGGTTGCCTTCCTGGCGGATGAGCCAGGCTATCCATCTCGGCATGTACCCATTGGACCACTCCTTCAGGCCAATGGCGTGTACATGTTGCCTGGGCGACGACTCCGGAGATGATGAGCAATTTCTAACCATGTGTCAGCACAACCACAAATAACAAGACACGGACAGGATAACACACAAAAGCATTGAATAAGCAACGCTTCTATTTATGGTGGAGGCTGAAGAAGCGGGTGGCAGACTATGGTGACCTTCCTGGAAGGCGTGGAAAGTTGATTGGCTTCTCCCAGTCACTGTAGAGGTAGTCTGCGAACCGCGTCTTTTTCCATCGCCAATCATGTCGAGAATGAACCATATGAGATTCATTCCCTAGGAGGTAACGTTTATCTGTGTTAGGGTTATGTAACTGCCCTGGGGTTCACTGCTAGGCCGTTCCTACTATAATTAATGTTTTCGCCGTGATTCCTACTTTGGCTTATCGAAGTCCTAGAGGTACCGGTGAAGGTACTGGGGAAGTGTATGAGATGGTGCTGTTTTGATTCTAACTGTCGAGAAACCTCTGCGATTTTTCTGCTTGTTTCTAACCAAACCGGCGGAGGGGCCTACCAAACAATTAGTTGGCCAGGGGTCCAGAGAGTCGCAGAAAGAGACAGCTGCTCTAGAAGTAACTTAGAAGGCCATAAAGTTAGTGGCCAATTGTGGAAACTGGCTTGCTATGGTGACGGCAGCATAGACGGGAAAGAGGCTTTACAATAAACAGCACACCTTTGTTCGAGCACTTGTCCCTAACCAATTTATCATAACAGAGTATTTGAGCTAATACTAGTTAGGTTTAGTCGCAGTATCGCGAGTCTATTGGTGCATGCACGAGAGATGGCTCTAGTGAAAAGGTGTTGCTGTATTTAGCAAAGTAAGTGGTGCAGTTAGTGAAGCTGTATAGTATAAGTTTAAGCATTGCGCAGTTTAATATATATATATATATATATATATATAACTATTTAACGTAACAAAATGAAAAAGGATTAAACAGAGTTTAAACAGCGCTCGCCGTACTACAGTTTATAGAGTTTAATTATGTCTAGCTGACCTACAGTCCCTACTTATAATCAGCGCAAGTGAAAAGAAAATAACTATGTTATAATAACAATAAGTGCCTATTAGTCATCAGCGCAATCTTCGGTTATGGTACAGTAGCTTGTGGGTGCCTGTTAGTCATCAGCGCATGTTGGCCCAGGTGTCTGTTGACACAGTCTTCAGGAAGCAGTGCTGCATTCGTTGTAGTTGAGGCTTCGTCGTCATTGGCACGAAATAATAGTACAAAAGTTATAAGTCTAATTTTTTACTGCAGTGGTTGATACACACCAGACTTGGCGCGGTGGAGAAGTTTCCTCTATTGGTGAGGGGGCTAAGTTTATAGTGTGTACGGCACAAGACGATCAGCGCCGCTTAGCTCAGTAGTGGCGCCAAAAGCAGTGTTCACAGTAAGAACAGTGATCAAAACAGTGTAGAGGCACTGGATACATGCATGGTTCTATCTACCACATTTTAGCGTGATACGCCAGGTTTGGCGTGATATCAGAACAGGCCAATCGTTTCACATAATGTTTCGGATGTTATCAACCAAAAAGTTGGCGTCACCAAAAGGTCATGGCGATTTAGTTGGCGAGGGTGACCTGATTTTTAGTTGTTATATGACCACTGAGCAGGGGTTCCAAAAACTGGTGTGTTGGCGACGTTCCATCGGCGGCATCTTCCCAGCCCGGCCTCCGTGGCTGATACAGCTTATGGTGGTTTAAGATGTGTTAGACGAGCTCTGCATAATAAGCTATAGGAATGTCTTCCCCAGGAAGGCAGCCAGTGCGACGCTTTATATACTTTATGGTGCCCAATCAGCAGTCACCATAGCAGAGTTCAACCAATCATCGCGCACCAAGTGGATGGATAGCATCAGAGTAACACGTGCTTATGACGTCATGTTACCTTCACCCTACCAACACATGCGCGATGACAATCTAAACTAACTTAAAAGAATTAAAAGGCCAATTCTTATTTACCTGATATCTTTGGTATTCCTGTACCGATTTCAGTTCTTTAAACGGATTCGTTCTCCTCAACGAATCCTGGTAATGATGCATAACAAGATGGATGAATATGGCCTAGTATTAAGGATTCTCCAAAATACAAGCAACTATCTAGGCCTACATAAGAATGCCATGCCCCACACTCTCAGTGTAGCGTGGGTAGATTATGTCCTATTGGTACGCATGCACACTAGGCATTCATACGGACTCTAGAGTCTCTTTTCTGCAGCTACATGCGTTGGCCTATAGAATCAACAGGGGGGCGTGGTTGGAGCATCTCAGATCGGGTCGTTTGGTACCCAGCTAACCCGGGTCGGTTCATACCCGACTACGTGATCCACGCTACATAACGTACTGTTCGGAAATATAACGGATATGAGTCTGTTTGGTGAAAGAATGTACTTTGTTGATGGCATTTGTCTTCTTCCCTACATACGATTGAATTGTGACACTTACCAGGGCGTCTTAGAGCAGTACTCGTAATATCCCAAACATCATTTCTGCTAGTGTGTTGTGTTCGATGGATGTCCTCAGTTTTCAACGAAGGATTGCGAACACCAGCGATGCAAATCAGATCGACTGTCCGATGCTCTGACAGATGCAGAACCATCCCGTTGTCGGTACAAGGATCAGGAAGCATTCTTAGATAACATCATGGATAAAGTTGGCGTTGTTGTTATGCTAACTGATTACCTCCAAGCTAATAGCCATGCCATAGAACAAACCCAAGCAGATGCTGATACATTGATTACCTTACCATACCAGATTGTGCAAAGAGCCAGTAAACTGTTGAAGTAACCGCGAATGACAGGCATCTTGGTGTTTCATCTACATCACTGGAAGGATGAGATGGCGAGCATACACTTTGATAGGGTCATTCCACAATTCTTTCCATAAAAGATGTTTTGTCAAAGCTTGCCCCAATCATTAGAAGAAACATTATCTTCATACATGAATGGAGTAGATGTAATACGGCATCTTTAACACGTTGGCATATCAAGACTACGCTGACAAAAGTTCCATCAGAGGACAAGCAATTTATGTGACAAATTCTATCCAGCCATTAACACTCAAGACTCTATTGGGACACTGCATAGCCATATTTTGTTTGGTGTTAGGAACAATGCGATGGAATGTCTCTTGTCCACCTTTCACTTTCACAAGTACCAGATGATGATTGCACAGTCAAATAATCTTGACCGTACACACGGCCTCCGAGTATTTCTACAACTTGTTGAACAGATGATGTTGTACACCGAAGTCCTTGATCCATGTTAATGGGTTGACAACCTGGTCTTTCTCGACTTCACCAGTACCTGAATGTAGCACCCGAGATTATGTTGAAATTCATAAGGTGCAAATATAAAGGCCAAAATCCCAAACAATATAGTACGAACATGTAGATTCGTGTGGAGAATGCCACTGAGTTACCTGCAAAACATTGTTGCAATCGATCTCAAAGAATAACAGGTAATAAGAAGGTAGAATCGCCGATGATAATAGAAATTGTTCTGCCAAACTGGAAGCCATCTTGGATTTCGCTATGATTGATGATGCAGTCACACCGAACTGCTATGATTACAGCATCAGGTTATAGCACCACCATAAGTGCAGGATATAAAAAAGTTGCCATACTTAGCCAATATGTTCACGGGTGTCTAAAGCCCAAATTTTAAAGTCTTAATAAAACAAATTCCCCAAGCCCTATACTATTGTGTACACTGATTAAAAAAATTAAGAACCATCTTTCTTTAGTTTTTCCGCAAATTTTCTCCCGGACCACAGTTAGAGACTAAACATGGATCGGTGAACGATGCTATGCATGTCATCGTGCCAATGGATGAATCCACGCTTAGCTATGCCCTGCCCATATCTCGCTATGCTCTGCCCATGCTATATCCCAAGCTATGACGTTTTCCCCGAATATTGAGAAAATTGCACGACTTGTATACCTCCACCTACCCCAACTAAGGAAACAAAATATCATTTTATACCTGAAAAGCCTGAAATATATCATTTTACCCCCACAGTAGCTATATAACAATCACCTTCTTGCACTTATAGAACACGTTTAGTTTGTTAGGGGGTTAATCTTTGCGCGTGTTGGGATCGATTTACATACTTTGAATCCTGAATTCACAGAATCCGAATTTCATGGTAACTATGCAACTAACCTGTTGAATATTTTGAAACTAATTTGACTGGGTGCCGTTGCTGCATATGACAGCAACAACGCCCAGTCAAATTAGTTCCAAAATATTCAACAGAATGTTTATTAAATAGTAAAGCCATACAATTCGTACAACTGACGGACTATTCCATGTTCATGACGGAGTATTTCAGTCAATTATGGTTGTGACGTCAACCTATGTGTGATGTAAGGGAGTATGACCTTAATACTTCGTGACAGATTGGGGGCCTCTATTCGCACGATTTTGGCATGAATACAGACTGACACGAGGTATTATCCAGGGTGTCTCACTATTCAGACGATATGGAAAGCTTGTCATCGAATCTGTCATATCACGATTTTATTTTCTAGCTTGCATGCACCAGAAATCCAGAAACACTATGTGCTATTAGTGTATATTGTACATAGAGTTATTGGTGGATCAATTGGCCTACATTCCAACAATTCTTTTACAAAGATGTTTGTTTCCTTGTCCTCTTTACATCCGCAGAGTGAATCGATTATGCATTGATCGTAGATAATAAGGTTTTTGTCGCTACTTCCTTGTCATGGTATTAACGTTTATAATACACTTCATCCATACATATGTGTATGATAGTATAGCTTGGCCGTGGAGTCTTTTTATTGTATATGCTACTTAATTGTTACTTATTATGTAGATACCGCATATTGTATTAGGCAATTATAGCGGCTGTCTCAAAATAACTGATATAGAGAAAGATCTGCCGCCCCCTCTTCATTTATGTCTGTTAGCGTGCCTTTTCGTTGTTATGCTATGATTGAGTGTCTGTTCGCTTATGTAGTAAAACGGAGGTTTAGATGCATTTTCGGGTACATTCTATGCAACTTTCAAGATGCATTAACATGTCACCCAAAACCACAAAACATCTTTTGCCATTTTTTTTATCTTAACCTAACGGCCACCACCTGGCATTTACAATATATTTTAAGTGATAAATTCGTTTCTAAGCTATATGGAAACTTGATTTTAAAGACTCTAACATTTTAAAGGAAATCTCACCTTATCTTATACTAACCATCCATGTGATAAAATTTGCCACCCATAATGCATCCTGGACATTTTAGCTTTTTATCATGCCGACAACGTAACGATATTCAGGATTTAGTAGTTAAAACGTGATATATTTCTACAGCCTATGATGACTGTCATGATTTACTTTTCAACCAATCAGAAAAAACCTAGCGTGTCTGCCTCTCTATATGCTCTCGGTCATCGAGGTGGCATCTATAGTTTGGCAATGTGGTATAAAAGCAATCATACAGGTAAGCTATTGAATATTTTGAAACTAATTTAACTTTCAGCAACAACTTCGAGTCAAATTAGTTTCAAAATATTCAACTGTATGAGTATTACATTATAAAGAATGTAATGCATTGGCACTTACATGACACCGCACACTATCGCTTGAGGAGACAAAATGGTGGTGATCACTATTCAAAGTGTACGTCATACTACACAGCAGATAATTGTGATACAGATAATGGAATGTGACAGGATATGAATGATATGGAATATATAAACCATAATCTATTGGTGAAATACAGCATTTGAGATGAGATTAGCATCCCCTTAAAGGGTCAATGATTGTTGCTCCTATTATTCTAAATTCCCATAATTCTATTATCCTGAAGATTTTATAATGCAGCGATCTTGGATTTCAAGATGGTCGCCATCAAAATTCTATGCTATTTTGTAACTTTGTATCTAAGCGATGTTAAAACCTGATTCCAGATGCAATCACTTCTTTATGCTCCACCACTGCCATAGTTGCCCTTCTGAAATTCAGCTTGGTGTGCAAATTACAGCCATTTTGGATTTCAAAATGGCTGCCATCTAATGCTCTGCTATGGTATGCATGGCTGTCCAAATCCATGTGTGTCTCATCTGGCTGATAACCTGAGAGTTGAAAGCTGTTAATACAGCTTCACTGGCTAAATTAAGCATGGGTCGAAGAAAAATTTCAAACATCTAAAGTAAGCATTTCGGGGTGATACATTGGTAAAGGCACTTGACCTCTACAAGGTGTCCCTATGGGCACTTGTTGGCGTTCCAAGTACGGGCAATGCACAGTAACCGGCAGTCCAGAGCTGCGTACCAGCCATTGCTACAAATCTTACACAGTGGGATTTCATGAAGATTATGTTGAGAATTTGCTAAAACAATGTCATTGCGTGGATGACAGCAAGATAGCTAAATCGACAATTAGAATGCTTACCATCTATAGATATCAGTCCTAGAGAGAAAACTTAAGCATCTTGAATAACAACTATTTCTGCTGACGCGATCACAATCAGTGACTCCACATAGATATTCCAAATACAGAGACAGTTGTACCCGAGGATTCGCCATTGACTATCAGTACAGACGTCAGACACATAGAATAGTAAACTTCAGATACTTCACAAACTCAATCAACAGGAGCCAATGATTCAACATCGCCTGGCAGTGCCGAAGTCGGGCACATAAGGATCTAACTTCAAACGGTTCACATATTATGTGTATATTCAGACAACAGGAGCCAATGAGTCACTGTCGACTAGCAGTGCTGAGATCAGATAAACAGATGTACAGTTTGCTTCTGTGACAGATGTAACTCATCAAATACCAGCGTGGTCTGCCTTTAATTACCACTTAAACACAGGCAGCATCGACTTGTGAAAATAGATAAGATATTCTTTACCAATCATCAATACCCCAGTCCATGAGTTGCCTATCTTGGTCACTGACTGCAGTGGATCAACTAGGCAGACGCAATGAATTAGTTTCAAGTTGTGGAAAGAAACGTAGTTAATGCGATATGGACCTGTACAAGCAAGTTTTGAAGTTAGAACATCTGGACTCCCAATACAAATACAAATGGGTGTTATGTCCCGGAGGTTTCCATACATCACTGTGTGCTTTGAGATGCTTACGAAGGATTATAGAGGGCAGTGGCTTAGATGGCACCTGGGTAGAAGCTGATCCATACTTTTCTGTTACCGTACACCGAATTATTGCAACTATTATTATCGCTACAGCAGAGATCTAGAGGTCTACTAGATCACATTCCATGTGCTCTTTGGCCTTTGGATAGAGGCATTCTTTTCAGAACAATGTACAGTGTGTGTGTGTATGTGTGTGTGTGTGCGTGCGTGCGTGCGTGCGTGCGTGTGTCTTTAGAAGGCAGTGTTCGGTCGTTGGCAGATGCATCGCAGCGTCTACAGCTAAAGGCAGTGTTCATGAAGCACATATGAGAATACGTGTCTCAGTTGAGTCTCTCAACCTCAACAAGCAGTTAGCTGACTTTAATGTTAGACACTCTGAAGATCCCGTGTTTCAATGGGCACACATATACATGTGACAAGTGATGGCACTATTGCAATTCCAAAGAGCTAACCGCTATGATGACTTTTATCTCCCACTGTCATCTCTTGAGAAGTTGTGTTTATACGACTTTGCTTTTGGTAGGACTGATTACGAACAGAATATACCTCAATATGTTGCACGCATGCACCAGCTCGTGACTGTGGATCCTTAAATCTGGCAGCAAATTCCTTTGAGGAGAACTCACACTAAATACGTCAAACCAGAGTGCCATTAATGGCATCACACAACCTTTTGCCACTCTTCTCAAATTATGTTTGTCCGTCTCAGACACCATTCTCTTAATCAGACAACAGTTGGGAAACAGCAGCGTACTATTGCGAAAAATACAAAACTACAGCAGAGTAATCGAGTAGAATTTGTACCAGCTGATACCGTTGTCCAATTATACTCTCGGGCGTTCGGATATTTAATCGGGGTACCTCGATAACATATTCGAACTTTAGCTAAGTCTACCATAGGTTTCCAAATGGCGGCCGTTTTGAAATCCATGATGGCTGACAAAACTGTCATTCCAGAATTGTGATTATTTGATTCAGTATTGTAACAATAGCAATCGTTAATCCTAAGAGCACAGTATTACATTTGGAATCAGGTTTATTTAGAAAGTAGGTTTTGAAATCCAAGATGGCGGCTTTTATGGTGACAGAAAAAATGGCAAAAAGTATTTTTGCATTTCTTTATGTTAGAGGAATGTCTGAAAATTGCTAAGAATGTACCCAAAAAGCATATAAATTTCACAAACTATAGAATAAACTTTACAATTTCCTCGATTCACAGTCTATCCTTCGTGACGGGGAGATTTGGTGGTCGACGTAAGTTATTTATCTTGTGGGTGTACGGTAGACAGACATTTACCAGAGTAGAACAAGATATTGTAAAATGTTCCCACTCTCTCAACCAAGAGGTCACATAGGGCCTAGTGTTCTCTGAGCGGTTGCATGTCAAGCTAACATACAGATAGTTTACTACTGGTTCCAATGAAAAATCGACCTTTGACCTATATTCTCCAGAAAGTAGGTCAGACTGTCCTAGTTTTTATGTCGTTTGCAGGTGGCCAAAGGTACACCCACCCAAACATGAGGTCAAATGCATTAAGTATGACCAACCAGTCCATCAGAGAATCATTTAGCCCATTGATTCCAATACTTCAGAAAATTTTCAATGGCCATAACTCTGGCATTTGATATCGAATAAACTTATTTTCACAAGGCTGATATTAGATGCCAGTAAGAACATTTGACCAGATTTGGTTTCAAACCATCAAGAAATAATGAAATAACATCAGAATTATGTAAAACTACCATAGGACCTAAGTTCTGATACCCGAGTATGAGCGCCTACAGTCCTTAATTTAAGGACTATGGTATGCTGTATCTCCCAGACTGGACTACATCTTCCATTGACGTATGGCAGAATGTGCTTAGAAGTTCTTGTAAGCCATTTTGAAGATGCGTCATCCCGAATAACCTCTTATTAGTAGCGACTGGCTGTTTGATGTAGTTTTTCCCAGACACCTTTTACTTTGCCAAGTCAAAAGTTCAAATATGGATGGCAATTTATACTAAATTAAGAGCTCTTTAATCACAGTGACCCAACTGTTAGAAGTGGAGTCCTTTGCCGCAAGTTGACATCTAATGACTTGAGCTTCAATTGGATTTTGTCGCTGTATCAGTTTAATGGACAGTGCCAGCACAATCAAGCACAAGCACCACACAAGTGCACGCATGCACTCGCTCACACATGGGCACATGAATACACTAACTCTTCCCCTTACAGCTAATACAGGGCGAATCCACGATAGGAGTAAAAATTCAAGGTGTTTCGTCTTTCCACAGGCAACATCGAGTACACCCCCATTGTGTGGGTCTAACTGAAATACTCACACGCCATTCACCAGTACAAGATAATTAAAACCTGGGTAAATTATCCTGAGAATAGAAATAATGGTTCTCATACATATGAGCTGGATAAGCATGACAATGTTCAATAAATGTAATCATGTTGATGTTGCACTGATAATGGTCAAGCAACTGGACGCCTGTGTGTGTAGTAAAATCGTGTTCAGTTTCTTGTATGCGACCTCATCGCGCTTGCTACCGGCATATATACAGGATTCCCCATATTCACACAACAATAGATCTGCTAAGTAGGTCTACTATACCGCCATTTCAATAAGATAGATGGAAAATAGAGAATTGCACATTTTTATTGATTCCTGTGTCGACTCGACATAGATGAGACATATACATCTGCCTTTCTTTCTGATTTGGAAAAAAGAAAAAAAATTAATTTAAAGCAGATATATACTTCCACCAGAAAGATAATTTTCTGTGAGCCTTATAGCGTATATATATGGTGCATTATTGATTCTGACTGGTAAATCTCGGCATGGAATATATCATAATGAACAGATATGGCTTTCACTAATAGCAGATGCTAAATAATACTGCGTATGTAAGTAGGGCTATTGTGATTCGGGTAATACATCAAACTAACAATGCCTCGGTATATCACGCTATATATCGCTGTGCTGATGAAATTTTTTTATTATGCCACGCTATTTTCTCTGTGAAAGAACAAGTTAAATATAGCAACAATGAAGAACTTGACAAAAGAATTATAAGCAGGCTTGTATATGGCCGTGAGTTTTATATTTAATGAGGGGCAGGGCCTACCCAAAAAAGCTTGTTTTTAACATAAACGTGTATTTTGTAATTTTGAAACTCCAATATAATTTTAAGCCGAAGCACAATTTGTGACAATTTTAGATTTTTTTTAGTTTCAATAATGGAGGATTCCGGTTTCTCAGTCAATCATAATCTATCATTTGATACACATATAAATACTATAGTGAAAAAAGCAAATTCTCTTTTGGGTGTAATCAAATGAACTATAACACGCATACAACCAGCCACATTCAACTTACTGTATATATCTCTTGTGAGACATGTCTTGGAATATTGCAATGCTGTATGGTCTCCTAAATACAAAAGACAGTCCATAACTCTGGAAAATGTACAGTGAAGGGCTACGAAACTTATACCAAAACTAAGAAATAAAAGCTACGAAATGAGATCAAGATCACTAAACCTAATGTCATTAAAGTACCGCAGGTTGCGTATGTTGCTTGAAGTCTTCAAGATCATTAAAAACAAATACAACATTAATAGTGCAGACTTTTTTCAAGAACCTTACACAAATGTAACACGAGGCCATCCATACAAGTTAAGAGTAGACCGGTGCAACAAGATCATTAGCAGCTTTTTTTACCAAACGAATAGTGAATCTCCTCTGGAATTCTCTTTCCACCCATACCGTTGAAGCAAAAGACTATGAGGTTTTCAAACAGAGAGTAGATAAAAACTTAGACAAAATGATGTACGATTTTGACTAGCACCAGAGCCGATATCACTACCAATTAAACCACACGAGCAAAATACAAACATACAATACAACAGGACATAAGACGCCTAAGGCCTGAAAACACGATGATGATGATGATGAGTTAGACTGGATATTACTGACTTTGACTGCTGCCAGCCACTAATAATAACTCTAGACCACCTGAATATTTTCTAACTAATTTGACTGATAGTTATTGGTGGCGTAGCCTCCACTTGCCGACTACATTCAGTTAAATTGTTTTCAAAATATTTTATACCATGTCCCGAGTTATGCAGCCTGGAAAGTTCTGTCCACAAAATATTAAGATGGTTAAAATGTAGCCCAAGTGTAGAAAAAACATGGTTACGGCATGTTTATTTGAAGTTTGGTCGTGACGCGTCTTGTAGAACCGGTTATTTCAAAATGCGATAAAAAATTCAAGAACAAATTCTTGGATGATTATTGTCATAATACATTGTAATAGTATAAATAATGTCAACATTGCTTATAGAGAGATTATATTCTATTGAGTTCAGAACATGAGTGCATATAAAAAATCAACGATTTTGTTATAGAAGTAAAAAATCATAAAAACCGGAAAAATCCTGATTAAATCGAAAAAATCAGATTTAAAAATCATGACTTTTTTCCAACCCTGCACAGGCGCGTTTTCCCTCTCGTCGTGCGTGCTATCATGCAACTGGTTATGCTGATGCCACATTTCAACAATTTCCATTTCACTCTGTATTATTCTAGTCTGACATTGTTGTCGATTTTGTTGTTGTTGTTGTTGTTGTTGTTGAGCATTCTCCATCAACGGGAAATTAATTGGAGACGTACTCCGCTAAGATAGCTCAACCGGGTTCACACATTTCTCGCTAGGAGGTTGGAGATTCATAGGTTGGTCGCTGGGGCAGGCCTTACTGTCAAGGACATGGTCGGTTGGCATATGACCTTCCGTTGGCAGTGTGTAGTCCGTAATCAAGTTTACATGCAAAATGTCTGCAAAATAAATCTCATTTAAGCCTTCAAGCGGTTTGATATTTATTTAGACCTTTTACTGGAATGGCCAAGCTTATGCCATGGCAACACCTGCCTCCGTAATCCGTCTGTCCCGAGTCCGGAAATTAACTTTTACTTTAAAACGCATATCCTCCTTAGCCGCTTGCCGGATTTTATCAAAATTGGCTGGACGGATTATATAGTCGTAGGCTCTACAGCTTCTATTCATAATTTTGCTTGGTCGATTTTTTTGGCCACCATCTTGGATTTTTGTAAATTTTCCCCGGAACCATTTATGACGCTGCTCCTTAATTAATGACCCGATTTCAAGGACACTTGTGTGGAATGATCATTCCCCCTTCAACAGCCTTCAGCATATCAAACGAGAATTTTGATTGCTCAATTACTTTGGTGGCGATCTTGGATTTTTCCAAAATTATCTATCATGTCGATTTAAATGCAAATGTTTCAAATGCTAATGGTCCAGGTGAGCGTCAAAAGCCCTTTTGTTGATAAAATAGTTGAATAATGTTCATAAATGAACACGAACGTCCAATAGATATCTGAATTCACATTTTATCCATCCATCACATGACGTCATAATCAACTAAGTGACATGTAGGCTGACGTCATCATGACTCCATGAATGATTCTAAATAGTCCGTCTTTAACGTTTAATAGTCCGATGCGTTGTACCAATGTATGTTTTTGCTATTTAATAAACATGCTGTTGAATATTTTGAAACTAATTTGACTGGGCGATGTTGCTGCCAAAGCCAACAGCACCCAGTCAAATTAGTTTCAAAATATTCAACAGCTTACTTGTGTAGTTTTCTGGAAATTGATAGTCAATATCGTTCAGAGATCGATCGATCCCAACACGAGCAAGGTGTGGTGGAGCTTAGCTAGATATGGGCGGGGGCAATGCTAAAAATGGAAAGGTCAATTATCTTATTCATAAAGCGGGATCTATTGTGGGGAAGATACATAGACACGCGGTAGACTTTTACTCTGGAATTTTATTTGCAGCCAGCAAGAGAAGCGGAACACTATTACCATGGTGACAGTAATCTAGTAGCGATCTTCGAGCAATTGTTCCTGGAGGATGCACACGCGCTATAAAGGCTGTTACTATGTTATATGGATTATTTACATAATTACATATATCTGCCGCGAAATAGTATCCACAGAGATTCTGAGGGCAATACTGGTGTGGCTACATGGTGAATGCGACATAGGTTGATATACAATTATGGCTACTTAAGTGTTGCTTGCAATATTGATATTAATATTTGAACGCCAACAAAATGCTGCAAAAAGTTCTCGTGTCCTATTAAATATAGACGCTTGCACGAGATATGAGATGCCTGTTCGATTTACCCAGCATGCAATGCTACCCAGCGTGCAGGAGAAAATAGGAGAAAGCGTTTATATACATTGACAGTAATTTGCGTGAAAGATGTTGCGATCAATGACAGCACCAACATTCAGTCAAATTGTTGTCAAAATAATTAGTATGCAATGCGGTAGTACTATATATTTGATAAAAATGTAATTGAAGTGTTGCTGCAACAGCTTTCAGTCTATGTATTCTAAAATAATCATCTTAAATTTCAGTCAACACTTGCTACGGATTTGAAGAGCAATCACAGCATGCTGGGTAAACTGAACAGAAATCAGCAGGTATCTCATATCTCGTGCAAAAGTGTTTATATTTAATGGGACACGAGAACTGTAATTAATGATGGCTTCAGCAATCCGAGATTGTGTGTTTTCACATTGTAATTATTAGCTCACCTGTCATGATTGGCCAAGTCAGCTTATGCCTTGGCTACTGTCCGTCTGTCACCTTTTTCGTTAATACCTACTCATTAACCGCTTTGTTGGTGAAAATCTTAGATTTATGAAAAATGTACCGAAATTTGTCAAAACGCTACTCCACGTTAACCGCTTGGCAGATTTCAACCAATTTTTGCTGGAAGGACCCTATGTTGGCAGGCTTCAGAATATATATATATATATATATATGAAATATTGTTGTATTGAATAACAAGACTAGTTTTCATTTTGTATATTTCTTAGACCGTATATAACATAAAACCCGGAATCCTAGTTCCGGTCATGGAATATAAATTACGATTTAGAACTAAGACATTACATCCCTCGAGGATTTTCTAAGAGTTTCAAATTACATAATTAACGTGAGTCTTTCTTAGCTTAATGATTAAATTTAAAGTTACTGTCATAATGAATGTCAAAGTTATATTTGAAAGTCACGGAACCTAGATGGCATACGGCGATTACGATATGGACGATCAGGTGGTGGATGATCGTTAGGCGGAGTTTCTCGCTCCACAGTAGGAATGATTATGTCCGGCATATCGTCATCACTGTCATTGGAACGTTCATCATTAACTTGAGACATGTCAGAGAGTTTAAGCAATTTGAAGAATGATGAATTTCGTGTTACCGAATGCTGTCCATTTTCTGCAGTTACCATGGAACCTTTCACATTAACTACTTTGTACGGTTGTGGATTATATAATGGAGAGAGTTTTTGTCTTTTGTCTTTACGAAGGAGGACACGGTCACCAATGCTGATCGTTCGTGGTGAAACTCGAGATTTGGAATCTGCATAATGTTTCATTTGTACTTTAGACTTGTCATCCTTATCACGCACAATTGAGTCAACGACTGGTATGACAACTTCTGGTAAAGTTGTCTTAAATGGGCGATTAAAAAGGAGTTCAGCTGGTGGTTTGTCCGTAGATGTATGTGGTGTAGCGCGATAACTACGTAGGAATTTATACATTTCCTGTTTCCATGGCTTATCTTCAATTTCGGCTATACGAAGTGCTTTCTCCAGAGTTTTTATAAACCTTTCTGCATCGCCATTGGCTCTTGGCCAATAGGGTGTGATTTTACGATGATGCAGACCGAGATATTGCATAAACTGTTGAAATTCTGTACCGTTGAAAGGAGGGCCATTGTCAGTTTTGAGAACCGAAGGAATTCCGTGCGTGGCAAATATTTTGTCGAACACAGGCAAAGTCGCTTTGGCAGATGTTGAAGAGACACGTTCGACTTCTGGGTAGCGTGAATATTCGTCGTACACGATGAGTAAATAATCACCCGATGGCAGAGGTCCTAGAAAGTCTGCACATACTGAATCCCATGGGGCTTTCGGAAGTGTAGTCATTTTTAGTGGTTCACGATGACTTGAATTATCCGGTGTCGTAGCCTGACATGGTAAACAGTTGTTTATCATGGTTTCGACAAGACGGTCGATCGAGGGAAACCATACCTTTTGACGGAGGAGTTTTTTTGTTTTGACAATCCCCTGATGACCAGAATGGGCTAGATTGCAGATGCGTTGTTGGAGAGAAGTTGGTACAACGATTTGAGAATTTCGGAGTACAATAGTGTCATTGAAACCGACTGACAGTTCTGAATGAATTGCTGCATATGACTGAAGTTGTTTGCGAGTAACATTGTCAATGTCAACACTGGGATTTGATTTGTACACATCTTTCCATCGGTTTGATTTTGTTAGTTCAATTACTTTCTGAAGAATGGAATCGTTCTTCGTTGCATTTCGAATTTCGTCAAGAGTTACGGCTTTGGGAATAGAGTTCTGTGTGATGAAATTGATATGCTCCTCTGCGAGCTTTTCTTCCTGACTGGGCTGCTGTGTAGAGGCAATAGGATGTCTGGACATGAAATCGGCAGGATTGTTTGTACCAGGACGATAGATTAGATTAAATGTATATCCCTGGAGTTTCAACATCCAACGCTCAATACGAGTAGGCGGTTTCGATGTTGGATTGCTAAACAACGGAAGAAGCGGTTTGTGATCAGTAACAGCTGTAAACGAGTTGCCGTAAAGATATAGATGGTTGTGTAGAATTCCCCATGTCAGCGCAAGGGCTTCTCTCTCGCACTGGCTATAGCGTTGCTCGACGGGAGTCAGTGAGCGACTGGCATATGATATAATTTTAGTACCTGAAATGTCATCTTTCTGGGTCAGAATCGCACCAAGACCGACTGGACTGGCGTCGACTACGAGTTCAACTGGCTGTGATGGATTGTAATAACCAATAACACTGTCATCAGCCAGAGCACATTTAATGTCATTGAAAGCTTTTTCATGTACGGCCGTCCATTCGAATTCACTGTTCTGTCTCGTTAAATCACGAAGTGGTTTCGACAGGGTAGCTAAATCAGTGATGAATCTAGCGCAATACTGTACCATGCCGAGGAAGCTTTTCACGTCACTAGGATTTTGAGGACGACTGGTAGATTTGATTGCGTCAACCTTCTTCGGATCTGGCGATACACCTGATGCTGAGAATATGTACCCGAAGAACTCAATTTCTGATTTGCCGTATTCGCATTTCGCCGCGTTCAAAGTTAGATTCTTTTCGCGCAAACGGATTAATGTCTTTTCAAGGCGAATGTCATGTTCAAGCTGAGTACGACCGTAGATTAGAATATCGTCACTTACATTTGTGACACCGTCTAAACCTTGAAGTGACATTTGAATGTTGTTTTGAAATAGTTCGGATGCGGAACAAACACCAAAGTTCAAACGCTTATATCGAAATAGTCCGCTACTTGTTGAAAATGTGGTCAAATAACGAGATTCTGTGGCTAGCTCAATTTGGTGGTAGCCAGCATTAAGATCAAGCTTCGAAAATATAGTTGATCCATTTAGATCTGAAACAATGTCATCTATTGTTGGCGTAATATGTCGCGATCTTTGAATAGCTTTGTTCGGAGCTCTCATGTCTACACAGATGCGAATTTGAGACGGGTCTTTCGGTTTTTCGATTACACGGATTGGTGATACCCAAGGAGTAGGTACGTCGTCAACGCGTTCGATTATATCGAGCTCAAGTAGGCGATTAAGTTCGGTTGCTGTACGATCACGAAGATGAAATGGCAAACGGCGGTGCGGTTGTGCAACAGGAGGAACTGATTCATCTACATGTAACTTAGCTTGAATGCCGTTAAATTTTCCAATCCCTACATACCGATCACTATACTTTGAAATTATGTTTGTTGTAGTAGTGAGATTATTTGACATTGCTACATGTTGTGTGATGTGGATTAGTCCAAGATCTACACTAGTACGGTAGCTTAGTAACGTGTCACATGATCCTTTGGTTACAAAGAATGTTGTTTTAACAGAATCATTATCATTATGTGCCTTTACAGTTGCTGAGAATTTTCCCAATATGTCAAGTGGTTTGCTTGTATTGTAGCTATAGATTGCAGGCAAATGTTGTTTTTCAAGTGAAATACCTGGGGCTAGTGCCTTTAATGAAGTTTCATTAATTATGTTAACAGTGGAACCAGTGTCTAAAACTGCTGAGATAGGATAGTCATTCAGTTTAATGTTGACAACAGGCTGTTTGTTATTATGTATTTGTCTATCCCTAACGACAGCTACTTTTAAACCAAACACATATTCATCATCTGAGCTAGAATCAGGTTCTTGTTTCAGAGTAGAAACCTGTTTGACAGATTCATGAGAATTTTGTTTCTTTCGACAGACAGAGGCAAAGTGATTAAGTTTGTGACAGTATTTGCACTCTTGGCCTTTAGCTGGACATTGTTTATTATTTGCGTGTGGATAGTCATAACCACAATAATAACATGTTGTTGTAGGTTTAACTTTAACTGTGTCATGTGATTTAACATGTGATTTGCTATGTGATTTGTAAGCCATCTTATTTTGGTATCTGTATTTTGGTTTTTCAGTTGAATATTTTGACTGATTTGATTTGATAGCATTTACAGATTCTGAATATTTTGTTTCTTGCATTGTTTCAATATTTGTTGCTTGAAGCTCTGATTGTTCGCTCGCTCTGGCAAGACTGAGAATGTCGGGTAGCGCCATACTAGGTTCGCGAAGAATTCGACGTCGTAGTCTATTTGAACTACACCCATGAATGATCTGATTTTTAATTTCTCGGGCATCGTCCGCGAATTCACATGTACTGGCTAATTGTCGAAGGCGCGTTGCAAAACAATCTAGTGTTTCACCGTGGTTCTGGATTGCTTTACGGAATATGTAAGTTTCATAGTCAATGTTCTTCTTTGGACTGAAGTGGTCATTTAGTTTCGAGATTGCTGTGTCAAGATCTGTACCCGTTTCGGTTAGTGTCTCTAGTATGTCCATAACATCTTCCCCAGCATAGTGAAGGAATAATGCACGCTGACGTGTGTCATTTGTGATGTTCATTGCCAGAATCAAATTTTTGAATCGTTTCACATATTTTACCCATCTCTGAGACGTGGATGTAGGATCGCTATGTATCTCAAAAGGTGGAAATGTTGGCAATGACTGGGCCATATTTCGAGTGTCAATCAGTTCGATAAATTATCACGTGACCAATATTTTGGCTAGAATGTACATGGATTGATGGAAATGTTTTTTCCCGAAAACAGCATACACTGTGGTTTAAACAGTATGTTTTGACTTACAGGGCACTTCTGGCATTCACAACAATTGTTTTTGACATAAACTTTACATTGACTGCGCGATTTTTCGATTGTTTTGATCCTCTGCTCGTCGCCAATTGAAATATTGTTGTATTGAATAACAAGACTAGTTTTCGTTTTGTATATTTCTTAGACCGTATATAACATAAAACCCGGAATCCTAGTTCCGGTCATGGAATATAAATTACGATTTAGAACTAAGACATTACAATATATATATATATATATATATATATATATATATATATATATATATATATATATGTTAGGAATGGACACGTGTACGCGTTCAAATGACGTGTACGCAGTTAAAAAAATCGTAAACGTGTACACGGGAAAGATTTGTAAAATATACATATTTATATGAAATATGTAAGGTACGCCTCAAAGAAATTGTACGTATATATTGACAAATTAGTTCTCCGTATTGCTCTCTCTCTCTCTCTCTCTCTCTCTCTCTCTCTCTCTCTCTCTCTCTCTCTCTCTCTCTCTCTCAGAAAATGTCAATTTGCAGACCAAGAGGAGACAGGTTTGCTTTTGAAATTTTACCATTGGAATGACTGGCTCGATAACGGAGCCAGCCATTTCTATGATATATTTCCAAAAACAATCATCCCTTGGTCTGCTCATTTTTAATGAGAAAATATAAATTTTCTTGAACAACTTTGAGAGTCAACCAGGTTAAATTATACCGCGTAGCCTCAACGTCATCGCGGGCGTATTCCTTTGAATAACCAACACCTCTTGTCATAACACGTTCTGCATTTGGATAGTCCTCCAGTTGGTTGGAGCACCCACATGTATGTGGTAGTAGCTATTGCGATTATAATCACACGAATTACAGTTCGAATATTACAGTTACACGAACTACAATTCAACGAAGATACGTGATGCGGAAACTTGATAGCATATAAGCGAGAGTTATGAGCAAGTAAACAGTCTATGGACAACAAAAAAAACCCCCACAACAACAATAACAACAACTGCTACTGCTGCTATTGCTATTGCTATTGCTATTGCTATTGCTGGTGCTACTGCTACTGCTGCTGCTATTGCTACTGCTACTGCTACTCCTTAAGCGGCGGCATCAACATTATCATCATCATCATCATCGTAACTAAAAAAATAATAATAACGATGATGATAATAATAATAATAATAATAATAATAATAATAATAATAATAATAACGATAATAATAATAATAATAATAATAATAATAATAATAATAATAATAATAATAATAATTGCAGTACTCTCATGTATACAGATCTCTACCGTCACATGTTTATCGATTTATGTACCCTCATATTCCGTTTAATAACGGCCTGAGTGAAATAAAGAAAACTGAAAAACTGATGGTACAAACGATCATCACAATGCAGATGATATGCACAGTCAGTGGTATCAAGCGAACATAACAATGCGAGTGAAATGTACGGGTGTGTTCCTGACAGAGGCAGTCTATATGTCATAGGTGTGAATTAGTGTTCAAACGTGATTTTATTAACAAAGATTATCACTCTGAATGCCGTGGCGTGTGGCACTTACCTAAGATCGCGGCAGACTGCTCGCCGCCAGCCTTTGATAAACTTGTTAATGGGCATGCGACCTCTATAGTCGTTTTCAGGATTATGTCATTATTGAAAGTGTATTTGCATGTCGAGAGAAGACTATTTTTTGTAAATTATCACTGCAATGACTGGCTCAACGAGCTAGCCAGTCATTCCAGTGGTAAATTTTCAAAAACTTGTCTTGCCTGTGCCCGCAAATGGACATTTAGTAATGACAGATTTTGATTTTTCTCAGGCAATCTTGACCATCGAAGGGGTGAATGCTGTTGCTTGCTGTTGATATGTCCATGACAAGGGTCAAATAGGAATTGTCAACTTAAACATATTCTGGTCAGGCCGGCCAAAGCGGCCTCTGCACTGGTCTAGGAATTTACATTTGCAGCTAGACAAAATTATTTTTGTAAATTTACCACTGGAATGAGTGGCTCGGGAACTTAGCCAATCATTTCAGTAGTAACGTTTAAAAAAAGTTCTCTTGACATGCAAATGGACCATGATCAAGCAAATATTTGGATTTTCATTTTCATTTTAATGTTAAAGCCGGTCCTGGAAACATCATCTATAGTGGTCATGAGAAATATCCATATGAATGACTAAGAGGCTCTTTTTGGTTAATTATAGTCTTCTCTTGACTATATAGACATTAATGAAGCAACAACTTAATATTTGGTATTCGGTTAATCAAAATGAGTAGCACTTTGAGCGCTTTGAGACACTGTTGACGCGAAAGGGGAATAATAAATTATTTTATTTTCCACCCCCTCTACACATAAAAATAGGCTAAATCGATATCATATTAGTACTACATTTTTGCACCAGATGTCAAAAACATGTGCACGTGTACACGTTCGTTAAAACGAACGTGTACACATGTAATGGTATATATATATATATATATATATATATATATATATATATATATATATATATATATATATATATATACAAATTTGATTGGTAAATTTTTTAGGATTTTACCGAAAATTGTCAAAACACTACTCCTCATTAATACCTTGGCAAATTTTAACCTAAGTTGGCTGGACAGACCATATAGGTGTATAGGCTTCATAACTTGTATACAGCATTTTGATTGGTCAATTTCTTTTGGTGAAAATTGTAGATTTTAAGAAAAATTTACCGGAAGTTGTCAAAACGCTACTCATTAACCACTTGGTCCATTTCAACCTAATTTGTCTGGAAGGACCGTATCGACGTAAGCTTCAGAACCTGTATCCAGAATTTTGATTGGGTAATTTTTCCGGGGGCCATCTTGGATTTTCCAAAAATGTTTCAGGAAATCAGTTAAAAGACCTGTACTCATTATCCGCTTGGGCGATTTCAATCAGACTTGGCTGGAAGGGCCCTACGGTCGTAGGCTTCATACATAATTTTGATTAATCATTTTTTTTTATCGGTGGTCATCCTGGATTTTCCAAAAAATTCTGGAGGTCAGTTACAAGCCTACACCTCATTAACCACTTGGCCGATTTCAACTAAACAACTTTCCACAGGCAACATCGAGTACACCCCCATTGTGTGGGTCTAACTGAAATACTCACACGCCATTCACCAGTACAAGATAATTAAAACCTGGGTAAATTATCCTGAGAATAGAAATAATGGTTCTCATACATATGAGCTGGATAAGCATGACAATGTTCAATAAATGTAATCATGTTGATGTTGCACTGATAATGGTCAAGCAACTGGACGCCTGTGTGTGTAGTAAAATCGTGTTCAGTTTCTTGTATGCGACCTCATCGCGCTTGCTACCGGCATATATACAGGATTCCCCATATTCACACAACAATAGATCTGCTAAGTAGGTCTACTATACCGCCATTTCAATAAGATAGATGGAAAATAGAGAATTGCACATTTTTATTGATTCCTGTGTCGACTCGACATAGATGAGACATATACATCTGCCTTTCTTTCTGATTTGGAAAAAAGAAAAAAAATTAATTTAAAGCAGATATATACTTCCACCAGAAAGATAATTTTCTGTGAGCCTTATAGCGTATATATATGGTGCATTATTGATTCTGACTGGTAAATCTCGGCATGGAATATATCATAATGAACAGATATGGCTTTCACTAATAGCAGATGCTAAATAATACTGCGTATGTAAGTAGGGCTATTGTGATTCGGGTAATACATCAAACTAACAATGCCTCGGTATATCACGCTATATATCGCTGTGCTGATGAAATTTTTTTATTATGCCACGCTATTTTCTCTGTGAAAGAACAAGTTAAATATAGCAACAATGAAGAACTTGACAAAAGAATTATAAGCAGGCTTGTATATGGCCGTGAGTTTTATATTTAATGAGGGGCAGGGCCTACCCAAAAAAGCTTGTTTTTAACATAAACGTGTATTTTGTAATTTTGAAACTCCAATATAATTTTAAGCCGAAGCACAATTTGTGACAATTTTAGATTTTTTTTAGTTTCAATAATGGAGGATTCCGGTTTCTCAGTCAATCATAATCTATCATTTGATACACATATAAATACTATAGTGAAAAAAGCAAATTCTCTTTTGGGTGTAATCAAATGAACTATAACACGCATACAACCAGCCACATTCAACTTACTGTATATATCTCTTGTGAGACATGTCTTGGAATATTGCAATGCTGTATGGTCTCCTAAATACAAAAGACAGTCCATAACTCTGGAAAATGTACAGTGAAGGGCTACGAAACTTATACCAAAACTAAGAAATAAAAGCTACGAAATGAGATCAAGATCACTAAACCTAATGTCATTAAAGTACCGCAGGTTGCGTATGTTGCTTGAAGTCTTCAAGATCATTAAAAACAAATACAACATTAATAGTGCAGACTTTTTTCAAGAACCTTACACAAATGTAACACGAGGCCATCCATACAAGTTAAGAGTAGACCGGTGCAACAAGATCATTAGCAGCTTTTTTTACCAAACGAATAGTGAATCTCCTCTGGAATTCTCTTTCCACCCATACCGTTGAAGCAAAAGACTATGAGGTTTTCAAACAGAGAGTAGATAAAAACTTAGACAAAATGATGTACGATTTTGACTAGCACCAGAGCCGATATCACTACCAATTAAACCACACGAGCAAAATACAAACATACAATACAACAGGACATAAGACGCCTAAGGCCTGAAAACACGATGATGATGATGATGAGTTAGACTGGATATTACTGACTTTGACTGCTGCCAGCCACTAATAATAACTCTAGACCACCTGAATATTTTCTAACTAATTTGACTGATAGTTATTGGTGGCGTAGCCTCCACTTGCCGACTACATTCAGTTAAATTGTTTTCAAAATATTTTATACCATGTCCCGAGTTATGCAGCCTGGAAAGTTCTGTCCACAAAATATTAAGATGGTTAAAATGTAGCCCAAGTGTAGAAAAAACATGGTTACGGCATGTTTATTTGAAGTTTGGTCGTGACGCGTCTTGTAGAACCGGTTATTTCAAAATGCGATAAAAAATTCAAGAACAAATTCTTGGATGATTATTGTCATAATACATTGTAATAGTATAAATAATGTCAACATTGCTTATAGAGAGATTATATTCTATTGAGTTCAGAACATGAGTGCATATAAAAAATCAACGATTTTGTTATAGAAGTAAAAAATCATAAAAACCGGAAAAATCCTGATTAAATCGAAAAAATCAGATTTAAAAATCATGACTTTTTTCCAACCCTGCACAGGCGCGTTTTCCCTCTCGTCGTGCGTGCTATCATGCAACTGGTTATGCTGATGCCACATTTCAACAATTTCCATTTCACTCTGTATTATTCTAGTCTGACATTGTTGTCGATTTTGTTGTTGTTGTTGTTGTTGTTGTTGAGCATTCTCCATCAACGGGAAATTAATTGGAGACGTACTCCGCTAAGATAGCTCAACCGGGTTCACACATTTCTCGCTAGGAGGTTGGAGATTCATAGGTTGGTCGCTGGGGCAGGCCTTACTGTCAAGGACATGGTCGGTTGGCATATGACCTTCCGTTGGCAGTGTGTAGTCCGTAATCAAGTTTACATGCAAAATGTCTGCAAAATAAATCTCATTTAAGCCTTCAAGCGGTTTGATATTTATTTAGACCTTTTACTGGAATGGCCAAGCTTATGCCATGGCAACACCTGCCTCCGTAATCCGTCTGTCCCGAGTCCGGAAATTAACTTTTACTTTAAAACGCATATCCTCCTTAGCCGCTTGCCGGATTTTATCAAAATTGGCTGGACGGATTATATAGTCGTAGGCTCTACAGCTTCTATTCATAATTTTGCTTGGTCGATTTTTTTGGCCACCATCTTGGATTTTTGTAAATTTTCCCCGGAACCATTTATGACGCTGCTCCTTAATTAATGACCCGATTTCAAGGACACTTGTGTGGAATGATCATTCCCCCTTCAACAGCCTTCAGCATATCAAACGAGAATTTTGATTGCTCAATTACTTTGGTGGCGATCTTGGATTTTTCCAAAATTATCTATCATGTCGATTTAAATGCAAATGTTTCAAATGCTAATGGTCCAGGTGAGCGTCAAAAGCCCTTTTGTTGATAAAATAGTTGAATAATGTTCATAAATGAACACGAACGTCCAATAGATATCTGAATTCACATTTTATCCATCCATCACATGACGTCATAATCAACTAAGTGACATGTAGGCTGACGTCATCATGACTCCATGAATGATTCTAAATAGTCCGTCTTTAACGTTTAATAGTCCGATGCGTTGTACCAATGTATGTTTTTGCTATTTAATAAACATGCTGTTGAATATTTTGAAACTAATTTGACTGGGCGATGTTGCTGCCAAAGCCAACAGCACCCAGTCAAATTAGTTTCAAAATATTCAACAGCTTACTTGTGTAGTTTTCTGGAAATTGATAGTCAATATCGTTCAGAGATCGATCGATCCCAACACGAGCAAGGTGTGGTGGAGCTTAGCTAGATATGGGCGGGGGCAATGCTAAAAATGGAAAGGTCAATTATCTTATTCATAAAGCGGGATCTATTGTGGGGAAGATACATAGACACGCGGTAGACTTTTACTCTGGAATTTTATTTGCAGCCAGCAAGAGAAGCGGAACACTATTACCATGGTGACAGTAATCTAGTAGCGATCTTCGAGCAATTGTTCCTGGAGGATGCACACGCGCTATAAAGGCTGTTACTATGTTATATGGATTATTTACATAATTACATATATCTGCCGCGAAATAGTATCCACAGAGATTCTGAGGGCAATACTGGTGTGGCTACATGGTGAATGCGACATAGGTTGATATACAATTATGGCTACTTAAGTGTTGCTTGCAATATTGATATTAATATTTGAACGCCAACAAAATGCTGCAAAAAGTTCTCGTGTCCTATTAAATATAGACGCTTGCACGAGATATGAGATGCCTGTTCGATTTACCCAGCATGCAATGCTACCCAGCGTGCAGGAGAAAATAGGAGAAAGCGTTTATATACATTGACAGTAATTTGCGTGAAAGATGTTGCGATCAATGACAGCACCAACATTCAGTCAAATTGTTGTCAAAATAATTAGTATGCAATGCGGTAGTACTATATATTTGATAAAAATGTAATTGAAGTGTTGCTGCAACAGCTTTCAGTCTATGTATTCTAAAATAATCATCTTAAATTTCAGTCAACACTTGCTACGGATTTGAAGAGCAATCACAGCATGCTGGGTAAACTGAACAGAAATCAGCAGGTATCTCATATCTCGTGCAAAAGTGTTTATATTTAATGGGACACGAGAACTGTAATTAATGATGGCTTCAGCAATCCGAGATTGTGTGTTTTCACATTGTAATTATTAGCTCACCTGTCATGATTGGCCAAGTCAGCTTATGCCTTGGCTACTGTCCGTCTGTCACCTTTTTCGTTAATACCTACTCATTAACCGCTTTGTTGGTGAAAATCTTAGATTTATGAAAAATGTACCGAAATTTGTCAAAACGCTACTCCACGTTAACCGCTTGGCAGATTTCAACCAATTTTTGCTGGAAGGACCCTATGTTGGCAGGCTTCAGAATATATATATATATATATATGAAATATTGTTGTATTGAATAACAAGACTAGTTTTCATTTTGTATATTTCTTAGACCGTATATAACATAAAACCCGGAATCCTAGTTCCGGTCATGGAATATAAATTACGATTTAGAACTAAGACATTACATCCCTCGAGGATTTTCTAAGAGTTTCAAATTACATAATTAACGTGAGTCTTTCTTAGCTTAATGATTAAATTTAAAGTTACTGTCATAATGAATGTCAAAGTTATATTTGAAAGTCACGGAACCTAGATGGCATACGGCGATTACGATATGGACGATCAGGTGGTGGATGATCGTTAGGCGGAGTTTCTCGCTCCACAGTAGGAATGATTATGTCCGGCATATCGTCATCACTGTCATTGGAACGTTCATCATTAACTTGAGACATGTCAGAGAGTTTAAGCAATTTGAAGAATGATGAATTTCGTGTTACCGAATGCTGTCCATTTTCTGCAGTTACCATGGAACCTTTCACATTAACTACTTTGTACGGTTGTGGATTATATAATGGAGAGAGTTTTTGTCTTTTGTCTTTACGAAGGAGGACACGGTCACCAATGCTGATCGTTCGTGGTGAAACTCGAGATTTGGAATCTGCATAATGTTTCATTTGTACTTTAGACTTGTCATCCTTATCACGCACAATTGAGTCAACGACTGGTATGACAACTTCTGGTAAAGTTGTCTTAAATGGGCGATTAAAAAGGAGTTCAGCTGGTGGTTTGTCCGTAGATGTATGTGGTGTAGCGCGATAACTACGTAGGAATTTATACATTTCCTGTTTCCATGGCTTATCTTCAATTTCGGCTATACGAAGTGCTTTCTCCAGAGTTTTTATAAACCTTTCTGCATCGCCATTGGCTCTTGGCCAATAGGGTGTGATTTTACGATGATGCAGACCGAGATATTGCATAAACTGTTGAAATTCTGTACCGTTGAAAGGAGGGCCATTGTCAGTTTTGAGAACCGAAGGAATTCCGTGCGTGGCAAATATTTTGTCGAACACAGGCAAAGTCGCTTTGGCAGATGTTGAAGAGACACGTTCGACTTCTGGGTAGCGTGAATATTCGTCGTACACGATGAGTAAATAATCACCCGATGGCAGAGGTCCTAGAAAGTCTGCACATACTGAATCCCATGGGGCTTTCGGAAGTGTAGTCATTTTTAGTGGTTCACGATGACTTGAATTATCCGGTGTCGTAGCCTGACATGGTAAACAGTTGTTTATCATGGTTTCGACAAGACGGTCGATCGAGGGAAACCATACCTTTTGACGGAGGAGTTTTTTTGTTTTGACAATCCCCTGATGACCAGAATGGGCTAGATTGCAGATGCGTTGTTGGAGAGAAGTTGGTACAACGATTTGAGAATTTCGGAGTACAATAGTGTCATTGAAACCGACTGACAGTTCTGAATGAATTGCTGCATATGACTGAAGTTGTTTGCGAGTAACATTGTCAATGTCAACACTGGGATTTGATTTGTACACATCTTTCCATCGGTTTGATTTTGTTAGTTCAATTACTTTCTGAAGAATGGAATCGTTCTTCGTTGCATTTCGAATTTCGTCAAGAGTTACGGCTTTGGGAATAGAGTTCTGTGTGATGAAATTGATATGCTCCTCTGCGAGCTTTTCTTCCTGACTGGGCTGCTGTGTAGAGGCAATAGGATGTCTGGACATGAAATCGGCAGGATTGTTTGTACCAGGACGATAGATTAGATTAAATGTATATCCCTGGAGTTTCAACATCCAACGCTCAATACGAGTAGGCGGTTTCGATGTTGGATTGCTAAACAACGGAAGAAGCGGTTTGTGATCAGTAACAGCTGTAAACGAGTTGCCGTAAAGATATAGATGGTTGTGTAGAATTCCCCATGTCAGCGCAAGGGCTTCTCTCTCGCACTGGCTATAGCGTTGCTCGACGGGAGTCAGTGAGCGACTGGCATATGATATAATTTTAGTACCTGAAATGTCATCTTTCTGGGTCAGAATCGCACCAAGACCGACTGGACTGGCGTCGACTACGAGTTCAACTGGCTGTGATGGATTGTAATAACCAATAACACTGTCATCAGCCAGAGCACATTTAATGTCATTGAAAGCTTTTTCATGTACGGCCGTCCATTCGAATTCACTGTTCTGTCTCGTTAAATCACGAAGTGGTTTCGACAGGGTAGCTAAATCAGTGATGAATCTAGCGCAATACTGTACCATGCCGAGGAAGCTTTTCACGTCACTAGGATTTTGAGGACGACTGGTAGATTTGATTGCGTCAACCTTCTTCGGATCTGGCGATACACCTGATGCTGAGAATATGTACCCGAAGAACTCAATTTCTGATTTGCCGTATTCGCATTTCGCCGCGTTCAAAGTTAGATTCTTTTCGCGCAAACGGATTAATGTCTTTTCAAGGCGAATGTCATGTTCAAGCTGAGTACGACCGTAGATTAGAATATCGTCACTTACATTTGTGACACCGTCTAAACCTTGAAGTGACATTTGAATGTTGTTTTGAAATAGTTCGGATGCGGAACAAACACCAAAGTTCAAACGCTTATATCGAAATAGTCCGCTACTTGTTGAAAATGTGGTCAAATAACGAGATTCTGTGGCTAGCTCAATTTGGTGGTAGCCAGCATTAAGATCAAGCTTCGAAAATATAGTTGATCCATTTAGATCTGAAACAATGTCATCTATTGTTGGCGTAATATGTCGCGATCTTTGAATAGCTTTGTTCGGAGCTCTCATGTCTACACAGATGCGAATTTGAGACGGGTCTTTCGGTTTTTCGATTACACGGATTGGTGATACCCAAGGAGTAGGTACGTCGTCAACGCGTTCGATTATATCGAGCTCAAGTAGGCGATTAAGTTCGGTTGCTGTACGATCACGAAGATGAAATGGCAAACGGCGGTGCGGTTGTGCAACAGGAGGAACTGATTCATCTACATGTAACTTAGCTTGAATGCCGTTAAATTTTCCAATCCCTACATACCGATCACTATACTTTGAAATTATGTTTGTTGTAGTAGTGAGATTATTTGACATTGCTACATGTTGTGTGATGTGGATTAGTCCAAGATCTACACTAGTACGGTAGCTTAGTAACGTGTCACATGATCCTTTGGTTACAAAGAATGTTGTTTTAACAGAATCATTATCATTATGTGCCTTTACAGTTGCTGAGAATTTTCCCAATATGTCAAGTGGTTTGCTTGTATTGTAGCTATAGATTGCAGGCAAATGTTGTTTTTCAAGTGAAATACCTGGGGCTAGTGCCTTTAATGAAGTTTCATTAATTATGTTAACAGTGGAACCAGTGTCTAAAACTGCTGAGATAGGATAGTCATTCAGTTTAATGTTGACAACAGGCTGTTTGTTATTATGTATTTGTCTATCCCTAACGACAGCTACTTTTAAACCAAACACATATTCATCATCTGAGCTAGAATCAGGTTCTTGTTTCAGAGTAGAAACCTGTTTGACAGATTCATGAGAATTTTGTTTCTTTCGACAGACAGAGGCAAAGTGATTAAGTTTGTGACAGTATTTGCACTCTTGGCCTTTAGCTGGACATTGTTTATTATTTGCGTGTGGATAGTCATAACCACAATAATAACATGTTGTTGTAGGTTTAACTTTAACTGTGTCATGTGATTTAACATGTGATTTGCTATGTGATTTGTAAGCCATCTTATTTTGGTATCTGTATTTTGGTTTTTCAGTTGAATATTTTGACTGATTTGATTTGATAGCATTTACAGATTCTGGATATTTTGTTTCTTGCATTGTTTCAATATTTGTTGCTTGAAGCTCTGATTGTTCGCTCGCTCTGGCAAGACTGAGAATGTCGGGTAGCGCCATACTAGGTTCGCGAAGAATTCGACGTCGTAGTCTATTTGAACTACACCCATGAATGATCTGATTTTTAATTTCTCGGGCATCGTCCGCGAATTCACATGTACTGGTTAATTGTCGAAGGCGCGTTGCAAAACAATCTAGTGTTTCACCGTGGTTCTGGATTGCTTTACGGAATATGTAAGTTTCATAGTCAATGTTCTTCTTTGGACTGAAGTGGTCATTTAGTTTCGAGATTGCTGTGTCAAGATCTGTACCCGTTTCGGTTAGTGTCTCTAGTATGTCCATAACATCTTCCCCAGCATAGTGAAGGAATAATGCACGCTGACGTGTGTCATTTGTGATGTTCATTGCCAGAATCAAATTTTTGAATCGTTTCACATATTTTACCCATCTCTGAGACGTGGATGTAGGATCGCTATGTATCTCAAAAGGTGGAAATGTTGGCAATGACTGGGCCATATTTCGAGTGTCAATCAGTTCGATAAATTATCACGTGACCAATATTTTGGCTAGAATGTACATGGATTGATGGAAATGTTTTTTCCCGAAAACAGCATACACTGTGGTTTAAACAGTATGTTTTGACTTACAGGGCACTTCTGGCATTCACAACAATTGTTTTTGACATAAACTTTACATTGACTGCGCGATTTTTCGATTGTTTTGATCCTCTGCTCGTCGCCAATTGAAATATTGTTGTATTGAATAACAAGACTAGTTTTCGTTTTGTATATTTCTTAGACCGTATATAACATAAAACCCGGAATCCTAGTTCCGGTCATGGAATATAAATTACGATTTAGAACTAAGACATTACAATATATATATATATATATATATATATATATATATATATATATATATATATATATATATATATATATATATATATATGTTAGGAATGGACACGTGTACGCGTTCAAATGACGTGTACGCAGTTAAAAAAATCGTAAACGTGTACACGGGAAAGATTTGTAAAATATACATATTTATATGAAATATGTAAGGTACGCCTCAAAGAAATTGTACGTATATATTGACAAATTAGTTCTCCGTATTGCTCTCTCTCTCTCTCTCTCTCTCTCTCTCTCTCTCTCTCTCTCTCTCTCTCTCTCTCTCTCTCTCTCTCAGAAAATGTCAATTTGCAGACCAAGAGGAGACAGGTTTGCTTTTGA
This sequence comes from Chaetoderma sp. LZ-2023a, assembly GCA_034401795.1. Classification (NCBI taxonomy): domain Eukaryota; kingdom Metazoa; phylum Mollusca; class Caudofoveata; order Chaetodermatida; family Chaetodermatidae; genus Chaetoderma; species Chaetoderma sp. LZ-2023a. The sequence goes on from CM067372.1 coordinate 90,057,227, forward strand.
AATTTTACCATTGGAATGACTGGCTCGATAACGGAGCCAGCCATTTCTATGATATATTTCCAAAAACAATCATCCCTTGGTCTGCTCATTTTTAATGAGAAAATATAAATTTTCTTGAACAACTTTGAGAGTCAACCAGGTTAAATTATACCGCGTAGCCTCAACGTCATCGCGGGCGTATTCCTTTGAATAACCAACACCTCTTGTCATAACACGTTCTGCATTTGGATAGTCCTCCAGTTGGTTGGAGCACCCACATGTATGTGGTAGTAGCTATTGCGATTATAATCACACGAATTACAGTTCGAATATTACAGTTACACGAACTACAATTCAACGAAGATACGTGATGCGGAAACTTGATAGCATATAAGCGAGAGTTATGAGCAAGTAAACAGTCTATGGACAACAAAAAAAAACCCCACAACAACAATAACAACAACTGCTACTGCTGCTATTGCTATTGCTATTGCTATTGCTATTGCTATTGCTGGTGCTACTGCTACTGCTGCTGCTATTGCTACTGCTACTGCTACTCCTTAAGCGGCGGCATCAACATTATCATCATCATCATCATCGTAACTAAAAAAATAATAATAACGATGATGATAATAATAATAATAATAATAATAATAATAATAATAATAACGATAATAATAATAATAATAATAATAATAATAATAATAATAATAATAATAATAATAATAATTGCAGTACTCTCATGTATACAGATCTCTACCGTCACATGTTTATCGATTTATGTACCCTCATATTCCGTTTAATAACGGCCTGAGTGAAATAAAGAAAACTGAAAAACTGATGGTACAAACGATCATCACAATGCAGATGATATGCACAGTCAGTGGTATCAAGCGAACATAACAATGCGAGTGAAATGTACGGGTGTGTTCCTGACAGAGGCAGTCTATATGTCATAGGTGTGAATTAGTGTTCAAACGTGATTTTATTAACAAAGATTATCACTCTGAATGCCGTGGCGTGTGGCACTTACCTAAGATCGCGGCAGACTGCTCGCCGCCAGCCTTTGATAAACTTGTTAATGGGCATGCGACCTCTATAGTCGTTTTCAGGATTATGTCATTATTGAAAGTGTATTTGCATGTCGAGAGAAGACTATTTTTTGTAAATTATCACTGCAATGACTGGCTCAACGAGCTAGCCAGTCATTCCAGTGGTAAATTTTCAAAAACTTGTCTTGCCTGTGCCCGCAAATGGACATTTAGTAATGACAGATTTTGATTTTTCTCAGGCAATCTTGACCATCGAAGGGGTGAATGCTGTTGCTTGCTGTTGATATGTCCATGACAAGGGTCAAATAGGAATTGTCAACTTAAACATATTCTGGTCAGGCCGGCCAAAGCGGCCTCTGCACTGGTCTAGGAATTTACATTTGCAGCTAGACAAAATTATTTTTGTAAATTTACCACTGGAATGAGTGGCTCGGGAACTTAGCCAATCATTTCAGTAGTAACGTTTAAAAAAAGTTCTCTTGACATGCAAATGGACCATGATCAAGCAAATATTTGGATTTTCATTTTCATTTTAATGTTAAAGCCGGTCCTGGAAACATCATCTATAGTGGTCATGAGAAATATCCATATGAATGACTAAGAGGCTCTTTTTGGTTAATTATAGTCTTCTCTTGACTATATAGACATTAATGAAGCAACAACTTAATATTTGGTATTCGGTTAATCAAAATGAGTAGCACTTTGAGCGCTTTGAGACACTGTTGACGCGAAAGGGGAATAATAAATTATTTTATTTTCCACCCCCTCTACACATAAAAATAGGCTAAATCGATATCATATTAGTACTACATTTTTGCACCAGATGTCAAAAACATGTGCACGTGTACACGTTCGTTAAAACGAACGTGTACACATGTAATGGTATATATATATATATATATATATATATATATATATATATATATATATATATATATATACAAATTTGATTGGTAAATTTTTTAGGATTTTACCGAAAATTGTCAAAACACTACTCCTCATTAATACCTTGGCAAATTTTAACCTAAGTTGGCTGGACAGACCATATAGGTGTATAGGCTTCATAACTTGTATACAGCATTTTGATTGGTCAATTTCTTTTGGTGAAAATTGTAGATTTTAAGAAAAATTTACCGGAAGTTGTCAAAACGCTACTCATTAACCACTTGGTCCATTTCAACCTAATTTGTCTGGAAGGACCGTATCGACGTAAGCTTCAGAACCTGTATCCAGAATTTTGATTGGGTAATTTTTCCGGGGGCCATCTTGGATTTTCCAAAAATGTTTCAGGAAATCAGTTAAAAGACCTGTACTCATTATCCGCTTGGGCGATTTCAATCAGACTTGGCTGGAAGGGCCCTACGGTCGTAGGCTTCATACATAATTTTGATTAATCATTTTTTTTTATCGGTGGTCATCCTGGATTTTCCAAAAAATTCTGGAGGTCAGTTACAAGCCTACACCTCATTAACCACTTGGCCGATTTCAACTAAACAGCTGGAAGGACAATGTGGTGGTAGGTTTCTGAACGTGTATACATAATTTTTCCAGTAGCCATCTTGTACTTTCCACAAATGTTTAGGAAATCAGTTAGGAGACTGCTCCTAATTAACCGCTTGTGTGATTTCAACCAAAACTTGGCTGATAGGATCCTATGGTCATAGGCTTCCTGAAATTGTATTCAGAATTTTGATTGGTCTGTTTTTCCGGCGGGCATCTTGGATATTTCGAGAATTGGTGGGAAGTCATCTAAAACGCAACTCCTCATTAATCTCTTGAGCGATTTGATTTTCCCCATAGATCCAGAACTTGATCCGATCCAGATTAAGTTTGTTATCCCGATCACGGCCGACGTATGGTAATCCTTATCAATGGAAAGATCCTTTATTGCCATAAAGCTTGGGGGAAAATCAGACCAGTAGTCTTTTAGATGCCGCGCCAGATGCACGCACAGCAGAATTCAATACCATCTTCCCATTACAGGTCAAGTGCAGTGGCGACACCAGTAAATGCGTGTGTGTGTGTGAGAGGGGTGGGGGGGGATAAAGGGGCAGGTTGTTCCATGGGGCACGGCGCCCCCCCCCCCCCCCCCAAAAAAAAATTGAAAAATCAGATACTCCGAGAAGCCATTTCCTTGCAATGTCAAAACAACATTGTTATTTTTCTTCCTAAATAAAATAACCTTATGACATATCTTTGTACAAATCTTTAGGGGGTGGGGGGGGGGGGGGTGGAAGTGTGTGGGAAAAGCATTCTTGGAGGGGGCTGGGACATTTAGACTGCGCCCCACCCACATATTGCATCAATTGGAGTCGTATAAAATATTATTCTGGGTGTTTTTTTAATCTGGTTCATTTCAGGTTTGTTTTTGTGATAGTACTTGCACGGATTTAGGAATCAACAGAATTTCATAGTTCTATTTTCTAATAAAAATAGCAAAGCGCTTACTTATATGATTGCTTTAAACATGAAACTGAAAATAATGTTCCATACTTGCCCTTGAACATTCCAACAGTTAATATCAATATTGTGTGCACCACCTATGCCATGATGATGATGATGATGATGAGTGATGGATGAATTCAGGATGCTGGATGATGATGATATGTATCTCTGTCTTCCGAGAAGAACATCCTGTTTAACAACGCCACATTTTCTGCCAGTCAATAAATTTGGGATCTTGCTACTTGTATATGACAGAAAGGTCTGTGGTCCGCAGGGGATAACTGGGGGAAGCATACATGGGGAGAGGGAGAGTGACGGAGAGAACCAGATTTGAAGTGAATCTATGCAAGCACTCTAAAATTATCAAGCAGAAAACACCTTTTTGGCACAATGTGTCAGTTTGTCACGTCTGATATATGGAGGATTTCAAACGTGTTGACATTTCATATCAAATTCATGACAGGTTTAATAAGATCTTTTGACTTAATGAATCTAGTTTCTCAGTCAATCATATGACGTCATAATCAACTATGTCACATGTAAGCTGATGTCATAATCAATTATGCCATGAATGACGCGATTTAGTCCGTCACAAAAGCTTAATAGTCATCAAGGTATACGAATTGTATGTCTACTCTTTAATAAACATTATTTAACTACTATTTAATAAACATTCTGTTAAATATTTTGAAACGAATTTGACTGGGCGCTGTTGCTGCCATAAGCAGCAACACCCCCAAGTCAAATTAGTTCCAAAACATTCAACAGCTTACCTCTAGTTTTCTGGAAATTGAGATGGATTCCAACACATGCAAAGCATGGGTGTAGCTTAACTAAAGATGGGCGGGACATCGCTAAAACTGGATTCTTCCAGTAGTGTGATAAAATTAATATGAAAATGGAGTGAGTTTGATATTCTATTTGTCACATAAATCTATTGAATTTTACAGTTTCATTGTCATTGAATTTTATCATCATATATATATACGACTCCTAATACATTTCACAGGATTTTGTCACTAACAAGAACACTCCATATGCAACATAGTTGCAGGTAAACCGTAAATAGCTCAATCACGCAACAACGTGCACATTGCAATCCATTGCTTTCAACTTATGTTGCAACCTATGACAATAGTGAGAGATAAACATAATTTTTTAAATTAATGTTATACAATGTGTTTTAAGCCTACATTAATAGGTGATAATAAAATATACTACATGTCACTAACCTTGGGTAGCTGGGGGAGCAGATATAGCCATTATACTGTACATGGGGGAGATTAAATTCACCTGTTCTGTTGTGAGCCCACACTTACCATACAGCTTGGCAGTCACATTTAGAATGAATAAATTTGTTTGGATTCACAACTAGACTGTAATTTTTGTCATAACTCATCACACTGTTTAAGCGTCTAATGGTCAAGCTGGCCAAAATCAGGATCCGCAGTGGTTTTAGTGCATGTCCATTTGCAGGCCAAGAGTAGACTTTCAAATTTTAATATTGGAATGCCTGGCTCGATAACTGAGTCAGCCATTCCAGTGGTAAAATTTCCAAAAAATATCCTGTTGGCCCGCAAATGGACATTCAATTAGGAAACATTTGATTTTTTTGGATAAAATTTGACCACAAATGTTGTAATGCTTTATTATATCTTTAAAGTTGCTCATTCAAGTCATCGCATTCCTGCTAAACTGGCCAAATATGGACATACAATGTAAATCGTATAAATTGCAGTGATATAATTTTGTATAATGTCTATATTTTTAATTTTATATAAAATGTAACTATCATAGTATTTGTGAATCTGTTTAAATATGCGCTTAACACCTGTGTTATGAAATGAACTTCATGGGAATTCATTTGAACAGAGAATAAAAAAATTTCATGAAAATTCAAATCCATTGTGTCCTTGTATTTGTTTTCACACTCACTGCACAAATGACTAATTTTAGATATAGATATTTTGACATTTTGAACCAATTCAAGTCTAATCCACTTAAACACCAGCTACGCCATTTCCTTTTACTTTTGCCTGCGTCAAGGGGTACATAACATCCCAGTCCTTCTGAAGGCTATGGATTTGTAGATAAAGAGGCCCTTGAAATGCAACCTGCGTATCTTTGATGCTGTATGGCTTTAACACCTGGTCAGCTCACAAGACAGCTCTACTCAAACTTGATGCCACCAACGCAAACCCCTCTGAGCCGTCATTGGACACCGATGGCCAGACAGAATTATTTCCAAAGGTGCATTATACAAGATGTGTAATACATCGCCGCTGTCAGTAAAAGTCGCCCAGTAAAGATGGTCCATGTTTGGCCATGTGCGAACGATACCAGACGAGACCACAGAGTACCTTAGAACTCACCATACTAGGGGCCAGCAAATATATAAACAGGAGTGAACGTCATTGCATAAATATGTTACGCAAGCTGCGAGGTGACCTAAAAAACAGGACTCGGTGTAATACAATCAAGAATGGACCTGAGAAAGCTAAAGATTTTGTCTGAGGACAACATACAGTTATCAAAAGCGAAGAAAGACTGATTGCAGCTTATGATGTTTCCACTACTACAGTAATCATAAATACACCATTTCCTTAGTTGGGTCGCCATTATCTTTGACAGTTTGATGCTAAAATAGTCCGTTGGACATGCATGAGGTACATACGGACCAAGTTTCGAGCAGTAGAATTTAAGCTATCATTCTGAAACCCACTGAAGTTATGATCAGGTGGCTTGCAACAGTCATACAATTAATTAGGTCATCTTGATCTTTCACTCCAGAAACCAAATTGAATCATGAATTCTGTGAATAATGATGGATTTCACTGAAAAGCAACATAAGCCTATCTCCTGTTACAAGGTATTGATAAAGTTAATTTGAATATGTGCAATTGTTCTACAATTATGCTTTAATGGTCAAGATTTGTCAACAAAATTGAAAGTTTGCAGGTGAAAATAAGACTATTTTTGAAAATTTATCACTGGAATGACTGCCTCAGTAACAGAGTAAATCATTCCAGTAGTAAATTTAAAAAAAATAGTTTTCTCTTGGCCTGCAAATGTGAAACTGACCAAGACAAGATCAGAGGCCAGTTTTGGCCAGCTTGACGATTAAATGGTTAAGCGGTTTATAATATAATAATTCAGCATAGCATCAGATGAATGTATGTAAGTACATGATTGTATAAGTAAAGCTATGCCGACCCTAACATGTTCTTATTCATAAATCATCATCATTCGTCTTTGGACCTCCACATCAATAGCCTTGACCACAAATGGCAATCATCCTGTCAAGTTAGGTAAGAATCTATCCGTAGTAGAACTGAATTATTGAGTGTTTGTATGCTCCTACTACAAAATTGCTGTCCATCATGTTCATGCGTCGATCATGAAAATGGGTTTTATATCTCATAATTTCTCAATGTACGGAGCTTGGGTTGTGTAACTTGGCGTATTTCTAGACCATGACAAAGCCCAGCCCTGATTTGATAGAGTGTGGTCGCTCTGATGAGAATAGAGGGATCCAAGCTGTCACTCAAGTATCTGATGTTACAATCAAGTACATCACATGTTAGCTAACGTCACAGTCATAATGACGTAGCTTCATCAGGAAAAGCGAAGTCTGTCACTAAAATGTTCTTCAGTGAATTTACAATTTAATGAACATTCAGTTGACATACTTCGATGTCAAATTAGTTTCAAAATATTCAACAGTTTACCTGTATAGTTAGCTTGAAATTTTGAGTTGTATGGTTGTGCAACTCAATACACGAATAAATCTAATAAATTGTTGTCGACTCTAAACTGTATAAACACCCATTACTTGAACAAAAACAGCAAATGAAATTTTTTTTATGTACATAGTTAAAATTGGACCTCGACATGAGACCACTTTACATGCAGGTTTTCTAATGCCGAAGGTGCCATATCTTTAAGTGTCTTGGCATGTAAAGCGGGGAGGTGGTGAGGGGCACGATAACACAAAAAGGTGATATAAGTAGTACATTCCAATCATTTATTGGCTATATAGACATAGAATTTCAAAATTATTGAACAATGTCATGATGTTTCATATCAAGGTAAATAATTGAAGATATATATACAACCAATGCTTACCTATTTGTGATAGTGCGTGCGTGAGTGCTTGTATATCAATAATTATTTTCAACAAAACATACATATACTATCTTATTATTTAAAATGCTACAAATTATTTTTAAGATTCAACTATATTGTGAAATAATTTCTGAGCGATTACCAATACCCTGATCAAAAGGTATACACACTAAGGTATATAGTTACATAAGATGCTGAACAAATGAATACAAACTATATGATGTTTTGATTCATTGAGAATATTGAACAAGTGCTTCAGTTAACCCTATTATAGTCAGATTTGGACAAGAACATCAAGATTTTTGCTTAGTGAATGTCCATTTGCAAACCTGACTATTTTTCTAATTTTACCACTACCACCAGTTATCAAGCCAGGCATCACAGTGGTAAATTTTCAAAATATAGTCTTCTCTTGGTCTAGAAATGGACATTTATCAAGATCACTACAGTAGCTGGCTTGTCTCTTTAAAAATGGTTAATATCTTCAACGCTACAGAAAAGGAAAACAATTTTATTGTATCTGTCCAGGCCAGAGATAACTTAGACAAATTAATTAATTTTCAAATATTCAATAGCTTATCTGTATGGTTCCATTTAAATTGATATTGTCAGGATTTTAGGGATGAGACTTTTAACCCTTTCACCGATAAATTCCTCATATCTAATTTTCAAGTCGCCACTACACACAAACTGTTGACTATTTTAAAATTGATTTGATTGGAAGTCAAATTAATTTCAAAATGTTCAACAGAATAAGTTTTGTATCTTAAAGAATAAATTTTTTGAGTGATTTGTCGGTGAAAGAGTTAACATGAAATCAGACCAATATATGTCAGGCATCAAGCATTGATGAGTGAGTATTCACATAAAACTAGAGGCCTGGCCTTTATACAATGGAGTCTATTTATAATTACTACTCAGCTTTTACTGACACTTAAGTTCAACATATTAACCCTTTAACCCTTGAAGCTGTACAAGAAAATTTAAATTTTCTCATCGAAAATGTCCATTTGCAGACCAAGAGAAGACTATTTTTGAAAAAAATCGAGCCAGTCATTCCAGTGGTAAATTTTCAAAACTGGTCTCTTGGTCTGCAAATGGACATTTCTCAAGACGACTGCAGAGGCCGTTTTTGGCTGATATGAGTGTTAAAGGGGTAAGATGTATCCAGCTACAGCCTACATAATAACAATCATTTAATCAGACCAAAGACCGCACCAGGCAGGATATAAATTTCTATGTTTCAATACGAAGGCAGTCTATTTATTACAAGATAAAAATTGTACATGACTAACTCTTGGGCCATTCTTAAAATAGTGTTGGTTTGAGGTAACGAACTCGTGTTTTGAAATTCAGCTTAGGTGAGTAGGCAAATTTTATTTTTTTTATTCCTATCTGATTTTTAAAGTCAAACATTTTGTCAAATGCTTGATTTTTAAGTCAAATGAAAAAATATGCAGTTTATCGGGATACAATTTTTTTTAATAAAATGCCGACTAAATAATAATACAAATTTTTGGGCTAGGAAGGATTTTTTAGGGTCAGTAAGTTTACCCGAAATGAACAATTTTTTTAAGATGGCCTTATTTCATATGATTTAGTCCAAAATTTATGTAAGATCCATGGATTTTTTTATATTTATGAGAACCTTAAGTATCACAGGATATAATAGAACTCTTCTGGATGCAGAACCGTTATTAATTATTTGATATGATAATCAAAGAACACATTCGATCTGAGCTAGTGTTCTAATGGCAACAACATGAGTTACATGATATGAAACTTTACTATATACTCAACCAAATAAATGCACCTTTCCAGTTTATCCATCAATCATATGTCATAATCAACTATGTGACGTGTATGATGACATCATAATCAATGATGCTATAAGTGACGTAGGTCTGCTTAATTGATGACAGAGTAAGCGTTGTACGAATTATGTCTACTATTTAATAAAGGTACTGTTGAATATTTTGACACTAATTTGACTGGGCACTGTTGCTGCCATAAGCACCAACAGCTCCCAGTGATATTAGTTTCAAAACATTCAACAGCTTACTTGTCTAGTTTTCTGGAAATTGACAGGCAGGCAGTTCAGGGATCGATCTCAACACGGCAAAGTGTGGGTGGAGATTACCATAGCTAAAGATGGGTGGGCCTGCGGCTAAAAGCTAAAACTGGAAAGGTCCATTTGCTGAATGATTTCCAAACAATGTCATGTGAATACAACACTAGTGTTGACAATACTAGTCCAAACAAACATGCGCCACAGCAGAGTGAACGTCAATCAGTTAACCGTTTTACGGCAAAGCAAGCCAAAACCGGCATCTACAGTCGTCTTGAAGAATGCCCATTTGTAGGACAAGAGAATACTATTTTTGAAAAAAATTGATAACCAAGCCAGTCAATTCCAATGGTACATTCTCAAAAATACTCTTCTCTTGGCCTGCAAGTGGGCATTCAATAATATTTTGATATTCCTGACCAAATTGAGCCACTATCCGGTGAAGTCAGTCAATCACAGTCAATGCTATAGCGCTTGCTGATTACTTTTAAAACAACTTGACTGAAAATCTGTAATGTCTAATACTGCAACAACTGTCAGTCAAGTTTTTTGGCAACAGCTGTTGAATTGAAGATAGAAATAAAGAGTGTACATGTTGTACATGTCCTGTGCATGTATATACATAAATATGGTATAACCTTACTCAGACTATACAGAAAGATAGTCACATAAACCTCTTTCTTACAACTAAAATTAATTTATATTTAACTCTTTCATGACGAAGCCGGCTAAAACCGGCCTCTGTAGTGGTGTTGAGGAAACTCCATCTGCAGGTCAAGAGACCATTTTTGTGAAAATGTACTAGTGGTAAATTTTCAAAAACAGTTCTCTTGACCTGCAAATGGACATTCAATAAGCAAATATTTTTAATTTCTTAACCAAATTTAACCATTAAATGGTTAAGCAGTTGCATATACTTATCACAAGAGCAGGGACAGATCTGACTTTTGCAATGTTCACAATCTAATCGATTAGCCAAATACCATTTTTGTTAGCAAATATTACTATTTTAGCCACGTCTTTACTTCAATGTTACTTATGAACGTGTTTGCAGTCAGTCATCATCAGTTAATACTATCAATTCTATAGTCCAGAGACAATAGGGTCTTACTATATAAGAAGTGTTGAATATTTGGAAACTAATTTAAATGGAAGCTGTTGCTGCCTTAAGCAGCAACAGCTTTCAGTCATATTAGTTTCCAAATATTCAGCAACTTAAACAGGAATGTTTGCTTTGCAATTGAAATGTTGGAATTAGTCAGAATATCTGCCAATCAAGAAAATTAACTTCATTTTAATAATTAGCCAATGATTTAGCCAATTTTGCTTTTTATCAGCCAGATTTCAGTTTTACTAGCATTTGGATAGTGGGAGGATTGGTCCCTGCAAGAGTACTACAATAATAGTGTGTGATTCTTCATGAGAACTAATTATGAAAAAAATTGTTGTTGCAAGAACAGCTGTCAGCAAAAACTGTTTCAAAATTATACCTGTATTCGACGGTCGATCAGCCGGTGAAAAATATGACCTCTGTGCTTCGGGTATGAATATTATACGACATGCTCAACCCTTTAATCCTCAAATTTGTTCGTGAAAATGTCAATTTTCTCATAGAAAATGTCAATTTTCAGACCACGAGAAAAGTATAAATTTATGGAAATTTATCACTGGCATGACCGGCTCAATTATTGAACCAGCCATTCCAGAAGTAAAATTTCAAAAATACTTTTATCATGGGCTGTGAATGGAGATCTCTCAAGACCCCTGCAAAAGCTGTTTTTTGGCCAGCTTGAGTGATAAAGAGTTAACTATAGAATATACAAATTGTTACTAGCCCATTATCAATCAATTCATAGACAGTACTAGTCCTGTTAAACTTGTACTCGCCTCAGGATATCCTTTACATCAAGCTGGGAATATGCTTTTGTATACTTTATAATCCTGATATTTCCTAATACAGGAGGCCCAAGGGCCAGTAATGCTCACAAGGACCAATAGAATTTGAACACAGATTGGAATAGTAACCCTTTAATCATCAAATTTGTTTAAGAAAATTTATATTTTCTCATAGAAAATGTCCATTTGCAGATTAAGAAGAGTATTTTTGAAAATTTACCCCTTTAATGACTGGCTCATTTATAAAGCCAGCCATTCCACTGGTAATTTTTCAAATCTTGTCTTCTTTTGGTCTGCAAATGGACATTTCCAAAAACCACTGCAGAAGCCGTTTTCGCAGACTTAATGGTTATAGGGTTAAAGCTTATGAAGATTAGATGACTACAGTGTCACTACACACTAGGGTTCTTCCAACAATGTTTGGTGAAAATTAGACAAGCAGTTTAGAAGCCATCTTTTAGCCATTTAATGTTAGCGGTGACCATGGCTGGAAAATTGAAATCTTTGCTTAATGAATATTCATTTTCAGGGCAAGAGAAGATGATTTTTTGGCAAATTTATTACTGGAAGGACTGGCTCGGTAATCGAAGCAGGCACAGTAATTGAGTCAGGCATTTCAGTGATAAATGGACATTCGTCAAGAACCCAAAGTCTTACAATCCAATTATTTTCAAAATATTCAACAAAACATTTCATACATTGTATTCAAATTTGTAACAACCAACATGTTTCTAATTTTGCTTTGGAAGTGGGTTAATTTATTTTACCCGTGCTGTATTCTGACCCACGGTGAGAAAGTACAACAGTCTCCCAAAGGTTGGAATACCGGCCCGCACATACATATGATTATGATTCTATGCAACTTCAGTGTATTAACGTACGCATCGGTACATGTAGATCCCTAATTCCACCACTTATGGTCATTGCACTCTCTCAATGAGGCCAGAATTTCCTCTCATTAGGGTTCAAATGGTTAAATTGAGGGGGTTTGGCTTTATTTGGTAAGGGACATAACTCTATATTTTAAACATTAGCTAACCTGAACTTTCAACCTGGCATGAAATGCCAAGGGAGCTTATGTCATGGCAACTGTTCTATCCACCTGTCAACTTTTTTATGAAAGCTTACTCCCCAGTAACTGCTTGACCGATTTCAATCAGACTTGGCAGTGAGGATCCTAGCATCGTAGGTCTCAGAACCTCTATTCAGAATTTTGCTTATTAAATTTTTTATGCAAAATTTACCACAAATTGTCAAAACACCTCCTTAACCGCTTTGTGGATTTAAACCAAAACTTGGCTGAAAGGATTCTATGGTGCTAGGCTACAGAACCTATTCAGTTTTGATTGGTTTATTTTTGGATGAAAATCTGAGATTTTATGAAAAAATTTACTGGAAATCGTCAAATGCTTATCCTCCTTAGCTGCTTGACAGATTTCAACCAAATCAAGGTCGAAGGATCCTATTCTGGTAGACTCTAGAACTTATTTTCACAATTTTGCTTGATCAAATTTCTCGGTGAAAATCTGTGATTTTATGAATAATTTATCAGAGATTGTCAAAATTTGTCTTGAAGTGTCCTACAATGGTAGGATCTAGGATCTCTATTCAGATTTTTGATTGGTCAATATTTTTTGGCGACCATCCTGGATTTTTCTAAAATTTTACAAAACCATTTAGAATCCTACTACATAATCAATGGCCAAATTTCAACGAAACCTGAGTGGAATGATTGTTGGCTTCAACATATCAAATGAAAATTTGAATTGATCAATTTCTTTGGTGACCATCTTAGATTTTCTGAAAATTATCCATCATGTCTATTTAAATGCAAATGCTAATAGGCCAGGTGAGTGTCACAGGCACTTGGACCTCTTGTGTACAATATACTGGTAGTTACCTCCCTTGAGATTTGCTTTTTTGGAAATGTTGAGATGGTCATAAAAAAAAAGACCAATAAAATTCTTGTATAGATGTTCTGAAGCCTACAACCCTACGGAAATTTCAAACCAGTTTGTGAAATCCGCTGAGTAATTAATGAGAATGTCTTAACTGATTTCTTGGAGATTTTTGGAAATTCATGATGGCTACCAAAAGATTTTACCAATCAAATTTGTGCATAGAATTTCTGAGGTCTACCACTCTAGGATACCCCTTGCCAAGATGTTTAATCCTTTGAACTAGGCTTGCACGATTATGCAATTTTTCAAAACGCGATGATTTTAAATAAATAATCATGATTATTCAATTAATCGTAGCTGTACTAGTGATGGTGGGATTGGGAGGGATACAGCTTTCAAAACCACTAGTATTGGAAATATCCGAAAAAAGCTACAAACTTTACTTCAAACAGGAATTGTTAATACGCTTAAAAACGAAAATTGGTGTCACTGATCAGACCACAAAAATGCCTCCAGTCTAACATTAGAGTACGATTTCTGAACACAGTATCAATACAATCTGGCACTAACCGAACGGTCCAAGAAAAATTAAAATTCAGCTAGGTGTGGCGCAGTGGTTTCTAAAAGTGTGGCGCAGTGGTTTCTAATGGTGCAGTAGTTTCTAATGGTGTGGCGCAATGGTTTTTTCTAAGGCAACATATTTCTCTAACTGGCTTGTCTACAATTTGGTCAACATAGATGCTATTGACTAAAACAAGAGGCCCAAGGAGCCTGTGTCACTCACCTGGAGCACCATAAATTTTTGTCAAAATTGTTGGTGGGTGGTTTAGCAGTTTTAAATGAGTTTGTGGAAATTTTTGCAAGTGCAATATGGCCGCCAAACACACTACATTTTGATTGCCCCATGGCGCCCATGTTTTTTTGATGGATCAACTTCCCTTGAACAAATTTTAATGGCCCAAATTTCGGCCCGATCCCTTCAGCGGTTCTGGAGGAGTCATTTTTGTGAAAACCAGGTCATCCACGATGGTCGCCGAACCATTTGGTCAATCAAGTCCTCTTGAACAAATTTGGCTTACCTCTTGGCCTAGATGAAGGTTCCCCAAGTTGTTTCGGAGAAGCTTTTTAAAGACATTTCCTGAAATTGCCCGAAATCCAAAATGCCGATGGGAAAATTGGCCGATCGGGTTCATTTGAACAAACTTGGATCCCTATGCCCTAAGGATGCTTCCTGCCAAATATAATTGAAATTGGGCCAGCGGTTCTTGAGAAGAAGTCGTTTAAAGGAAAAGTTGGCGGACAGACAGACGACGGACGGTCGCCACAACATAAGCTCACTTGGCCTTTCAGGCCAGATGAGCTAATAATGTACAACGAATCTGCATAGTGTGATATTTTTTGATTAGCGAAAGTGCTTAGTTTGAAAACCATTGATATTCTGGGCAAATTATCCTTGTTCCTGTGGCAAAATGGCACCAGGTTGAATGCCCGGAAAACTATTTGAAAAAAGTAATAGCAGATTTCAACATTTTAATGGTTTTTTTCACTAAGACAAGTCACAAAAATATTGATATAATGCAGTATTTAGAACCATTTTTCACATGGGTTAGTATCACGGGAAAATGTAAGCTGACTGCATTTGAAAAACAAGTATCTTGGACTTTGAAAATCTTCAATTATTCAATTATTTGGTTTTGTCATTGTCCATGATTATATATTTTAATAATTGTGATTAATCGAATAATTGAATAATTGTACTTTGAACCATGAGTTTATATCAGCGACACCCACAACCACCCCGAGCTTATAGCAAAACATACCAAAATCTGCCTTTAAAGCAGATCACATAGTCCTGAGATTCAAGACTGTTATTCTGATTTCACTCAGTAAGTACAATAACCCGAACCTTTCGGGTCATTGGACTTTCTCACTGATGTGATTCAGGTCGGAATTCCAGCCTATCAATTAGGATCAAAGGGTTCCAATTGGTCACACAGTTAATGGGTAGACAGATGATATACAGATGGACAATTGTCGCCTTCGGGCCAGGTGGGCTAATAATGCTAATATTGACTATTTCATTGAGGATAATCGAGTTGGCCTAGATACATAGACAGAAATTGACTAAACCATACATTAACCCCTTAACACTAAAGATGGCCAAAAACTTCCTCTGCAGTGGGCTTTAGAAATGCCCATTTGCAGACCAAGAAGAGTGTTCTAATATATTGACTGGCTCAAAACTAATCCGATCACTCAAGTGTTGTTTTCAAAAATAATCTCTTGATCTACAAAAGGAAAATTTAAATGAGGAAATTTAAGTTTTCTTGAAAAAATTTGAGGGTTTTTAAAGGATTAAACCTTTCATGATGAAGCCAGCCAAAACCAGCCTCTGCAGTGCTCTGGAGGAATATCCATTTGCAGGCTAAGAGAAGACTATTTTTGAAAATTTACTACTGGGATGACTTGCTCGATAACCGAGCCAATCATTCCACTGTTAAACTTTCAGTCTTCTCTTGGCCTGCAAATGGATATTTAACAAGCAATATTTTGATATTTTTGACAAAATTTAGCTAATAAAGGGTTAAAGTAAATAATTAGTCCGCATAGTAAAAGAAGAGAGATTATCATCAGAAATATTGTGCTACATAAAGGCTACACACCTTTTAATCCCCTAATGGTCAAATTTGGTCAAGAAAATTTAAATATCTGCCTATTGAATGTCCATTTACAAGCCAAGAGAATACAATTTTTGAAATTTTGTCACTGGAATGACTGGCTCGATTACCGAGCCAGTCATTCCAGTGACAAATTTTCAAAAATTATATTCTCTTGACCTGTAAATGGACATTCCACAAGACCATAACAGAGGTTGGTTTTGGCCGGCATGAACATTAAAGGATTAATGATCTAACTGGCAACAAATGTCTTCTAGTGGCTTTGTGGAATATTTGTTTGCAGCAGATATTTTAGATAAATTACCACTTCAATGGTAAGATTGCTATAATCTTGTTCTCTTGAGCAGCAAACAGCGAAGCAACAGTGTAGTATCATTACATTCTAATAACCCCTAGTATGCTTTAGTCCAATGATATTATCCTTTTATTCCAGACTGTCTTGAATAAAACTGATACCTGACTGTTAAAATATTATTCTATATTACACATCTACTTGCTATAATTGGGTACAAAACTACGATCCGAGTCATCAGAATCACAGTCATCCATAAGTAAGGACAGTGTCTCTGCTCCTGGTAATGCTATTTCATAGCTACTATCCGTGTCAAGTTCAGAGGAAATAGTTTCATCAGTACAAGAGGTCCTACCCGGACTCCAGGTATCATCTGAACTTGAACTAGTCGCACGATCTATATGTCGTTGCAGAATCTGGCCAGCAAAACCACCCAAAATGGCATTATCATGTTTTTCAATGATCGGGCTAATATTGCTATTGTTGTACCTGCCTAGACGTCTGGCATGCGACGACAAGTCAATTTGTGCAGGATTAATGATATTAGATTTCACCAGCTTTTCTGAAACAGGCGTAGCAGTTTGAGAATCGCGATTCTGAGCGTGACCTGTTTCAACATGATTTATACTATGGCTTGAAGCATTAACCCTTGTTGATAACTTCCTGGCTCTGGCTCTTCGTGTTGTCATGGTATGACTTGCTAGGGGAGAAGTTTGATTATGTGCGTTTACTCGCTCTTGGTTAAGCGGGGAAGGATCTGTTGAAGGCACTGTCCTGTCTTTAACTGAATCTAGCATTGGAGAAGTTGAATGTTTTCCTTTCTTAGATTGTTTGGACAAAAGATTTGATCGCCCATTACTAGTAGTTGTTTGTTCATCAAATCCAGTGACAACATTTGTCTTGGTAGATGTTGTACTAGTTTCATTTTGACTTAGTACTGTCTTTAACTGTTTGCCTTTGCTACTAGATGCACTTCCAGTATTTGTCACAGATTTAGCACGACTATTCACAGATACTCTAGTCTCTGATTTCTTAGGACTTTTCTGCAAAGCAATTGAAACAGTATTATTGCTACTTGATCCTGGAATTGACTGATCAGGCATTTCAGCAGTTGTAAGGGCTGATATATTTGGAACTGTTGATTGGGTGCATTGCCTTTTAGGTCGACCTGAACCTTCCCATGTATTACTCGCATTTGAAGAGTGTCTCTTCCGTGAACTTGTTTGTCGAGTAGTATGTTGTGAATTACCATTGGTGATGCCATCTCCAGTTGTACGTTCATGAGCCGATGTATGCTTGTATTTATTTTCTGAATGATTAATGATAGGTGTTGTTTGACTTAAAACATTAGGAACCGATATCTGATCAGTAGATGTACAGATAGCCTCTTTGTTTGTTTCATTTGAATGATTCACTGGTGTATTTCTATGGTGAATGTCCCTTTGTTTATGCTGACTCGTAGTTTTTGGTAATGCATTAACAGTCCCAGTAAAACCTTTTTGGGTTGTCACATTGGCAGGGTAAGATACATCATGGTGGCTGTTACCTGTCGGATTCTGATAATTAGAAGACCGATTGTTTATGACTGCAGATGAGGAGGAATTTTTACACTTACTGTTGTTAGCATTTGCAGTAAATGTAGCATTACGTGGTACAATATTGTTCCCAGTCGACACAGCCTGGTCAGGAATCACAGCAAAAACATGAAGTGACTTTTTTGTTTCATTGCCCAAAGACCCATTGACAACAACCTCACAATTTTTAGAATCGGCATGATCATTGTTTGGTGGAGTGTTTAACTGCTCTCTCCCTGATGTATCACCATTTGAAGACGACGAAGATGTTGATGACGATGATGAGGCGAAAAAGGAGGATGAAGATGATCTTGAAGGAGAAAATTCTGCTGATAAATAATTATCAGAATAACTCCTGTGATTAGAATAACGACCAGTATCTGAAAATTGGGTAGATGAATTGCTATCAGAGCTGTTATCTGAGTGGTCAGAGCCTCGCGATTCCGACCTGAAGTCTTCATGGTCGTTGCTTTCCATATCACTATGATCTATTGTTGATGAATATATCTGGCTGCTATCATTACATGTTGACTCCTCAGTCTGACCTCTTTGGGTGTCACAATTGCTACTGTTATCAACTGGTACATGCTGACTAGCCTCGGTCTCTGAGCGTAAGCCTCGTCTTCTTCCTCGTGATGACTTACCTTTGGCTTGCTCATTATGGTCACCATGAGAATGCACATCTGTAGAAGTAGAATCAATGGGAGTAGTGTGCGCACCATATCCATCCCCATCACCAAGTTGTTCTTCATCCGAGTGTCTTCCTCCAGTATTTCCTTCAGTGTTGTAGTAACCAGAATTTGTGACATGATCATTAGGGTTGTCGCTACGTGTCCATAGTGAACATGGTCTATTTCTCCTTAGGAAGCGCCTTCTTCTGGGAACCGAAGTTGTGTCACTATTTTTAGTTGGGTTAATGGCAGATGTTTGATCAGAATTAGCATCTCTATTAGCTGCTGATCGATCATTCTGATTGAATAATGGAAATGCTTCCGTCCTATAAATATGCAATCTAGTGTTTGGTGGAACATTTTTATCATTAGTTGTCATAACATGGTTCCCAGTTTGCAAAGGCGGAACAGATGTGCTTGCATTCGTTTCATTAGAAGTGTGTCTCCTATGGCTGCTAAATCGTGTGGCAAGGTTATGGTAACTAGGTGAGATCTGATGTGTCATGCCATGAGATGGTTGATCATTGTTATATTGAGTATGGGCTCTAGTTAGAAGACTATTGACATGAGCAGGTAAGTCAGCATCATGGGTAAGTCTTTCTCGGTCAATCGGTACATCCTCATGTATTTCATCATGGTGACTTTCAGGTAATTGATCATCAGATCCTTCGGACTGATGTATGTCAGATTGTGTCTGATCATCACTGTAACTCTCATCGGTATTTGACCCGTTATCGTCATTGTCAGATGACTCAGAAACGATTGGTAATGGCACACCCTCTGGTTGAATAGAAGGAGACCGTGCGCCACTTCTCTCAGAATAATCATCATAACTATCATATTGTTCATCATAATATTCATTTGTGTCACTATTTTCATAATCTTCTTCATCTTGGTATGCATCATCACTATTGTCATTGGCAGCATCATCATCATTTTCATAGCTTTCATCATCTCTGTAGCTTTCATCATTGTCATACACCTCATCATTGGGATAGGCATCGTTATTGTCATAGGCTTCATTGTTGTCATTTGTACCATTATAATAATCATCCTGTTGCTCATTATTATCTGAATAACGTGACTCTGTTGTTGACCAATCAGATTCCCAAGAATCATTAGACCATGTATCAGTACTATGGCTTCGATGACGTCTCCGTCTCTGTTGTCGCAGAGCAATCACCTTTCTATTCAATGTATCCACCTGCTTTTCCAAATCACTCTTAGACTTTTTGAGCTTATCGACTTCTTCTGTCATGTCACCCAACTTAATCTGTTGGTCTGAAAATATACAAAGATTTAAACAGATATAAATATAAAGCAAGGAAAGTGGTAACAGTTAAACGATGGAGCTCTCACGTTCTATAGCAAAAGATAATGAATTTTATTTACCAAGGTCTAATTATTCTGTTTATCATTTTGGAAATTCACAATACAATCTGCATGTATAGAGTATAGACTGTATGAAATGAAACTCATGGTTTGATAAAATTGCATAAGCATTGTTGAACTAAAGCAATATTAAACAAATTATTGAGAAATATGTCAGACAGATGCAGACGGATATACAATATACAACTCGGAAATAATCTAAAATGTTTCCAAAACAAAAACAGAAACATGTAATTAGTTAGTACAATTATGAACATGATGCAAGAAATCTTCTGAACATTGAATATTTTGAACATAAATTGATTGTAAGACATTGTTGCCTTTGGCAGCAAATCCCAGCAATGGTGCCTGCTGCGTTATGCATCAATGGCTTCTGACCGAATTATGTTGAAAATATTTAAGTTCTGTCTGAGCTGTACTGTATGGCATACATTAATATTGGTTGGCACTCAATATGGATAAACATTGCATAAGTTTTGAGTGAAGCCATCCCCATACCGCACCTATAGGATTTCCAACGTGTTTAACCCTTACCACTCCGATGTCAAAATTGTTAATTTTCAAATTAAATTAAAAGACAAACTGGTGTGTATTTTTCAACAAATTTGGTGGAAGATGGTGCTGTCGTAGACAGCAACATCGTTTACCAAAATTGTTGAAAAATGTACACCAGTTTCTTTGCTATTGACACAGTAAAATATAAAATATTAACATCAGAGTGGTACGGGTTAATAATTTAAACAAAGTTATGCAGTTATCACATCGAATGCACACTATTTGGCAACCATATTAGTGGCCATATTGTATTTTGTCTCTGGACCAATCTAAGATATACACACATACCATACCCAATTGATTCCAAAGTTGTATTTAAAACCATAAAATACAAGTTTAGGATTAATCCATTGACTAATACTAAAATAATTTTCTCCATAAGGATTCATTACTTTGACAATGTAATAAGGGCCATCAAATAAATTTTGCCAAAAGAACATATTCGCCGACTTTGGTTTTAATCCCTCAATAGATGATGAAACCTGCCACAAATGTATTTTCCCCATATGTGGCCAAGATGTAGGTTTCAATACTTTGATCATATAACAAGGGGCATAATTCTCAGTTTTGAAGATGTTGACACTTCATATTTAGACCATAAATTTGCCAGAACGAATATATAACTGTCAAATGTGACTTGACTACCAGGGAAAGCTCCATTGGCTCATGGGTCACACATTAAAGATGCCATTTACAAGAGGAGCAAGGGTCACAGGCAAAGACTATAACAGTGGAAAGGTAAGAATATTGGCATCCTTGGCAAAACTGACAAATGGAAAAAGTACTTTTGATCGATGGGGCAGCTATTCCTGAAACTCCTGTAAAATGTATCAGCAGATGTCATTTACGAATTAGACAATGGTCACAGTAAAAAAATTTGGATGAAGAAATGCAAGAATATTAGCATCCTTGACATTATTGACCAATGGGAAAACTACCATTGGTCAATGAGGCACCTATCCCTGAGACTATTATTAAATAGTTCGAGTGTACCAGCAGATGCCACTTACCAATAAGGCAATGGACATGGGCAAAGATTTGAGTGGGAAATGCAAACATATTGGTGTCCTTGACATTTAACCAATGTGAAAATTACCATTGGCCAATATGGCAGCCATCCCTGACACTATTGACCAATGGTTTAAGTTCCCCAACATTGACATTTAACAAAGGCACCATGGTCATGGTCGAAAATCTGGATGAGGAAATGCAAGAATATTGACATTCTTGACACTATTGACCAATAGAAAAAGTAACATTGATCAATGGGGCAGCCAACCCTGACACTAATGTCAAAAGGTTAACGTGTACTAAAGGAACATTTCCGCAAATTCTTGTTTTAATCCAGTAACAATTGATGAAATGTGACACAGATGTATTTACTCCATAGGGTTCAATAATTAAACAGAAATGTGGTTGCAATGCAACTATGAGGCTAAACTTTACAACTTTGCAATGAACTATGATGCTCGACTTCAACCATAAAGTAAACATAGATGGCTTATCAATACACTTAACAATGACCATCACCTCTGACCTTTTGACCGCAAAGTAATTGTCTCATCTCCTCTCATAGCAAGTGTCCAAGTTTTGGTGCAGCATGATTAACACAACATGAAATATGGATTGCTGTCGATGTAAAAGCAAAATGTTATAACTGAGAAAACCTTTGAGGTCTGTCATTATCACAGTGACCTTGACCGTTTGATGCCAAGATCATTGTGTCATGCCATGTCATTATAAGGAAGAATGTGTATGAATGTGGGCCATGTATGCATAACAAAGCATGATATAAACTGCTAAGTTGAGCTAAATGCAAAATGCTAGTTTTGATAAAAGCTAGATTTTAGCAAAGAACGGTGATCTTGATCTTTGACATTTTGATTCAAAGGTATCATGTGTCACTCGCACTCGTGATAAAGAAGCATGCATCCAACTTTGGCTCCAGTATGATTAAGAAAACATGAGATATAAACAGTTGAGCTAAACACAAAGTTATACCATTGAAAAAAACCCAGTTTTTCCCAAGACCGCAATGACTGTTCACCTTTTGACCCCAAAGGATATTGTGTCATTATAATGGAGCATGTGTTTAAGTTCAGGTCCAGTATGGTTAACTAAACGAGATATGAACTACTAAGTTGAGCTGAACACAAAATGAAATGCTGAAAGAAAGTCATTTAGCAATATCACAATAATATTGACCTTTGACTTTTTAGCCCAAATGTTATTGTGTCATGCAATCTCCTTATAAGGAAGTAGATGTCCAAGTTTGCATCCAGGAAGCTTAAGCAAACATGAAGTTTGAACTGCTAAGTTGAAACAAACACAAAATGTTAATGTTGAAAAAAGGTGTTTACCAATTTCACAATAACCTTGACATTTACCCTTTTGACCCCAACATCATTGTGTGATGCCCTCACATTATAACTAATTATGTTTCCAGGTTGGGTTCAGTATACTTAACCAAAGATGAGATATGAACTGCTAAGTTCAAGAGCTAATGGCAAAATGTTAAACTAAAAAAGCAGTTTTTACAAATGTCCCAGTGTGCTTGACCTTGGATATATTGACCCCACGGTCATTATATGATGCCCTTTCATTATATGGAAGCAGGTATCTAAGTTTGGGTCCAGTATGACTAACCACAGTTGCGATATGAACTGTTATGTTGAGCCAAACTGAAAATGTTAATGTTGAATATAAACAAAGATTTTACCAAGGTCACAATAACCTTGCCCGTTGACCCCAACTTTATTGAGCAATGCCCTGTCATTATAAGGTAGCATGTGTCCAAGTTTGAGTCATGTATGGTTAACCAAAGATGAGATATAAACTGCTAAGTTGAGCTAAACGGAAAATGTTAATGTTGAAAAATACATGGTTTTTAACAAGGTCACACTCACAGTGAACTTGATCTTTGACCTTTTGACCCCAAGTTCATTGTGTGATGCCATGTCATTATAAGGAAGCGTGTGTCCAGGTTTGGGTCCAGTATGATTAACCACACATGAGATACAAAAAGAAGAGTTGACATAAATGGAAACTGTTAATGTTGAAAAAAACCCAAGATTTTTACATAAGCCAGTTACCTTGACCGTTGAACACCAAGGTCATTGAATGATGCCGTGTCATTATGAGGAAGCATGTGTCCAAGTTTGGGTCCAGTATGATTAACCAAACATGAGATATAAATATAAAAGTTGAGCTAACCACAAATTGGACGATGATGAAGACGCCACCGACGGCATGCAGGGTATCATAATAGCTCGTTTTACTTTCGTAAAGTCGAGCTAAAAATGCCTTAAAGAACCAGAGTTATGGCCTTTGTTTCAAGTTATGGCCTCTTCATATTCACAGTGCAAATAGATATTGGCTGAAGCAAAATATCTGCTCAATTTGGTTTTAACCCATCAACAATTGATGAAAGAAATGTATTTTCCCATAGTGTTCAATAGCTTTAAGTCTTAATGAACCAAAGTTATGGCCCTTGTTTAAAGGTGTGGCCTCTTTATATTCATAGTTCAAATAGCTATTTGACGTAATTCATCAATAATTAACGAAACCAATGTATTTTCTCCATATGGGTCAATACTCAAAGCCTTAATGAACCAGAGTTATGGTCCCTGTTTAAAGGTGTGGCCTCTTCATTTTTATAGTTCACATACATATCTCTTGGAGGAACATATCTGCAAAATTTGGTTTTAATCAGCAACTGATAAAACGTGCCACAAACATATTTTGCCCATAGGCTTCAATACTAGCAATATAGCAAAGGCCTTAAGTCTTTTATTTTAAACCTTTGACACTCATTCAGCCAAAAATGGTTTCTGCAGTGGTCTTGAGAAATGTTCATTTGCAGACCAAACAAATTTTTTTTGAAAATTTACAACTGGAATGACTGACTCTTGGTCTGCAAATTGACATATGAGAAATTTTCTTGAAAAAATGTAATGCTTAAAGGGTTAAAAGGCATGGCCACTTCATATTCATAGGCCAAATGGATATTAAGTAAAGGAACATATCTGCCAAATTTGGTTCTAATCCATCCATAAATGGCGAAACATGCCACAATTGTTGACAGATGACAGACAGACAAATCGTGATTGTATAAGTTCACCCAGGAGAGGAAAGAAGAGCACAAACACGTGATATGCCTCACCCCGTGATGTGTTTTTCTTGTAACGATCATCGATTCAAAAGGATGACAAGCAGAAATTGCAGATCTAGTTTCCCCCTAGCACAATTAACACATACCCATTCAAGTCACTAAATACCATAAGTGGAATTACCTACTTGTGTTCACGATCTATGGCTAAAAATATGTATTTCGGGATGCACTTAGTGGCCCTGTGACCTCACTCATTTTTTGCCTACACAACTACAATATGAATTGATATGCCAATCTGGTGATTCTAACTTCTTGGACCCTGGAGAGATCATCCAGATAGACAGACAAGCAGAAAAACACACAACACCAACTGCAAGACTCACACCGGAATTCAACGTCGTGAGTTAATTAAATTCAACTACAGCATTGTTGGCTTGCACATTACCCTTGGATTCATAGTCAAAAGATCAATATCACAATGTCACAATTGTGGTAATTGACAACCAGAATGCCATTGTGCTAATGGGAGGGGGGGGGGGGGGTGGGGGGGCATAGAGCAGCAAATAAAATAGATTGCTTCTCTGCATTGCTAAGTTTCACTGTAATACCAAGACCAGTTCTTACATTTAAGAAGGCCAAGGAAAAACTTTAACCATTTATTAATGGTCAAGCTGGTTAAAAGAAATGTCCATTTGCAGGGCAAGAGAAAATTGTGTTTGAATTTTTACTACTGGAGGAACTGTCTCAATAATTATGCCAGCCATTTTAGTCATGAATTTTCAAAAAGAGTCCTCTTAGCCTACAGGTAGACATTCACTAAACAAATGTTTTGATATTCTTGACCAATCTTGGCGACCATTGTCACAATCCCCACTTTAACCACAAAATTATATAAATATTCTATTGGATCATTCCATGTCAAATGAACAAGTAGTCTCCACCTGACAGTCTCACAATTGTCTATTGTTTAATCACCAGCTACATAAATGACTTATAGCAAACTATGCAAAGTGTTAGACCGTAGCTGTGTAATCACAGCTTCGTAAGTTTTACTAAATTCTCCAGCTTAGAAATGAAAACGGCTTCTTTTAATACCAACCTCACCCAGAGGAGACTCTACCCTATCTTTCCAAATATGACAGACAACTTAGGGACTGGAAGACAACTTACGGACTGGAGATGATAGCGAAATGATGACTCCTTTAAGCTGAACTTTGTGATAAAATATTAAACAAGAGGCTGAAGCAGCCTCTGCAATATCAGTATTTGAACAAGAAGCATGAAACCAAAACAATAATGTACGAAAAATTGACATCTCGGTTCCAAATATGAACATTGTAACAGGAAACAAGAAAGTTTTGGTCAGAAAACACAGGTTATGACTGCCAATGGCCCGATTGATGAATCCAATCTGGCGATCAAGTATATGACATTATAATCAATTACATCATGTGAGTTGATGACACAATCATAATTGATAAACTTGGAATAGTCTGACAGTTTTACAGATTGTATGTCTTTACGATTTAATAAACATTCTGTTGAATATTTTGAAACTAATTTGACTAGGAGCTGTTGCTGTTGTTGCCATATGCAGCAATAGCACCCAGTCAAATTAGATTTAAAATATTCAACAGCTCACCTGTATAGTTACCTTGAAAATGGGGTTCTTGGGAATTAGGATTAAAAGTATATTTAATCGATACCAATATGGTCAATGCATGGGCGAAGCTTAGCTAGAGATGGGCGGAGGATAGCCGATAAGCCTAATCAGGTTTTCTTGGGCAAAGTTGTTTCAGTTCTCACACCAGATGAAGTTTATTGAGTTTTATGTCAATCGGAGATCTTTAAATGTTTCTGGAATAGCACAAAATCTGTGATGTCTGCCATTCTGCCGATCTAGACAACCAATAACATTTGTTTGAACAACCTGATCAAAGGAAGCTTTTCATGAGAAAACATGTCCACCATCGACCAATCAAAATTTACATCTTTTATGAGAACATTCCTAGTTACTTGAACAATATTAACCACTAAAAAGCTAAGATACACAATAGTTGGAATCATCTCTATCTATGCCCCAGCCATTTCTAGCTAAACTCTGTCAACTTTTTACACATATTGCAATCAATTTATATATTTGAGCCCTGAATTCCCAGAATCCTAATTTTCAGGTAATTATACAGGTAAGCTGTTGAATATTTAAAACTAATTTGATGCAGTCAAATTAGTTTCAAAATGTTCAAAAGAATGTTTATTAAATTGTAAATTCATCAAAAACATACAATTTGTACACATTCACAATTTTCATAACTTATCTATGAACAGTATATTGATTGTGACATCAGTTAACAAGTGAGATATTTAACTAAGACATCAAATGACGTGAGTGACAAATGGGATCCTTCCTTATTACTACAGTAAAGCTCAGAATTAACTTAGTGGTCTCCAAGACAAAATAAATTGTACTGTTGAATATTTTGAAAATAATATCTTCCAATCTAATTATGTTCTAAATATCCAACAGAATATTTCTTACTAACTACAGGTAACATGCTTCAGTTTTTGTTTTGGAAACTTTCAACTTATCCATGAGCTGTACTGTAGCCCATAGATATGGCCAATTCATAAATAGTAATAGGCCTGGCAGATTTCTACAAATCTTAATGGATGAATCCACTTTTAGCTATGCCCCCGCCATCTCTAGCTAAGCTCCACCCACGCTTTGCTCGTGTTGGGATCAATTTACGCTAAACTCCATGAATCTCAATTTCCAGAAAGGCAAGCTGTTGAATATTTTGAATCTAATCTGACTGGGTGCTGTTGCTGCCTATGGCAAAATATTCAACAGAATTGTTTATTAAATAGCATAGACATACAATTCGTACAACTGACGGACTATTAAGCGTTTAAGACAGACATAGATATACATCATTCATTGACGGACCTAGATATTCCATTCATGACACAATTAATTCACCTTTCCAGAGTACCCACCCATCAGATGACATCATAATTAACTGCGTGATGTGTACAATGACATCATCATGAATGACGTCGATAAGTACATCACGAACGCATATTTGAAGATGGTCTATGCGTTATTGTACAAATTGTTTGCTTTTACTATTTAATAAATATTCTGTTGAATATTTTGAAACTAATTTGACTGGGCGCTGTTGCTGCCATAGGCAACAACAGCACCCAGTCAAATTAGTTACAAAATATTCAACAGCTTCCCTGTATAGTTTTCAGGAAATTGATAGCTAGAGCATTTGGGGATCAGTCAATCCCCAAAACGGCGCGGTGTGGGTGGAGCGTAGCTAGTGATGGGCGGGGCATAGCTAAAAATGGAAAGGTCCATTGTGATGTCCGCCTACATGAAATTGATTATGATGTCATATACTTGCTGACAGATTGGATTTATCAATCTAAAGCACAGCAGCATGGGTACTTACTGGTAATTCTCTGCTGCATAGTCTCAACACAGTCGTGGCTGCCTATGACATTTGCAGGAAGCAGCAATTGACACACTCGTGTACAAAGCAATTCTCGAAGCACACACGTCTTCTCATGATGAGTAACATCCCTTTTCAACAGATGCTTCGTGCACAACGTATGGGAGCATGTGACTGTTTCATAACCACAATTTGCTATATGGTTCTCATAGCTCTCCATAGCAATCTTATCATTACAACCATTCCCTTCAAATTTGCACCTAGAAGAAAAGAGGAGTGGCTTAACACTCAAGCCAGCCAAAAATTGTCTTCTGCGGTCGTCTTGAGAACTGTCCATTTTCAGGCCAAGACTATTCTTTGAAAATTTACCAAAGGAGTGACTGCCTCAGTAACCGAGCCAGTCAATGATAAAATTTCAGCAATAATATTCTCTTGGTCTGCAAATGGACATTTTCCATGAAATTTTATTGAACAAATTTGACTGTTAAATTGTTAATGCTCAGCTGCCTAAATATCAAGCCAATATTATTGCTTATTAACATCTTAACCCTTGAAATTCAGTGTCTCAATTTTAAGACTGTTACATGTAGATAAGGAAAGCTGGTGAA
Source organism: Chaetoderma sp. LZ-2023a (assembly GCA_034401795.1). Classification (NCBI taxonomy): domain Eukaryota; kingdom Metazoa; phylum Mollusca; class Caudofoveata; order Chaetodermatida; family Chaetodermatidae; genus Chaetoderma; species Chaetoderma sp. LZ-2023a. The sequence goes on from CM067372.1 coordinate 90,086,032, forward strand.
TATTTTGAAACTAATTTTACTTTGAACGCATTGCTGCCATATTCTCTCACAATATACAAACGAATATTCCAAGCATCATAAAGAATCTGTCATTTCTGCTTTGTAAGCTTTAACCCTTAACACTCTGATGTCAACATTCTATCTTTTTACGGTGCCAGTAGTAAAGAAACTGATGTACATTTAAAAAAAAAAATGTTAATTCTACAACGGCACCATCTTCCACCAAATTTGTTTAAAAATTAACATCAATTCTTCTTTTAATTTAATTGAAAATTTAAAATTTTGACATCAGAGTGCTAAGAGTTAAAAGATTAATAGAGGGATCCATTTCTATCGATGCCACACCCATTACTAGCTATGCCACTCCCCTCTCTAGCTATGCCACACCCATTTCTAGCTATGCTACATCCATTTCTAGCTATGCTACATCCATTTCTAGCTATACCACACCCATTACTAGCTATGTCACACCCATTTCTAGCTATGCCACCCTCATTTCTGGCTATGCCACACCCATTTCTAGCTATGCCACATCCATTTCTAGCTATAAATTTCAGATCTCGGATCAAATACATTTGGCATGTTTGATTGGACAAATAATTTTTTAAGTTAGGTGGAATATATTATGTTGATGATCAAATGTAAACCAAGGTACTAATTGCTTAGTTGTTTACCAAGTTCAGTATCCTGCTGATGTTCAGCTGACCTTGGTACAAAAATAAGCAATGGAAAATCCAATCTGTCACTCAAGCATATGATGTCATAATAAATTACATTACATGTAGGTTGAAGTCACAGTCATAATTGACAGATAATACGCTGTCGTGAAGCTGGAAGAGTTCATGAAATGTATGAATTGCATACATGTCTTTGATGGATTTACTATTTAATAAAGATTCTGTTGAATATTTTAATGCAAATTTGACTGAGCACTGTTTCTACCATAGGTAGCAACAGCACCCAGTCAAATGAGTTCCAAAACATTTGGCAGATTACCTGAATAGTTACCTTGAAAATGGCATTCTGGGAAGTCAGGGTTCAAAGTAAATAAATCAATCCCAACACGCCCAGCCTCAACTACAAAGTCCAATGCCTGCAAACAGCACCCTAAAGTTTGGGCAGAATCGTAACAGGAACACGGATGCATCCCACCAAATTTGATTAGAATTGGTTCACTGGTTTTTGAGACCTTTTAAATTTCCCATTGTCTTACTACAGGCATTATTGGCGGGAAAACAATCCAAGATGGTTGCCAACCAGTTTATCTGAGTTTCAATTGTGGCAAATTTGAAATCAGCATGCCTGATTTGTCTATGGCGGGCATGTTTTTAACGTACTAACTTCTTTTTAATAAACTTGAATAACCCTTAATTTCTAATCATATTTCCCAAATTTTGGCCCGATCCCATCAGTGTTTCGGAGTCGTTTTTGTGACAAATAGGTCATCCAAGATGGCCACTGAAGCATTTGTCCAATCAAGCAGTTTTTGGAGAAGACTTTTAAGAAAGTTAATAAAATTCAGAAGAAATTAAAGATGGCCACCGGCCAAATTGGCCGATCACCTTTGTTTGAACTATGCACGAAGGATGCTTCCTGCCAAATATAAATGAACTCGGCCTATTGGTTCTCGAGAAAGACATTTTAAATTTCCTATTGCTTTAGTATGGGCGTTTTGGGTGGAAAAACAGTCCAAGATCTGACAGTTTTGAAAGTGGTAAATTTGAGATTATCTTACCCAGAAGCGTATATAAAACGAATTGCGGCTTCAAAATCCATCAAATAAAAATATCCAATATGTCTGCCAAACACTCCACATTTTGATTGGTCCATGGCAGCCATCTGTTTTGACACATCAACTTCTGTAGAACAAACTTTAATGATCCTTAGTCCTTAATCATATCTTCAAAATTTCGGCCCGATCCGTTTAGCCGTTCTGGAGAAGTTGTTTTTCGTGAAAACTTGGTCATCCAAGATGGCCACCGAGGTATTTGGGCAATTAAGAATAGACTTGGGTCAGCTGTAGCCCTAGATGATGGTTCATGAGTTTGGAATGGACTCCTCAATTCCGTTAAGAGATCTTTAGACGTTTCTAAAAATCGGCCAAAATCAAAGATGGTCCTTGGTTAAATTGCCCGATTGGCTGCCTTTGAACATATTTGGATCGTTATTCGCTAAGGATGTTTCCTGCCAAATATAATTGAAATCCGCCAATTGGTTCTTGACAAGATGTTTAAATTTTCCTATTGCTTTAGTACAGTATAGGTTTTTGGCAGGAAAACTATCCAGTATGTCCGCCAAACCGTTTATCTGACAGTTTCACAAGTGGCAAATTTAAAATTAGCATTCCCAAAAACCTATGCAAAACCAGTTTCCGCTGCAAAATCCATCAAATAGAATATTGACTGTGGCTGTCAAACACGATACATTTTGATTGGTCCATGGCGGCCATTTTTGTTGGTGCATTAACTTCTCTTGAACAAACTTTAATGGCCCTTAGTCCCTAATCATAACACCCAAATTTCGTCCCATTCCGTTCAGCGATTCTGGAGGTCATTTTTGCAAAAACTAGGTCACCCAAGATGGCCACCAAAGAATTTGGCCAATCAAGTTCTCTTGAACAAACTTGGTTCAGCTGTTTCGCAAGATGATGTTTCTTGAGTTCTGAATCAATCACCCAAGCGGTTTTGGGAGAAGATTTTTAAAGAAGCTTTAAAAAATTGGCCGATTAGCTTCGTTTGAACAAACTTGGATCTCTATGCCCTAAGGATACTTCATGCTAAATATAAATGAAATCGGCCCGAAGTCGTGGTCTAAAGGAAAAGTTGACGGACGACGAGCACTATGGCATAAGCTCACTTGGCCTTTCAGGCCAGGGGAGCTAATAATATTAGATACAATGCAGTATTTACAGCCAGTTTACACATTCACATAGTGTACCACGGAAAAATGTCAACCATGAATTTGAATCAGAAATCGCAATGCCACCATGAAACTTGATTTTACGATGTTGCAAAGGACTATGAAGCTTTCCATCAAATATTATTCTACTTACATAGACAAAGGATAAATACAGAAGACTTACCAGTGGCCATGATCGTTGGACCCCAAATCCATTGTGTAATAACATTTCATTACAAGGATGCATGTATCCAAGTTTGGGTCCAGTATAATTAAGCAAACATGAGATATAAACCATTAAATTGGGCAAAAAATGTTAATGCTGAAGAGTACAGCGTAACAGTGACCTTGATTTTTTACCTTTTCACCTGAAGGAAATTATGAGGCATAATCTGAGTGTAGCATACCTCTTCTTTAGCGTATGAAATGTAAAAGAATAACAGCACACTACACCCAAGTATTAACATTCCTTGCCATAACCACAGAAAACTGATATCTAGGCTTCAGGCTTGCCAGTTCAGTACAATTCTCCTTATATGTACACATGCAATCTAATTAAACTGACTAGAGTTTAAAACTTTAACATCAAAAGTGGCATCTGCAATGTTCTTTGGAAATGTTCATTTGCAAACCAAGAGAAGACTATTCTTGAAAATTCACCATGAATCACTGGCTCTATAATCGAGACAGTCATTCCACCAATAAATTTTCAAATATAATCCTCCCTCGGTCTGCAAATGAAAATTTTATTGAACGAATCGTAGGGTTATGGGTTAAATATCACAAAGTTTTGTCACAATCACATACTTTGATAATGACAAGTCGATGAGTGATAATAAAACAAAGCAAATCAATCTCAGCAACCAATATATTTAATAGATTTATGGATTTTATTTGCTATGCTCAGCAACCAATATATTTAATAGATTTATGGATTTTATTTGCTATGCTCAGCAACCAATATATTTAATAGATTTATGGATTTTATTTTCTATGCTCAGTAGCCAATATATTTAATAGATTTCTGGATTTTATCTGCTGCGCTATTCTTAACATTATAGGCTTAACCCGGTTTTTCAGTTTCAAAATTTGTAACATTGGTCTTCATGCTTACCTAACAGACTGGTTAGTAAGAAACAGACCTGTATTCTGCACAGCACTAGAATGGACCTTTCAATTTTTAGCCATGTCCTGCTCATCTCTCGCTAAGCTCCACCCACACATCGCTCGTGTTGGGATCGATCGATCTCTGAACTTCCTAACCATCAATTTCCAGAGAACTATACAGGTAAGCTATTGAATATTTTGAAACTAATTTGACTGGGTGCTGTTGCTGCCTATGGCAGCAACCGTTCCCAGTCAAATTAGTTTCAAAATATTGAATGGCATGTTTATCAAATAGTAGAGACATACAATTCTTACATGTCAGACTTTTAAGAGTTAAAGACGGTCCGCATAGAATCATTTATGACGCAATGATTATGATGTTATCATATACGCCGCTTAGCTGATTATGACATCATATGACGTCATTACTCCGGAAAGGGCAATTGGTAAATTTCCAACGCTTGTGTGCATATTATGCAATTATAAATTACTTACTTCATTGTAAGTTTGTTGAGCAAATTCTGTAGCATTGGCAGCACAGTACGCAGAGTATCTGCATAGACTGGCTCACGACAAGTCGGGCAGGTGTCTTGACGACGAAGCCATGTATGGATACAGTGCTGACAGAATACATGACGACAAGGCGTCTCTTGTGGTTGAGATAGAATGGAATGACAGATAATGCAGACAAACTCTGTGCTCGGTGTTGGATCAAACTGTTCAATATCGTATCCAGACATGATATTAAACACAGTATGCTATCGAAATCAATCTGTGAAATCTGTGAAAAAAGCATATTCATAACAATACTGTTTAGCTACAATATGCAAATTCAGTGATTTAGTGCCCCAGTCATTGTTCCATACATATACATGTATCTAAAGTTGTGCTAATGTACATGTAGATGACAGTGTTTCCTTTATAGTGGAATAGAACAGAAAATCGCCCTGCCCTTGTTAACTGTTATTGGTATCATAAATTTCCTATGGGTACGCGCTTAAACAACGCAATGATATGGCATCGAAGATTGATCAAAGGCGCATTTTCACAAACAGAGAGTTAATAGCTACCAACATAAAATGATCCGAAACAGAATCAGAAGTATGACAATAATCGCTTGAAAGCCAGAGAAATAAATAAATGGCCCAAGGGCCATAGTGCTCACCTGGCTGATGAGGAACTGTAAACATGTTTACATTAATTAATGCAGAAGAAACACCATTGGCCAATCAGGCAAACATAACTGATGCCATAAACCACGGTATTATAACTTAACCTATTTCATTCTATACCATGTATACATCTAGATCGTATTTAACTAATACATGGATGTTTTCTTGAGCATGATAAACAACCAATAGGTTAAATATATAAACTTGCCACCTGATGCCTAAGTATATCCCAATATTTGCTGGCATTTTCAAGTGTTTCCCGCTACCCTGGGAAAGTATTTACCATGGAACTTGCCAACTCTCGTGTAAATCATTCTCTACAACATGGACTACAAGTTTGCCAATATATATGTCAATAGCACAGGCCAACAACATGACAATTCAGCGCTACTGATTAGCCACTTAGCCAAAAATTAAATAATTCTGAATTGACTACCGGTAATAGCAATTTGGATTGGCTAATACTATTGGCTAAAACCACTTAGCCATGCTCTACAGACCTAACACAAAGTGTGAACTATTGTTGAATATTTTGAAATTAATTTAACTGGAAGCCATTGATGTCTAAGGCAGTAAAGGCTTCCAGTTCAATTATTTTCAAAATATTTTACAGCTTTCTGGCATGCTTGCCTCAAATTCTATAAATGATTATCTATTTCAAGTGAAAGCCTGAACCGCTCGGAATCCGTCTCGTCATCGCTTTCCTCGTCAATATCAGTGTCTATTATGGTTTCAAACTGGTCATAAGGTGTAACATAAATATCAAGCTCTTCGTCAGACATTGCCTTTATGTACAATGAGAAGGCAGACAAGTAGATATGAAAATTAGCAACTGTCAACTTGTCATCAGCTGGTAAAGGCAAATTTCTCTTCCTCTAAGATGACCACGTGATCGTGTTTCTAATTAAAGTTCATATTTATCTGTGAGGAGTATATGGATTGCCAACTATTTGCATTATAAAAGTTCTTTTGGTGGTGTAGAATCATTCTGTCAAGTTTCAAACAATTCTCTCTCAAACTGTAAGAGTTACAGTAACAAGATTTTCGGGATGGATGGACGTATGTACCTACGAACGGACAGGATGTATCGCTGAACATTAGGCACATCTTTTGGTGGTCTACAATCATCCTGTCAAGACTCAAACAATTCTCTCTCAAACTGTAGGCGTTGCAGCGACAAGATTTTCGGGACTTTTAAACATGACAAAAACATAATGCCTACGCTATGCGTAGTGGTGGGTACAATTAGATGTTCTGGACACAGATAACGTCAATTTCCCTTAAAAATATCTGGGCTCCAAGATGGCACACTGAAGGCATTATAAGGATTATACTTTAATAAAAATGCTAGATACATGAGAGTTGCTTGTAGTTATGTGAGAGTGACAATGAAGCCAAATGCATTAGTCTCAGACTGTGTATAGGCGTGCATGTATGTAGGTAATCTTGATGTATCATGTTCTCCATCCGCAGCGAGTGTTGGAGGTGAACTGGAGGAGGTGGATCTCTTATGTGCCCCTGTGTCTGTTTTTAATCCTACCTTGGCCATGCCACAGTCCAATAGCAGATTATTAACCCCACTGAAGCTAGGCTAGCAGTTACAATTAAATCGAAATGTTCAACATATGACATAGGGACGAATCATCCCAATAATTGGTTGAACCAACCCAGTTGGAGGGTGGAACGAAGTGTCTCAGACAAGTCAACAACGTCTCATTGACAAATTAGCTTTGGTACGAAACACCCCAATACAGACCGAGTCAGCATGGTTACAGGTAGTCTTGAAACTGAAAACGCACCCTTTAAGTTGAATGACGATAACTACCTGCATGGTGCACCTCGTTGTGTCAATCTGGGCCTCATAGTTGTAGAGGATATCTTGATGTTCCCAGTGGTTATCTAGCCGCTTCTCGAAGGTCTTTACAGTTGGAGCATTGACCACAGACTGTTCCATGGTTTGGCTACCCTAATTGCAAAGCTGTTTTGCTGCAGTCTTGTCTTGGCTCTTTTCTTGAAGACTTCCAGGTTGTACCCTCTTGTTGCTGAATCTCTTAGTGGGATATCCGAGCTTACTACTTGGTCATATTTGTCATGTAGAATTTTATATGTTTCTATCATGTCGCCTCGCAGTCTTCGATAGGCCAGTGATGGCAGCTTAAAAGTCCTCAGGTGATCTTCATACTTTAGTTCCTTTAGCACAGAAACCAGCTTTGTTGCTCTTTTTTGTACATTCTCTATCATGATCACATTTTTTTTCGCAACAGATGCCACATGGTACATATTCAAATGGGGTCTGACTAGCGCTTTGTAAAGCCATTTGAATGTTTCCTGATCAATATATATGACGTCTCTGCAGATAAACTTCCCATCAGATGCATTGCCGTGTTTACCTAATCGTTATCCTGATTACTTATATGGGCACACGTCCAGAGGACATTCTTTTTCCGCACATTCGTCACGCAGCTAAGTTAGGTATGTTGTTTTCCTCTGATTAATTTTGTAAATTTAATGTATTTAGAGTTGGTTACCAATTGGCGTGATTAATCCCGATTGAACTCATACAGTGCATCTGATGAATCCAGAATTTTTCACGTTGCTTGCGGAAAGATGTGGCTTCCGATGCATCAGGATCGTGATAGAGCACTTCTATGTTTCCGTAGTCGACTGAATTGATGTTGTGGTTAGGGAGATTAAAATGTTCTGCGACTGGTGTGTCTTTCTTATGTTTAATATCCCGTATATGTTCCTTAAAATAAATCTGAAAATCACGTTTTGTTTCACCTATGTATTGTTTAGAACACATGTTACATTAAATAAACCACATTTGTTATGTGACAAAATGTTTTCGTTTTGATATGGTAGTTGAGCCCTGTGTGTGAACAGTTGAATGTGCATTTTTGGTCCATTCTTTTGCAGAAGACACAGTTTTGTTTGTTGCATAGGATAACTGGGTTTGTTATGCTTCTGCCATGGATGCCATACGTTTTGGCGTCCAAAAATTTGGCTGATACTAGTGTGTCTTTAAAGGAAGGATTCCTCCTGTAATTGCGGTTGTGTGAATGTGGAGCAGCATTTAGGGCTGCTCTGTAGTTGATCCCAATGTCCTAGGATAACTTTTTTTGCTAGTTTGCTGTGTGTAAGGAAATCCATAATGCATGTAATCCGCGTGGATGGCGAGTGTGGTGGTTTTGTTGCGAGAAGTGATTCACATGTTTTACTCAGTGCTCTGATGAGCCTGTTTTCCAAATCTTTTTCAGGGTATCCACGTATGACATGTCGTGCGCGTGTTTGAGAAAATCTTCGTTTCTACTGCAGATCACAGAATCTCAACAGGCGCTCATCCCATGGAGTGCCACCAGTGGCCAAAGTGCACAGCTGCGTTCGCTTTTCGGACCAATCAAGTAAAACATAACAGAGTGATACATCTGCCACAAGGTTTTTGGTGGTGCCTGGCCTGTGGGCAGAAGTCTACAAGAACAAAAGACTTTAGATCACACCTCTTGGGAAACATCCCTTGGCCTGGGAGATTATGTTCAGAATCTCGGGCAGCTGCACTGGATTGTCCACCAGCAGATTCAGGAGATCCGTGAACCACGCATTGCTGGGCCAAAATGGCGCTATTAGCAGGGCCAGGCACGGCTCCTCCCTGATCCTCACCAAAACCTTCGGTAGAAGAATGGTGAGTGGATACGCGTAAGCATTATCGCCAGAGCGTCTGTATCGACGGCATTTGGATCTGGAATCGGCGAGACATAAGTCATGATTTGAGCATTTTCCTTTGTGGCAAAGAAGTCCACGTTTGGTTTGCCCCAATGCTCGAAGATCCTTTGTAGAACTGGAGGGTTGAGAGACTATTCTGTTGGCAGAATTTTCTGTCTGCGAGACACAGCATCCACCAGAATGTTCAATCACCCAGGAATGTGAGCTGCTTTCAAAACAACTGAGTAATTCCTGCACCATTGAATGAAGTGCCACACACATTCATACACAGTGTGGGTAACCTGGTCCCACCTTGGCGATTTATGTATGATACTACTGTCGAATTGTCCGACCGTATCAATATCACCTTGCCCCTGACTTCTGGAAGAAACTTTTCCAATGCCAGTTCCACTGTCATCATTTCCAACAGATTGATATGCAGCCTGGTGTTCTCCCAGGCAGGCCCCTCCCCCCCCCCACCCTCCAGCGATGTATCCGTGTACACAGACAGCTGGGAGTAAGTGAAGCGAAGCTCCTACTAGGAGATTCTGACGCTCCTTCCACCATACAAGATGCGACATTATTGGCTCCAAAACTGGTACCAGCTTTGACAGGGGTTCTGTTCTTTGCTTCCACAGAGACATCAGATACAACTGGATAGGTCTTCGCATTAGAGCAGTGTACAGGATTACCTGCTCCATAGTGGCCATCAGGCCCCGCATCTGAAGAAACCTCCTCACCTGAATGTGGTTTTCCAATCGAAAACTCTTGAGGATGGCTAACAGACACCACTCTGGGCTCTGACGGGTAAACCTTGCCTTCCTCGAGATCGAATCGCATCCCCAAATAAACGAAGTGTCGAGTGGGTATCAACTCAGATTTCTCCCTGTTGACTATCCCGCCTAGATCTGAAAGCAATTTCAGAGTCAGCGCAGTATCCACTCCTAACCTGGCTGGCGTGTCCGCCTTGATGAGCCAATCGTCTATGTAGGTGTGAAGTGCCACGTTCTCTCTTCTGAGAAACGCTGTCACCGCTAGGACCACTCTGATGAAAACCATTGGGCCTGTCGACAGGCCGAATGGGAGGACTACAAACTCCCATACCTGATTCTGAAACGTGAATCTCAGAAACCTGTAACAACCCCTGTTCATTGGAATGTAGAAATATGCATCTTTCAGATCGATTAACACACACCACATTCCTTTCCTCAATCCTGCCATTACTGATCTCGGAGTTTGCATCTGTAACCGAGGCATATGGATAAACGAATTCAATGGCCTGAGATTGAGTACGGGTCTCCATCCCCCTGTGCTCTTGGGGACAAGGAACATATTTGAATAGAAGCCCGGAGAGCCCTGGTTTGCTGGTTTTATTGCTCCCTTCAGAAGCAAACCGGACACTTCGTTTTGAATGGCTTCTAATTTGTGTCTCCCTTGGTATGGGAGTCCAGCTACCACTACTGGACCACCCGGATGTGGCCGCAGAGAAGCAGTACCCACCAGGCCGGAGCCCGATGGGGCCGTCAGGGAGCCATACGAGATGGCCCCCCCCCCCCTGGGTAACCAGTCCAGAACCCTGTCCAAGGACAGGGTCCGTACCGGACATGGAGAGATTGCCCTAGTCTTCGGTATCAGAGACGACACCAGCGTGGGCAGGACGCTGTGTAAGAAATCTTGCATAGCGGGCCCAAACCACGCCAAGGGTGCAATCTCCGAACCCTCCAACTGCAGACAAGGAGCGCCCCCAGGGACCGAAACGAACGCTCCTCAATTTATTTTCGAGCCGCCTGACCCCACATCAGACACAGCCAAGTCTTTCTGGGCAAGGGACTTGACTAAAAACTCGACGGGTCACACTGCACAGACATTACACCTATTATCAACGTTACATAACGAACACCGAAAACAGACATAGTCCTTAAATGTGACCTTGACGAATTTGTGACACTCAGGACATGATGGCGGGGTAGGCTTGGCCTGAAAACAAGCACAAAACCTAAAATAAGCAAGCGGTACGAAACAGGAATGGAAGGCAGACAAATAATTTTCAAATATTTTGACAATAAATTAAAAGTTAACCCTCTGGCACCCCACACCCGCAACTCTACAACAAAGATCGCGTAAGCTGGTGACAAGAACGAGAGCGTGCCAATAATACAACCATAAATTGATCCTGCAGGATGTATAAACACGGAACTAGGCACCATATCGGAAGCATTTGCGGTATATTTAAAGGAGGCGATCTTATCTGACATATTTCGTTGTAACCACACGTCCCAGTTCCGGGGTCAGAAAATGGGCCATGCAACACACACGAAATCCCCTGTTTAAGACTATATGCTCGGCCTCAACGCGGCGCAGGGGTGTAACCCACTGGGTGTCAATCCAGACATTTGGAGGGGCTAACCAGAGCATTATGCATAACGCTAATGAAATGACACTTGGAGATCGAATCAACCGAAATGGTGCTCGCCCTGTGAGCATTCGCCAGGCAGGTGCAGCGCCAATCTCCACGCCTAGAAGGATCCCACCCTCAGCTACTGGAGGTCCCATCAACTCGTCTTGTGGAGCCAGGGGACGAGGATGGAGAGCTACTGGCCAACCGAAAGAGAACCCCAAAGAGAACCCCAGTATCAACATCATGCACTGGAACGCGGAAGGGGTCACCAACAAGAAATCAGAGCTCAAACAGTTCCTGTACGAAAACAACATTGATATCTGCTGCATCCAAGAGACACACCTGCAAGAAGGGAAACCATTTAAGATCAGAGGTTACCAGATTTTCCGGCGTGATCGAAGAGGAAGAAAGAAAGGCGGGTGATCACCTTGGTCCGAAACAGCGTGAACACCAGCCAGATCAAAACCTTTATGGAAGAGGCAGAATATATCAAGATCAAGGTAACAACCAGCAACTCTGTGATTGACATTGTCAATTATTACTGCCCTAATGACAGGAATCTCTCACTTGACACAATCCAGGTCCCGGACTGCCACTTCCTCATTGCGGGAGACTTTAATAGCCAGTCCCAGAGCTGGGAATACAGAACACTTGATAAACGAGAAGACATTGAAGCATGGCAAGATGAAAAGCACCTTTTACGATCCCACAGATCATACTACCTTCTACTCGCGCCGGTGGCACTCGACAACGCCGGACTTGACATTTTGTACAGAAGACATTCACAGAAATCTCAGTAGAGTGGTCGGATCGCAGTTAGGAGGAAGTGATCACCGCCCAGTCCTCCTCTCTCTTTCTGGAAGTATTTTGACAAGTTCACCTCAACATCCAAGGTGGAACTACAAAAAGGCAAATTGGAGTCTGTTCGGCATTCGTTCCAATGAGCTTACCCAAAATATAGGAGCAGAAGGGAGAAACATCAACAATGTGGTCAAGGAATTTAATTCAAGTATCCTCAAGGCTGCCAACGAAGCGATTCCTCGAGGGTTCAGGAAAAACTACCGCCCCTACTGGACAACAGAACTGCAAGCAGCACATGATAAACTAGACAAGGCCAGAGAAGATGCAGAGGGTAATCCCTGTCATGAAAACCACTTCACGCTACAATAAACTAAAGCCAGGTATCTAAAGACCACCTGGAGGCCAAAAGAAGAAGCTGGAGGGAAAAGACAGCAGGGTTTAATTTAGAGACACCACAAAGCTATGGAGACTGACTAAAGCACTGAATGATGAGGGTGTCGGGGGAGAGAAGATTACTCTTGAAGAAGATGGACAAACACTGACATGAAAGATGGCTGCAAATGCCTTTGCGAAGGCAAATGCAAAAGAAAGCAACATTTCTATACCACGGATGCGTCAAATAGAGGTTAGAAAAGAGCAAAAGGAAAGAACAGACACCAACACTCACGATGCAATGAAAGTTGACATTAGTTTAGCAGAACTGAAGAAGGCTATCCGCCAATTGAAGAAGAAGAAATCTCCTGGGCCAGATGGCATTATGAAGATACAGGAGCACAGAAGATCAAACAACACATCTTGCACAGGTCATAGAGGACACTTTTCAAGCCAAGGTGATGCTAGCTACCTTTATCGATCTGCAGAAGGTATTTGACAAGGTGTGGAAGGATGGCCTCCTCGTGAAGCTCCGGCGCACAGGCATCGGTGGCAACATGTTCCGATGGACCAAGTCATACCTACACAATCGCAGAGCTAGGGTGCTGGTGGATGGACAATCTGGACAGAATGTATTGCTGAGAAAAGGGGTGCCACAAGGTGGAGTATTATCACCAACTCTGTTCATACTCTTCATTAATGACATTGTAGCAGAGCTGCCCAATGGGATTCAAGCAGCCAAGCATGGGGAGTCACCAACAACTTTCAGTCCAATTGTTTTCAAAATATTTATCTAAGTTCAGAGATATAACCTTTGGAATATGTCGTCTGCAAAAACTCAGTCAGACGGTTACTAGAGGTTTAAATACAATTTGAAGAAAATGGTCTCTAAAGGCAGGTAGGTGGGCTTTATAGCAGGTTATTCCCCACCACCACACAATCCATTTAACACATGCACATCTGGATGAATCACAGAGTTATCAACAGGGGTAGGGTGAGCTGGAGTTGATTTAGAAAATAATTTGACTGAGTCATTGCTGCCTTAGGCAGCAACAACTTTCATTGCTGCCTAAGGCAGCAACAACTTTCATTCAAATACATTTCAAATATTTTTAAGAGCATAGATGTCAAAGCACATAATACATATCTTAAATATTTCTGCAGTATTGGAAAGGTTAATCTGTTAATTGGAATTTAATATCTAGTTTGGCAATAAAATCTGATATGGTGATAAATCAATGGACGGTGGGAACAAACCATTATTTGCCCTATGAAAGTGACTGCAAATATTTAAGGAGTGCTAACTCTGGCATTTGACGTCCTATTATTTTCATTTTCACAACAAAGATATTAGATGCCGTCATTAACATTGTGACCAAGTTTGGTGTCAATCCGTCAAGAAATAACAAAATGAGCCGCCATTGTTAGTGACGGACAAACAGATGGATGGACGGACATACAGAAGACGGATGGGGTTATCGCTATACGACAGCTGACTGAAAAGTAAGCGGAGTTAAGAAAACCAATTTCGGCTTCAAAATCCATCAAATAAAAAAATTGAATATGGCAGCCAAACACGCTACGATTTGATTGGTCCACGGCAGCCATGTTTTTTACCTATCAACTTCCCATGAACAAACTTTAATGGCCCTTAGTCCATAATCATATCCCCAAAATTTCAGCCCGATCCGTTCAGCAGAATAAGTTGTTTTCACGAAAACTAGGTCATCCAAGATGGCCGCCAAACCATTTGGCCAATCAAGTTCCTTCGAACAAACTTGGTTCAGCTCTTGCCCTATATGATATTTCGTGAGTTTTGAATCAATCCACCAAGGGGTTTCAAAGAAGATTTTTAAAGCCATTTCCTAAAATCGGCTAAAATCCAAGATGGCCACCGGCCAAATCGGCCGATCGGCTTTGTTTGAACAAACTTGGATCCCTATGCCCTAAGGATACTTCCTGCCATATATAATTGAAATTGGCCCAGTGGTTATTGAGAAGTCGTTTAAAGGAAAAAGTTGACGGAACGGACGGACGGACAGACGGACGGATGCCGGATGGTCACCATGGCATAAGCTCACTTGGCCATTCTGGCCAGGTGAGCTAATAATGCATGTTATGGGCCCGTATTGACCCAGTAGCAGTCCCGTAACATGCGTTATCAGCATAGACGATTGAGGAACAGAAATTAGACCATAGAAGCACGTCAATATCTTCCCAGAAGCTAAAATGACATGTGTGAGATAATGGTATTAACGGACAAGCTATGTAAAGATGCACACTTTAAATCTTTTAGGCGTCGGTGTGGATATTCAGTTGTACGTCATATTTTATCGAACGAAATTATAAATCATGAGCGCGGCCATCTTAATTTCTTCGCAACTCTTGACCAATCAACTGAATTTGAACCTGCTCACTAGTCTAATTACGCATCCCCCCCTAAGCGATTCCGGTCATCAGGGAATCGAGCACTCAGTTAAATAGAGGAATCGACACGCTATTGTTGACGAGTTTACGCTAGAAATTTCATTCACAGAAAACTATTTATATTTTCCCGTAGAAATTTGTAAACAAACTGAATTGACAAATCAACAGTGGATTTATAAAATTCAATCATTTGACGTAATGTAATGCTAAGTTTGATTGGATAAAATGCCTGTAATGCTTGCGTATTTAGTGACCGAAAACTGGTGCTCTTAAAACCGTCCAGACGGCACATAGGTTTGCACATCCGCTTATTGAAAGCTGTCCAGACGGTTTTTAGGTTTATTTGTACGCTTTTTGCGTGCCGTACAGACGGCGCGTAGGTTCCTTAGGGTTAAAATCAATTTTGTAAATTTACATAGGATTTGTTGCTCAGCCTTCTGAACTGCTTAGAAGTTCTTGTGATAGTTTGTTCCAAACCTTTATGCAGGGCTTCCACTAGTGGAAGTCCATGAGTCCTAAACTCCCAAAGTTCATGTTCGGACTACCAAAAAACATATTAAGGAAGTCAAGTGACTTCCTATTTTTTGGCCCGGACATCTCTAAAATGAAGGAAATTTCAATTTCCCTTTCTCCGAGATCTAACAATACTCACAATTCTATTACTTCTGATATACAGCTGGCCCTGACAGCTGGCTCTAGGACTATAGACTTAGAAAGCTTTACCGACTCCTTGGAACCGGGCACCCAGCTCCCAACTGCCGAGTACCCGTCTACCATGAAGCTCATATTGTTTGCATAGCCATCAAACAAGAGAAAGCCATGGCTTGCCTCCGTGGGGCTGGGAGGCTGGGTCCGTAATAGAATGGTGAGTATTGATAGATCTCGGAGAAAGGGAAATCGAAATTTCCTACATTCTCCTTCGATCAATACTCACCATTCTATTACTTCTGATATACACCAGATTTGGTCAGTAACCTGGTGGGAAGGGGCAAGCCATAACTGCTACTTTTGCCCCTTGGAGTAAGAGCTAGACTTAAACTTGACTACTGGAGACCTAAAAGGACCATCAAGTTAACGGAACCGAATCACATTCGCATCACCGCCCCCCTCCCCACCCCTTTTTTCTCCTAAGAAAAGGGAGAGAACTCACGAACATGCATCTCACCTGAAAACACAAATATGCCAAGAGGGTTAACTGCTCTTTGCATATATTAGCCTGGGAATGAGCATGAATATATAAGATGAATGATCATGATATATAGACATAACACTCTCAATCCTGAATTACCTCATGATATTTGGATTTCAGACCTGGAGCCTCCAACCATTCACTTGTCCGGCCATCAGTGACACAATCTGGTTGATATCCTCTCGCTCGACCATGTCTGCTTCTTAATTCTCTCTTACAAATGCCAAAAAATGGAGAAGAGCAGTGTGGTCATATAGCTATCGTCTCAAAACAGTTAAAGCGAGTGGAATGGCGAAGTCTGACACATCCCTCATATAGTAATCCGTGAAAGAGGACTCACAGTGCCATTGTGCAACAGCCATGATGTCCTTAAATGGAACACCATTGTAAAGGGCGGAAGAGGCGGCTATTCCTCTAACATCGTGCCCTTGCGCATTGCACTTGCATTCGACTACCCAACGAGAGATAGAATCCACGGATGCGGCGCCATATGGCTCCTTATGGCAGATCCACAGATGTCTATCATTCGATCGTAACGAGTCTGTCCGTTTTGTACTTAGTCAAAGCACGGACTGGGCACCAGACACTGGCATCACGATCAAACCTACTTAGTTTCGGTATAACGATCGGTTTGCCGGGATATCTCAAAGATCGAATCTTTGACATAAACTCTGCTCTTGGCAGTAGACGCAGACCCTCTCTGGAGACAATAAATCTGTCCCTCTCTGCTGAAAGTGCATGGATCACACTGCGCGTTCTAGCTGAGGAAGCTGCCAATAGAAAGACCGCCTTTAGAGTCAAATGCTTTAGACTAGCCGAACGCAACGGTTCGAAAGGGTGCTTGGCCAGTACATTAAGCACTAAAGATAGACTCCAGGCTGGAATGACTACCGGTTGTCTCGGTCAGAGATTGCTCATTCCCTTCACCATCACACTCAACTGGGCCACCTCTGGACTATCCCTGTTGGCTAGACAAGGGATAACTGATGCCAAAGCTGACTTGTATCCAGCAATTGTGACAGGAGCTAGTCCTGAAAAGAACAGCTCACAGAGAAAGTCGGTTATTTGCTGAATAGTGGAATGAAAGGTAACAATACCCTTTTCCTCACACCAGTCTGCAAATCCGTTAACCTTGTTGTTAAATGACCTGAAGGTTGACCTCCCTCTCGCAGCTGCGATAAAATCTGCAGCATGTCGAGAAAAGCCCTCCGACGTGGAACGTTGTTTGACAACAACCACGCAGTCAATAACATTTCGGGACGCTCGTGTAGGAAGCGTCCCTTGACCTGGGAGATTATGTTCGGAATCTCGGGTAACTGCACTGGATTTTCCACCCGCAGACCTCTAAGATCCGTGAACCACGCCATGCTGGGCCAAATGGCGCTATAGCAGGACCAGGCACGGTTCCTCCCTGATCTTCACCAATATCTTCGGTAGAAGAATGGTGGGTGGGTACGCGTAAGCGTGCATCCCTCTCCAGCTTAACGCCAGAGCGTCTATATCGACGGCATTAGGATCTGTATCGGCGAGACATAAGTCATGATTTGAGCATTTTCCCTTGTGGCGAACAAGTCCACCTTGGGTTTGCCCCAATGCACGAAGATCCTGTGAAGAACTGGAGGGTTGAGAGACCATTCTGTTGGCAGAATTCTCTGTCTGCGAGACAAAGCATCCGCCAGAATGTTCAATCGCCCAGGAATATGAGCTGCTTTAAAAACAACTGAGTAATTCCTGCACCATTGAATCAAGTGCCACACTTAGATACATAGTGTGGGTGACTTGGTCTCGCCTTGGCGATTTCTGTATGATACTACTGTCGAGTTGTCCGACCGTATCAATATCGCCTTGCCCCTGACTCTTGGAAGAAACCTTTTCCAATGCCAGTTCCACTGCCATCATATCCAACAGATTGATATGCAGCTGGCTCTCTTGGAGAGTCCATGTGCCCGAGACCTGGTGTTCTCCCACGTAGGGCCCCCATCCCTCCAGCGATGCATCCGTGTACATGGACAGCTGGGGTTGGGGTAGGTGCAGCGAAAAAACTCCTACTAGGAGATTCTGATGCTTTTTCCCACCATACAAGATGCAACATTATTGGCTCCAAAACTGGCACCAGTTTTGACAGGGTGAAGATTTTGGGTTGTCTACCCTTGTTGATGACGTATGCTCTACCCCCTTCGATGAAACCTTGTACGAACGGCTGCTGCGACAACCGGTTCCACCGATGAAGATGGAGCGGGACACTAGCTCGCCTCGTAGGTACAGAGACCTAACGATATTTATATTAGTGCCTGGGCCTGCTCTAACTGCGCGTTTTCAGAACGATTGGTTCGACACGGTGGTCTTCCGTGTTCTCCAGAATAACAACAAATATATGACAAACTTTTGCCTTGTATATACCACAAGGTGATCGTTTTACTTGCTAATTTTAACTATACAATAAACCTACAAAGTTGGTAACTTTTACTGTTACCTAGCGATCTATTCACAATGATTAAATATTACAATTCAATGTTTCTTAAGTTTTCCTAACTTTCAACCAGCTCTTGCCTAATTAAAACCATTCAGCAAGAGTTTCACAAGGTGCGAGGCGGACCGAACTCCAGATTAAAAGTTAAAGTCCCCCTTATGTACTATCTCAGTTTCTATGCTCCCTCCATCTTGGTTTCGCACCGCCGGAGGTTGCACTGATTCTCATTGGATTATGACATCATTTTGACCAATCAAGATCCCGTCCCTCCCTCCCGGGGAGGGTGCCCTCTTACCTAGCACCTGCGGTTTGGGCTGGATTACCATGCCATTTCTGACAAATGCCCAGCCAAGAATGACGAACGCTTGTTTGATAACAAGGGTCTGGGCCGGACTATCATGCCATTTCTGACGGATACCCTGCCAAGAATGACGAACGCTTGTTTGATAGCAAGGCTTACTGGTGGATTAGCATGCCTCTACAATTAATATGTTTTTGATAACATCCCTCGATTATGTCCTAGCACGCCTCTACAATTGATACGTTTTTGATCGTAACTTTCGATTGTGTACCTACCGCCTACAGAACGCTACCCTGTCCATGTCATGTTCATTGCCTATTAGTCGACAACTTATAGAATGCTAGAGTTAATCGGCACACAAGTTACCATTCCTCATAGCCGGGTTATTCTCGGCTTATCTGGTCCCACGCTCCGTGAGAACACAGACCGCTACGTAACTAACCAAGTCCATTTGTCCTATCTAATCTCTTTGATTGATTCCAACCTGGTGCTAACCATACTCGATTCACTATCTGCGAAGCGGTACCTGCGCACTAGCTGGCGCCAGTGCTGATAATATATATCCAAATAATAAGATGCTGGTAATGCATCTAAGTATAGATGATGATCAGTGCTAGTAACGTATCTAAACATAGCCGCTGATCGGTACATCTTAATATGGGCAGTTTTACAGTCCTGGGCACATTTGAGATTTGACCACTTTCTGTTGATTTGCTTGATAACTCTATTATAATAATGGACATTTACAATTCCACACAATCCATGGGAGTTAGCTGTAAAAAACGAAAACGGAATCAAAATATCTTTACCGGTGACAGAATAATGGCCATTTTACCCCTTAAAATACCCCAAAATGGTGTCTCATTTGAGAAATAAGCTACTTAGACATATGTAAATGTGTACATTTGTAATCTTAAACTAAGTCAGTGACTTGTTTATAGCTAAATTGGTGTGTTTTGTAAACAATACAAATCATAATAACAATGTCCTAGGAATTTTTTTACAAAAAAATAGCAATATTGCACAACATACATTTTCCGTCAATTGAAATGTCCTTTCCGACACAAATTCAATACCATTTTAGATCTATAATATTGGATACATCTGGAATTAAAACAAATTCTGCAGCAGTTGGAAGGTATTTGTCACAATAAATAAAGTAATGAAAAATTAATTTAATCTCTGGTTAACAACGGACACAATATATAAATTAATGAAGTAAATTTCCGTCAAATTGATGTCCTTTCCGACTCATTAGATTTGTGCATGCCAATCACAACTAAATAGATACATCAAAAGATTATGGTTTAGAATTGTTGCCTTAGGTTGTACTGAACATGTGCAGAACTAGGGAAAGTTCTGTCACATTACTTATTTATTGTTTTAGTATCTTTTATGCATTTAAATTGACTATGTCAAAATGTCCTTTCCGACACACCATTATTTATCACAGTTAATCAATATATAACATGGTCACAATAAGTTTTTTGGTTTCCAATCTATTGCAATAGTATCCTCTATTCTCAACAACAGCTGGAGTTATCATTTTATCGATAAACATTTTAAAAGTTAACTTTTGGGGACTAATAATGTTATTTGTAAGACAATGATGAGCTATGTCTAACATGATTCAATAGATATTCTAATTTGGTGCCCACATGAAATTGACTGACAAAAGGCTGAACATATTCTACTATTCAGGATATTATATAAATACAAATAGAACAACAATATACCAGTTACCAATATGCTGAGCATATGTGTCGGAAAGGACACCCGTTTTGACATGTTAATTACATGTCTCTGCTTTTTGTATTTTCCGAATTCTGATGCATGATCACATGTGTACCTGTTGTGTCTGATTCACATGCATGCTTCCACTGAACCTACCTGCTTTCACTGCTGCTATTGAGTATTGGCTTGAATGCATATCCTTTTTGCATTACTCTTGGTAGCCATTAATATATATCTGAATTTATTGTTCAACAATATGGATCAGTATTGCTGAACAATGAAATCAGCCCTGGGTGTATGAACCCTGCCATGTGATCAACTTTAATTCTATTTTCAGATTAAGTAAACTATTCCAATATGTCAAAGTGGTCACTGCCTGCACTTGAGAATGCCTGCAGACGATTGAGGAGTAAGAGTGCCGTAAATGATCAGGTCAGTGCTGCATCTGTGATATCTGGCAGAAGCAGATCTACAGTTTACAGACAAAACAGGAAGCTGAAGGACCCCGAGTCATACACCGAATACAAACAGAAAGACAATGAACGAAAGAAACAAGCATATACACCAGTGGACTCGCTAACTGATGATGCTCAGAAAGAGCAAAGGAGCCGCTGGGCGAAATGGAAAAGAAACATGAGGGAGAAGAAAAAGAAGAACAATCCGGAGAACAAACATGAACATATTGGTATGAGCATGACGGATGATGAAAGACGGGCATACAACAGACAGAAAAAAAGGGAAAGTAGAAGCAGAAAAACTGCACATCTCCGGAGAGACAAGGAATTGGACAGAGCAAGGAAAGCATCTGCAAATACGACCCCATGTACGAAGCCTTCGAAACATCCATGTTCCCAGGAGAAAAGCTCTTCCTCGAGAGCAACTAGATACCGTCAGCTTCAGCAACTGAGGTCCCATATGCCGGCATCCCCAACATCATATGCCCAAGCTGTTGAAACTTTAGTCATAAATGCCACACCATGTAAGAAGAGTAAGCTTTCCGAAAGAGGTATCAACCCAAAGAGGAATCTAGAAGATGAGATGATTGCATCCAGTGGCAAAAATCATATTGGTACACTGAAGGCCGGAACAGAAGAAAAACGGAGACAACTGAATAACATAGCATTGATGATGAAATACTCAAAAAGTAGATCAAAACAGAGGATTGCTAACAGATTGGGTGTAACAAGAAAGATTCTTAGAGACAACAAACCCAAGAAGAAGAAGAAAAGGAAAGATGCTCTCTCTCAACAGTTAAAGAACGATGTTGTTGATTTCTGGGAGTCACCAAGAATCTCACGCATACTGCCTCTAAAGAAACGAGTAAAGAAGGGAAAGGTCACACATCTGCTGGAACATTCCTGCACAGAAGCATATAAGATCTACAAGGAAAAGCATCCAGACACAAAGATAGGCTACTCCATGTTTGTCAAGCTGAAGCCATCAAATGTTCGGACAATCAGATACAATGAACGAATCATCTGTTGTTGCAAAGTCTGCGGGAATGCAAAATTGATGTTGAATGCTCTAAACACGGTTTGCAACGAAAATCTGAAAATAAATGCAGTTGCCGAGATGGTTATGTGTACAGAGGTCAATGAGAAGTGCCTGAATCAGTCATGCAGGAGATGTCCTTCTGAAAGCCTCAGAGCTCAATACCAACCATTTGTGGATATTCATGGTAATAACAATATAATCTACCGTACATGGGATTATAAATCACATACATCACAGAAAACAGGAAAGGTATCCCGAGTACTAAACTTACTGAGGAAAGAAGCAAAGATGACTGACCTGGTAAATGTCCTTTCTAAGGATGTTTGCAGACTGGGCCCTCATCTCTTCAGGGCCAGATGGCAGCAGAATCAATACAGCAGAGCCCACGAACTGATGCCCCCCAGATCATCGGTTATGGTACTAGATTTCTCTGAAAATTATGCTTGTAGTCTACAAGACGAGGTTCAACTAAACTGTAACAGCTACATGTAATAACTCTGTGCAAAACTATGACCAAAACATTGTCAAAGTCTTATGTCCCTTCCGATACATAATGAGTCGGAATGGACATTTATAATTGACAGTCAAATACACAAAATATACCTGAGATACAGACTTTAAACACTGGTATTGAGACCATTGGCATGCCATAAGCATGTCAATTTGTTTTTGCGTAGATACTATGCCTTATTTTTTAATAACACACAACTTCATGGAGTCATTGCAGAAATTTGCATACCAAGAATCGTGATATTTCATTAAATTCTCATTTATTTACATATTTTGAAACGGTTTTCGATAAAAATCAATCTCAAACAACCATGTCAACAATAAAACAGCTCAATCATTATTGATTATGGTGTTTTAGGTTGCACATTGATAAGTATTTGACATTTTTAATAAATACATTATTTTTCACTTGTTCAACTTCCAGCTACATTTTCTCACTAACCAGATCAGATTTTATAATGCCGTTTGTTTCCCCATATCCTTGAGGGTGTCCTGTATCAGAATAAATTTGAAAAAAATCTAAAGATTAAACTTTATTTTTTATGTCTATGAGACAATTCTGTACCCAGGATTGTAAAACAGCCCATATACATGGTGACATAGTCTATTAGCTCACCTGGTATTCACACCTGAATTTTACTCGGGACTTACTCGTACATATAAGATGTCCAGCGGGGTCATGACTTCCCACAAGACAATCCCATATCTACACATGCCCCTCAACCGAAGTTAATTAGCCGTCTCTTAAGGCCTAAAGAGAGTGATAATTAACTCGTTGTGCACCATCAACAACCTAAACCACGCCCTACCAGAGTCCTCCAGACTATGTCATACATCCGACTACATCATATCTTAAATCCAACAATGTTAACTAAACATGTCCGGGTAACGGAATATCATGCGCAATTGACCGTCCCCGGAAACATAGGAAAACAGCATAATCCTATACAAAGGACGAACTTGTCCGGGTAATGGAATATCATGCGCAAATGACCATCCCCGGAAACACATTAATAGCATCATTAAATATAACGGTATAATATGCTTAATATAGTAACAGCAATAACATATTGAATCCACAGTGCAAATACCATTACAAATCATGTTCAATTAATAAACAACAATATAAAGTCATTTTCCTACCATGAAGTGTTCCACATACAGCATATGAAATTCACTCCAAAATGTCATTGGGATGATTCCACTCGGTCACTAAGATCCACGTTAGGTGTACCAATGTCATTGTATAGCTCCACGTCTATCCCATGGTCAGCCATCGGGTCGATCTCAGTCCTGGCAACAGCGTTAGGCGACGACCCGGCCAACATCTCCACCATTACTGGCAGGGCTGCAGTTCCCCGCGGTCGCGGAGGATGAATATGACGTGGCGCACTACTATGGGCCGCAGGTGGCTTGCATTTGATCCAAATCCACATGCGTCGTAGAACGCCACACTTATATAAGATAAATATCACAATAATTACTACAACGGAGGAGCCCGTCGCATATGACACGAAAGAGCGTACTCCAATGCAATCGACCATCACTGGGTCGATCGCGGACAGCGGTGCTAGCGGCACGTACTTGGATTTTTGTAAATGGTTCCAGGGTTGCATCTTCAAGTGATTCACAACCACGGACTGGTTCAGAACTCCAACCACATCCAAATGGGGCATCTCAATGGCCAGGCCAACCCGAGTGTACGTCCTACTGTAAGACGCAACAGGCTCGAATTGCCAGCCTTTCCCGCTATAACCACACTCACCAGACATTAATGCATACACTCCATTACTCACCACACACCGGTCGGTCAGTTGTCCGTCGCAGTGTATATCCATTGTTTCACCGAACGTTTGCAACACTACGCCTATTTTCCTATCGCCAAACAGTTTGCTAGATGTTTCATTTGATTCGGAAAGCTGAATATTACAAGCACTGTCAGTCGTGTTGGTTAACAGGCTTACAATGCATGGAATGTGGGTCTTGTCGATCCGTAGTGGACCATGACACACTCGGGGCTCCTCCCCGCGACATTCGGATGGCGTGAAGTACCATCCAGTCTTGGTGTCAAGACCGATGCTGGTTCGCGCGATCAGTACTTGCATGTAGTATCCCCTCGCACTTAGCGGTTCCGCCCACGCATGCATCGATATATTCGCCTCCGTCAATTAGCGGTAATGTCGCTAGGTAATGGAGTCGTGAGTCGTCTTTCCATAACGGATACACGACCACGTTGCGGTAGTACCACTGATACGGACGTATCAGTCGATTTCCCACACTAATTTGTTTGGCCACGGAATTGAGGTCAGCAGGACTGAATAATTCTTCCGTTAGTCTACCTAACTCTAGGGATGCCGTTTGTCTATGAAACTGTGCTGCTGCCTTCTGGTAGCTATACACTACACTTTCGGCAGAGTCAATAATGTGTCCAAGTCGCACTAATGCGTATAAGTCGGCATGTCGGGCGGCGTGCACCTTAAACACATCGCTCACATTTCTAGTTAATTCCACTAGGCCGGTGGTAATTTCGTTGATACGGTCAACGTTGGTATTGATCCCTACGAATGCCAGTTTCACGTGGGATGCTAGTTTGTTGGAGAAATGTACCAAACGATTCATGTCCCTCAAAGCAACTTTGACTACCTCTTTAATTGCATCTATATCACCAGAGGTAGCGGTACCGAATAGGGACGAGGCTATGTCCCCGACAAAGTTAAATAAGCCACGTTTGCGTCGTATACTGTCCCTACTCACCATAGTTTGTTGTGTCCTAACAGCGATCTTCCTAATATTGTTAACACGATGTTGCAAACCGAAAATGTCTTGAATGCTCAACGAAGTCTTTCGACCGATGTTCGCAATAAGAACACGAAATTGCGCTAACCGTTCAAGAAATTTGGTAGGCAAATAAGGGTGGTCGATAGACACCACTACGGTCCATTCAGCCCGGATAACAGATATATCCTCGGGGTTAGTTATCATTACCCCGTTCGGTAATCTATGTACACTAGACTCTTTACACAGTCCATTTACTAAACTCACTAGAGCTATCAGTACCCTAATCGTAAAATATACATGATTCCATGCTCAGTGATGTTTACTGGTACAGATCATAGACAGAAGGATAATTAGCGGCGGCTACGTCACCTTATAACTGCCTCTATACGATCGATGAAGTCATCGTACAGGGCGCGGCCGAACGCGCCAATCCTGAGTCTCTTGCTGTCGGTTTCGACCTCAGGATCGTGACTGCGCTTGCAGTCACGTGAGTTTCCATTGGTGACTCATGGTTTCGAGTCTCACTCGTACCAGGTTGACTGATGTTATTATCAACCATCCTACCCACCTTGCTCACCCTTGGCTCATCATCAGAAGCTGGTCGCTTCCTACGAGCTCTCTTACCAGGGGTTGCCCTAGGGTCGGACTCGGGCCCTTCTTCAGACCTTGGGATTACCAGCACCCTGGGATGATGGCTATCTTTCGTACCATTCGCAGGGTTACGAACAGGGCGTGGCCATACCTTGTCCCAGCACATTTCTGAGTCGACTACGCGTAACTTAGATATATTCAGTACGCGCACCTTCCCAGACCTTTGATGCCGGACATGAGCCACTGGCCCGTTGATCTTAAAGATGTCATATTCGGGGTCACTGTGAGAGGTTAACTTCATGCGTTCCTCCGCCTTTACGACCACCGAATCACCCACCTTAAATACACCAGCGTTTGCACGCTTGTCAATCTGCTCACGGTGGATCTCACGAGACCTAGCCGTTTCCATACGAGCGCACAGTAGGGCATTGTTGAGACAGGTCAGTCTCTCAGCCAGATCCTGCGATGCGTCTACTGGAATAGCAAACGGCAGTCTTGCCCGTCGACCGTATGTCAGATAAAATGCCGTATACCCTGTCGTGGAATGACGAGTACTGCGGTAAGCGGTTAAAGCCGCACCCAATTCGTCCTTCCACGCGCGAGAAGCGTTGTTCACCCCTTTCTGGACTAAGTCCTTAAGGGTGCGATTAAACCTCACGGTACGCCCATTAGTTTGTGGGTGGTAGGGACTCGATCTCCTATGGTCGATCACATGCTCTCTAAATCGCTCTTCTAGCGACTTAGAGCAAAACTCTTTTCCCTGATCGGTTATCATGAACTCAGGGACACCATGACGTGCGACGTACTCGTTGAAGAATTTGTCCTCAACGTTTCGCCACGTCTTAGCCGGAATCGGATACGCTTCTGCCCACGCAGAACAGTGATCGAATAGCGTCATGATATACACATTACCTTTACTCGACTCTAACAGTGGACCTATCAAATCCATGCCGATTATCTGACTCGGATAATTAGACATGGGCATCTCACTGTACCTTGGTCGGGTAGTGACGGGTCGGTTGACCTGGCACGTCGTACACGTCTCTAGCATACATACCACGTCTTTCCTTAAAGACGTCCATACAAACGAATCTCTTACCATACCGATGGTCTTCTGCAGACCTTGGTGACCAGCTCGTTCGTGAGCCATCCGGAGCACTTTCTCACGGAACAGGGTAGGTAACATGATTCTGGGGTACTCAGCGTCCAACGCTGAAGGCGTAATTAAAGAATATAAAATACCGTTCTTGACCATATACTCCTCCAGGGTGTTCTTGAACAACTCCGGGTATTCCTTGGTCTGCTTGGCACACAACTCGTCGTAGGGAATGTCGAATACCTCGAGAGGGACATGCGGTAATTCAATCTTACATCCGTACTCGGCAATCAGCACCGCCCAGCGCTGCACTTTCGTGTTCTTAACTTCTCCCACAAACAAACTCTTTAGGGGTTTGTGGTCAGTATACACGGTGAACTGCACGCCAAATAGATAAGGTCTAAACTTCTTCAATGCATATATCACAGCATATGCTTCCTTTTCTATTACAGGCCAGTTTAGCTGACTGTCCTTCAGGGTCGAGCTTACATACTGTATCACTCGTTCTATACCCTTATCATCTACCTGTACCAATATTGCACCTATCGCATAGCTTGATGCATCAGTATATAGTTTATACGGAGCATTTAAATTTGGATAGGTGAGAACCGTCTCACTACACAGCAAGTTTTGCAATTTCTTAAACGCTTGCTGTTCCTCCTTACCCCACTCAAAACGTTTATACTTCTTAGTCAATTCTATCAAAGGCTTAGCAATTTCGGCATAGCCTTGCACACAAGAGCGGTAATAACCTGTAGCTCCAAGGAAACTTCTCACCTCCCCCACGTCGCGTGGCGGTGACATCTCTCTTATGACCTTGACCTTCTGAACCTGAGGAGCCACTCCTAGTGCCGAAACACGATACCCTAACAAGTCCACAGACTCGCGGGCAAACTCGCATTTCTTTTTCTTAACCTGTAAATTGTATTCTTGAATCCTACGCATAACCTTACGCAAATGTTGTGCATGCTCAGTCGGATTTCTCGAATATACGACTACATCATCGACAAAAACATGCAAATATTTTCCCACGAATCCTCGGAAAATATCATTCATTGCCCTCTGAAATACGGCACCTGAGTTGCAAAAACCAAACGGCATCCGAATAAAGTCGAACAAACCTTCACTGCAAACGAACGCTGTTTTCTCTATGTCTTGGCTGTCCATTGGTATCTGCCAATAGCCAGACTTCAAGTCCATAGTCAAAGATATCTGTTATATTCGGTAATGGATAACTGTCTTTGCGACATACAGAATTCAACTTCCTGTAGTCAACACAAAATCTTGTGTCCCCGTCCTTCTTGGGCACTAACGTAATGGGCGACGCCCAGGGTGATGACAACGGTCTTATGACGCCTGCTGCCAGCATTTCAGCCACTTGATTCTTGACTATATACCACTTGGCAAGCGGTAGACGGTAGGCTTTCTGCCTTATAGGAAACGCATCTCCTGTTGGTACCGTACACTTCACTTTGGGGACCAATCCTAAAGTGTTTGGACGAGCCGTATCAAAGTTATCTGCAAAGTCCTCAAGCACTTTGTCGATAGCTTTATATCCGGTCGTTTCTTTACAACTCTCATACACATAATTTGTCTGTTCCCTATAGGGATACCTAAAGGGATATATCTGGCCAAACCATACTACAACTTTGGCCCGATAGTCAATCTTTGCATTTCCCAAGTGCAAAGCATCCGACCCAAGCAAACATTCATGCCTCATTCTCGCCACTACTGTACTCGGAATAGGTTGGGCGTTATTGAATTTTACTTGGGTCTCCCCCAAAATTTCTATCGGGGAACCATTTACTGCCAAGAGCGTCTTCGCCCTTTTCAATGGCCTAGCATTCAACATGCTATGCCATATATCCTTGCGAATCAAGGATGTACTAGCACCAGTATCCACTAAGGCATGCAAGTACTCACCCTGATCCGTTGGACCATTTTTATCTATTTTCAGACGGATTAGAAACCGCTCGGTCGGTGAATTCACCAACGATTTCCTCCGTCGTCGTTTGATAGACTCCTCCGTCCGCTAACCACCTCCGCGTAACTGTTTCTCCGGGAGGATGCGTCCTGTCCGACACCATATGAATAACGGCCCTGCGCATCTGTCCCTTCTCCGGTCAATACGAATCCATCGCGGTCTTCATATTCGTCCCGATCGCGAAACTGATTGTTCATGTCCTTTTGGAGGTTACGCGAACAGTCACGGGGTGTTACATTTCTCTCCTGCTGCCGTCGGTCGACGATGTCGATGTCCATGTCGTCGGTGCGTGGTCGCTTGACGGCCCTGCGTGCGGGTGGACTCTGTTGCTGGCCCCAGGCGGAACCATTCTGCGGTGGGCCTCTTGATGGGCAGTCCCTCACGTAGTGGCCGTCTTTGCCACACCCGAAACACTTTACCGTTACGGCAGGAGTCGTCTGCCGGTTCATATATGCCCCAAAACAATTCTGGGCCATGTGTCCTTCTCTCCCGCACTGGGAACAGGTCATCGGTGGCGCCTGTCGTGGTCGCTGGGCAACCTGTTTACTGACGTTCTCCCTCGGGTGTACCGCTTGACGACAGTCACTTTTGTAATGGCCGACTCGGCCACAATTATAGCAGGTAATATGCTGCAAGTCTCGTCCCGTTCTGACTGGTCGGGGCGAAGGTGGGGAGCGTTGCTTTACCTGCTGGGCTTCTTCGTGGGCTGGGCGGCCCCAGCCACCGGCTTCTGCTCTCTTAACTGCAGGTCGCTCACCAAACCACACAGTTGCTCAATCATTTTGCTTTGTTGAGCAATCTGTTTCTTTAACGTGTGAACTACGCTCCATATTTCCTTTTCTTCCTCGGGACCCACCATGTTTACCTCCATGCTCTCCTCCTGCCACTCATCTATTTTCATTGCTCTGAGCAGGTCGTCACAGGTGGCTTCCTCCTCCGCAATCTCAATAGCGCGGGCCAGGGTGGTGGCCTTCTTTCGGACAATTCTCTTGCTGAGACGGTGGTCGGATAGGCCCTTGAGGTAAATTCCCAAAATGGTCCTCCGGTTGTCAGCGTTCTCGACAGGGTACACTCGGGCGCTCAGTTCCCGATACCGTCTGTTAAAAGTTATGACGGTTTCGTTCCGTCTTTGCCGTACGCCCTCGAGATCATATTTTATTCGCTCCCCCTCATTCGCCGAGACGAAGTTCAGCGTTATATAGTCGTGGAATTCGTCGAATGTGACATCTTCCCTGATCTTGCCCACTAGGAACCCATCTATGACTCTGGACAACTGCCCTCGTGCCGCTCGGGTGATGACGTAGGCTGGTATGCCCTCTAGCCGTCCCTCATTAGCGACCCATGCTCGCCGGGTCTCATCGAGGAAGGTTCTCACCTCCTCCGGCACTACTCCGTCACAGGGCTGTATGCGGTAGATCGTGTCCCGGATCCCCCTCCGGTACACCCACTCGGATTCCCGACGGTTACTGCTTTCAACAATGGCTCCCGTCATTGCTACGCCCATCGTCTGCATGGCGGCTATGGTCTCGGGTCTAAGCTGGTGTGCTACTGGTACTTCCATGGGTGGCATGACAGGGTCAACGCCTCGCTTGGCTGGTGTTGCCATTCTGCGTTTTTACTGATAATAAAGGCTGACAATGATTCTTTGAAGACGGGGTTGCTCGGGTCAGACTACCTCTGTAGTTATCTTCACGGCAGCACCCGCGCGATACTCACGATGCCGTATGATACGGGTGCTCTCTGACAACTTTGCAGCGTTTATGAATTCTTGTACCCGGTCAGCGACGTCGGTCAGTACAATGGCTGAATTAGTTAGCGGTGTTTCTGGTTGGGCCACATATCTTATCTACTCACTGTTGTTGCTCTGAATCCTGGCTGGTGAAGTCAATGAAGATTTCGGGTTGTCTACCCTTGTTGATGACGTATGCTCTACCCCCTTCGATGAACCCTTGTACGAACGGTTGCTGCGACAACCGGTTACACCGATGAAGATGGAGCGGGACACTAGCTCGCCTCGTAGGTACAGAGACCTAACGATATTTATATTAGTGCCTGGGCCTGCTCTAACTGCGCGTTTTCAGAATGATTGGTTCGACACGGTGGTCTTCCGTGTTCTCCAGAATAACAACAAATATATGACAAACTTTTGCCTTGTATATACCACAAGGTGATCATTTTACTTGCTAATTTTAACTATACAATAAACCTACAAAGTTGGTCACTTTTACTGTTACCTAGCGATCTATTCACAATGATTAAATATTACAATTCAATGTTTCTTAAGTTTTCCTAACTTTCAACCAGCTCTTGCCTACTTAAAACCATTCAGCAAGAGTTTCACAAGGTGCGAGGCGGACCGAACTCCCGATTAAAAGTCAAAGTCCCCCTTATGTACTATCTCAGTTTCTATGCTCCCTCCATCTTGGTTTCGCACCGCCGGAGGTTGCTCTGATTCTCATTGGATTATGACATCATTTTGACCAATCAAGATCCTGTCTCTCCCTCCCGGGGAGGGTGCCCTCTTACCTAGCACCTGCGGTTTGGGCTGGATTACCATGCCATTTCTGACGAATGCCCTGCCAAGAATGACGAACGCTTGTTTGATAACAAGGGTCTGGGCCGGACTATCATGCCATTTCTGACGGATACCCTGCCAAGAATGACGAACGCTTGTTTGATAGCAAGGCTTACTGGTGGATTAGCACGCCTCTACAATTAATATGTTTTTGATAACATCCCTCGATTATGTCCTAGCACGCCTCTACAATTGATACGTTTTTTATCGTAACTTTCGATTGTGTACCTACCGCCTACAGAACGCTACCTTGTCCATGTCATGTTCATTGCCTATTAGTCGACAACTTACAGAATGCTAGAGTTAATCGGCACACGAGTTACCATTCCTCATAGCCGGGTTATTCTTGGCTTATCTGGTCCCATGCTCTGTGAGAACACAGACCGCTACGTAACTAACCAAGTCCGTTTGTCCTATCTAATCTCTTTGATTGATTCCAACCTGGTGCTAACCATACTCGATTCACTATCTGCGAAGCGGTACCTGCGCACTAGCTGGCACCAGTGCTGATAATATATATCCAAATAATAAGATGCTGGTAATGCATCTAAGTATAGATGATGATCAGTGCTAGTAACGTATCTAAACATAGCCGCTGATCGGTACATCTTATTATACATGGTGACATAGTCTATTAGCTCACCTGGTATTCACACCTGAATTTTACTCGGGACTTACTCGTACATATAAGATGTCCAGCGGGGTCATGACTTCCCACAAGACAATCCCATATCTACAAGGGGTTCTATTCTCTGTTTCTACAGAGACATCAGATACAACTGGATAGGTCTTCGCATACGAGCAGTGTACGGGTATACCTGCTACATGGAGACCATCATACCCAGCATCTGAAGAAACCGCCTCGCCTGAATGTGGTTTTCCAATCGAAACTCTTGAGGATGGCTAACAGAGACACCACTCTGGGCTCTGACGGATAAAAAAACCCGCCCTCCTCGAGATCGAATCGCATCCTTAAATAAACGAAATGTTGAGTGGTGTGTCAACTCAGATTTCTCCTTGTTGACTATCTAGCCTAGATCTGAAAGCAACTTCAGATTCAGAGCAGTATCCACCTCTAACCTGGCTGATGATCAGCCAATCGTCTATGTAGGTGTGAAGCGCCACGTTCTCTTTTCTGAGAAACGCTGTCACCACAAGGACCACTCTGGTGAAAACCCCTTGGAGCTGTCGACAGGCCAAATGGGAGGATTTAAACTCCCACACTAGAATCTGAAACGCAACTCTCAGAAACCTGTGACAACTCCCGTTCATAGGAATGTGGGAACATGCATCTCTCAGATCGATCGATACACACCACACCCCCTTCCTCAATCCTGCCATTACCGACCTCAGAGTTTCCATCTGAAACCAAGGCGTATGGATAAACCAATTCAATGGCCTGAGACTGAGTACGGGTCTCCATCCCCCTGTGCTCTTGGGGACAAGGAACATGTTTGAATAGAAGCCTGGAGTGTTCCGGTTTGCTGGTTTATTGCTCCCTTCAGAAGCAAACCTGACACTTCATTTTTAATAGCTTCTAACTTGTCTGGTCCCGTTGAACGGGTGACCAGACAGGTGCCAAAGACAGATTCTGTGGTGGAAAGTCCCACCACTCTGGTATATACCCCTGGGATAACCATCCCAGGACCAGACTGTCTGACGTCACACCTCTCCAAACCTCAACGAAAACGCATGAGCCTTCCAGCCACTATAGACGCCTCAACGCCTAATGGGGGTGTCTGGCTCGCGTATCCGCTCCCCCCCCCCCCCCCCTCTCTTAACGAGAGAGAGAGAGTGAACCATATTGGTCTTGGCTTGGCCGGTCGAACTGGCACCGCTGTTCCTGTCGCACAGGTGCGGTCCAGGCAGATGCGAAGGGAGCCCTCGTACCCTCGGGTACGATCCGCTCCCTTCTGTCCGCCCTTTGAGGACTTACCTCTCCCCTTCCCCTTCCCGCCTCTCGGGCGATCAGGAGCAATATTGGGGAGGGTAGAGGGCCCCACAACCTTCTTGGCTTTCTTCGCCGAGGCGGCTGAGAAAACCCAGCAGAAAACAGAAGCAGCACTATGCTTTAGGCTTTCACCTTGCTTTTTCTGTTTCTTGAAGGTTGCCCGGAGAGCGGCCTGACTACAGTCAGATAAACCGCCAACCGATTCTGCACAATGCTGGCCGTGTCCTCCAAGATGGCCAGCGCCTGGCCACCAAAGATGCTATGGCCTGTCAGGGGCGTCGCAAGAAGACGCTCCCTGATGGCCGTAGCTGGACGCATATGGTCAAGAACCATCTGCCTCCTAGACTTTGTAACACACGCCTGCACCGTTGCCAATGCGTCCATAGACAGCACCAGGCTGTCATTGACGCACGAAAGCGCCACAGGTGGCACAGGGTGGCCTGCCCCCGTTTCAGCCCACACCGACTGAAGAAGGCGATAAGAGTGGTTGACAGCACTCATAGCTGCCCTCACACCCTCATCACAAAGGGACAGGACTTCATCGTGGTGTCCCTGGGATTTGTCCACCAGTGCCACCAAAGATCGCATTGATTATGACGACAAGAACAAGGATGTATCACGGAACCAGGAATCATATCGCATAGCATTCGGGGTATATTTACCAATAAATATAAATTATACTCCTAACGAAAGCCAAAACGATATGTGAAGAAACAACAAAATGTATAACAAACTGCTGTAGCACATGGTAAAACCGCAGACCACACATCTTAATCAAGAATTTTGAAACCACCGATCATTGCAAACAGATCGTGATAACACGCAAAACTTGAAAATTCCAAAGTTTTCTGGGACCATTTTAGTACGCAGCACCCAGAATCAGATGCGCGAATTAATGAAAAAATTTTCTTCACATAAATATCCGAGACACCCGGGTGTGACGTCACCCGCTCAGATCTTACGGAGAACGATGTCAGCCGATATTCGTGTTCAAAATACTGTAGCTAACACCTATTTTCATATCTGCCGATCGCCTGTTGGGGTTTAAAGAAGGCGATCATCCGGCATATTTCGTTGTTAACACACGTCCCAGATTCTTTGGGGTTAGAAATTGGAACATGCGACACAGACATAATTTTAGAGACCTAAGTCTTTTAACTATGGAAAGGTATCTAAAACTTTTTCAAAATCAAGAATAAAAATATCTACTTGTTTCCGGTTATCAGTGGATGAATGAAGCCCAATCATTGATGCCATTAATTAGTGGAGTTTCACAAATGTGAAATTAATGGAAGGCATATTGTCGTGAGCTAGGATATTATTCTGTTCAAAATGGGTCATTAAATTAGAGCAGATGATGTGTTCCACTATCTTACAGCAAATGCATGTGAGGGAAACTGGTCTATAGTTGCTAGTAAGGAATGGTCCCTTTTTTATTTAAGGGACAAAGGTTTGCTGATTTCCATTCAGCTGGGATTTAACTCCTTTGTCTAAAGACTGTTGAAAAAAATGTGATAGTATGCCTGACAGTTCTGTTGACAGTTCTTTGAGTATTCGCTAATGTATTTCGTCTGGCCCCATTGCTTTTGATGTTTTCAAACCATTAAAAATTTCTTAATTCCATTTGGGCTGATGGTGATATTTTCCATTTTGCTTGTTTTAGGAATTGAGTATGTTATTTCGTTTAAGGTTGTTTAGGTGAACACGCTAGTAAATTGGCTGTTAAGTGCTTCGGCTTTGCCGAGGTCAGTATCTGCGAGAATTCCATTTGTTTTGAGTGGCGGAATCTTGTTAATATACTTCCAAAAGGGTTTCGAGTCAGCTTTGATGTCACCGAGTAAATTGTTGACAAAGTTGTTGTGGGAATCCAAGTGCTTCTTTTTTAATTTGCTTTCGCAGAACTTTCCAACTATCTTTTAGGCGTAGAGTGCCAGTCTTTTCAAACTGACTGTGTGTTTGTTCCTGCACCTAATCAATGCCCTTATCTTGTTGTTTATCAAGGGTAAAGATTGTTGGGAGCGAGATAGCTTACCAGGGACATTTTTTCGGGTAGTTTCATTTAGTAAATTCTTAATTAGTTGCCAATTATTTTCGATATCCCAGCCATTCTCATGACCACTGATGTGCTTTGATCTTGCAAACTCCAATGTATCTTTACGCATAGTGCCATAGTCTCCTTCAGAATATTGAAAGAACTGTCTACGTGGTTTCTTTTTGTCAGAGATGTTACAGATGAGGGTGGCCATAACAGTATCGTGGTCAGTGAATATGTCTGGTGAGCGAAGGTTACTTAATTGACTGGGTAATGTTGTTGCGATTAAATCTAGAGCGTTTCCTTCACGGGTTGGGAAAGATACTAGCTGTTCCATGCTAAATACATCAAAGATGTCAATTAAGGCTTGGCCGTCTGAATCTGATAGAGGCACCAAGTTCTGTGCTGAGTTTTGTTTTCCAATCAATTTTCCTGTAGTTAAAGGTGCCGAGAATGTGGATTTTGGAAGGTGGTTCGCTTTATGTTTTGACTTGATCCTGTAGCTTGTAAAAATCATAACCTCCTTCGCAGGAGAACCGCACTCACATGCGTAAGAATCCTAACGCCTAAACACTGTCATCACACTTTTTAACACTTTACACTTAATACGGTTGTCCGATTTAGAACGGTTGTCCGGTTTAGGACCACTAGTACGATGACAAGCTGACCATGTACAGATCTATCATTAATCATTAGGACAGTCACCGGGAAAGAAGACTCAGTAGTCTTTATAAAACATCCACCTTTTAATTAGTACTGAAGCATACAACAGCCATATATTATGTATGAGTAGAAAAATCCAAAGTATGGGTAGGAAAATGTAACTTAAGAGTTAAGCTCTAGAAGATAGCATAGCTATAATGCAGCGAATGTGGCCAGATTTGGGCTGCTAAGTAAAGTGAACCTGTGAGTGTGTAAAAGATATGTCAGCCGCCTGGCATGATACTCTAATGCGCCAAGGAACTCTGTTGTTAAAAGCTCGGGATCTAGAGTCCTTGTACAATCCAGAATCAGTTGGACAACTTCTTCAGCTGAGTAGTTAGCAATGCCGGTCTGACAATATTTCTTACAGTATGCGTCGATAGACTCGATGGCTGACAGCCTTACAGGTTCTAGAGCGGGACATCTGATTAGAAAGTGTTCCGGTGTCTCCTGTTCTGATTTGCACAACAGACATAGCGGATCCGAGGTCTCCTGTTTAAATCTGCACCGGTTCGCTTGTAGGATGTACGTCCCAGTAAGGAGCTTCAGTTTAATGGAGATACGGGCCACATCTCTTTCAAAGGAATAATCTGCTTCTAGAGTAGGATGCAGCTTTCCTGGAACAAAGACAAGCTCGTTCAAGTACCCAGTGATTTGTACGGTGGTACAGTGCTTGTAATCTCATCTTTCCAGTATTGCTGTATAGCCCTTCTAATCAGGGACTTCCACTTTGCTTTCTGAATTGGATCATCTAAGTACACATCAGGATCTTCTAATCCATATTTATGAGTCATTTGTTTTAGCTCTATGAACCAACTGTGGCTGACAATAGATTTAACTAACAGCTGCCGCCTTGCTATTTTCTTTTCTGTTGAGGATTCTGGTAAACTGCAGATGGGATTAAAGAGCATCAGCGCATTATGATGCACCTGAGCCTCAACAGGAAGAACGCCCGATAAGACATATACTGCTGGGTCGGCAGTGTTCTTTGGTAATGACAGAAGCTGTTTCAGGAGTCGCTTTTGGTACATTTCCAGATTAGTCAGTTGTTGCCCTTAGGAAGTAAAACTTCGAGCCCGTAAGTTAAAACTGGTGCTATGTAGAGCTTAAAGAGATGGATAATTGTCACTGGGTCTAGGCCGTTATGGCCATGAAATCCAGAGGAAAAAAGACTATAGACTGTACTTGATCATGAGTAGCTGATTTCTTAGTAGGATAATGTGATCTGATGGTGCATCATTTATGTTATATGTCAAGGGTCCACCGCATCATAGGACTTGCCTTTGGTGGATGCCTGTATTGAATTGCTGAATTATTTACCGACATGGAAATAAAGAATCTTGAATCTTGCATCTGGTTCCCTATAACAACTCGTCAACTGCTGATGTAGAACAATGAAAAAGCTCCAAATATACACATATAAATTGGAAGACATAGATTTGTACAGATGAACATAAATTATCAAGGGTAAGCATTCATGTATTTGACTTAACATATGCATGCGATACTGTCCGAAAATTGTATCATAGTTACCAGTTTTCGTTATGTCAACGGAATTATGGTCACTCCTCCTATACCCAGGGTTTGTCCACCTTTCAGGATCTGAAATTCCATGACTTTTCCATGACTTTCCATGACCAAAATTAACAAATTCCATGACCTCTAAGAATCAACATCTCAGTCAAATTTTAATCAAAGGACTATGTCCAGGGGAAAGGGTCAACAATAAATAGCAAACAGATCAAATAAATGAATTAGATTTATTATATAACTTCTTTTTAAATGACAGTCACATGACAGCGTACATATAGGCACTATAATACTATATATGGAATATTATTATTAGCATTGGTCATCACAGTTTGAGGTAAATATAACTGACTATCACAGATTCCCATATATCATATTTAATATCCGAGATTAACCCTTTATTAGCAGAACCAGAACACTTTTTTTAAATATTTACCACTGGAATGACTAGATCGCCTATGAATCCAGTAATTCTATGGTAAATTTTCAAAAATAATCTACTGATTCTGCAAATGCCTTAATGGAGTTTATCTACTAAACAGATTTGAGCATTATTTAGTTGTCATCAGGCAAATGGTATATATGTATGACTAGAAAAAGAGCATATTATGTATATATCGAGCACTATATAATAACACAGGGTATATATGTAGGGCTATTATCCCTGTAATATAACTATGAGATTATTTTTTAAATATTTTAATACCAATTTGACTGGAAATTATTGCAGCATAATGCAGCAAGAACAGCCAGGCAAATTAATTTAAATTATTTGAAACTAATTTCATTGAGCGTTGTTAGAGATTCAACATTATTCAATTTATTACAGGCATAGATGTAAAGATTAATAGCACTAGGTATCTAGTATCATCACCATGGCATCATATGTACAACCGTATCTAGACAAAGAGCATATGTATATATTGAGCACTATATAAAAAATATTTACCACTGGAATGGTATATGTAGGGCTAATATCCCTATAATATACCTATCATGGCCACGAAATCATTTTAAAAATATTTTAAAACCAATTTGGCTGCAAATTATTCCAGCCTAATGCAGCAAGAACATCCAGACAAATTAATTTAAATTATTTTGAAACTAATTTCACTGTGAGCATTAATATATAACTAAAGAGATGCAACATTATATAGGAAAAATTTCAAGATTAACCCTTTAACTGACAAATCCCTGAAGAATTAAATTTTGTAATACTTATTTAGTAGCAGACTGTTGAATATTTTGAAATTAATTTATATTAATACTGTTTCTCGGTTTGGCTAACAAATCCAGATGTTTTGAGCTTTTTGAGTGGCTTTTCACCGCAGCTTCACCCATATTAGATACGTCAAGACTTTAGACAAAGCCGACATCACGCTTTTGAAGCGATAGCATCACGTTCTATCCAGCCACTGCACTGCGCATTTGATAACCAACTACCGTTAAAACTGCACTTTCCGGGCATTTTTACCAATAGTTAAACTTTCTTAGTCATATTTTATCACGGAAATATCGCGAACTTAAAAATTAACACATTACGGCAACTATTTACTGTTAGCTTTACTTACTTTACACAGCCGAAAATCCCAGCTTGATCGCAATTTATAAAATGACGACATGTTTGTTTACACTGAGAAAACAATTTCTTCCGGTAAAATTTATCGCAGACTTCACTCTCTTAGGTTCGTTTCGCATTCGCTTTCGTATTTATTACTATACTTCGTAGTAGTAGCCGAAACTTGCCGATCTGCATAATCGATCTGCATAATTAACGTTTCTTTTGTGGGTTGAGAATCTCGCGCTTTCTGGCTAGCGCGAGACTACCGAGACTTGTTGGCAGCAATTGCTCAATAACAATGCAGCCATTGTGAGCGAATATCGGGTTATGACACGACCAAGCCAACACCTTGTTTCGATAACCTGTCACACTTACAGCGGAATTTTATGCCATTAGATTTTTTTAAGTAAGATTTTCATTTTCCATGACTTTTCCATGACTTTGACCAAAATTATGATTTTCCATGACTTTTCCAGGC
Organism: Chaetoderma sp. LZ-2023a; assembly: GCA_034401795.1. Taxonomy (NCBI): domain Eukaryota; kingdom Metazoa; phylum Mollusca; class Caudofoveata; order Chaetodermatida; family Chaetodermatidae; genus Chaetoderma; species Chaetoderma sp. LZ-2023a. The sequence goes on from CM067372.1 coordinate 90,125,882, forward strand.
CTGGAATTTAGATTTTCCAATTCCATGACTTTCAAGGTTTTCCAATTCCATGACCCGTGCGAACCCTGTATACCGGTAGGTAGTTTCGTTCCCATAACAAATTTGTAATTTTGTTCCATGACCATAACCGCTTTACTACGAGCATAAGCCACTAAAGGAATTTGAAATTGAATTTGATTTGTGAATTAAGTATTCAGCATTTCGCCATTTGTGTAGAGAACTACGAAAACCGGTAACGTAAATAAATAGCTTGGCAAATTAGATAACAGACGCGCAGTTAGGTGGCACGTATGTATTATATTAAATTACATCAACTATGCCGGAAAGGATATCTGAAAGTGTTCCCGTACTAGTATAACTTCCAACGGTCTTGTGCAAATATCAATTTACGTCATCAATTTCGTCCCTGAACAATTCGTTCATCATTAAAGGTCCCAAGCAGCAATTTGTACAAGGGTGTGGGGTGGTTGGGGTAGGGGGGAGGGGGGGTGTGCATTTCAACTATGCGTGTTGTTGGACGGACAATCCTCCTCTTGGTAGGAGCACACACGTGATGTGGTCAACTGTCCGAAATTAACATCAGAATTTGTAAATGCTTATAACGCTAATGCATATAACTATATTAATATGAAAATAGACAATGCCTATAAGCGAACACAGACACCATTTATTGCTTTAAAAAATAGGACGGATTTGTATATGGTCGAAATGTCCTAAATACGTATGCCCATGTATAGTGCATTCGAAGCTATTCTGGTAAATCCAGTCCACGATATTCACAACAATGCGTCTGCCCATTGTCAGTGATACCCGACAGCATTATTGCATCTTTTACTGGGGCCTGCACCATTAAATAGTTGTGCCAGTCCAATAACGTTATAAAATCTGTACCAATGTATTGCGGTGCTTCTCGCTATCTGGGGAAATACAAACAAGTCCATAGTAACTATAACGTCATAATGAAATGTCGTCCACTAGAATTTTTAGATCACGTTTATCCAGACAAACGGTACAAAAAACAGGAATTAATGCATGTCTGCAAGTAAATACATGAGTGTACATTCCATCCGGGTGCGAATCACATGGTACCCGGTCTTAAAATTCCTGCTATCAGTGCTAAATACATATGACATTGACAACAACAACTTTCCACGGCCATGAGCATTAAAAATATTACAATACGAGACAGTCAAGCAAACAAATTGCATTTACAGATGCATAAATAGGAATAAATAAAGCTTGTATCTGGTCTGCATCAGACGGTTTAACTGTTTTACATTCTGAAGTAAATGTACGCTATTTCGTGATAACAATATCACACACATTTTGGACATGGAAAATGCGCAGTAGGTTTCCCTAAAATAACTAGGGGAACATACATATAATGAAGAACCATATCCCATAATGCAACGGGGCCCATGAGGAAACCACAAAAGGTATATCATAAGCCGAAATCGGAAGCAAAATAAAGCTCGCAAATGGAAACGAAACTTTCTCAGTCCCTATAACCCTATATGTATTTTAGCCTGGTTCCCTGTCTCATTTTCTGTTGATTTTTCCTCATTACCCGTATGTACATGTTATCTATATACGCTCACTTCATTCGCTATAACTATAATATAGTGTTACCATGTAGCTCAGCTCACAGAGTTCTTGGATTCCTCAACAGACAACCCTCGTGGGTGTCCTCAATCAGTAAAGGAACGGGCTTACCAGACACTAGTCAGGCCAAAACTGGAATACAGCTCTACAGTGTGGGACCCACCAACAAAAAGATCTAAGCCAATCCATCAAGGCTGTCCAGAGGAAAGCAGCCAGTTTTGTGCTAGCTCGAGCTGTCTACAAGTATCCAAGACAGAGCGTTACCGGCATGCTAACAACCCTAGGATGGGAGACACTCAGACAAAGAAAAACAAATGTGACATTCATGTACAAAATTCTAAATGACCATGTAGCAATACCAGCCGAATACCATCCTCAGAAAGCGTTGATCTCCACCACCAGGCGCAATCACTCACAAAAGCTACAGACAATCCAGACTAGCATCCAATAATACCAGAGTTCTTTTATTCCAAGAACTGTACCGATCTGGAATGGCCTGGCTGGCAGCAGCATCTCAGCACCAGATGTAGACACATTCAAGAACTACATCCGGGAGGTGACCATCTAAGCCCCCGCAAATCACTGTAAATATGTATATAAACTGCTTTTATTCCTGAGACGGAGCAGCCATCTTCATCCAGACATGCACCTGGGCGTGATGTTCCGTATGAATTTTGCTCAGTATTAGTACAGATACAGATACCATGCCTATGCATTTTGGAGGAGATCGGAGATCAAACATTCTGGACTTAATCCTGTCAAATGAAGAAGGCATGATAACAGACTTATCTCATGAAGCCCCCCCCCCACACCCCTGCCATCACGCTAATCTTAGTTTTAAACTTAACTGTTATTCAGATATGGAAGGAGACCAAGTGTCAAGATTTAACTACGAGAAAGGAGATTACGTCAAAATGAGGCCGATAGTGTCAAGCTACAGCTGGATAGACGACCTATCAAACCAAAATGTTGAAAACAGCTGGGACATTTTCTCAAACCGTGTGATAGATACTGCAAATAAAACTATTCCAAAAATATGCACAAAAACACTTGTGGACAAACGAACAATCTCTAAACAAGATGAGAAAAAAAAGAATGGCATTCCAAAAGTAAATGAGAACAAGGATCGGTAAGGATTACACAGAATATGCAAAAGCAAGGAATCAGGCAAAATGGGCATGCCGCAAAGCTATGAAAGAATTCGAGAAGAAAATTGCCAGTGAAGCGAAACAAAATCCAAATGCATATTATATGCTTATGCCAGAACTAAGTTGAAAACGAAAGACATGTAGCCGACCGCGAAGATGAAAATGGAATTTTGGTTTCATCGAACAAAGATAAAGCTGAGGTCTTAAATAAATTCTTTAGCAGTGTCTTTACCAATGAAATCGATATTCTTAACATGCCTAACTTCTAAAGCTGTAACATGAAACTACTAGAGAAAATTCAGTTCAGTGAGGAAGACGTGACCAAGAAATTGAAGTCGTTAAATGTCTCAAAATCACCCAGTCTGGATGGAATGCACCAAAGGGTCTTGGTGGAACCGGCACAAGAGCTATGCAAACCAGTGCGGATTGTCTTTAGCAAGTCAGTCGATGACGGTGGTAATTATAGACCGGTTAGCTTAACAAGCATTGTTTGCAAAACACTTGAATCAAGAGTGAGGGATAAGTTGATGTTACATATGCGTGAAAATAACGTGTTAACTGAGTGTCAACATGGCTTTCTTAGTGGCAGATCGACAACAAATCTACTTGCTGTACTTGAAGATTGGACAAGCTCGCTTGATGAAAGCATACCAATTGATACTAGATACCTTGATTTCGCCAAAGCCTTTGATTTGGTGCCATAACAGCGAGTGTTAGTTAAACTAAATGTCTATGGCATTGTAGGCAAGTGTGCAGAGTGGATCAGGAGCTTTCTCGGAAATAGACAGCAGTGAGTGCTGGTAAATGGATCACCATCAAACTGGGCACTTGCAACTAGTGGGATACCACAAGGTAGCGTCCTGGGACCTGTCTTGTTTGTTGTAGTCATCAATGACTTGCCAGATAACATAAAGTGTGCTGCTCAGATGTTTGCGGATGACACTAAGGTGTACACCAAGATTCGTTCCGAGAGTGACTGCCAAGAACTTCAAGATGATCTGTACAATCTAACTTACTGATCACATACATGGCAGCTTGGAATAAATGCCTCAAAATGTACGGTCGTACATTTTGGTGGCAACAACCCTGGTTACAGTTACGAAATGCTCAGTAAAGAAGGCATGACAGCGCTGGAGACAACTTCAGTTGAAAAGGACTTGGGTGTTAATGTAGAAGACGAGTTAAAGTTCTCCATACATACAGAGGGGCAGGTGAGCAAAGCAAGTAAGATACTGGGGCTAATAAGAACGTCCTACGAATATTTGGATACACCATCACTGTGTCTATTTATTGCCCTAGTACGGCCCCCACCTCGAGTATTCTAACGTAGTTGCGGCACTACGAGATGTTAAGGATATGAAGCTCCTAGAGGGTGTCCAGAGGAGGGCGACAAAGATTATCCCATCACTGTCAATACTTCAGTACAAGGTCAGACTAAGAACCCTGAGGCTGCCGAGTCTGATGTACAGAAGAGCATGTAGTGACATGATAGAGGGGTACAAGTACATGCATGGAATTCACACATCTGATAGTAAACTCGTAGAGCTTGATTCAAACACAGTAATGCGAGATCATCCCTATAAACTTAAGAAACACTACTGTAGGACAGCACTTCATCATCAGTTTTTCTCCTCAAGGATATTAGACTCATGGGATGCTCTACCTGAGCACGTCGTAACAGCTCCAATACTAAATAGCTTCAAATCAAGACTCGACAAGGAATGGGCACAATACATGTTTGCCACATGAAATGATATAGTTATAGTTGGGCATCATCAACGGATGCAACATACTACGTTTGTTTATCACTGTATTATACTGTACTGTATTTTAACCACGTGGATAAAAACTGGGTATGGTAATCCAGGCCCGTTCATAAACTTGAGGGACCATGGACAGGGTGTGAAATCACATCAGTCCATAATACAATTACATTTGCTTGTCACTTTATATAAAGTTTTATGTTCACTGTACAAGATCTGGGTATGGTAATCGAGGCCAGTTCATAAACAAGAGGGTGTGAGGATCGGATGTGAAATCACATCAGTCCATATTATTAATTCATTTGTATATTTATCATTGTGTAGTAGCTACATGTAGTCCATACTACAGTTACATTGTAAATCATTGTATATATCAGCCTATAAGTGAGGAACCGGCTATGGTAATCCAGGCCAGTTCACATGCATGAGCGAGTGTGGACCACGTGTGGAACCACACCAGTCCATATCATAAGTCCATTTGTAAATCAATGCATCAATGTCTAGTAAATTATAATGATAGGAACTGGGTATGGTAATCCAGGCTAGTTCATAAACTTGACAGAACATGGACCGGGTGTGGAACCACATCAGTCCATGTTATAATTGCATTTGTATTGTCGTTTATGGTATTTTAAAATATTGATAGCACACCGACTCATCTATAAGCATGTTCTGTAAATAGCTACTCTGGGTTATCTATAAATTCTGGAATGAGTTATGACCCAAACATATACTATTGTAAATACTATACGTTAGTGGCGATTGGTATTAAGTTATGAATGCTAGGACTAGCTGACAGGCTTCAACATGCCTAATATATTTCAGCTGTAAATGATACATATCATATCATATCATATCATATCATATCATATATCTCTATGCTGACGATACTAAAATCTTTAAATTTATCATGAAAGAAGATGACTGTAAAAACCTGCAAACAGACATAAGTCTTTTAGAAAAATGGTCGAACAAATGGTTTCGAATATATGTATGCGCGAAAGTTGACATGGAAAAAATTTAGCAGAGCAAAAATTTATAGAATTTTAAGTTAATATGTAAAATCGCTATACAATTTATGTGTGAAAGTAATCTTTAGTTTATTGTGAGCAAGAGAAACCAACATAGGGATATTATGATCATCTAGATTGTGTAAAAATCAAAGAGATGCCAAGTAACTAAGGGTCGTGTATATAAAGCTGAAAATAAAGATGGCGGACATGGTAAGCCACCAACAACATCACCATTAACAGTTACCACCAATAAATCCATAGGAAAAAACCATTCAGATACACATACTACTGCCACTGCAGTTGATGATGATGATGATGATAACAAATCATGTGGAATATGTAAACAGATGTTAGGAGATGGTAGCAAGTGTCTGCAATGCGAACGCTGTTATGTTTTGTTCTGTGTAGACTGTTTGCAAATGATGGATAGCCAATATGAAATGCTAAACGATAGATCTGATCTACACTGGTTCTGCGAGGGCTGTGAAGGTAAAGCACTCCATGCTGTAAGACTTGATCAGGAGATAGAAGAACGTTGTGCTTCATATATGAAGTATGTGACAGATAGAATAGACAAACTCGAGCTAACTGTAAGCACACAATCTGATAGATCTGAAACTGAAAAGCTTAAATCATCCATAAAAACAGTAGTAGCACAACACTCAGTACATATTCAGGATGTAAGATATCTAACTAAAGAAATGGATAAAATCAGAAAAGAGCACACAGAATTAGCCTCCAATCAGACCAAGATTGCAGATGAAGCCAGTTTTAAAAAGCTAAATAATGAGAAGGTTGGAGAGTCCATGACCAGGATAGACGTAGGTCAAATCTAATCATTCACAACATTTCAGAACCAGAAATGACATCAGATGATACCCACCAGGAAGAAGATAGTAAGTTTGTTGACTGTCTACTAACTCCACTTGATGTCAAAGCCAAACCAGCTAACCTCACCCATCTTGGACGACCAGATAAGAGCAAAAGTAGGCCCCTATGCATCACCTTCACAAATCCAACAGAAATTAAATAAGTCCTCAGAAATGCAAAGAAACTCAGAAATGCTAGTGAGCCATTCAGCAAGATAAGCATAGTAGCAGATTATACAAAAGAAGAGCATGAAGTAAATAAGAAACTGGCAAGTGTGGCCAAGGCAAAGAAGGGTGCAGTACATTTGAAAACTGGATGTACAATGGACGCGGCCCACCACGGAACAGAAAGCGTGGACCGTCTTCTAGCCCAATAAACAGCACACATAAACTGAGAACTCCTCCAGAGCAATGACAGCAATCATTATCTTGTTTAATGCAGACTGTGCCCGTAACAAATTTCCAGAACTAAAAGCAAGCATAAATAGCATGGATCATAAACCTCAAATAATAGGATTAAGAGAAGTAAAAGAACAAAATCACACTTTTTGTATGGAAATGCAGATATTCATCTAAATGACGATTACAATATTTTATCATGCAATGTTGGAAATGCTACTGGAAGAGGAGTGCTCTTGTACAAAACCCTCACACAACTCAAATTTTCCCAGAAACGTACTTTCAGGAAAGCGTCTGGGCAAAGATTAGTGTAAATAGTACTGATGACCTTATAATAATAATAATAATAATAATAATAATAATAATAATAATAATAATAATAATAATAATGTATAAAAGCCCAAATAGTACCACAAAAAACAATAACCACCTGCTCAACCTCTTAAAGGATGCGTGCCATGGAAATCCCTCACACCTTCTTATAATGGGTGATTTCAACCTCTGGTATATTGACTGGCAACCACAGAATACAAATGACGACCACTCAGCAACATTTCTAGAGTGCATCCGCGATTGTTACCTATTCCAACACATTACAAAACCAACATGTGCACAGGGGACTGACACGCCTTCGCTCCTAGACCTCAATCTCACTAATGAAGAAACCATGATTCCTCATGTTGATTACCTAAGCCCTCTAGGAAAGAGTGATCACTCAATTTTGCAGTTTAACTTCAGATGCTCACCCATCCAAGAGAGGGTACCTAGTTTGAAATATTATTATGATAGAGGAAACTATGAACAAATGAGTTGTGAGTTAATCATTGACCGGCAAGAAGCATTTAAGCACTGCAAAAAATGACCCAAATCAACAGTATGAATTTCTACTATGACTCATCAAAAAGGCACACGATAAACACATACCACATACACAAACAAGTAGGAAGCGGAATACTAAGAAGAAATGTAATTTAGACAAGAAATCACTCAGACGAATAAAATGTAAACACACCCTATGGAAATGCTATATGGAAACCCGAGATGGCAAATTCTACCATGAATACTGCAAAGCAAGAAACAAAGTAGGAAATCTGACTAACAAAATACAGAAGCAAATAGAAAAGAACATAGCAATGGAGGCAAAGACAAATCCCCTAAAAATTCTACTCATACATAATCAGCAAATTGTGTATCACAGACTCCGAAAAGGCAGAGATTCTCTAAGATTTCTTCAGCAGTGGACCAGAAGGCAAAACTCCATCACTTCATGACAGAAAATATAAGACAGTATTAGATAAAACAACCATTACCAAAGAGATAGTCCGGAAGAAATTAGAAGCTCTAAATATTAGTAAAAGCCAAGGCCCTGATGAACCGCATCCAAGACTACTAAAGGAACTCTCACAAGTCGTATCCCACCCACTCAGCATTATCTACAACATGTCGCTCCAATCAGGCTAACTCCCATGCATCTGGCCGACAGGTCAAATTAATGCTATAGTCAAGAAAGGCGACAGACAATTAGCAGCAAACTATAGATCGGTGAGCCTCACCAGTGTAGTATGTAAAACAACGGAATCTATTCTCAGAGACACCATAATAACGTATATGAACAGAAATTCCCTCTTCAGTAACCAACAGTACGCTTTCATATCAGGACGCTCCACAACTCTCCAGCTCCTTACAGTGCTTGGCAAATGGTCTCAAATTTTGGACAATTGTGGCTCACTAGATGCAACCCCCTGTTTAAGACTATATGCTCGGCCTCAGCGTGGCGCAGGGGTGTAACCCACTGGGTGTCAAACCAGACATTTGGAGGGGCTAACCAGAGCATTATGCACAACGCTAATGAAATGACACTTGGAGATCGAAGAACGGCTCTCCAAGTGTGATACCAGCGATTGAAGAGAAGAAGAAGACTAGATGCAATATACCTAGACTACATGAAAGCATTCGTCAAAGTACCCCAAAAACGCCTTATAAGCAAAGTAT